>CM060696.1:44250006-45450006 GCA_030686995.1 Artemisia argyi
ATTTTAAGATTTCCATATATAGTTTTTAACTAAATACAACCAATTAAGCTATATGTACAATTAATTTATGCATAAACACCTACACATATTGACTGGTCAACATTTTTAATTAATGTCATATTTAAAACACCCATTTTATAAATGTATAATTAATAAAACACACTGTACAAACTATTTGAAGCACACATACAACTAATAAAACACTACTCAACGCATACAATTAATACACTATTTAATTCCCCCTTCTGCAAAATATACAATCATTTAACTATAATGTACAATCTAATCAAACTACTAAGCCAAGCACTTAAAAATAAAGCCATTAGGCTGCCCGCAGTGGTCGGTCGACCGGTTCGTTCGCCGCTTCGCCGAACCGAGGAATGAGGGTTGAACTCGGTCGGTCAGCTCCAAAATTGACGAATGGTGATTGTGATGAAGGAAAGAATCAGGATTTTGTTTGGGTATCTTCGGCTAACATGGGATGGAATTATACCAGCGCCTTAACTAAAGTTATTGTTATTTGTAAATTAATTTTTTTAATAAAAGTATGGCCGCATAACATCACATTGTCCAAAATATAGTCATATGGTACCCGACGCCGCATCGCGCGAGCACCCTGCTAGTATATATATATATATATATATATATATATATATATATATATATATATATATATATATATATATATATATATACTGAGGATCAGGTGCGGATTTCTTTTTTTCGTGCGGATGTGCGGATGAATCTGGACCACCCATTTTCCAGATCTGATGATGACTTTTGTAAAAAAAAAATAAGATCTAACGCTAACTTCACGATACCAATTTACCACTAAAATGATTTTTAAATTTTTTTTCCTTTTAAAGAATCTTTAATATATATATATATATATATATATATACACACACACACACAACAACTGTCTACCTGAGACTGTCCCTTGGCACGTACGTCCTGACACATATATACACACACGCACACGCACACACACATATGCATGTATATATTTTTTTTGATCAGCTCTTTAGATTATATGAGAAGAGCAACTTAATGTCACATAACATGTACGTGGTCTAAACGATCACCGTGATCATTTTCGACCTTTTTCCTGACTTTTTTGATATGTTATCTACTCATCTCAAAATAGTTGTTCACAAACATAAAACACATGGTTTAAGCATCATTATTACAATTTATTTTAATACCTTTTTTGCGGAATAACAATTTTACTTTAACTAATTAATTTATAATTTTTTAAAGTTTGTAATAATAACCTCTAGTAATAGTATTATGGTAAATTTGTTTTCAATTTTTTACTTAATTTTGATAGTGGATAATTAGTTTAGGACAAAACAAAAAAGAAATGTAGATAATAATAAATTTAGGACAGAGGGAATATCAAGTAATAAATTTAGGGGAGGAGGAATAATTAGTTTAGGTGCATTGACATTTATATCATTTGGCAATGGTTATTGAAGTTAACCATACCTTCATTATATATGTATTTAGTCCACCATTACTCAAAGTGTTGTGATATTCAAGAAATTAATATCCTAAAATGTACCTTCCACAATATGTCGACCATGAATAGTTACATGTCGTTTTTTGTTTTTTGCGACTTTTGGCAGTGGCCGGTGGCCAATTGTCTAGGATGCTGATGGTGTATGTGTCATAATTTTAAAAAGAAAATCAGTAAAGAAGTATAGGTTTTAAGTAATTGGTAGTTCAATTAGGAGGGACATTGCAATAAAGTGATAATTATTGACATAATTTTACGTTACGAAAAAAACATACACGTGGTTCTGTGTCATCTCCGGGACCCCCTTGGTCAGCCCTGTTTCCGTTATTTCGAAAACAACCAAACACAGCCTCCTCGGACAAACATTGGGCAACTTCATGAATGTATGGCCTTGATCCTATCAACGACACCCAAACTAAAAAAGTTTAGTACCATACTCTTCACAATCAAAATAGTATCCTGTTTAGGCCATCAAAAAAACATTGGTACATGGAAAACACCTAATAAGTTCATCTATAGATAGAAATCCCTAACATACTCACAAACTATTCTACATTTGAATAGAAAATGGTACTTATGTTCATCACTTCATCCAATATAATCATGGAGAATGATTTTGTTTTTGAAGGTTTATTAGATTTTATAACATTACCTTTTTAAGGAGTGATGTAAAAACTTATGTTAGAGATGATGTTACTTAAAGATGACAATTACAATT
Organism: Artemisia argyi; assembly: GCA_030686995.1. Lineage (NCBI taxonomy): Eukaryota > Viridiplantae > Streptophyta > Magnoliopsida > Asterales > Asteraceae > Artemisia > Artemisia argyi. The sequence continues at coordinate 44,252,244 of CM060696.1, forward strand.
GTTTACATATGAGTCAAGTTAGATAAATATTCATCATGCTACGAATCTTGTTGAGTTTTACTAAGGTAGTGTTTGATAATGAGTTAAAGAGTCTTAATTCATAAGTTTTTACATCACTTTTAAGTCATCACTTTTATCATACATTTACATATTTACTCTCTCACTTCTTAATATATAAATTAACACTTATTTTAAATAAAAGGGTAAATAATAATTTTTCTAATTCAGACACTTTATTCAGCACACAAAACAAACAATCATTTATTCGTCTACAAACAGACAAAATATATATCCAGACAGACACTTTAATTTAACAGAACTTAATAAGAAAACTAAACGAACAGACCTAAATATTATAGATAAATCCAATTATATATGTTTACTACATATAAAGATAAAGAAAATTGCTTAAAAACTCTCTAAACAAGAATTGTTCAATTAATGTTATGCTCTAACAGTTGTTTTTTTTTTTTTTTATTTATTTATTTATTTATTTATTTATTTAATAAGGACTGGAGACCACTTTTTAAAATGGGTAGGACAATCTTAGATTGCTTAATTTATGAAGAGAGATTGTTGATCGACTCTTATATCGTGCATCATCCACTGATGAACGTAAATCTTTGTCAAACAGGTCAACTAACCCCGAAGGAGGTTAGAGTTTCCTTCAATGAGGTAGTTGAGCCACAACTAGTTCCCCAACGATCCAATGTAAGTGCTCGTAGTAGTTGCATTATTGGTCGTAGTAGGGAACATGTCGTGGTTTGCTCTTCAAATTCTCAGTTTAAGAGAAACTCAACTTTAATGAGGATGAAAACGAAATCAAGGTTAACGGATCAGCATGAATCAATATGAAGTCATCCTAGAAGATCCAAAATCTGGGGCTCAAGGAAAAGGTCTTGCTGACATTGAAGAAGATGAATTTTCATCGGTTGAAGATACACCAGACGGGTAAAAGAAGTTAAAGTACAACAAATGGAGTTTACTTCAATTAACCAGTTTGATATTAATTTGCACATTAGTGAAACCAACACTAAAAATAAAATAAAAAAATTGTATGATATCGAGCGGTGGAAATGGGAAGTTATGATATTCGTTATCATTTGTGGAATGTTGCTTTCTAGATGGGGGATTTGAGTCATGTTTTTCTTCATTGAACGAAGCTTTTTATTTAGAAAACGTCTCTATTTTTTGATTACGGGTTTAAAAAAGCATTTCAAAATTGTATCTAGTTGGGACCGTTAGGTGATTCTAATCGCGTGGCAAATTATATTCGATAAAAAAAGTTGAAAGGACGACATATGGAAAGAAGGTTTTTCCTTATGTGACCAAGATTTGGATATGTCTTTTGGTGGGAATAATTGTTTGGTTATTTAAAACTCCAACGATCCAATGCAAGTGCTCGTAGCAGTTGCATTATTGGTCGTAGTAGGGAACATGTCGTGGTTTGCTCTTCAAATTCTCAGTTTAAGAGAAACTCAACTTTAATGAGGATGAAAATGAAATCAAGGTTAATGGATCAACAAGAATCAATATGAAGTCGTCCCAGAAGATCCCAAAATCTGGGGCTCAAGGAAAAGGTCTTGCTGACATTGAAGAAGATGAATTTTCATCGGTTGGAGATACACCAAACGGGTAAAAGAAGTTAAAGTACAACAAATGAAGTTTACTTCAATTAACCAGTTTGATATTAATTTGAACATTAGTGACACCAACACTAAAAATAAAATAAAATAAATTGTATGATCTCGAGCGGTGGAAATGGGAAGTTATGATATTCGTTGTCATTTGTGGGTTGCTTTCTAGATGGTGGATTTGAGTCATGTTTTTTTTCATTGAACAAAGCTTTTTATTGAGAAAACGTCTCTATATTTTGATTACGGGTTAAAAAAAGCAGTTCAAAATTGTATCTAGTTGGGACCGTTGCGTATGATTCTAATCGCGTGGCAAATTATATTCGATAAAAAAAGTTGAAAGGACGACATATGGAAAGAAGGTTTTTCCTTATGTGACCAAGATTTGGATATGTCTTTTTGTGGGAACAATTGTTTGGTTATTTAAAACTAGTTTTCAAAGTTCTTGCTTTGAATTTCCACGTCAGCAAGTTCTTTGATAGGATTCAAGACGCGTTATTTACGAAGACCGGATTGTTAGACGATTATAAACCGAACCAACCCGTTAATTAGTAAATGTGAACATGTTTAATTTAGAGACTTTTAAAGAAACAAGTCAATTCGTGAGTAAAGCACTAAATATGAAAGATACATACACACTAAAAACGTATTGCATTATGAGTAGGAGATTTCACAACCTGAAGAGTTGAGGCGCATGTCAGAAGCAACCAAACTGATAACCAAATTCATAAGTGATATTAACTAACAGTAGCATTATTAAACATTCCCTAGGTTGAAACTAGAATTCAAAGGATAAACTTACAGTTGGTTTCTTGATTGAGAGAAAAAAACTGTCTATCAAACGGCCGACCACAAGAGCAGACAATTTTTTCTCTCAATCGAACGTGCATGAAAATCAAGGATAAGATTGTAATTTTAAAAAGGCCCATGATGTTAATTACTCAATTCCCTTCCTAATCCCAAAAAAAGATGGACGGAACAAATCAACACACAAAAGCCCATAACTTCCCTCCCTCCCACCTTCCCGTCCCTTACCTTTCCATCTTAAAAAACTCAAGAACGCCCATTTTTTGATTTTCCTTCCCATCCCTTCCATTGCTTAAAAAAAAGAAGAAAAAAATCCCTTGAGAACAGAGCGTTAGAGGGCATTTAGTAAAATGAAAACACTCTTGTTTTCTACAAAAAGTTTCGTACAAAATAAGAAAAGTAGAGATTACGTTCAAATCAAAGCATTTTTACCACATTATCTACAAAACATGGATTTCTGATGACATCAAATAATCCTGATATTTAAGTGTTAATTTCCCCCTATTATGCTCATTTATTCTACTCATAATATGGATATATACTTTGATTTCTTTACATTTTGTATCCAGGTTACTAATTAGCATAGGAGCTAAAGAGACGAGGAATTTGAAAAAAATGTGCAAAGATAGACAAACTATAGTATGCTAGAAGAAGCTACGGCGTAACATCATCTCTCAACTACGTCGTAGCTAGATATTTAAATAAGAAGACCAAAGTCAACTCGGATCAAGAGTTATGGCGTAACCAAACCTCTGGTCTACGCCGTAACATATTCAAGTCTTCAACTAAACCTTCGGATGGAAGGATACGCCGTAACATAGCTATGGGCTACGGCGTAACAACAACTATGAAAGTAATCCAAGATCCAAGAAATCAGTTATGGCGTAACACGTTTCATAACTACGACGTAGTAGAAACCCTAATATTGGAGTTACGGTGTAATGCTTCTTCCACTACGTCGTAACCTCCAGATCTGGATAAGATTACACTAGCTACGGCGTAGCACATTTCTCAGTTACGCCGTAGCAATGATCGGGCCTATAAATACAGCCCTAATTTCTGCATTTGAGATACAACTTTCTCACATACAAAGTCAGAGATCGTTGGAGCATTCAGAAGGCCCTTCTACAGTAGCATACAGAGACTTTCCAAGGGAGAAATCACGCTGCAATCACCATAAGTTTTAGCATTTCATATTTAATTTCACATTTCGAACTCATGGCTTGTATAAACATTGTTTCGAGTGTTCTATTGAATATCACTGGCTAAGCACCTCTGGTGCTAGCCTAATTATGAATCCTTTATTGCTTTAATTATGTTTTCGTACTTTTCTTTATGCTTTTACGTGTGTGCATGCTTAGTTTATCTTGAGACCCTTTTAATTACGGTAGTTTAGAACACCCGGTTATACCTGGTATGCTGGAGGAATTGACCATGGGATCCCGGTGTAGTTGGGTTGGAAGGATGTGGTTGGGATGACAACTAACCATGGACCTTGTGTGCAATTTGACTATAGGACCACTTTCCGGGGTGGAGGAACTTAATTAGTTAAAGTATGGGCTATGATCGTGATAACGGGCCATAAAAGATAAGTCTAGCATGTAGTGGCACTTAATGACTCAAACCCGTGTAACGTACGTCAGCTTACTAGCATTGGGTAGTGCCTGTGGTTCCCAGCAGGATTTGGGGGAGATAGGCTAGGGAACTTGACCATATGAACATAGTGAGATATGTCCGCCCCACCTAAAGCATAAGACTAGTTTAATAGGAAACATGGTTATAAGCGATTTAGGAGGAGTAATTAGGTTAGCACATTTCTCTCTTATTGCTCACAACCTTACTTTTAATTGCTTTTGTTAGTTACTTTCATTTCATTTCTATTAATCAATCATTTCATCTTTACAATTAGTTTTATTTAGTGACATTAGACTTAGATATAATCCGCACCACATAGCTCTAGGGACGACCTCGGAGTTACCATTACTAGCCTACACAGGACCGGATTCTCTGTTCGTTAGTGCATAAGGTAGACCTAGGGTAGATACGAGACTTTATAAATATTAAAACCTGGTCAAAAATTCTGCATCAAGTTTTTGGAACCGCTGCTGGGGAGCTATAATTGGATTTTTATTTAAGTTTCTCATTTTTAATTTTTTTCTCACAATTTCGTTTTAGTTTCAGGAATTATGGAAGTAATTGATATTGATTCGTTGACTCTGGAAGAATACCTTGCCATGACTAGGGATGAGCAAGGACCAGGCCTTGTGAGGCCGTTGATTAGAGCGGATGTTCAGTTTGAGATCAAGCCGCAGTTTATGAGGGAGCTGAGAGAGAAACCATTCGTTGGACTCAAGACAGAAGGCGCTTATGAGCACGTGGAAAATGTGCTTTACATCACTAGCGTCTTCAATATCCCAGGGGTCTATCATGATTCTGAAATGCTCCGAGTATTCCCTATGACACTCACTGGAGCCGCAAAATGATGGGTTGATAGGTTGCCATCTTGAACCATCAACACTTGGAATCTCTTTAAGAAGAACTTTATTCAACGTTTTGCCCTCCTTCTAGGACAGCAAAACAATTAGAGGAGATTCATAATTTCAGACAGGAAGCCGATGAGAAATTTTACCAAGCTTGGGATAGGTATAATGATCTTTTATACAGGTGCCCGACACATGACTTGAACAGCCAGCAGAAGGTAAACATATTTTATAAAGGGATCAATATTGCAACAAGGCAGATGATCGATTCCCAAGGACCTATCCCGGGAAGGACTCCTGCTCAAGCCCTTGATGTGATTCAAGACATGGCCGACCACTCTCAAAAGTGGCACGATTGAGGAAGCACCAGAAATACTGGAACAGGGTTGGAAGGTATGAACGTTGTTACAAATAAGCTTGAGACTAGGCAGGGAAATGAAGAAACTCAAGGAAAGCGTGCATGCCATCCAAGTTGGATGTGATATTTGCGAGGGAGCTCACCTTGTAAAAGACTGCCCCTTAACTGAAGATGAGAAAAAGGTTAAGGAAGTCAACTATGGAGATGGAAGACCTTTTCAGGGCAATGGTAACGGATATCGAATGGGAACACGGGGATTCAATTCCCGATACAACAACTGACCCTCTTATGGTGAAAGGAGACCATCTCTTGAAGAAACCATCAGCAAATTATTGGAAGAATCAGCTAAGAGAGAAGTCGAAAGAGAACATTGGCTAAAAAGTTTTCAAGAGGGGACTGAAGCTAATTTAAAATCTCATGATGAGACTTTAAATAACCTTGAGGCGAAAATCGAATTGTTATCCAAAGATGTGCTGGAACAAATGGTAATTAAGAAAGCTAAGGTTTGCATAGTTGTACCAGCGGATGAGGAACATCTTGATACAATCTCCAAAGTATCATTGCATGACAGAACTGGGTTACACCATAACACACCTACACATTTACAGCGTAACAAAGAACCAGAGGAAGCAGGTGCCATAAAATCTATGGAGGATTCTACGGTAAGAAATGAGGAGCTCAAGATTATCACTAGTAACCCCAGAGCTGATTTTGTTAAACACAAGGACTCACTTAGAGTCCCACATATGCTTGAAAAACGATACCATTGGTGTATTGCCATTCCGGTAGAAAATAGGTGGTCTTATGACCTATGGTCCTCATGTGACCCAAGTAAGAAGCTTTATGATGGGGGTGAAAATGAAGAAAGGTTGAAAGGTAATAAGCATTTATGGACATCGACTCTTGATCAGTTTCGGAAGAATTTAAAATGGAAAGGAACAATAACTTTTGACGAATGGGTACAAATCGTCTACGGAAATGTTGATAGGGATAGAAAATTGGAAATTTAGGCAGAAGTGAACCGCGTAGACAATGATGAAGCTAACAACGATATGAAGGGAAAAAATGATTATACCAGACATGACCTTAGTGCGAAAGTTATGGATGATGTTAGTGCAAAAAGTGTGGATAGTATAGAATTGGGTTTAGGTAGGTGCGGGCCGTCCTTGGTGGGCTGTCCGCTGTGGGCTTATGCACTAATTCAAGTACAGGATGAAGTATCCTGCACAAATGAAAGTAAGCCGTTAGCCTTACCGTGGGGATGGACCCCATGATTAAGCTCCGACGTGAGACTAAGTACTCATGTTATCAGAGGAATGTCAGAGTATTGGGATGAGTGAGAAACTCGTACCTCAAAAATGTGAATCGGGGTTTCTTTTTATAGGTAGTCAAAATATTAGGGCTTCCTAATATTTCGCATATAGTTGTAGTGCCCGGAATGGGACCCTTATTGGGCAAGGATCCGAAGCTTAATCGATTGTCGCAGACATTTTTGATTTTCTAGACCGGGGGCCGGTCTGTGAGCGTACTTCGGAAGTGCCGCTTGTATGTATCCCAGTATGTTCGGATTGTGCCATGCTCATGACATGGACTTTAGCCATATCTGGCTTTATTGACTCGCTGGGCCAGAGCCCAGTCCGTTCATTGGGCCGGAGCCCAGTTTGCATGTAGAACCGGGGCCCGTTTTTACTGAGCCCAGTTTGTGTGAGATAGTCGAGGCCCAGTAGGCCTGCTATCCGTATTATACGTCATCAAGTCCCCCCAGTCTAGTGTGTCTGCTGCACGTGTTTTTTGTAGCGCGCAGTTGATACTTCTAGACTCATAATGTCTGCCCTTTCCGCTGCTAGTTTTGTAGCTTCCTTGCCATGTGCTCTTTTTGGTTCGTATTTTGAAAACGTGGAGAATCGTGGAGCGTCTGGGACTGTCCATCTTCTTTCCATTTTTCTTTATATTTTGTGCCAAAAGGTATAAATGGTTCTCCCTATTCTTCTACCTTTGTCTCTCATCCGCCCGTGATAATTGTTATCGATTTTTTGCGAGCCTTAATTTTTTAGCGAAGATAGATATGGTTCTTGTTGTTCCCGATCTTTTTAAAGTTAGATCCTCTACAGGGGGACAGCCAGGAATTTCCTCCGGGCAAGCTGTTTATGTCACTGGAGGCTCCTCTGGATCTCTGCTGAGTGGCCTTTTACTCATCATTTTAGGCCCGAAAAACCCATCAAAACGGCCAAAAACACCCAAAAATGACCATATAATGTTACAAATATCCTTGGAGTGTGTTTTTGTGTGTTTTAGGTACAAAAGGATTGAATATAAGACAAAAGTGAGCAAAACGGAGCATGGATGAGATTACGGAGCAAAATGGAGCGATAACGGATCAATTCGACACAATGTGAAGCATTTATTGAAGAATTAAAGAGTCGAAGACAATCCCGGGACATGACATGGGGGGGGGGGGGAAGGCATGGAAAACACACACCAAACCCTAACTACCCATTTACCCCTCACCCAACACCAAAGTTACCAAAATAGCCTTTTACCCTTTTACCCTTAAAACTTAAATGCAAAATCATTTTCTAAAGCCTAAATTCAGTTTCATAAATAAAATCACAAAATATTTTGATAAGTATTTTACCATATTATTATATTATTATATTATTAGTATGTTATTAGTATTACTATTACTATTAGTATTATTATTATTAGTATTTAGTATTATTATCATTCTTAGTATTATTATTATTATTATTATTATTATTATTATTAAAAAAACATTTTTTGTTTACAAATTCAATTTTACTTTTATTGATTATTTACCTAATAATACTACTAATATATCACTAATCCTAAGTTACTACACTAATCCAATCTATAACCTCAACCCACTAAACCCCTAGGCCATTGATGAGTCACGTATTATACATATTTATACCTTTGATATTATCTAAATTATATAGAAAAGGGCTAATTACTTAAAAATGCATCAAACTTGACACTTTTTACCATTGTATGTAGCTATCTTTTTTTCCCTAATGTGTGACTAAACTTTCAAATTTGGTACATTGTGTGTATCTTGTGACCATTTTACCCTTACATTTTCAAAATTTTGAAGGGTAAAATGGTCATTTTACAAGGCTAAATAGTCACAAAATACACACAATGTACCAAATTCGAAAGTTTAGTCACACATTTTTTTTTTTTTTATTTTTTTTTTTTTTTTTGCTCAGTTGTTCACTAGTTTGAAAGAAATAAATGAGAATGTGATAATAAGTGGATAAATAACAATTACAATAAGATGGAAGGCAAGTGAACAACAAAATACAATGGTAAAAAGTGTCACACATTAGGAAAAAAAAAGATGGCTACATACAATGGTAAAAAGTGTCAAGTTTGATGCATTTTTAAGTAATTTGCCCTATAGAAAATAACCTTATTATAAGGACTTTTGATACTTAATACGTGAATGAATGTGTAGGATTGGAGATTGGTGAAATGACGCAAGAAGCACAAGAAATAAATAACTCAAGATAATTATTATTAGTTTGAACAAAAGCACGCCGATCTTATGGAGAAAGCGCGCCGCTTAAATGCACCTTTGGTCAATTATACGAACACAAGTCAAACAATCAAGTATGCTGGTTATATGCAGAAAGAGCACCGGTTACGTAATAGAGAAGTCCGTCGGTTTTACACAAATTGTGCAGCGCACTTCTAATGACAGTTATGCATTTCTACATTAATGAGCCACATCAATGAAGAGGCCGATCATTTGCTTGTCATTACTCACCAGGGACGTATTAGGGTTGCTTTTGCAGTATAAATAGAGGTCCAAATCAGAGTTATACACAAACCTCAATCAAGAATAATCTCTTGATCACTATGAAGCAGTTTAGTAGTGGTTTGCACCAAAACCACTAGCTAAGGAGTTGGAGTCAGTACTACACTTGGAGAAACAACTTGGAGCACGAGAAACTTTGGTATACATTTATTGTTATGATGATAATACTTGTTTACAGGTTTTACTTTACTTTAAGTATGGAGTAGTAACTTCATGTTTATTTGAGGCACTTCTGCCATGATTGTTATAAGTATTGTATCATGAATATTGAGTCTATGATATATGCATTTGATATGTCATTGTTTAGTCTATTATCATTTGTGTTGATTGGTCATTGTGATTGCTTAAAGGTCGAAAGATTCAATCATGTTGGCTATATTACTAATTGTCTGTCTATAACAAATCATTGCTATGCTTGTGAGAATTGCTTAGTGAAACAAATGAAAACCTTGACTATGACACGTTTAAGGACTAGTCTCATGTCTAACAACTTGACTAGAGGAAATGTGATGAGTGCTCAAACACTCATCATTTTTGTCGTATTTAAACTGCCAAAACATACAAAAACAATCAAAAAGTTATCAAAATACTGAAATTATCCCAGGGATTGTGTTTTATGTGTTTTAAATGCAAAATGAGCAAAAACAAATGAAAAATGATCAAAGTTTGCAATATTGGCAGTTTTAGTCCCCCAAGTTTCAAAACTTGTCAAAAGTAGTCCCTATGCCTTTATTTTGAAAGAAAAGTCAACCCAAGTCCTTAAAAAATCTAAAGTTATCAAAAATGGACCTTAGGTCAAAAGTTACAAAATTTACATGTTTGGTCCTAAGATTTCGAATTTGGCAGAAAAGGTCCCTGTGAATTTTGAAAAATGGAAAAATACAAAAATTGGTTCTTGGAATATTGGTGCTTGGCAATATTGGTCCTTGGTAACAACTTAGGAGATTTACAGATTCAGCCCCTCATCTTTGGTTTAATTGCAAAATTGGTCCTTGTGTGTTATAATACCAAACGGACCCTCTCATTATTATTATAAAAACCCAAATCCAATACCCAGTCCACACAACCAAGCCCACCCAAAACCATCCCAAGCCCAAAACCACCCCAGGCCCACTATCCCTTTTGATACCAAAGCAGGGTCAAACACCAGTCAATGCCATCTCCCTCCCAACACTCCCACGTAAAACCAGGGAGAGCTTGTCTCTCCCACATGCTTCCCCCTCCATCTTTCTAACCATTAGCCCCCCACAATTAATAAGCCTCACCAACCTAACCAACCCCCACCATGACCCCATTAAATGCCCTCAACCATAACACTAATTTTGGTGCATTTGATTTTGGCGGGAAAAATGCAATCAAGGGCTAGGATGAGAGAAGTGTCGAATTAATGGCGAGGATATGGTCAAAGGTCAACAAGAAGGCCCTGGGGACTACCAAATTGCAGGTGGAACTCACATGGAAGCATGTATGGCTTGTTGTTGCCTCGTAGTATAAGTAATAGCTAGTGTAAGCCTCAAAAGGCATGTATTATTGTATCTTAGCTAATGTAGTGTTAATTTTAACCTTTGTAATCAGTTTTTCAAGTAATGAAATTTATCTTTTAAGTTATCTCTTATTTCCAAAATTCAAGTTCCATTCAATAATCTCAATTGTTAGTTTAAAGTTAATCAGTGATTATAAGCGACTTGTGAGTTCATATAAGCTAAATCATTAAGTTTTCAGAAGCTTTCTAAGCTTGTGCAACCTTTCTAAACTCAGTTTCATAAAATTACTTAAAAATATAAGAAAAATAAAAATAAAATAAAAAAATCATGTCAAGAGGTTGAAGAAGCAAGGAGCACTGTGTATATGGGATGGCAGTGGGGTAGTACTTATTGGTAAGCAATAGGATTGTTTCTTGTGGTTCTGGATCTCAGTTGTTGGCTTGGAAAGCACATTGTGAGTTTTTGGTACCCTTTTTACTTTCACTGTCTTAACCTATTATAGTAGTGTTTAATGTTGGTAATTTCTGTCTAATTATTCTTAAAATAACTTAGTGTAAGCTTATTTATCAGTTACTAAGGTTAGAAGTTAGTTTTGTGTCACAAATCATCAAAAACAGATTTCAAAGGGGTGTTTGGATTTAATTGTGTTGATCACTGTGGTTGATCTCAGTGTTTGTTGCTTGTTCACTCAACTTACTTAGTGCATAAATACACCAAATCTAGCATCTTTTTAGTAGTCATAAGTATAAAAGTCAAAATCTCATATAAAATGGCCTAGGCATTGTCTGTGTAGGATTTAGTAGATCACAAGCCTCAATTCAAGTCACAAGTATAAGTTTTTGCTTATTTTGAGCTTATTGTAGCTTATATAACTCAAACAAGTCATTAAATCAGAGTTTGAAGTTCATAATAGTCAAGTCTTTCAAAATCTTAAAAGTTAAATTTCTATTTGTGTAGAAAAGTCAGTTTTTGCAAGAATTTTATAGATTTTTGTATTAGGATTTAGACTTTGAAATTTATTAGGTGTATAATATTCCAGCTGAACTGTGTAGTCCCATGCTTGGCTTATTTTATGATTTTTCCATAAGCTTGTGCACAAGCTCAAAGTGAGCTGCAGGGGAAGCACCTCCCCTATGCACAGACCTCAGTCTCATAAGCCCAACTTGAGTGGACCCCACAGGCTTAACCAGTGGGCCCCACACCTTGCTTTTTGGCTTAATGGAAAGCCAATAAGCCAAACTCTTAGGTTCTGAGCTTATTTTGTAGTGTAGGGCTTATTTAATAGGGCTGCAAGTGACCTTTTGTTTGTCCCTTCTCTGACCAAAGCTGATAACTCAGCTTTTGTACCCAAACACTAACCCCCCTCCTGATCTCATCTGTGGGACCCAGAGGGTGAGACCTAGCTTTTTAGACAGCTTATCACCTCAATTTATTGGCTTATCACTTTGTTTGGCCTTCCAGAGTCCCTAGTGGACCCCACAAGCCCTCTAAGTTGACCCTTTGAAATTGTATTGGAGTGTTTGGTGATTGAAGTGCTTATTGCTTGTTTGCTGCTTATTTCTTGTGAATATTTGTTCCATTCATCTTAGTTTAAGTAGTTGTACATCTGTTTGTAGCATATTTGTGGTTGTGACATCATTTGGTAGCTTTGCTAATTCTAAAAAGTCATAATAAGCTTAAATATTCATCTGTCGTCACAATAAGCTCATCAAACTGCTTATCTTTGAGTTCCAATCAAACTCCCTTTGTTAAAGTTGCTTAAAAACATTCAATAAGCAAGTATGAAACAGAAAAGTCCCAAAAAGCCAACTTTAATAGAAGTGATAGCTTCTATTTAAGCCAATTGGCTTATTACCTCAGCTTATTTATAAGCTAATCTCAATTTTATATTTTTCTAGGCTTCTGGTATATAAAAATAATTTTTGTAATTTTCTCAGATTTTTCTTGCATCAGTTGGTATTTTTCTTAACTTAAATTAGTTTTTAATAATTATTAAATAGTTAATAATTAATATTAATTAATTAGAAAATCAGAAAAATATAAATTTAACTTCAAAATTAGTTTTTAGTTATTTTTAATTTTTCCAAATTTTATTTTCAATTTTCTAGTGTAATTTCATAAATAATTAGAATTTAGGTTAATTTAAACAATTAAAAAGTAATTAATAATTAGTTAATAATTAGTAATAATTAATTATAAAGTCTTAAAAATATATTTTCAGTTCTAAAATTAATTTTATAGTATTTTAGATTTTTCTAAGTTTAAATTTTATTTTTCTAGGTTAATTTCATAATTATTTGCATTTTAGGTTAATTTAATTAATTAAAATTAAATAGGAAATTAGTATTTAATTAATAATAATTATAAAAATAGTGTAAAAATTAATTTTAATTTTCCAAAAATTTTCTTTAATTATTAGATTTGTAAAAATATCATTTTTGTACCAGTAGCCTTTTCAGATCACCTCACTCACTTTTATTTACGTATGTTTGTTCCCGTTTTCAGCAAACGTACAGTTTTAGGTTTTAGTAATTAATCACATAGCTTTCCTAAGCTATTTCTGTTCACACCTCGTCGGGGTATAACGACCTGGTGATTTCCTATATTACCCGGAGATTGACTCTAGGCTATTTGAATTTGTTGACCATTCCTTGGTCAATATAAGTTGACGGTTTAGGACCAATCAAAATGCATACTTTATAATTCATACTTGGACCACACTTCAGGCAATCTGTGTTTATAGAATCAAAGGCCGAAAGGAGATTCTTTTACATAGGATAGATATACTAGTTTACATGATCAACCATCATGCTTTACTTCTATGCTTTGTCCATGTCCCTTCTGTGATACTATTGCTTATGATTCTCATGTTCTCAGCCTTGAATAAACATGCTTTTGAATCAATTGGGAAAAACAATACAAAAATCTTAAATCCAACAATCACGGTTTTAGTGATAAGTGACAATCATTGGAATCTAATTTTGTTAATCATAGCTCGCATAAGGAACCATTACCTCTCTTGGGACGACCTGGTCTTACCTAAATCCTTTACTATTAACGGGGGTTATACTTTTACCCATGTGTTTTGTGTATTAAGGAAATGGTGAAACTTGTCTTATAAATTTAAAGCTTTCGAAACACATCACCCACCATGCCCTCAGCCTACCAACAATACAAACCCAACACCCGACCAACCCAACACACAAAACACCACTAACTCGTTTTACACTCAACACACCCGGTAGCCAGAACCCCAACCCTACACCTTTTCCCTCCAAAACCAAAACAGGACAAGCCAAACCAAACTCTTCCCTCTAACCCCACCTACCATCTCATCCCCAAATCAGTCCAAGGCTAAATCACATGCCTTTGTTCTCCCCCCCCCCCCTCCCCCACCTCCATGTCATCAATCCACAACAAATTTCCATCCAACAGCTCAAATAAGCCCCTTTGGCACCAAGTCCATCTGATGGTCAAAATTAAGTGGAGAAAGCACAAAGGAGAGCCCAAGCTGGAACCACTCACAGAACTAACACAAGGAGAAGAGGACAAAAACAAAAACAGAGCAAACCCTAGTTGCACCCATATAAATTGAAGTTTCTGTCCACACTTGAAACTGTCCAATTTCTCATGTCTTAGAGGAGTTTTGACCATTTAAGTTTCTTGTCAATTTATTTTCAGCATTTTAATTTCAGTTGTAATTTAACCTTTAGTTTGTAATCTTATTTTTAAATGCAAATTAGCTGTTTTCTCAATTTTTACTCTTGACTGCAATTTTTAAATTCCTTTCATTAGGTTCTTTTTACTGTCCTAATAGCCCACATAAGTTTTTTCAAGCTTATTGTGAGCTATTGCTTTCATTCAAACTCTTTTCCATTACATGTTCTCAAGTTTCTAAAAAAAATCCAAAATATTAGCACAGTGAGTTGTAGCTTATTTCATTGCTCATTTTATGTTGGAAATCACTTTTTCAGATTTAGCATAACTTATTTGATCCTTGTCTTTCAGTTTCTAAGCTTTAATGTAGCTTTTGCTTCTTTAATAATCTCTTCAGTCAACTTAAGGGACTGTTTGGGACAGTAGGTAATTTCTAGCTTAAATCTAGTTTTGGTCAGAATTAGGAATCCAACTAGCTTTATTTCAAATAGGTTAATAGTATGGAAGTGATTGTGAGCATTTCTAATTAGATCTATAGCTTTTGTATTGATTTTTCCAATTTGCACCGTTTAATATTTCTATATGCAACCTAGATTAGATTGATAGGATTTAAGTGCTTGAGTAGTTATTCTTGCTTGGAATGAGTTCACTATAGGTTATTGTTAGTGTTAGTAATCTGGGAGTATAGGATTGTTACTCAAAATATCCCATTTAGACCCATTTTGTACCCTGCTGCATTAGTCCCCATCTGTCCTATTCAGTCACTTTAGAAGCTAGTTAATAAGCTCATTTAAGCCTCAATTTTTCCGATTCTTGTTTTTCTTAATAGTTCATAGTATAAAATCTTAGTGTTCTCAGTTTGATAGTGTAGCTTTTAGTTTCAAGTAGATTTTAGTTAGCTTTACGTAGGGTCTTTGGCTGCTATTGAAGCAGCAAGCTTCTTGTGTTTTTTGCTTTTTCATGCTTATTTGCTTTTCTTTTCTGCTTATATTAGACTACTCATTAAACTAGGTTAGCTTATTTAGGTACTCCCTTAGCTTCCTTTTGCTTGATTCTCACTAGTTTGGCTTTAGTATAGCCTATAGTAGCTTTTTAGATTAGCTTTTTAAGAATTCAAAATCCTTTTTGCAGCTTTTATCCTAACTGCTTATATTTTCCTTTATTTACTGCTTATTTAGTGAGTTTCATAAATAAGTTTCAGTTTTAAAAATGCTTAATTTCATGTGTTTAATAAGTTTATGCAAAAAGATTTGATAAAAAAAATAGTTTTCAAAAAAGGATAGTGCCAGGGGTCGAACCATGGTCACCACTTTCACAGAAAAGACCCAAGCACACTCTCCCCTACCATCTGTCCCTTTGATGTTTCTTGTAAAGTTTTACCTAATTTATAATTTAAAGTAGGATTAATTCATTTAGCTTATTTTCTTTTTGGCTTATTTGAACTGTTTAATTCAACTGATTTCCTCTCCCTCATAATTTTCTTAGGATAGTATTAGGATAAGTTATTTTCCTGCCAAATTTAAGATTTTTTCAAAAACTTTTTCTATTTTTAATACATTTATTTCGTTCAAATAGTTTTTAATTCGTAGTAATTAGAAAAATTGTCAAAAAATTAAATTTATTTTTTTTTCAAAATTTTGTTTTTACATTTAGGACCTAGGAAAAGTATTTTCATCCCCGCAGGACTTTTAGATTTCAAATTTTACTTTCAAAACCGTTACCGAGCCTGGTAACGGAACAATTTCATTTTTAGTTACGTTTTTTGTTATTTCAAGTTATGTCAAGTGTTTTTTTAACTTTTCAAGTAGTTTTGAATTTCTAAATTTCAAATTTTTAGTTCAAATTAGTAAATTCCCTTTTAGGTTACGTTTTTAGGATTTACGCGTTACGTTTTTATTCTTAGGCTACATTTTAGATTAGATTGATTTACGTGCTTTCATTTATTGCTTAGTTAAGATATTTTATGCATTTATTTGTTTTGTTTAGTTTAGAATACCAAAATATCTCCTGATTATTCAAGTCACCGGATCACAAAACGTATTCGACTTCGCATCTCAGACCTCGTTGGGACTTAACGACCTGGGGACACACTATACTCACCGGAGATGATGCACATACACTATTGTTGACTGTATTGACCATCCTTGGTTAAGTGGTTGATCCAAGCGTATCAATCTCATACTATTGCAATAGCTGATATCGGTGGTACTTCCGACTCGTTTCTTTTCTAGAGAGAAGTTGTTGATTCTGGGAAGTTACCGTCTGTTTCGACGGTGAAGGAGAGGCGAAAGATAGTTTCTTTTTATGATTCTCCTCCTTCTTGTAAGAGGCTCAAAGTACTAGCTTCAGGGCCAACTACTCATGATCTTGTCGATATCAAGGCGAGTGCCAATGTTTGTTCTCCGTCTGCCTCTGATTTGGAAGCAGGGTCTCTTATTAAGTGTAGCACATTGTCAGTGACGTCCATCGCTACCACTTCTCTGGTTATTATTTCATTTTCTCAAGGAGAAGCGACTGATGATCAAAGTTTGGTTATTCGTGGCACCAGAACTATGTCTAGTGGTGATGTCCGTTCTTCGGATGATATTAGTCCTGATGGGTCAGACGATGTCTATATCCCCCAATGGGACATTGCTAATGACTCTTGTTTGTCTAGCCCTGTGGAGTGCCGTAGTTTGATTGAGAAGGTCGCTTCGCCGTGCCTGTCTGCGTTTGTAAACGGTCTGAGTTATGAATAGTTGTTTTATAGGTATGATATTTCCACAGCCCATCAAATGGTATTAGGATCTGAAGTGAGGAGGCGTGTGGAAGATTTTTTGCAAGAGAATGTGAATCTGTCAAATCTTTGAAATGAGCTGAAAGCGAGGCTTTCTTTGGCTGATGCCGAAGTTGCCAAAGTGGCTAAACTTCGCAAGCGAGTCTTTGTTTTGGAGTCCTCGAAGAGGGTTTTGAAGGAGCAGGTTGCTATGCTCTAGAAAGAACATGATTCTCGCGAGACGCAAGTTTTGGAGCTTCGTTCCTCAGTTTCCCCACCTGGCCATGTGTTTATTTCCCAAGAGCGGCTCTCGGTAGCCTTTGACCATTTGGCAAGGGAGTTTATTACGATGCAGGATGATCAAGAAGACGTTCTTGCCAAAAGGATGGCTGCTTAGGAGAGCCAGTTTGGGAAATTGTCCTTGTACGTTCATGAGGCGCTTCGTCCTCGTTTACTTTCTGATGTGGCTGAGCGCCGTTGGTTTTTATCCCATGGTATCCGGCTTACCGTTGTCAAGTGTCTGAATTCTCCGGATTATGTTGCTGCGTCTGGGAGGGTTATTAGTTCTGCCGTCTTCAAAGGTATTCAAGAAGGATTGGTGGCCGGTCTTGAGCACAGTCGGTTGGGTGCGGACCTTTTCGGGATTGAGGGTCACTGTTTTTCTGTTGAGGCAGACTACTAGTCCGCTTTGCGAGACCTTCGGGATTTGAGTTTCCTTTGTTTGCAACTTTGTTGGCGCATAAGGAATCCCGTATTGAGGATATCCTGGAACTTCTTCGCCTCAAGGGTCCTTTTTTCGATGTTCCTAACATGGCTTCTTTGCAACTGGACATGGAGCATCTTTTTGCTCCGGTATGGTATCCTTCGGATAGTGCACCTGTAGGCGTGGAGCCTTTATGTAATACCTTGGAGAGGTGTGAGGCGGATGTTATCAGGATTAAGAAGAACATTGCTGCTGTTGAGGAGACACTTATATGCCGTGTTTCCCCTTTCTTAGAGACAGCTCCAGTTTATTCATCTGTTGATGCGTCTCTTGTTTTAAGTAGATGTCCTGACATCACTGAGGCCCCGACTTTTATGTCTTTGGGTCCTTCCGCTCCTTTGTAGTCGGAGGCTTGTGATGCAATGAACATGGATGCTCATGCTGTTATTGGGGATGGTCCCTCTGGTGCTCCTGTCTCTTTTTCCGCGGAGGAAGAAAGTGTTGATTTTTCAACATAGGAGTCTTTGTAGCGCAACCATTTGTTTGGTTGTCTTTTATTTGTTTTTTTATTTGTTTTTTTTTTAATTTTATTTTGCGTACTGTCTCAACAATGTATGTTGCTTTGTACGTCTTTGTGTTTGTCATAATTATGATCTTATTTATCATGATGTTTTTTGCTATGTTTAAAGTCGTACGGATACGCTTGTTTAATAGTCTTTGTACTGGGTTTGCAATACCTCTTACGTACTGAGTTAATTGTGAGGTTACTCATCCTTTTTGTTATGCAGAATAACATTTGTTGGGGCGGACCCAATTGTGTGTGCGCGTGTCTTACTCACGTATATTATTAAGTTTGAAAATTTAAAAAAGGACCGACATTTTATTAAAGCAAATTGGTGAGGGTAGCCATTCCCCACCTTACATTTGATAGTTTAAAAAGATAGAGTACAATTGTAAAGATAATACTAAAGACCGGTGGATGACCACTGCGGAGTCCGAGTGTGTGGCCTTCCTATTACTGGTTTATGTAGCACCTTTTCAGGTTGCATATGTGCCAAGTTCGTGGCAGTGTTGTTCCGTTTCTATCTTTCAATTTGTATGCTCCTTTTCCCAATGCTTCCGAGACCACATATGGTCCTTCCCATTTGGGCCCTAGTTTTCCAGTATCTTTCGCATGGCTTGCGTCATTGTTTCGATACACTAGGTCCCCTGGTTTAAAACTATTGTTGCGGACTCTAGAGTTGTAGTATTTTTCCATCTTTGCTTTCTTTTTGCTTCGCGGATGGCTGCCTGTTCTCTTCTTTCCTCGAGCATGTCGAGGTTTATTTCCAGGTCTTCTTAATTTTGGTTTGTGTCTACCTCTGTCATTCTCCATGTTGGTACACCTAGTTCCGCTGGGATGACAGCCTCCGTCCCGTATGTTAAGGCGAATGAAGTGTCCCCGTTGCTGGATTTGATCATTGTTCGGTGTGCCCATAGGACATGCGGTAGCTCTTCTATCTACTTTTTGTTGTTTTCGCCAAGTCGTGCATTAATCCCATCCCCAAAGCTTCGGTTGGCTCGTTCCACCATACCGTTTGCTTGTAGGTGTTTTACTGAGGCAAAGCGTTGCTGGATGTGTAGTTTTTCGCACCGTTCTTTAAATGGGTTTTCACAGAACTGTTTTTCGTTGTCAGATATGATTACTCCGGGGAGTCCAAATCTGCACACGATGTTTTCCCATACAAATTTCCTCACCTGCTGGACCGTTATTGTTGCGACAGGCTTCGCCTCTATCCAGTTTGTAAAGTAGTTGATTGATACTATTAGGAACTTGACTTTGCCTGGTCCCTCCAGGAAGGGTCCAGCTATGTCAATTCGCCACTTATAGAAAGGCCACGGAAAGGTGAATGGCGTTCAGTTTTTCTATCGGTGACGCGGGACAGGTTTATGAACCTGGAAATCCTGGCATGTAAGGATTACTCTTCTTGCGTCCTTATGCATTGTTGGCCAGTAGTACCCAGTTCTTAGAGCCTTTGCCACCACGGATCTGGTTCCTACGTGCATGCCGCAGGATCCTTCGTGGATTTCTCGTGACACATATTCCGCTTGTCATGGCCCGACACAACGTAGCCATGGTCCAAGGAATAACTTTTTGTATAGGATCTCTTTTATAACAGCAAAGCACTGTGACTTTCTTTTTATCGCGTTGGCTTTCTTTTGCTCTGCGGGTTGCAAGTCTTTTGTTAGGCATTCGTAGATTGGAGTCATCTAGTTGTTTCCCTCTTCTTCGACTATGTCTAACACTTGCGTTTCTTCTATAGATTTTTTATCTAGCTCTTCCACCAGCACTTTCTTGCTCAGGTGTGTGAAGGTAGCGGACGCCATTTTGCTCAGGGCATCAGCTTTTTTGTTTTCGCTTCTTGGTATTTGCTGAATTGAAAAAATTCTGAAGGAGCTTATAAGTTCCTTGACCTTTTCTAAATATTGGATCATTTTCGTCTCTTTAGCCATGTAAGATCCGTTGATTTGATTTGCTACTAGTCGAGAGTTGACGTATGCTTGCAAATTTTTAACGGTCATTTGCTCTGCTATTCTTAGTCCGGCTAGGAGGGCTTCGTATTCTGATGCATTGTTACTTGTTCTGAATTTGAACCTTAGGGCATAGGTGAATTCTGCCGCTTCCGGGCTGATGAGTACCAATCCCGCTCCGGAGCCATCCCCGCATGATGATCCATCCGTGAACAGTTTCTAGGGTTCTGGTAACTTTTCTTGTGGTCGATAGTGTATGTCGTACCTTCAAAGCTCGATACTCCATTTTTGTAATGTTCCTGCCACCTCCGGTTTAGATAGGATCTATTTGATAGGTTGATCCGTGTAGAACCGTAGAGGGGGGTGAATACAGTTTCTTCGGCTTTTAGAACGTTTAAAAACTTTAAGCCGAGAGGATGAACCAAGTGGTTGTATAATCAATACAAGAACCACAAATACAATCCAAAGTATATAAAGCGAGTAAAGAGAGACACCACGATATATACTGGTTCGGGATGGGGGGTTTATACCAGCTGTACATCCAGTTGCGAATCCATGACACGATACTATTCCACTAGTATAATCCTTTCGGTGGACTACAAACTGTTACAATTTGTCACACCCCCAAAATACCTGTTTTAGCAGCGGAATGGAATACCTGGTGGTGACTGCCATAGCATCACAGTTACAGTTATATTGAACGACCTAAAGTGTCGTTTTGAAAATACATCGTTTGATCATTAAAACATTCAGAGTTTACAAAAATAGGTCCTAAAATGGTGTCGCAAATTTAAGTAAAATAAGTTCAACAAGATGAAACGTTTCCTAAGTGCAGAAAATATATGTAAAGTGAGCGCGTAGGCTCCGCGACTCCAGGTAGGTCCAAATGCATGCCACATGAGCTACCTTAATTACTTGAAAATACATTACTAAAACGGTCAACAATGAAGTTGGTGAGATCCATAGGTTTATAAAATGAAATGTTGTGCGGTAACCTCAAGTATAAAGTCCATGAAAAAATGTCACATAATTAATAAAATTGTACATTGTCTTTTAAGCTCATGACCCCGAAGCTAGACTGATGAAGTATATGCCCCTCCAGAGTGTCCTGCCAAACACTCTAATATGACAGAATGAAATGCATCCGTTTGACTATTGGTATAACTACTACGGATGGAGGCGTCACCCTCAATAGATCATCCACTCACTCTCGCTTACGCATAATTAACGGTCTATGATAAATAAATAGGGGACTTTAACAAGGCAGCTAGGTAACTTAAGCCATGTACATATGATTTGATACTTAGGCCCGTATAAACATGATGATGCGATGTATTCTGCCCCGTAGGATTTGAAATCATAAAATTGAATTGAAAACGGGGCTATGAAAACTCACCTGAAGTGATGATACAATGATGGTGTAATGATTGGGACAACAAGGCGCGAACACTAGCCACAACCTAATATGAATGAATATTATCTACTTTAGATTATGAAGTGATGGAGTGAATGTACATGCACATGATGTCTATACCACTCGTAACTTGAAAATAATGGTTATTGTTGAAGTATAATGTTTTCCATAACTTGGGAAAAAAATATGTTTAACTAAACTTGCAAAACTAGTTGTAATATATTGTACTTAAAGTGTTAGTGTTTAACTCATCGCTTTGAAAACCTTGAAATGACATCTAATAGCCATGTAAATAAAATTTTGGTCATACGTGCTTCAATGGGTAAGAAATACGGCTCTTCAATGTTGTCACTAGAAAATATAGTTTTTAGTATGTTAGAATATTATTTCTAATAGTGGCTGTCAAGAATAATATGGTTTGTTGGTTTTGAAACGTGTATATCTTTGTCGTTATAAGCTCATTTTCCTCGTTCTTTATATCCACGGTTTCGTATTTACATGTACTAACACATTTTTGATAGTTCGGCTCCTCTAGGTTTCGTCTAACGCTTCGTTTTGTCCGTCGAATGTCGTCCAACAGCAAGTATATTTTCAGAAAATAGTTTTTCGTCGTTAAACTTGAAAAAATCATATCTCCTTCGTTATAAGCTTGTTTTTATCCGTTCTTTCGTCCATAGCTTCGTTTTTGAAATTATTTTCTAAATCTTTGGTCAAAAATTTGTCCTGAGTCCCTGAGTTTTCTGGATTTGGCGATTTGGGACAGTAGGTTTTATAATGTTTCAAAAATAAATTTTCCTAGTTTGTAACTTGTCCAAATCCATCCAAATAACAACCAAATATCCCAAAACCTACCATACACCTTCTTAGGGTGTCATGGGTTTCTAAACATTATCCACCAAGTTAATCTACCAAGGGTTTACATATTATCCATTTCTAGGGCTTAAAAGATATAAAAGTATAAAAAGAGTGGTATAAACAAGCACATGCATGTAAATCTTGTAAAAAATCATATGAGCATGGTAATAACTTGGTAAAATTATGAAAATGAGTTTTGTATACATATTTGAAAGATTAGTGAGTTTTGAGGATGAAAACTTATAAACACCTTGAGTTTTTATTTCAAAACCCTAAAAGGAGTACTAAATGGACTTGATTATCACTTGTACATGGAAAAATTGATGCTTCTTGATGGTTGTTGTGTCTTGGCTGATTCACAAAGAGAGGAGAGGAAGGAGAGAAATATTTCTTGCACTTTGGAGTTGTAGGTGAAGTATGGAGTGAAGATATGAGATATTATGGGGAGTTTGGACATGGTTCAGTGGGTGTTAATGAGGGTAGGTAAAAGTTTCAAATCTTGGGGGCTGGGAGGGGACATTTGGGCATGAATAAGGGGAAAGGGGGAGGGTGATGTGATTTTGTGTTGATTTGTGATTTATTTAGGAGGTAAGTGTAGTATTTAGATAGTTTTAGGTATAATCGGGTACCGGGTTTGCTAGAAATAAATTTTAAAGAAGTTAACCAGGACATAATAAAGTCATAAAAATTGTGAAAATATGTTGGGTACAAGTATTGAGTGTTTGAATGATTATTGTTTAGTTTCTACGAAAACCATCGTAATTATGTGAAACTTACGACACGAATTAAATAAATTTCCGAAATACCGGGTAAATGAATTTTATACTCCTTGTGACGTTGTAAAGGGTGTAAAAATATATCAGGACCATCGTGGGGAGGGTCGGGTGTGTTAGTCACATTTATTTATCGCGTGTTAACGTTCATTTAAAAATAAACATACGAAAAATGTCAAATATACGAAAAACATTAATTTGAATATCCTACGAGTGGAATAGTATGCAAATGCTATTGTGATGATAAGTAGACTATTTCTAATCCGTATGAAGTGTCCCTACTGATGATGCATGAATTCGCAGCTAAACCAATCCGGTTATGTGAATTTAAATACCCGTAAACTAGATGTACGATGAAATGAATGATGTACATGAATAGTGTTTTCCCTCCGGGAATAAATAGTGTCATGTGAATAGTGAAATTTTTGAACGCTTCTCGGAATCTCAAACTGACTCCAAAAATGATGAATAGTGATCGATGAATAGTAAATGATGAATAGTAACTTGTAAATAGTAAATTTTCGAGGTTTGGAAAAATGACCTGAAATTGTGAGTTGTGACAGTCGCCCACCCAAAAAGGAATTCAGTCCCTGAATTCAGCTGGTGTTGGTCTCGGAAGTAGACCTGGTGAAAAGATGTGGATACTTGAGTCGCATTTGGTCTTCCCGTTCCCATGTAAACTCGGGTCCTCTTCGAGAATTCCAGCAAACTTTCATGATAGGAATTCAACTTCGCTTCAACTGTTCGACCTCGTGGTCCCTGATTTCTATTGGTTCTCGTACAAGGTTTCGATTTGTCATTGGGTTGGATTCCTTCCAATGGAATCATGAGTGACTCATCTGAAAGACATTTCTTGGGATTTGAAAATGTGAAACATGTTTGTGTAACCTACTGTTCTCTAACAAGGCTCAAGTCTGACAGCCATTAGGCCTACTCTGTTTAATATATTGAATGGTCCAGTTTATATCGGGTTTAACTTCCTGAATTTTTCTGAATGGTATCATGCCTTTCCTAGGCAGAACTTTCAACATAATCCTGTCACCAACTTGAAATTCTAATGGTTTACAATTTATCGAACTTGTAACTGATTCTTGGTTTGTAAGAAATTCTTGGTTATTTCATGAATGCGTACTGAACTAGTGAGTTGGGCTTTTTCCTATTTCGTTCCGTTAATAGACGGTTGGCACTTTAACCATAGAGTGCCCCAAATGGTGTAGTCTCTCTGTTCGTGTGATAACTATGGTTGCAAAGGAATTTGACTTATGGCAAATGGTTAGTCCAACCATTTCTAGAGTCAATCACTCATGCTCTGAGCAAATCCTTCCTATGTTTGAATTGTCCTCTCGCTTTGACCATTGGTCTGAGGATGATAGGCGGTGTTTATATCTAATTGAGTTCCAAGGGAAATCTTAAAATGATTGCCAAAAATCTGAGGTGAATTGACTACTTCTATCAGGAGTAATTGAAATGGGTAGAATGAGTCTTTTGACTAATTCCATAATGTTAAGTCTTTCAAAAAGGGCGTTATTGAAGAGGATAGATTATGGGTAACAATTTTGATTTCTTGTGTTTTGTTCTAATGAATTCTACGACATGTGTCTTTCTTTGCCTATGGTGCTTGGTCTCCATTACTGAAGTTTGAAATTGATTGATGATGTCCCTACTAATTTCCTTCATCACATCTTCCAAGGTTCTTTGTTGTCAAATCGCAAAACCGTAAATGCATAAGCGATGTAGTATGGTGATTGGTTTTCAAAATTTGTCTTGCGATTTTGAGTTTTGTTCGTAATCTTTTTCTGAGTAAACGAATTTAGAATATTGAGCAAATGGTTTACTAAGTAATATTTTTCTTGATGATTCAAAATTCAGTAGTTATTTAATGTGAAATTGTCTTCAAACATGTTGTGAATAGGGTTGTTTACCAAAGTTTGATGTTTATAATTTTCTCATTGTACAATGGTTTTGCTAAATATTGACTAAAAAGGATCGTACATGTCCCAATAGGTACTTCAAAAATTATTTTCTGCGAGATATGTGATTTGTATAAACACAATTTTTAAATTAACTTCATTTAAAAGTGAACGCACTAACAAGGATAAAATGGTAGGATAGGTAATGTTCGCATAAGTGCATAGATGTCTAACGTTTAGTTCCTGATGTTGGATAATGCCTATTGGTGGTATCAGGCAAAACTACAAGCCTAGGTATTCAAACTAACTTAAGTCCTAAAATGGTATATCATTAAAATTGTCATTATGTTGGCAAAATGAAGGTATCAGTTGGTACTATGTCGATGAATGTCTGTTCTATTTTCACATGTAGATGAGGAGATATGTTCGGGTCTGATCCCTTTCGCGGTATGAAAGTGAGGTTATCTAGAACTTCTAGAGAACACAATTCTTTAGGGGAACTTATATCGATACCCTTAATTCAACTCAATTATCCTTGGTGAAAACTCATTGCAGGGAAGTTTACGTTTGAATGAGGCCACGTTTAATTGAAATGCTCTACAGTATCGGTTAGGAGGCTTGGTTTATTTATATAGTGTTGCTTAGCATACATTCACATTGTGTTTGATCCTGTAACTCAGTCTAGCTAGTACCCTTGAATGATAGAATTTGACAACTAGGTCAGAGATGGTGATTCGGATTGTCTCGTGGTATCTTAGGATTGTTGTTGAGTTACGAATTGTCTTACTGTATACTTCTAGTTTAGGTTAGTGGTTCTGTAATCCTTTCATTGTTTTTCTTGTATCGAGGAATCCTCCTTGTAATTGATATGGAAAGTCTCTCCTAGAGAAGTCAATGGAAAAAAAAATCCAACTTAATGGCTGAGTGAGTGACAGGTGGGGTAAGTATCTAGGGAGGGTTTGTCAAAAAGTGATGTTTATGAAAGAGTTTATTTGTTTGCAAAGCTTTTAAATGAAGATTGTTATTAACAATTCTTTAAAAAGGTAATTATTTTCTTCATGGCATAATCCTTCCTGAATTATACATAGGTGATCATGCTATGTATAATGGAGGACTAATGATGCGATGCTTGATTTAGTCTAAATAGCATTACTTTTCTCTAACGTTAAGTAGTGTTAATCTCACTCTTTGTAAAATACTAGTCAAAACAATTTGCATGATAGTAAAACAGTTTATGAATTAGTAGCAAAAGTAGTGTGTAGGGTAATAGTAGAACATTTTGTAGAACGATAATAAAATAGCTTGTATGAAATTGTGAAATAGTACGTACGATGGTAACAAAATAACTTGCAATGAATTTGTGAAACAGCTTGTATGACACTTGGATGGATGTTTTTGTAGGGTGGTAAAAGTCTACAAATCCACTATTTAAAGAATGTAAATAACTTAGTTCCTAACAGGGTAGTGGTTTATGATTATGAAGTGGCCGAGAATATGGTAGTGATATTGAGAGCGTGAAAGATGAATGTGTCGTTAAGGCATCTACAGTCAACTGAAGATGATAGTCTATGTGTTAAAGGATATAGGGCAGAAATTGGTGCCAATAATTTGGAGTATTCGAGAATTTATACTAGGTAAAGCTCGCAGGTTCAAATGCTTAATCCCTCTAGGCATGACCAAGTTGTATAAAGAATGGAAATTGTTGTACAGGTGGTCTGAGTCTAGTAGATACCACATTGAATGATGTTTGATTTGCCATGAATGAAAGCTAAATGCCTTATGGTCAGGTGAAACTTCTCGATATCCTTTCATGAAAATGAGGTCTTGTCCTAATGTGACTAAGCTATATCGATCTCCGAAAAGAATATAAATTTTGTTGAGTAATTGTACCTTGATCTTTTAATCCAATGAACTTATACTAGCGGGAGATTCTTATCATATGGAATGAGCAAAAAAGTTGTAATTTGAAGCAGTGGTGTTGAGGCATGGTGTATCAATATTGGCAATCTTTGGTAGAGCTGTTTTTTTCGCTTCTAAGGTCAAATAGTAAGTAGGTATAGTGGTTGCTTTCGAGATTCGTTCATGAGTTATGCGTGTTCCTTCTTGGAGATATGGTTTCTAAAATTTGTTAACAACATTTATTTGAGTGAAACATTGTGAAAATTTGATCATAAATGTATTTTGGAGTGACTTTATTTGAAGTTTGTAGTGAGTATAGTCATGTAAAATATGTGATTACGAAATATTTTGTACTTTGATAAAAACAATATCTCCTCTATGTCTTTGGATAAAGAGAATTCAAGAAGATTGTTGCTTAAACAAAAATGATTTTTAATCCAGCCATTGAGAATCACAAATTTGTCGTACTTCGTAAGATTCGCAAGAAATCTTTTTGTTTGTTTGAAAATTTAATTAGACTTTGACTTACTTGAATTGTTATTATCTCCGAAACACGAAAACTAGGGCAGTCATTTTTATCTTGGTCAACATGACCATTTAATCATAAAGACATCTTCGTCTTTATTAATCCTATTGTCTTACTTGCATCTTCCCAAAGTTGTAATTATATGTCAAAACTACTAATGTGACCACATTGGTTGGTGGAGTGTTGCTAGAGCGAGTAATGATGTAATCATCGGCTTAGAATGTGGTGTAATCAAACTTGATAATGAAGGGAGAGTTGTGATGAGTTCCATTGTGATGGTATAGTACCGTTCAAAGCATATTGTTGGTTCATTGTGTCATGGAGGTATGAGTCGATCATATCTTAGATAGTATAGAGTCCTTGTGATAGATGCCACCCTTGGGCGATTTGTTGCAGTTCTTATTGTGTTTGTGAGGCTTGTGGTATTATTCAGAGTGTATCGTCCAAACACTCGTGTGTAATCCCAAATAATTAGAGGTCATCATCTAGCGATGAAGAGTTGTAGGTTGTCTAGTAGTAGAGGCTAGTGAACTCTCACCAACCTCAATCCTGTAAGGTGGTGTAATGTGTGGTAGATGGTAATGGTATGTCAAAATAGTGGGTGCTTTTTAAGCGGCAAGTCATATATGGGTGTAGGGTCTCTGAGATGTGATGGTGCTGGTGGTGCTCTAGATGAGGAGAATGGAATTGATGACGATGAGATCCTAGTGGTGAGTTAGGAGATGATGGTGATAATAGTGAATGGAATACTACCCTCTTTCGCGCTATCTCGCAACATCTAAGAGGTAAAACTGAAGTATGCACTATAGGACGACCAATAGTGTTATAAGTAGCTGATGGTGGTGGTAATACATGAGTAGTTAGTGCCCTACTAGTGAGGGAAAGAAAACCTACTATCTTCTTTGCAATAAGAATCCTAATAGGTACAATAAGATTAAGTCTGAATACCCTACCAAACGGCACTCTATGTATGGGCTGAATGACAGGAAAACCCTGTTCCCATGACAAATCAGTGGTGCTAATGGTGGTGTAAGTGCAACTGGTGGTGGTGTAGGTATATTAATGGATGAAAAAGCATCCTCGATACCCGAGTCTGCTAAGATGATCACAGGGTGGTTGGGTGAAGACATGTCACTTATGAACTAGTCAATATAATTATATATGAGTATAAGTATAAATAGCTCGCATAGGGTGTGCATGAAACAACATGTGTAATAGATATGCACTTATGATGAAATGATGAGATGCTTTGATGATGTGGTTATAGTCTAGTGTCCATGATACAACCTAGTTCGCTATAACCTTAGCTCTGATGCCAATTTGTCACACCCCAAAATACCTGTTTTAGCAGCGGAATGGAATACCTGGGGGTGACTGCCATAGCATCACAGTTACAGTTATATTGAACGACCTAAAGTGTCGTTTTGAAAATACATCATTTGTTCATTAAAACATTCAGAGTTTACAAAAATAGGTCCCAAAATGGTGTCGCAAATTTAAGTAAAATAAGTTCAAGAAGATCAAACGTTTCATAAGTTCAGAAAGTATATGTAAAGTGAGACGCGTCGGCTCCGCGACTCCAGGTAAGTCCAAATGCATGCCACATGAGCTACCTTAATTACCTGAAAATACATTGCTAAAACGGTCAACAATAATGTTGGTGAGATCCATAGGTTTATAAAATGAAATGTTGTGCAGTAACCTCAAGTATAAAGTGCATGAAAAAATGTCACATAATTAATAAAATTGTACATTGGCTCTTAAGCTCATGACCCCGAAGCTAGACTGATGAAGTATATGCCCCTCCAGAGTGTCCTACCAAACACTCTAATATGACAGAAATGAAATGCATCCGTTTGACTGTTGGTATAACTACCACGGATGGAGGCGTCACCCTCAATAGATCCATCCACTCACTCTCACTTACACATAATTAACGGTCCATGATAAATAAATAGGGGACTTTAACAAGGCAGCTAGGTAACTTAAGCAATGTACATATGATTTGATACTTAGGCCCATATAAAAATGATGATGCAATGTATTCTCCCCCGTGGGATTTGAAATCAAAATATTGAATTGAAAACGGGGCTATGAAAACTCACCTGAAGTGATGATACAATGATGGTGTAATGATTGGGACAACAAGGCGTGAACACTAGCCGCAACCTAATATGAATAAATATGTTCTACTTTAGATTATGAAGTGATGTAGTGAATGTACATGCACATGATGTCTATACCACTCGTAACTTGAAAATAATGGTTATTGTTGAAGTATAATATTTTCCATAACTTGGAAAAAATATCTGTTTAACTAGACTTGTAAAACTAGTTGTAATATATTGTACATAAAGTGTTAGTGTTTAACTCATCGCTTTGAAAACCTTGAAATGACATCTAATAGCCGTGTAAATAAACTTTGGTCATACGTGCTTCAATGGGTAAGAAATACGGCTCTTCAATGTTGTCACTAGAAAATATAGTTTTTAGTACGTTAGAATATTATTTCTAATAGTGGCTGTCAAAAGTAATATGGTTTGTTGGTTTTGAAACGTGTATATCTTTGTCGTTATAAGCTCATTTTCCTCGTTCTTTATAACCATGGTTTCGTATTAACATGTACTAACACATTTTTGATAGTTCGACTCCTCTAGGTTTCGTCTAACACGTCGTTTTGTCCGTTGAATGTCGTCGAATAGCAAGTATATTTTCAGAAAATAGTTTTTTGTCGTTAAACTTGAAAAAAATCATATCTCCTTCGTTATAAGCTTGTTTTATCCGTTCTTTCGCCCATAGCTTCGTTTTTGAAATTATTTTCTAAATATTTGGTCAAAAATTTCCCCTGAGTCCCTGAGTTTTCTGGATTTGGCGATTTGGGACAGTAGGTTTTATAATGTTTCAAAAATCAATTTTCCTAGTTTGTAACTTGTCCAAATCCATCCAAATAACAACCAAATATCCCAAAAACCTACCATACACCTTCTTAGGGTGTCATGAGTTCCTAAACATCATCCACCAAGTTAATCTACCAAGGTTTTACATATTATCCATTTCTAGGGCTTAAAAGATATAAAAGTATAAAAATAGTGGTATAAACTAGCACATGCATGTAAATCTTGTATAAAAATCACATGAACATGGTAATAACTTGGTGAAATTATGAAAATGAGTGTTGTATACTTATTTGAATGATTAGTGAGTTTTGAGGATGAAAACTTATAAACGCCTTGAGTTTTTATTTCAAAACCCTAAAAGGAGTACTAAATGGACTTGATTATCAGTTGTACTTGGAAAAATTGATGCTTCTTGATGGTTGTTGTGTCTTGGCCGATTCATAGAGAGAGGAGAGGAAGGAGAGAAATATTTCTTGCACTTTGGAGTTGTAGGTGAAGTATGGAGTGAAGATATGAGATATTATGGAGAGTTTGGATATGGTTTAGTGGGTTTTAATGAGGGTAGGTAAAAGTTGCAAATCTTGGGGGCTAGGAGGGGACATTTGGGCGTGAATTAGGGGAAAGGGGGAGGGTGATGTGATTTTGTGTTGATTTGTAATTTATTTAGGAGGTTAGTGTAGTATTTAGGTAGTTTTAGGTATAATCGAGTACCGGGTTTGCTAGAAATAAATTTTAACGCAGTTAACCGGGACATAATAAAGTCATAAAAATTGTGAAAATATGTTGGGTACAAGTATTGAATGTTTGAATGATTATTGTTTAGTTTCTATGAAAACCGTCGTAATTATGTAAAACTTACGACACGAATTAAATAAATTTCCAAAATACCGGGTAAATGAATTTTATAATCTTTGTGACATTTTAAGGGGTGTAAAAATATATCGGGACCATCGTGGGGAGGGTCGGGTGTGTTAGTCACATTTATTTATCGCGTGTTAACGTTTAATTAAAAATAAACATACGAAAAAGTCAAATATACGAAAAATATTAATTCGAATATCCTACAAGTGGAATAGTACGCAAATGATATTGTGATGATAAGTAGACTATTTCTAATCCGTATGAAGTGTCCCTACTGATGATGCATGAATTCACAGCTAAACCAATCCGGTTACGTGAATTTAAATACTTGTAAACTATATTTACGAAGAAATGAATGATGTACATGAATAGTGTTTTCCCTCCGGGAATGAATAGTGTCATGTGAATAGTGAAATTTTTGAACGCTTCTCGGAATCTCAAACTGACTCAAAAAATGATGAATAGTGAGCGATGAATAGTAACTTATGAATAGTAAATTGTCGAGGTTTGGAAAAATGACCTGAAATTGTGAGTTGTGACACAATTCACTCCACCGATATTCACTAATATTGATGCTCACAAAGAAGGAGTTACTCCCACGGAATTCCGCTCTCGGAAACCACCCAAAAGAATCTCACAATTCGACTGACCAAGACTTCCTACCGGAAGTGTCAAACCCCAACTAGATCCCCAATGATCTAGGCTTGGTCACCAAGACACAAGACTTCCCTTACAAACAAATGAATGACTAAAAGATTGTTTTATCAACCAAGCCCTAACCTAACCTAGAGACTCAATTGTAATAGAAAGGGTAAAGATAAGAAGACCCTCGACACAATCACCAAAGTGGATTAAGTTCTTGTGATTCTTCCCTTGCAAGGAGATGTGTTCCTTCAAAGATGTTAAAGTGTTTAACTAAGAACACAAGAGATAGAATTAGAGGATTAAAGAGAAAGAATGTAGAGAGAAAGAATAATGGCAAGAGGTGAGGAATACAAGAGGCAAGGGGGTTATTTATAGGCCAAGACCCAAACTTGGGAAAAATTTACCAAGCCCGGCGCATTGCCCACGCGTCAACTCGTGGGTGACGCGCTAGAGGCTTTGTAACATTTAACCCAAATGTTGGGTTTTGGTCTTGTAAATACCCAACCTTGGTAAAACCCCAATTATACTGCACACTAAACCTTAACATTAATCGATCTAAGGTTTACCAACTCAAATAGCCAATTTGGAAAATGTTTCTGTGAAGTCTTTATTAGAAAACCAATTATCAATGATAGAAAGAAAGAAGAGATAATTGGGTAGGGGTAGAATGGGTATTCCTCACATGGCATAAAAGAGAGAAGAGAATATGCCATGGGATATTCCTCTATAGGGAAGAGTGAGTGAGAGGTTGGGTTAAGAAGTAACCATAGTTAGGTTAGAAGAGTGTGTTGGGAATAAACCTTGGTTAGGTTAGAAGGTCAACCATAGTTAGGTTAAAGGGTGTATCAAAGGGAATGTTCCATCCTTGGTGTGGTTAAGAGTTAACCATGGTTGGGTGAGAATAAGGTGAGTTGGGAACTAACCACAGTTTGGTTATAAGTGAACCATGGTTGGGTTAAGAGAGGATATCCAAGGGAATATTCCTTCCTTGGAGAAGAGGGTGAGTGAAAGGTTGGGATGTGAAAGGGTGTAAGGAATATAAGAGTTGGTTTGTGTGTTTAAGGGAATATGTAAGTATGGATGTGAAGGGGAGCCTAGTGTGTGTAGAGAGTGAGATGGTTGTAAGTAGTATATGTAGATTAGAAAATAAAGTTGTTGGAGGTGTAAGAGTGTGTAAGAGAATATGTAAGAGTTGGATGTGATGGGGAGCCTAGTGTGTGTAGAGAATGGGATGGTTGTGAGTAGTGTGTGTATTTTGAAAATAAAGTTGTTGGGGTTTTGAGGGAATGAGTTGGATTGGATATGATGTGTGTAAGATGTAAGGAATATGTAAGAGTGATATGATGGGGAGCATTGTGTGTGTGACGAGAGGTATGTGAGTGAAGTGTGTGTATTTTGAAAGTAAAGGTATTGGGAGTGTAAGTGTGTGTGTAGAAAAGAGTGTATGTATGTGTATAGGGAAGTGTATGTATGGGTGTATGAGAAAGGTGTATGGGAAATGTATAAAGTGAAGGGAATATTGTAAGAGGGAATATTGTTTGATAGAGTGTGTGAGTCAAAAAGGTATGAATGTGTAAGAGGTGTAAGGGAATATGTAAGAAGTTGTTGAGAAAGGATTTTTGGGAAGGATTGTGGGAGATTTGGTGGTTTTGTCTTTTGTAAAAATAATATTAAGATTGATTGTCATTAAGAAGAAAAGGTTTAGACAATTAAGATTGTGAGTTGAGAAAATCATAGGTTAGTAATAATTCCAAGTAACACAACATCGAGAATCCATAATTTCATAACTCGTGACTTTCCACGACTCGACGTACTCAACTAACACCTTGATACAAACAATCCAAGTGCTTTGCCTTGATGTAAAGCATAACCCAAGAGGGAAAGGATGCGTTTACGCAAAGTGACCTTTGACTTAGTTTGACCAATATGGGAGTAAACCCGTTACGTGATTAGAGAAGACGTAAGCATGGGATATGAGCATATGGATGCTTTCACGTGATGTTACTTGAAATATATAAGCTCCCTAAGTTTAGAAAAGCCTTGGCTAGAGGCAAGAGTTAGAAAACATGAGCTGGTGTTTTCCTGTAAATGGGTGTTTCAAAAGTTGGATCTCTCTAATCCCAAAACTCGTTTTGAGTGTTCTCAATTAAGCACATAGCATATTCATACCTGTATTGAAAGATTCACATTTGTCGGGTAAGGGGAAAACCGACTTTCAAAATTCGTCCCGAACTATACAGAAGCCTAGCGCGTCGCCCACACGTCAACGCGCGGGCAGCGCGCCAGCAACAGGTATGCGAGTCGGGGAATTTTAGCAACCGTTTGTTGGTTTATGTGTTTTGAAGGTTTATTTGTCATCATTAAAACATTAGGAGATCTTGATAATGTTGCCTCAACTATCTCCCCCTTTTTGATGATGACAAATAAAAACCAAAAGCAAATAAAATTTCAAAACGTAGCAAAGACAAAGCGCGCCTTTGGTGTAGCTTGCGTTTTGTTTCATTAACTTGAATAGGTCTTCACGCTCTTGCTTCCTTTCTCCTCCTTTTGTCGCATTAAAAAGGTGGGACTTCAAAGTAGCTTGTTAATGCACCCGAATGTGCTCCCCCTTAAACATGGCTCCCGATAGATCGTTGCTCCCCCTTGTTCCAAGGCGGGAATCCGTGGGTCAAGAGCCTCACCTTTTCAGTGGCCTAGCTACATAAAAACACACAACACACAACAACCAAGAAATCCTCACATGTGAAAGTCAAAAATGGGTTCGGTTACCATTTGGAAACTTGCAACATGGGTTAGTTCTCGATAATACATAGAGCATACAAAAAGAATGGCAACCATTATAAACTAAAGACACATACTACAATAAGAACTTGTTCTAATATAACTTTATTCTCCCACATGATGATCACTCTTATAAACCAAGCACTAGCACAATGGTTGCACAAACCTACTTATTTCTTGCGCTTTTGTGCGGCAACTTTTGCAAGATCTTTCACAACATTTGTTAACATCATGAAATTGTTCTTGAAGGCTAAGTGCAACTCCCTTAACACCTCTTGAAGATCTTTGACATCATTCTCAATCTTGATAGTTTTCACGCAACATTTACACTTGCGTGCATGGTCATGATTTGAAGCATCAAGCTTAGAAGGGAGTGGGTACCCAATCTTGTACCATATGGAATCACTCCACAAACACCTCATCACATTGTTTCTTAGAGATTGATTATCATCACACGATGGGTTTTCCCATTCGTCGTTGGGTTCTTCATCCACTAAGATCGATTTTCCCTTGTAGTCACTTCTTGAAGAGTTATCCATTTTAAGTGAAGTAGTTTTCTTAGTGATTAAACTTTGTGAAAGAGAAGATGGTGTGAATGGAAGTAAGATTTCAAGTGTTATATAAACGAAGGGAGTAAGGTGTTAGGTATGATAATTTGAGAAGTTCTTCATGCTCATGATGTGGTCCAAGTACTTAGATGCTTGAAGAGATGTTAAACACATCTAAATCATGTACTTAAGATGCTACCTTGCATGTGATAGTGTAAAAGTTAAAAGAATGTGATGAGAGTTTTGATTTGTATTTAATTAAGGTTGGATAATTTAGATGCTCATGCTAGTTCCCATAATTAGTCAAGCTTGAATAATAATAAGTTAATCCATGCATGAAGCTCTTAAATATGGTTGGATGAGAAGTATGACTAAATCACCATTTTAGGATGAAATGATTTAATCCATCACTGTATAGAACCTACAACTCGCCTAACATGAACCAAGTGCAAGTATTTCATGTAGGATATCTCAAGAATGTAGTTGTATGTGAATATAAATCAAGTGTATTCCAACTTAAGTACACAAACTAGATCCTATGAACCATCACACATTATATAGAAAGTCAATACACAATACATGATGTATCCGATTCATAGTTTGTTGTGTAGTGTGTCGACCAAAATAAATCTTACATGTTACTTGCAACAACGATATAAGTTTCTAAGATCTCGAGTGAGATACTTAGCTTATTTGGTCTATTCATTGGGTATTTTAGTTTATTATGCAATACCATACCGTATTCTAACCACATGAATTATCTTTAATTACGCAAATAGTTTGTATGTTTGCACAAAATCTTTTCATTTCTATTCTTTCCTAAACACAAAGCATGCCATATTCACATAAATTGAATAAGTAGATACAGATGTACATTCTTCAATACGATTGTGAGTCGTAATCCAAGGTTTTTATCTAATCTTGGAGATTTGACACAAATGACTTTCAATCTTATTAAGTTTTAATAAGATATTTTGTAATAAATTTTGTTGTTCATTGCACATAGTATAGACATGTAGAATCTTGAATCTTATCAATCATCGTTTGAATAATGAATTGATATACATCTTTCCTCTCGGAAAACATTTAATTGTATTTCCTTCCATGCCTCAACATAAGTCCTAGACATATAAACATATAAACTCTAGGAACACCTAAAGGACTTGCAAACAACTCCTAGACATTTTATTCTAGCTTAAAGATTGTTCTCCTAAGATGCATGTCAA
Source organism: Artemisia argyi (assembly GCA_030686995.1). Lineage (NCBI taxonomy): Eukaryota > Viridiplantae > Streptophyta > Magnoliopsida > Asterales > Asteraceae > Artemisia > Artemisia argyi. The sequence goes on from CM060696.1 coordinate 44,288,806, forward strand.
CCATGTACCCCTAAACCTATCCCAAAGCAATTTGGATATTTGAAAAATGTCATGCCAAAACTTAAAATTTTTTATTTTGTGACCTAAGAGTACTTTTATTTAAGTCACCAATGACTTGTTCTATGGGATGACCCCTTGCTTCTCCCAATTCGTTAGGATGGCCTTCATCCGAAACATTAACTTGTAATGATGGCGACCTTTCTTGATCATGAACTATTTGTTCGTTGATCACATCATCTTCTACCGAAGGAGATGACTTAGGCTCGGGCATGCTCTCATCAAATGTAACATTGAGAGATTCCTCATTTCTCATTGTTTCCTTGTTAAGCACTATGTATGCTTTACTAGTTTGGGAGTATCCTAGGAACACACCTTCGTACGACTTTCGGTCGAATTTGGTGAGATATTATTTGGTGTTAAGTATGAATACTTTACAACCAAACACTCTAAACTACTCTAGGGAGGGCTTCCTATTTCTAAGTATCTCATATGGCATTTTATTTATGACTTTTCTAATGTGGACTCTATTAAAGATATAGCATGCGGTATCTAGGGCATGACACCAAAACTTTTGTGGAATGGATTGCTCGTCAAGCATTGCATGACTCATCGTTCTTAACTTACGATGTGTTCTTTCAACAATCTCAAGCGATTGAGAAGTGAACTGGCCCGATAAGTTATAAGATATTCCATGTTGTTCGCAAAAGCTTCCAAATTGCAATTTGTCAAAATCACTACTATGATTTGTTTTTATTGAGACAATAGAACAATCAAGTAGGTTTTCAAGTTTCTTTCTTAAAATATCAAATTTATTTAAGACTCCATCCTTATTTACTAAGAACAATACCCAAGTATAATTAGAATAATCATCTATAAACATTAAAGTGTAGAAGTTTCCTCCGTAACTTTGGATTGGAGATGGACCATACAAATCTAAGTGCAACAACTCTAAAACCCTATTAGTTGACGCTGCATTCCTATTCCTATTTCTTGCTTGTCCTTGACTCTCTAGACACGTATCACAATAATGCCATTCAAAACTCAACTTTGGTAAATTCCTTACTAGCTCGTTGGAAGCTAGGTTTTGGACTAACCTCATGTTGGCATGACCTAACCTCCTATGCCAAAGCGTTGAGTTATCCACCATGGATGTAAAACATAAGTGTTGCTTGGAGTTATCTCCTAACTTGTGTGTACACAAGTTATTTCTCCTATGACCTTTATCTAACACAACACCATTTTTACTAATAGTACAATCAACTTTAGTAAACTTAACCTCACAATCATCATCACTTAATTGACTGAGGTGTATCCTTCGCGAACATTGAGGCGGTGCTCCGCTATACTTCGCGGGACACCCGTCATATCCGCCGGACACCAAGCTAACACGTCTAAATTTTTTAATAATAATTCACATAGTAAGGTGAGTGTGACCTTACTATGAAGAATTTCATCCATGCGGAAGCGGCGTGCTCATCGTCGCCTATTTTAACCTTGAGTGTTATTTGCCCGATCGGCCGTATGACGTTACCGCCGAATCCGATAAGGGGTACCATGGCCGAAACCATCATTACTCCTTATCTCAGGCTGGAACCTACTGAAGCAGTGTTCATATAATATTTCGGACGCTAAGCCTCTGTCCTCATAAATGCGGTGCACGCAGTGACCTCTAATTTCTGCCTCTATGATCATTGGGCCTTCATTCCCTTCATCCTCTCCCAAAGGAGGGAAAGAAATTTCCTGGTTAGAAGAGAAGGTTTGCCTTATTTTTGGCCTGGCTAATTTCTACCAAGTCTGTATCATTAAAATTGTTTGTGCCTTGTCTTTTGAGGATGTTTCTCCTTTCTTTGCTATCTTTTGTTGATCCTTTCCACTATTCTGCTTTAGCTCCTTGATCACGTGCGACAGCTTCCCGTTCTTTATTAACTCCTCAATTTGCCTTTTTAAGTGTATGCACTCATCGGTGCTATGCCGTACATCTCCGTGGAAGTCACAAAATTTGTTGACGTTCCTTTTTTTGATCGGGGTCGTCATTGGAGGCGGGGGCTTGAATTTTGCTTTCTCTAGAGCCAAAATTTCCTTTGGGGATTTAGAGAGAAGGGTGAAGTGACCCAGCCTCCTGTCCGATCTCTGCTGGCTCATAAATCCCCCGTTCCGAAAATTTTGCTTTTGACTTCCATCAGACTGTCCCCATGACAAGGATGGCTTCCTCCGTTCTTGATTTTCAGTTGCCACTTCTCCCCTTAGGAAGGACATGGTTGCCTTCATTATTTCTTCAACGGTTCTGAGGATGTTGTCATGCAGTCGCTTAATTAACTCAAGGTTGTTTATCCCATGCATGAATCCTGATATTTCTAACAACTCTAGGGCTCCCTTGACATGTCTGCATTCCTTCTTAAACCTTTCCATGAAATCTTCTGTGGATTCTCCTTCTCCCTGCTCTATGTTATGAAGCTCCACAGGGTCCTTGATGCATTTCTTTTGCTGTAGAAAGTTTGCAAGGAATGCTTCATATAGCTCGCCGTAGCTGTTAATTATATCTGGCGGGAGGTTGTCAAACCACACTCTGGTAGAGCCTGTTAGCGTGGAATTGAACATGTGACACCAGACGGGCATGGCCCAACGCTCTACCTTAGTCGCGGATTGGAAGATCTTCAGGTGGTCTTCCGGATCCTCGCTCCCGTCGTATTTTTTACTTGAGTTTGCATGTGGGTCCTTTTTGGCATCTTGAAGTGAAGAATACGAGTAGTGAACGGGTTAGAATCCCGGCATGACCAGGGTTGTGCCAGGTCATCGTCCTCAGTTTCATATCTGTGCCTTTTTTACCTCGACCTTCTCTTATTGCGACTTCGGGCTTCCAAGTCATCCTTGCATCGCAGAGGTGATTCTCGGCTGTAGCGTCTTCCGGAATCACAGGAGCAGAGACTTTGGTAATGACCATCTTCTTTTTGCTCATCATCACGGTATGACCGGTGTCGGTAGTGCCGGGGGTATGCGGACACACTCTTCTCTTTTCTTTCGTGTCCGAGCCTATAGAACACTCTGTTTTCCAGCCTTTTGAACACATCTATCCTCTCTAGACCCCTCCTTCTAGGAGACCTCGACCTTTCGCTTGGCGAGCTAGGGCTCGTGGATGCACTTCGTCGTAGTTTAGCTTTGATCTTTCTCCTTAGGTCCCTCTTGTGGTGGGACGTCCTGGATTCAGATTGTTGTGATTCTTCTTCGAAGAGTTAAGCTTTGACTTCGTCGAGCTTCTGTTGTTTTTGTTTTTGACCATATCTTTCAAACATTACTAGCATGATTTGGTCATAGTTCCTTTCAAAATAACCCCGGTGGTCTGTGCTAGGAGTAGGTACGCCACTGCCTCCCAATACCGCTTCTTTGTATTTCACACCCGTATTTCACACGACGGACGTGGGTGCGGGCGAGTCGACGTTTGCTTGCTGGCTTATAGTAAGTATTTTCGAGAACGCAGTTGTGCACTAGTCCCATGGATGGCGCCAACTTGTTAGTGCAAAAAGTGTTGATAGTATAGAACCAGGTTTAGGTAGGTGCGGGCCGTCCTTGGTGGGCCGTCCACTGTGGCCTTATGCACTAATTCAAGAAAATGATGAGGTACCCTGCACAAATGAAAGTAAACCGTTAGCCTTACCGTGGGTACGGATCCCACGATTAAGCTCCGACGTGAGAGTAAGTACTCATGTTATCAGAGGAATGTGAGAGTATTGGGATGAGTGAGAAACTCGTACCTCAAAAGTGTGAATCGGGATTTCCTTTTATAGGTAGTTGAAATATTAGGGCTTCCTAATATTTTGCATATAGCTGTAGTGGCCGAAGTGGGACCCTTCTCGGGCAAGGATCTGCAGGTTAATCGATTGTCGCAGATGTGGATGGTTTTCTAGACCGGGGGCTGGTCCATGAGCGTACTTCGGAAGTGCCGCTTGTATGTATCCCAATATGTCCGGACTGTGCGATGCTCGTGACATGGGCTTTAGCCATATCTGGCTTTATTGACTCGCTAGGCCGGAGCCCGGTTTGCTTGTAGGGCCGGGGCCCGTTTTTACTTATTTGGGCTGGTGCCCAGCTTGTGTGAGATAGTCCAGGCCCATTAGGCCTGCTATCTGTATTATACGTCATCAGATGAGATTGACAAGGATCATTGGTCATCAGATGAGGTTCTTGTATGAGATTGACGACAAAAATTTATTTTGGGCATCTTGTAATCCCTATAGTGATGAATGTAATGGTGGAAGTAGTAGAGAAAGAATTGATGATATATCAAATTACTGGAAGTCCACCAATGATGATGAAAGATACGAAATACCATGGGCCGACCGATTGAGTTCGACGATTGGGTGAAAATAAGGTATGGTAGAGTTGACGCCTTGACTAGAGAGAGAATATGGAAGGAGTACATGAAAAATGTAAACAGTGGGGAGGGTTTAGATTCACATGATGATGAAATGGAGAGTTGCGCGATAAGTTTGAACGAGGATAGGGAATAGAAAATCCTTAACCTCATTGAAGACAAACTCGATGACGATTGGTATAAGGGCACGAAGTCCGACAATGATGATCTTGACGGAATAGTGGAGTACCTTGATCTTCAAGGATACAATGGATTAACCAACATGGACGATGAAGCCTACGAGCAACAACGGTGTAAGTTGCTTAGGATCCCATACAAGAACCTCCTCCCATTCATGCAGAAACATTCGAGGTTAGTAGGTATTCAATCGGCCCAGACGAGAAGTTCACTAAGATCGTTAGTCAAGACAAGAAGGAATTCCTATGAACGTCTGCGAATGTCGCATGGATTCGACAAAATTTGATGAAGGAAATGGACGAGCTTGGTCAAGTTCATCGGGCACCCACGTGATGACCTGTGGGAATGAGTCTAACTTAAAGACTCGTTAATAAACAAAAGTGCTCTTACGGGAGACAACTCATATTATCCTTTTCTTTGTTTTTTTGGTCTGTATGTTTGTTTTATATTTTTTTTGCAGGAATTAGAGCATAGAGGATTGAGAAAATCGGTTTACTCTAGAAATTGATGCTCTCGGCTCATCAGTTATGGCGTAGCTCGGTCTTATGACTATGCCGTAACACCCTCCCGTATCTGATGACTCCAGGTTTTAACTAACTACGGCGTAACACTAGTCCTTAGTTACGCCGTAGCATTTTTCTGTGAAAAATTCCTTAAAATATTTTCAAACATACTAAACTTGTATTAGTAACTAAATGAACTTTGTGGGTATGTTTCCTGTAAACCCTCACGAGACTACACTCGTCCACTTGGGACACCAAGTGGTTTAAAAGGCTTGTTGCATTCGCTAAATGCAACCGTGATTCCTATGAAAGTGAGTTAGGATTTTCTTTTTTTTGTTTTTATTTTTATAGATTTATGCTTGTAGTAGCATCGTGATTTCAGGTATTTGAAGTTTGCTCATGGAGGCTAGTCGAAGGCACGACGATTTCTCGTGATCCTTCTTTCATTTATGGAGCAAATTTCAGGGAAGTTCTCGCTCTAATTCTACTTTCTCTTCACATTTACTTAATTTTTTGTACAAAAAGGACTTTGTACATTTCAAGTGGGGGGACGGGAGTAGAATTATCTTGAACTTTATTTTTCCCTCATTTTTTTAGTTTATTTTGAAAACTTTTGCCATTTTTAAAACTTTTGACATGTTTTTCTTAATCGAACTAGAATAGACCTTAGCCGAGCACATTTATCCCTTGAATTCCCATGGTGAGATTTAGCCTATCCATTTCCATTGATTTACCCCAAATCCACCTAAATATTGAGTGTGCCGGTAGTTTGTAGACTTTAGAACTTGGCTTTTGCATCATTTCGAGACCATAGACGAGTAATGTGCTAGACACATTTGGAAGGAGCAATTTTAGAACACAACGTTTTAGGATTATCACCCAAATAGCCTTATATTTGTATGTTTATCGATTAGTTACCTCGACTTCTCGACTGTAACACCACCATTTTCATAGATCACAGCGGAATTTAGATCTGGGGTATTACTTCTTGGTATAACAGTCACAGTAATAGGAAACGATTCGAAAAGGGACGTTTTTAGAAAATGAGTTATCATTCATATCAGAGTTTTTATAAAGAAGAGGTCACGTGAATCTAAGTGAGAAATGTTATGTTTGAATGATAACCGGTTTGAAAATCCTCCAAGTCCAGTGCCACTCCGTGCCATAAGTTGTTCAGTTACCTAAGATACATGCTTAATAAGTCAACCCAAAGGTTGAGTGATAATCATAGGTTTTAGTTGAAAATAATCGAATACAATGTGGAAAACTAGAAGGGGGGGTTGAATAGTTTTCCCTTCTTTTTCGTTTTATAAAAACTTTGTTTCAAAATGTTGATTAGAATTTATTCAATTGTTTGTTTGAAAAACCTTCAATTAGATTTTAGTATAAAAGCAACATATAATCAATATGATCAATTATATATGTGAACTTTTAGATTGGTTTTCAAAACTTAGTTTTATGAATGAAGCATAGATCAAACTTTATGTGTATAAGTTTTCCTTTTAAAATCTTAAAACGTTTTGTATCAAATTATCGATTAAGTTAAGCTCAACATGAGAAGTGTTAAATATATATATTAGTCCATTTGACCATAACATATAATTATATGTCCTATCACACTATTAACTTCTATGTAAAACACATTCAATCATCACAACAATATAAGCAACAATTAAGACATATAGGCAAGCATAGATATAAAGCGATAAATGCAAGAATGAATGAAAAGAGATGAGAGAAAGAACATGCAAACCGAACACGATGATTTATAGTGGTTCGGCTACAAGGACACCTTCCTTGTTCCTACTCCACTCCCCGAGTCACCTACTCGAGAGTTTTCTTCACTACTCAACAAGCTCCCTTATGGCGGAGAAAACCGTACACACCAATATACACACCAATTTACACACCAATCTTCACACCAATCTACACACCAATCTACACACCAATCTACACACCAATCAACTTCTTCAAATCTATCTACTTCACAACTAACTACTCCACACCTATCTTCTTCACACCAATCTAGTTCCTAACTTATCTTCTTCACACCAAAAGTATATTCACACCTTCAAGACACTAATGTCTTGACACCTTCAAGCCACTAATGTCTTCACAACTTCAATGCACTAATGTCTTGACACCTTCAAGGCACTAATGTCTTCACAACTTCAATGCATTAATGTCTTGACACCTTCAAGCCACTAATGTCTTCACAACTTCAATGCACTAATGTCTTGACACCTTCAAGACACTAATGTCTTCACAACTTCAATGCATTAATGTCTTGACACCTTCAAGCCACTAATGTCTTTACAACTTCACATAAGCACTAACTAGATCCTAATACATCTTTGGGTTTATGATAGGGAGGATACTTCTCTTGCACTTTAAGTGATGAAAGATTGGATCACTTGAAACAAAGATTAATAATCTTATGATCAAAGGGTTTTAGAAGGATGTTTAGAGAGAATTGGATCTGAAAATATTTGTGCAAAAGATTGGAAAAATTCCAGGTTTGAGGTGGTATTTATAGGGAAAAATTTCTGACAAAATCTGACAGGGGAGCGTGGCCGGTCCCCTTAATTGTGTGCCGGTCCCCTTAAAATTAAGGGGGCCGCCCCTTATAATTAAGGGGGCCGCCCTACTGAAACGGCCAGATTTTCTGTCTTTTAGTGGGGAAAGTTTATTTGGTGAAAAACTAACTAATTTTGGTTAAAAGTTTGAAATCATATATTTAGTATGATTAAAACATTTTTCTTTATTACCAAAAGTGTTTTTCAAAAATATATAATAAGTTTATATAATTAAATAAACTTTGTATTAGTTAATTAAATGCCCCTTTGATCATGAAATGTATTAAACACTTGTTTATCCATACCTTAAGTGATTGTTGAAGCATACTTGAGACGTTGAGATGTCGAGGCTTGTTGACGTAAGAATGCATAGATGAATTGTGATCACAAGTAACTTAAGCACTTTACGTTATATGTTGTAACTTACATTTTTGTCATCATCAAAACATGAAGAGGATGTTTAGATTAAATATCGTAATATTCATGCCAACAATCTCCCCCTTTTTGATGATGACAAACTATGTAAACTATAACTTATAGTAAAATGTATAAGTTACTTGTTTACACTTCTTCTCCCCCTTTTGTCGAAGCAAAAAGGTGGACTCTAAATGAGACTTCTACAATGCTTGAACTCTTGAGATAGAATATAAAAGGCGAGCTTGCATCATCGTAAGTGAAGCCTTGATCCTATCAACCTCAATGCTCCCCCTTGGTGTATGCTCCCCCTTGGTGTATGCTCAAAACTTGTTTTGGCTACCAAAGAATCGAGCGGTGAAGTAATCCTTCAAAACAAGGTTAGTAGACAAGTGCACATGTATATAATGATGATAATGGATATATGCATGAAACTAATAGGGGAACAATATATGGACATATTAGGTATATGCACTAAAAGTATGACACATGCAATTATTGTTTTTAAAACAAAACCTAAATCCAAAAGAAAATTTAGAATCTAATGCAAAGATTAGAACCTAGGAAAATGTAGGATTGGTGGGATCAAGGATGGATAAACTTTGATGGAAGGTTTAGGATAGAATAGGTTTGTGAATTTTGAGAAGTGTAGGATGAAATGGGCTAAAAAATAGAAAAGGGAAACAACACATTCGACCATCAGATGGCCGGTCCCCTTAATTGGATGCCGGTCCCCTTAATAATTAAGGGGGCCGCCTTATGATTTAAGGGGGCCGCCCATCTGGTGATTCCCAGATTGCCAGAAAAGGGTTTTTGGTAGTGCATTGCAGAAAGGTTGTGTTTTTGGTTTCAAACAAGTCCAACTCTTTGAGGCAATTAAACATAGACTAATTATGTAGGCAATTATGTAGCTAAAGCATGTTAACCAAAGAGATTAAGTAATCAAGCAATTTCATCTAGCATGCAAACATACTCATCTAGCAAGCAAAATATAAGTGCTAGGAAACAATAAGCAACATCAAGTATTTCATAACTACATAACTAGGAGAATTAATCCTAATGCGTATTATGATAGCATGGGTTTCTAGACTTGTTACAAACGAAGTTTTAATAGATAAACCATGGCCCTCTTGATTTGATTTAGTTCACTTATAAGTGTCATTTATATAAATATAGATGACAAATATGAGATCACCATGCATGATTTAAAGAGACGTTTTTAGCATTATTCAACAATGTTTGAAAGTAGGTTTTCATGTAGATATGAGAGTTAATTGAATAAAATAGATTCGGTTTTACTTCAAAATGTGTTAATGAAAGGTAAATAAAATTTTCTCAATCTTTGGTTTTGATCAAAACAAAATTGTGGATATTTATTGTGAAAACATCTTATTTAAAAGTGGGATAGTTATTTGAAAAACTATTTTCCAAAATGTGAGATTTTTGCATATTTTTAAAGATATTAGATTTTTGACAACAAATATCATTAATCATATATTTTAAAAGATGTTTGTTATAGATCTCATGCTCAAGAGGATTGGTTAAGCCTACTATTATCTCATGCTATCGTTTCTACAAATCCTATGATCCAATTGTGGAAAACTAGAAGGGGAATGAGGAGGGATGAGCGTGAATGTAAAGGGAAGGTGATGACAAAGGGTTGACAATTATGGTTTGGATTAATATATCGTTCGACAAGGGTGGATGATAGGGAATCATGGGATTTTTAGGTGTTTTGTTGGTTGACGACCGAAGGTGGATATGTGAAATGAGGTGGTGATGAGTCGACAACACTTGATCATGAGTCGACAACACTTGAAGCTTGGATTTCTTCATTGTGTTCTTCACTTGCTAGTAAGTGGAAATGACGCATTTCGTAATGAAATTCACTTGGATGAGGTGGTGATAACTTTTGGTGGTGGAGATAATTGTGAGTTGATATATTCTTTGATGGATGGAGTGGTGGATTTGAAGTGGGGTTTGTTGGTTGAGGGTTTTGATGTTGTTCAAGTGATGGGGTTTGTTGAGATCTAGTAAGAAGATACTCAATCCAGGTAAAGTTCTCATTCAAAGCAATGGTATGTTGTTGAAGGAAGATGCAACAAGGGAAATTGTTAACATGCTTCTCAATTTGGTTAATGTTATGTGGTGATGATGGTGAGCTTGATTGAGGTGGATCCAAATTGCGTTGAGCAAGATGTAATGCTAAAAGAGCACTAAGCTCATGAGTCTCTTTTAGCTCCTCAACGAACTTCAAGTGTTCGGAGGAAGGTGATGGTGGTGGAGCATGATAATTGTCTTGGGTGAAGGTTTGCACATGCAACATGGGAGTGGCATGTGAGGTTGTAGGAAGTGGTGGTGGTACTCTAGGTGGTGTGAGGTAGAAGGATATATGTGAGTGAGTGTCATTTCCCTTCCCATTAAATTCATGCTCATCCGGATATATTATGAGACTAATATGACCTATCGGAAAACGACACTAAGGTTCATATGAAATAAGGGTGTAGGATCTAAAAGAAATAAAAATATACCTAGATGAATGATACATATAGAGTAAATCATGTAAAGGCATACAATCAAATCACATAGGAGCAAATAAACATCTAGAAATAACATATATGCGATATGCCATAAATCTAGGAATGAGATCATCTAATGAGAAGCAAAGTTCATAAAAGTAAGCTTAGCGTTAGGTACATTTAGGAAGAGCGATTTAATCAAGTTGGACAATGAGTATGAGACTATTACTAGTGGTGCTCAATTCAGGCTAAACACGACCATTTTTACGGGTTACACACACCCAACTTCTCACATAGAAGCAATCCAACCGTTAGGTTAAATTGAGTTTCTAGTCAATAGATTCTCCAGTAGTCATTCTCTTTTTAGAAGAAATTGAGTTCCTAAATTCACCTATCGAAGAGTACCAAATATGAAGTTTGCTTGATTCACTAATACTTGGCATAATGTGACTCAAACACCATGTTTTTATGAAGGTAAGTCTACATGATATATTTTACTCACTATCCCAATAGAGATGTGTTAAATGTTAAGATAAGAGTAAATGCAAAGTTTTAATCTTTTGTTCATGATTAACCGGTTATTTGGTTTTGATGACATATTACTTGATTTAATAAATGTGCTTTGATTTATGAATGCTCCTTAGCATATCTTGAAAAATGAATCTCATTAAGATTATTTATCTTAAACGAGATTGTGATTCACAAATAATATCAAAACTAGACATTTATATATTCTAAAGCAAATATTATTTTCTATGATTTTTGCCAATGTTATATATCATAATTTAACTAGTATTTGAAACAAAATGAAGTTTACTTGTTTATGCATTGTGACAAGTTGTTTTTCAATTCTAATAACTTAAATTATTTCAAAAAGAAAAGTGTAGTGCATTATCTTGTAACACAACCATTCATGCTACAAAGAAAATGAAATACATATAATATATAGTGTGTATTGTTCTTAAATATGTATTTTATCTTGTGGTGATAATTTTAAGTAGTGTGAGCAAAGTTTACATATGTTGTTAGTTTGCTCATGTTTGGTTTTTCGGATATGACACATTTATCCATTGCATTGCAATGTAAATTGCTTGAATATTTCGGACGAAATATCCAAGTCGTCAATCCTACTTCATTGTATATTTTATAAATGTGTTTAAAATGTTATTCTAATATTTGGAACACAATTATTGGACAAGTAGATTCAATATGACATTATCAACACAAGTGTGAGTTATGATCCAATGCATACTCTTTTCATCTACAAAGGATGTAAATATTTTCATATCAATCTAGTGTGATTGAGTATGTAGATTCAAGACTATATCATTTGATGTAATCTTGAAACTTAAATAAATAACAATCCAATTTCTTGTCCATACTCAAAAAAACATGTCAATTAGATTTGATGAATATATCAACCATAATTTGAATAATGAATTGATATAATATCAAGATCTTTCTTGACCCTCACAATCACTCATTTAAGATAAATAGGCATTTTGATAGTGTGTTCCATTAATCCTAAGATTATTTATGAGTGAGGTTGGTGAATGATTGAAATTTGACTTATTACTTCATGATTGTTATAAGTTTTGTTTATGTGAAAGACTCTTCATTGTTACTTATAATGAACACACTTAGATTTTGAAAATACTTTTTCTTTTATATTACTACTAATGTTTTACAAAGATTCAATTTGTCATATTAAACAACTTAAGGTAAAACAAGGTAATTTGTTGAAAATGTTTAAGTGTGTTGTTAAGAATAGATTAAATTGATTGAAATATTTAGGTGATTAGATTTAACTCATTTACAAGATGTTTGAGTAACATTAAGCCATATATTCCTATATGCAATGCAAGCATAATAATGCAATCCTAACGCAAGAAATCTAGCGTAAGATCAAGTTAAGTATAAGCTAGATAACTAACTATAAACTAATAGAGTACAAGGCACATATGCTAAGATATTCAAATAGCTAAATTACAAATAGCAATGATTAGCAAAGTAAAATCACAAATGAGTTCACATAGCACATAAAACACTTGTCGTCGTTTTGTGTTTTATATATACCAATGTTTACTTAGCTCGATTTTATTTGAAAATAAAAAAAAATTTCCTATCCATTTTAAAATTTAATAAAGATCAATATTTTGAAAACATAAATACTTAATTTTTCAAAGATATATCGACTAGGAATGCCCGACTCGAAGGAAAAGTTGAAATACAAGTTTTATGTTAAAACAAGACTCAAATTTTTGACCTTCGTGTAGTATTTTAACTTTCTGACTTATTTAAGTTTGTAATGGTTACTTGTAAGTATTTTTAAATGAAAGTAGACTCAATTACCTTTAAAACGCCGGGTGGCACGACTTCTACGGAGTTACGGTTAATTTTATATGATATTTCAAAGTTTTTGAAAAACTGTCAAACAGACAGGCGGACCCCTTAAATTTAAGGGGGCCGCCCAGTATTTAAGGGGGCCGCCCAGACAATTAAAGGGGCCGCCCATCTGATACTCAAAAATGCAATTTTTGTTAAAAATTGTTTTCTGACTTTGTGGAAAGGTGTGTAACTTTCTGATTTTAAAAACGAATATATAACACTTGTTTTATGTATAATCTTATCTCGAGCTAGTATAATTAGTGTATATAATATCAAAACTAATACAAGTTAATCAACAAAACACTTTTCATATTAAATCCTCCTTAATGGGTAATTTGATACATGGATCGTACTCAATTTTTAAAACCATTTGTTTTGAAAATTTGAGCGACGTGGCTCTGGTACCAATTGTGGAAAACTAGAAGGGGGGGGGGTTGAATAGTTTTCCCTTCTTTTTCGTTTTATAAAAACTTTGTTTCAAAATGTTGATTAGAATTTATTCAATTGTTTGTTTGAAAAACCTTCAATTAGATTTTAGTATAAAAGCAACATATAATCAATATGATCAATTATATATGTGAACTTTTAGATTGGTTTTCAAAACTTAGTTTTATGAATGAAGCATAGATCAAACTTTATGTGTATAAATTTTCCTTTTAAAATCTTAAAACGTTTTTGTATCAAATTATCGATTAAGTTAAACTCAACATGAGAAGTGTTAAATATATATATTAGTCCATTTGACCATAACATATAATTATATGTCCTATCACACTATTAACTTCTATGTAAAACACATTCAATCATCACAACAATATAAGCAACAATTAAGACATATAGGCAAGCATAGATATAAAGCGATAAATGCAAGAATGAATGAAAAGAGATGAGAGAAAGAACATGCAAACCGAACACGATGATTTATAGTGGTTCGGCTACAAGGACACCTTCCTTGTTCCTACTCCACTCCCCGAGTCACCTACTCGAGAGTTTTCTTCACTACTCAACAAGCTCCCTTATGGCGGAGAAAACCGTACACACCAATATACACACCAATTTACACACCAATCTTCACACCAATCTACACACCAATCTACACACCAATCTACACACCAATCAACTTCTTCAAATCTATCTACTTCACAACTAACTACTCCACACCTATCTTCTTCACACCAATCTAGTTCCTAACTTATCTTCTTCACACCAAAAGTATATTCACACCTTCAAGACACTAATGTCTTGACACCTTCAAGCCACTAATGTCTTCACAACTTCAATGCACTAATGTCTTGACACCTTCAAGGCACTAATGTCTTCACAACTTCAATGCATTAATGTCTTGACACCTTCAAGCCACTAATGTCTTCACAACTTCAATGCACTAATGTCTTGACACCTTCAAGACACTAATGTCTTCACAACTTCAATGCATTAATGTCTTGACACCTTCAAGCCACTAATGTCTTTACAACTTCACATAAGCACTAACTAGATCCTAATACATCTTTGGGTTTATGATAGGGAGGATACTTCTCTTGCACTTTAAGTGATGAAAGATTGGATCACTTGAAACAAAGATTAATAATCTTATGATCAAAGGGTTTTAGAAGGATGTTTAGAGAGAATTGGATCTGAAAATATTTGTGCAAAAGATTGGAAAAATTCCAGGTTTGAGGTGGTATTTATAGGGAAAAATTTCTGACAAAATCTGACAGGGGAGCGTGGCCGGTCCCCTTAATTGTGTGCCGGTCCCCTTAAAATTAAGGGGGCCGCCCCTTATAATTAAGGGGGCCGCCCTACTGAAACGGCCAGATTTTCTGTCTTTTAGTGGGGAAAGTTTATTTGGTGAAAAACTAACTAATTTTGGTTAAAAGTTTGAAATCATATATTTAGTATGATTAAAACATTTTTCTTTATTACCAAAAGTGTTTTTCAAAAATATATAATAAGTTTATATAATTAAATAAACTTTGTATTAGTTAATTAAATACCCCTTTGATCATGAAATGTATTAAACACTTGTTTATCCATACCTTAAGTGATTGTTGAAGCATACTTGAGACGTTGAGATGTCGAGGCTTGTTGACGTAAGAATGCATAGATGAATTGTGATCACAAGTAACTTAAGCACTTTACGTTATATGTTGTAACTTACATTTTTGTCATCATCAAAACATGAAGAGGATGTTTAGATTAAATATCGTAATATTCATGCCAACATACAAGTTTAGTAAGCAATAGGTTACGTTGTTATATACCCATTGTAAAGTAGTAGAAACCGTATTTAAACAGTTTGTGTCAGTATTGTATGATCAGTACAATATTGAAGAGAGAGAGAGGCCTATTGCACTAAGGTCATGAAACCGTACTAACAGTCCGGGTCATGGGGTCTGCAGACCAAACCATGAGGGAACGAGAAGGATAATTTGCCAAAGTTAATCTTTAGAGGTTTCAAGTATAGTACTTATTGGTGCCTAAGACACCGGCAAACCAATGGGAGTTGTCAAACTCCAATAGATCTATCAACTATACTCGCGTTCACTCGGGTACCCCCGCATAAGTGATTATGGTTCATGAATTTTAGATATGTGTTGGTGGTAGATAGTGTTTACTCGTACAATAACGAAAGAAAAAGACTTGTATTCTATTTAAAGAAAGTATGTAGCATGTATCCCCCTTCACAGAGTTTGTAAAGCATTTAGAAAGAGTGAGGCTATGAACTCACTTGGGCTTAAGGATGATGTGATTTATGTGAAAAGTAACTCAGGGATTAGACTGCTGACTCACGTATCCTGGGAGTAAGGTTTGGTGTGTGTGTGTGTATGTATGTCAAGTCTTAGTCTAGGTTTTTAAGTAATCACTCTTAAGGTTTCTAGATATAACATAACACCGTTCGGGCCATCATAATTCAGAAGTATATGACTCCTCACATGAAGCTCCCTACTATTGTATTATGTTATCAACATAATACCGTTCGGGCCATCATAATTCAGAAGTTAATACTCCTCACCTGAAGCTCCCTATTATTGAGTTATGTTGTTATTAAGTTTTAGTTATAGCATAACACCGTTCGGGCCATCATAATTCAGAAGTACATGCAATCACTTTAATTCGTAAACACAGCAAACTCGTCAAAACGAAATATCCACATGGTACTCCTCACATGAAGTTCCCTAGTATTGTGTTATGTTTCTAATCTCAAAATAGGTTTTTATATTTTATATGAAAATATTCTATTTAAACACTTCAAGTTTATATATTTACACTTTCTACCCTAAACTTATAAACTTATAACATTTAGGCATATAACTTTCTATCTTTTACACAACTAGTCCCTATACTAATATATTTGAAGGAAATGGCAAAATAGTGCTTAAATTATACTAACTTTCAATAATTACCCTTTTTACCTTTAACTTAACAGTATTTGCAATTCTAGTCCTTTTAAGTTTATAGCTTATCTTTCTATCCTAAGGTTATAGAACGTTGCAAAAAGAGTCCTTATACTTATAACTTCTAAGAAATGTCAAAAAAAGTCCTAAACTTTATATTTTCAGAAAGTTACAGTATATACCCATATGCATGAAAACTATTGCGAAACTAGTCCTAAATTTAAGTACACTATATTTTCATGAAACAACTAAGTTTCCTAGCTTATGTTAAGCTAATATATACTTAACTAAGTCTCCTAAATAAGATTATAGCACATAATAAGGCAATTTAGCACATAAACATGTATTTACCTATAATTAGGGTTTTAAAATGAAAATGATCAAGGCTTATCTAAAGGTTCTAAGGCATATCCTAGGAGTCCTATATCAGTACTAAGGCTATTAGAACAATAACTAAGGCTTACCTAGGTCGTATGAGGTGTAACATGAAGATTAGTTTTTTCTAGGCCAAAACTACAACTCGACTAGTACTAGGGCTATTGTACTCGACTCCTACTGGTCTTAGGGACTTATTACTACAGAATATGAGTGATATTGAAGAGAGGAGAGGGGCGAAGTGAAAGGAATGGGGGAGGGCTGCTATTTATAGGGTAACGAGGTGTATAGGTGTCAGAATGGGTCGCTAGGTTTCAAGTAGGTGGGATGTCGACTCATGGAAGCTAGGGGTCGATGTGGTGAACCTATATGGTGACTAGGAGTAGCTATATACTAGCTAGGGGGCTGGAATGGCGGTTATAGGGTGTTTGTGGTGGTGATTAAGCCGCGGCACCAAGGAAGTGACAAAGAGGTGATGCACCTCCTTGTGTGTCACAACTCACCATTTCAGGTCATTTTCTGAACTTCAATAATTTACTATTCATCAAAACACTATTTATCATTTTACTATTCATCATTTTTTAGGTCAGTTTGATATTTCGAGAAGCGTTCAAAAATTTTACTATTCACAAAAAACTATTCATTCCCAGAAGAAAAACACTATTCATGTGCATTACTCATTTAATCGTAATTTAGTTTACAGATATTTAAATTCGCGTAACCAAATTGGTTCAGGTGCGAATTCATGCTTTATCAGTAGGGACATTTCATACGGAATAGAAATAGTCTACATTTCATCATAATAGCATTTGCATACTATACCACTCGTAGTATATTCAAATTAATATTTTTGGTATATTTGACGTTTTATGTATGTTTATTTTTAAATAAACGTTAACATGCGATCGATAAAGGTGACTAATGTAACCTCTCGTAAATTTCCTTTACGATTAGTAAATGCACACGAAAAATAAAATGATGTTATGATAACTTAATGCCATTTTTACGGGTAACAATTTTTTTTATATCTTGATATTGGAACCACTACGATTACTGTGATTGACTGTTTACCCAGGAACGATGCTTACACACAACCTAGATAATATATAATTATTGCGAACTATAAATATATATAAAATGTTTATATTTATAACTATACGTTTTGTCTAAATACCGTATACTAATTATATATTCCCCGAACCTACGAAACTTCCCGAGAACGCTCATTAATATTTTTGAACCTCGACACGATATTTGAAACACACCATGTGGGCCCCCAACACCCAATGGGCCACGGATGCACATTACAAACCAAACGGACTAGTTTTTCTTTCTTTTCTTTCTTTAGGCCGACACAAACCACAAGCCCAAATTCAAGCCCAAACGCACCCTTTTTGTTTTCTTTGTTTTCTTTTCCTGCCGCGACACACCCAAAACACACCCTATTTTCTTACGATGTTTATACACAACCTATACATTTTTTTGCTTGTTTCGTTTCATCTAATGCCCAAGAATCATGAATGATAAATATCACACCCTCACTCACTTGTTTACTACCCAAGAAAAGACCCAAGCAACGAACCAAACTCACCCTTGAAAGATAAGCACCAACGTGTCCGAACATTCCTTCCATGCCACACCTACTTCCCCAATGACAAGTAATCGATCACTATACACCTTATGACTGTCAGGAATGTACATGGAACAGTCTCACAAAATCTAAGCTATGTAAACATGTGATTGGGTGTGGAGAGTGGCGTTACTATTCGCCTAACATGCACCCTTCACCCTTGTGAACTTATCTTGTTCTTACACACCATAAAACTCTCTATATAAGCTTCTCATGCAATCACAAGCATTACATGCACTATACGAACCACATACACATAAATAATAACGAGAAGAAGAAGTGTTGGAGGACGAACGGATTGCTAAGAGAACCACGACTCAAGTGAACCTAGGAGATCAAGCTTATAGCCTCTTGAACCTTTGGTGGAACGTGAAGTGAACCACGAAGCCCTTGTACCCTCACACGATCCCCACACATCATTTTACTCCACCTTTTAAAGGTGAGGTGAGACCTTGATTTTTCTTTCTATTTATATATATATACGTACGTTTATGTTTTGTGCACAATCACTTGATACTAATAACTTGTAAAACGTAAATACAACACATATGTTTTATGCATCGTACTATTATTTGGATAGGCCATTAACGAGAACCTCTAATAACTTTGAACATATATTAACGTATACACAATAATAATCACACGTTTCTAACTAAGTTGGACCTATACGATTTATACTAAAACACTTAGAATATTTTTTAAGTTTTATAAGTTTTGCGTATTGAGTTTTGGCCGTGTACTTTGGCCTCGCCATTTTAAAATTCAACACATGACCACCTATTATTTTGTACGAACTAATTGTCTACCTGGTATACTAACAAGAATGATAAATAATTCGACCTAACAACTTGATTTGATAGCTTAAACAAGCCTAAAGCATATCGCTATTTTCGTAAGTCTTTCAGGAAATAAAAACTATATATGGGCTGTTAAGCCCAAAAAGCTATTTTCAGCTTATTACAATAAGCTGAGTATAAAAACTCTTTTGAAACATTTATGTAACTTAAAATGATGGACTTTGATAAACCTAGTGTTCCCCCAAACCCCTTGGATCACAAAACGTTAACGGGCCTTAATTTTGGATCGTATGGCCCATTTAATGAAAAATAAGGAAAATAAGCTAATAAGCTATTGGAATAAGCTGTTCTACACATTCTGAGCTTATTGCAATATTAAAAATGTTAAATTTCAAGTTTGGTAATTTTTGGACTAATTTTGCAAAATTTTGTTAACTAGGCACTAAAAGTGTCAAACGTGTAAACTTTGGGCAAAAAGTGTCAAATCTGTTTTATAAGGGTATAAACTGTTAATATTGAAACTTGGGATTGAAAAATGTAAATATTGATATAATTGGACCTAAAACGTAAATATATATAACTTTGGACTAACGACGTAAATATATTCCGTTAAGGGTAAAATGTGTAAATTGGAGAAACTTAAAGGATCGAATAGTAATATTGATTTTGAATAATAAATTATATATATATATATATATATATATATATATATATATATATACATATAAAATTTATATAACTATAATTAAATTTTAGACGATAAAACAATACGTAACCATCATCTTTTTATCTACGACGTAACACATCACCTAAGCACATTATGGATTATTCGTAACTAATAATAAATGTTCGCAATAAAACGAGACTTAGAAACTGAAACTTGCCATATCTTTTAGGTCGTGTGTGAAGCCGTAGCCTTGCATCATTGAGATTACGATTATTCTACTGTACTACTAAGGTGAGTTCATAGCCCACATTTAACTTGTTTTGTGTGGGGGGGGGGGGGGGGATACATGCTCAAAAACAGAACACAAGTCTTTTCCTGATATTATTATTGCTTAAGTAGCTATTGCCAAAAGTCCCTCGATCATGAACCTTAATCACTTGAAGGGTGAACGTAAATAATTGTGAATAGATCTATTAGGGATTGACAATCCCCATTTGGTTGCTAGAGAAAAGTCACCAAATGCACTTTATTTAATATCATAGGTTACTGGCAAATACCTATCTTGGGGGCAACTTATATCACATCATTATTATGGATAATTTTTATGTATGTTGAATCATTGAGTGTCATGAGCTTAAGGCAATAATGAATGTGATTTCTAACTTGTTTATTTGTATCGATATTACAATAAACACCTATCTCTTGTATTCAAAATATTAATTATAAACCTATGAATTTCACTCAACTTTTGTTGACTTTTAGCATGTTTATCTCAGGTAACTAAATAGAATGGATGGCAAAGGCACGAAGTGGGCAAATAAAGAAACGTTTATTTCTGTGAATAAAAACTTGTTGTTGAATAATGAAACCTCTTGGAAACATGAATATTTGGTATTTTAAATAAAACTTAAAACGTCTCATTTGAGTCATTTTCTATAATTGTGACAAAGATCCACGATACAATACCCCAAAAGTCTTCCGCTGTCATTATAAGTCTTCCGCTGTATTGTTCGTTTTTGGGGGTGTTATAACTAACATATTCGACAATCCCCACAATGGTTCCGGTATATTTTTACACCCCTTACAACATCATAAATATTATAAAATGCAATTACCCGGTATTTTGGAAATTTATTTAATATTTATATCGTAAGTTTAATATAATTACGACGGTTTTCATTGAAACTAAACAATAATCATCCAAACACCCAATACTTGTACCCAATATATTTTCACAACTTTTATGACTTTATTATGTCCCGATTAGCTTCGTCATATTTTATTTCAACTTGTCACGATTTATTTTTAGTTAACTCGGTACCCGAGAACAAAATAACTAAAACTAAAACACATAATATCTACATTTTAACCCCAAGCTTCCCATACACTCTTCCTTAATTAAATGTGCCCCCCCCCCCCCCTTTAACTACAAATACATATGGTTACTTTAAATTGATCCATTATTTACCATTATACCATCAAGATCAAGATATTTACCTAAAATTTCAAGACTTATCACTTTAACAAGCAAAATTCATTTTTTCTTCCAAGTTCAAGTCATATTCAAGCTTATTTGGTACTCCTTGTTAGGGTTTTGAAGTAAAAATCCAAAGTTTTATTAGGTTTTCATCATCAAAACTCTCTAATATTTCAAGTAAGTATGTCAAGCTCTTTTTCATGATTTTACCAAGTTCTAATTATGTTCAAATGATTTTTATACAAGATCTACATGCATATGCTAGTTTATACCACTCTATTTAAACTTTTATATCTTTTAAGCCTTAGAAATAGATAATAGGTAGATCCTTGGTAGATTAACTTGGTGGATGATGTTTAGGAACCCATGACACCCTAAGAAGGTGTATGGTAAGAATAAATTAGTTTGGTAGTGATTGAAAGTGATTTGGTTAGATTTGAAACATGTTTGAAACTAGGAAAATGATTTTTGAAACTATATATATACCTACTGTCCTTATTTTCTAAACGTGGGAAACTCAGTGGGTTGTGGGAAATTTTGACCAAAGATTTAGAAAATAGTATCAAAAACGAAGCCGTGGGCGAAAGAACGGATAAAAACAAGCTTATAACAAAGGAGATATAATTTTTGCAAGTTTAACGACGAAAACTGTTTTCTGAAAATTATACGTGCTGTTAGATGATTTTCGACGGACAAAGAGAGGCGTTAGATGTAACCTAAAGGAGCCGAATCATCAAAAATATATTAGTATACGCTAAAAAGAATCCGTGGATATAAAGAACGAGGAAAACGAACTTATAACGACAAAGATATACACGTTTCAAAATCGTCAAAACTCTACTTATTTTAGTAGTCACTAACAGAAATAATAAACTATGTACTAAGTACTATATTTTCTAGATATATTCTTAAAGAGCTATATTTTTAAGCAATGAAGTACGTATGACCCAAAGCTTATTTATACGACTAATTGATGTTATTTTAAGGATTTCAAAGCGATGAATACTAACATTTTATATACGATATATATTACAACTCGTTTTTATAAGACTAGTTAGACTTATTTTTCCCAAGTATGGAAAATATTTTACCTTGACAATAACTAGTATTTTCAAGTTAAGAGTGGTATCGGTATCATGTGCATGTATATTGTCTACATCATTTCATGATCTAAAGTAGATCATTATCATACATATTAGGTTGTGGACGATAATCGCTCCTTGTTGTCCCTATCATTTCATCTCATAGTATCATCACTTCAAGGTGAGTTTTCATAGCCCCGTTTTAATTCAATATTTTGATTTCAAATCCCACGGGGGAGAATACATTGCATCACTTATTTTTGTACATGCCAAAGTATAAATTCCTTACATTGCTTAAGTTGCCTTATTACCATGTCAAGACAAGTCCCCTTTATTATCATGGACCGTTAATTAATCTACAAGCGAGAGTGAGTGAATAGATCTATTGAAGGTGACTCCTCCATCCGTGTATGGGTTGCTCCAACGGAATTAAGGATGCATTTCATGTCTAAGATATTTAGAGTGTCTGGTAAACACCCATTTGGGGCCAATTTAATTGCACCTAGCTTCGGGGTCATGAGCTTAAGAGCCAATGTAAATTTTATTACTGAAATCTTATTACTTTACTTTTTACTTATGGCTATTGTACATCCGATTTAACTTATAAACCTATGATTATTCACCAACTTTATGTTGACAGTTTTAGCAATGTATTTTCAGGTTATTAAGGTAGCTCATGTTGCATGCATTTGGATCTTCATGGAGTCGCGGGGTCGACGCGTCTTACTATACTTTCTGCACTTATGAAACGTTTGATCTAGTATGACTTGTTTTTCATAAACTTGCAACACCTTTTGGGACCTATGTTTTGTAAACTCTGAATGTTTTAATGATCAAATGCTGTATTTTCTAAACGACACTTTAGGTCGTTCAATATGACTGTAACTGTGATGCTATGGCAGTCACCCCCAGGTATTCCATTCCGCTATTAAAACAGGTATTTTGGGGGTGTGACAGATTGGCATCAGAGCTAAGGTTATAGCGAACTAGGTTGTATCTTGGACCCTAGACTATAACCACATCATCATAGCATCTCATCATTTCACCATAATGTATGTATATATATATATATATATATATATATATATATATATATATATATATATATATATATATATATAATTATATTGACCTGGTTCACAAGTGACATGTCTTCAGATACCCACCCTATCATCCTTTCGTCGGATTCCGACATTGAAGATGCCTTGTCATCTTCCACTACCATTGTACCACCAGTTGCACTTACACCACCATTAGCACCATTGATTTGTTATAGGAACAGGGTTTTCCTATTATTCAGCCCATACATAGAATGCCGTTTGGTAGAGTATTCAGACTTAATTTTAATGGACCTATTAGGATGCTTATTGCAAGGGAGATAGTATGTTTTCTTTCCTTCACTCGTAGGGCGCTTACTACTCAGGTACTACCACCACCATCAGCTAGTTATTTCACTATTGGTCGTCCCATAGTGCGTACTTCAGTTTTACCTCTCAGATGTCACGAGATAGCACGAAAGAGAGTAGTATTCCATTCACTATTATCACCAATCGTCTCCTAACTCACCACTAGGATCTCATCGTCAGCAACTTTGTTCTCATCATCTAAAGCACCACCAACACCATCCCATCTCAGAGACCCTACACCCATATATGACAGGCCGCTTAAGAAGCAACTACTATTTGACATACCATTACCATCTACCACATGTTACACCACCTTAGAGATTTGAGGTTGGTGGGAGTTTGAGAGCCTCTACTACTTGACAACCTACTACTCTTCATCGTTAGACAATAATCTCTAATTATTCGAGATTACCCACGAGTGTTTGGACGATACACTCTGAATAATACCACAAGCCTCACAAACACAATAAGAATTGCAACCAATCGTCTAAGGGTGGCATCTATCACAAGGACTCTAATATCCTAGATATGATCGACTCATACCTCCATAACACAATAAACCAACAAGATGCTTTGCACGGTATTATACCATCATAATGGAACTCATCACAACTCTCCCTTCATTATCAAGTTTGATTACACCACTTTCTAAGTCAATAATCACATCATTAATCGCTCTAGCAACACTCCACCGACCAATGTGGTCACATTAGTAATTTTAACACATAATTACAACTTTGGGAAGACGCAAGTAAGACAATAGGATTAATAAAGACGAAGATGTCTTTACGATTAAATGGTCATGTTGACCAAGATAAAAGTGACTACCCTAGTTTTCATGTTTCGGAGATGATAACAATTCAAGTAAGTCAAAGCCAAATTAAATTTTTGTACAAAAAAAAAAGATTTCTTGCAAATCTTACGAAGTATGACAAATTATTGATTTTCAAGGGTTAGATTAAAACTCAATTTTTTTTTATTATTATTTTAGCAACAATCCTCTTGAATTCCCTTTTTCCAAAGACATTTATATATGAGATATCGTTTTTATCAAAATACAAAATATTTCATAGTCACATCCTTTACATAACTATATTCATTACAAACTTCAAATAAAGTCACTCCAAAATACATTTATATCCAAATTTCACAATGTTTCACTCAAATAAATGCTGTTAATTTTAGAAACCATATCTCCAAGAAGGAACATGCATAACTCATGAACGAATCTCGAAAGCAACCACTATACCTACTTACTATTTGACCTTAGATGCGAAAGAAACCCCCCTACCAGAGATTGTCAATATTGATACACCATGCCTTAACACCACTACTTCAAATTATGACTTTTTCGCTCATTCCATATTATAAGACCTCATTTTCATGAAAGGATATAAAGAAGTTTCACATGACCATAAGACATTTAGCTTGCATTCATGGAAAATCAAACATCATTCGATGTGGTACCTACTTGACTCAGATCACCCGTACAACAATTTCCATTCTTTATACATTTTAGTCATGCCTAGAGGGATTAAGCATTTGAACCTGCGATCTTTACCTAGTATAAATTCTCGAATACTCCAAATCATTGGCACCAAATTTCTGCCCTATATCCTTTCACACATAGACTATCCCCTTCAGTTGATTGTAGATGCCTTAAAAACACGTTCATCTTTCCCGCTCTCAATATCACTACCATATTCTCGACCACTTCATAATCATAAACCACTGCCCTGTTATGAACTAAGATGTTTACATTCTTTAAATAAGTGGATTAGTAGACTATTACCATTCCATAAGATTCACCCATGTATCCAATAAATCATTCAACGAATTTTACTACAAGCTATTTTACTACCATATGGGAAATTGTTTTACGGAATTATTAAAAGAAACTATTTTATTCCCACTTTACTATTATGATACAAAACAATTTTCATGTTACTTGAAAGGAAATATCTAGAATACCATTTTTCGTAACAAAACGTTGAACACCATCTAACACTTTTGAGAAAAGTAATGCTATTTTGACTAAATCAAGCATCGCATCATTAGTCCTCAATTATACATAGCCTGATCACCTATGTATAATTCAGGAAGGATTATGCCATGAAGGAAATAATTACCTTTTTAAAGAATTGATAATAACAACCTTCATTTAAAAGCTTTGTAAACAAAGAAACTCTTTCATAAACATCTCTTTTTGACAAACCATCTCTGGATACTTCCCCCACCTGCCACTCACTCAGCCATTAAGTTAGATTTTTCATTGACTTCTCTAGGAGAGACTTTTCATAACAATTACAAGTAGGATTCCTTGATACAAGAAAAGTAATGAAAGGATTTCAGAACTATTAACCAGGACTAGAAGTATATAGTAAGAAAATTCATAACTCAACCACAATCCTAAGATACCACGAGACCATCCGAATCACCATCTCTGACCTAGTTGTCAAATTTTATCATTCAAAGGTACTAGCTAGACTGAGCTACAAGATCGAACACATTGTGAAGGTACGCTAAGCAACACTATAGAAATAAACCAAGCCTCTTAACTGATACTGTAGAGTGTTTTGATTAAACATGGTCTCATCTATACGCAACTTTCCTGCAATGAGTTTTCACCAAGGATAATTGATTTGAATTAAGAATATCGATATAGATTCCCCTAAGGTGTAACACCCCCAAAATACCGCAGCGGAAGACTGTGTCATTGGGATGCTACTTCAGGGCACAAAGTACAAGATATAGAAAACGAACTCTAAATGAGACGTTTTTGAAAAGTTACCATTCGAATAGATAAAAGTCATGATTTACAAAACAAAGATCCCAAAGTAGAATAATACATAAGTTTTTAAAGTGTATCGAATGGTAAACGATAAAAGTGAAAGTCTCCAAAAGCATGCCCTAAGACTCTCAGCTCCACAAACCTGCTATCGCCTTTCTAACCTGAGATAAACATGCTTAAAAGTGTCAACACAATGGTTGGTGAGTTCATAGAGTTTGTCTTAATGCAGTTGAAAAGTCTATAAAGAATGTTCACACAGCAAAGGCATCATAAATCCACTCAGTTGCAAGTCCCGTCATAAGAGACTTGTAACCTGTGTGTTCACAACCCACTGCTACAATGTATAGTATGAGTAAGATATGTATAAGTTCATAACAACAGTTTAGCAATTAGTAGTGAGTCTACACTTCATCTCCGAAGACCTCACCTAAGTATGTATACCTCCATGGTTGTGCCCAGCAACTTAATCTGGGGCCATAAGAAGTATATATGTCTCCATGGTTGTGCCCAGCAACTTAATCTGGGGCCATTGGAAGTATGTATGTATGTATGTATCCATGGTTGTGCCCAGCAACTTAATCTGGGGCCATTGGAAGTCTCAAGAGTACACCATCACAGTTTAGTATAACACAGTTAAGTATAGTACAATCACGTATGTATGACATCAAGTATAATGTTTCCCAAGTATAAATGTTATGTGAATCCGTACAAGTAGGCAAGTAGTAGCATGTATCTCCCCCAAAAAGTTTATAAAACAGTTAAAAGAGTAGGGGCTATGACTCACCTTAAGTGATGATACTGATATGAAATGAAGTGATCAACAATGATCGGTTAACTGCCGCGACCTATAATGAATGATGCATGATCTCGTTAAGATCACCAAATGATGTTTATGAATGTCCATGCTCATGTTTCTATACCACTCTAGTCTTTGGAAATACTCTTGTATTGTCAAAAATATATAATCCAAGAATTTGGAAAAATATTGCTATTAGAAAATATAAATGGCTAGTTATAATATATATACTTATATATATATATAACGTAAGTTCTCATGTTGACGTTGAAATACTCGGGTTGTAATCCTTGAAATGATGAAAACATACTCGTAATAACTAATACTACATTAGTTATAAAGCTCGGTACTTGATATCATGATTAGCTTAAAAATGCACTTCGTAGTTTTTGCGCCAAATTTATATAAAAGCTGTCAACTATAAAAGGGTTTTAGCCGATATTCAAACGTGTATATCTTTGTCGTTACTTGTCCGTTTTACTTGTTCTTTATGTCCACGGTTACGTCTTAGTATGTAGTAATATATTTTGGAAAGCTCGGCTCCCCCGGGTTAAGTCTAAAGCCTCTTTTTGTACCATGAAAAACGTCCAACAGCAACTATTTTCAGAAAAATACTTTTCGTCAACAATCTTGCAAAAATCATAACTTCTTCGTTATAAGCTCTTTTTAATCCGTTCTTTCGCCTACGGATTCGTTTTTGAAAGTATTTTCTAAAAATTTTGCCAAAGTTTCCTTGGTGTTTACTGATTTTCCAGATTTTTACAAAAAGGGACAGCATGTCTAAAATAGGTTCCAAATCATGTTTCCAAGGTTAAAAATCAATTTCTACCATCACCAAACCTCTTGTAATCACCACATGGCTAATCTAATCCTACCATACACCTTCTTAGGGTGCCATGGACTCCTAACCAAGTTATTAGAGCAAGGGGATTCATAACTAAAAAGTTAGGGTTTGTATGTTTCATTTTTGACAAAATAAGTGGTGGTATAGCTAGTTGTACATGGTTTTTAGCATGGAAATCATGTAATACAAGTAAATATAAGATGTTTCATGTAAAAATAAAAATGATAACTTACTTGACAAAATGAGATGATTATAGGATGATTATGCTTGGATTTCTTGTGTTTTTGTTGCTTGATTCTTGATTAGGCATGTAAAAGGAACAAGTTTAGTGTTTTAACTTTTCAAAAACAATGGATGGATCTTGGGTTTGGTTTTGGTCGTGGGTTTTGAATGAGAGAAAGAGATGAGCAAAATTTCTTTCTTACTTAAAAGTGATAATATGATTCTAGGTTTTTGATTAAGTAAGGTTTTAGAGGTTTATTAGTATTCTAATAAGAAGTTAATGCATAGGGTTAAAAGGGGGGTTCATGGCTGATTTTTCAAAGGGTTCAAAGGAGAAAACTTAGTTTTTGATTTAATTAGGAAAGTTAGTGTAGCGTTAAGTGTTATTCCGTGTTATTCGTTAAAATCGGGTAACGGTTTTAATAGAAATAAATGTTCACGAAGTTTACCGGGATGAAATAAAGTCATAATAATGTTGAAAATATGTTAAAAGTATGTTGGGTATATTTACTGAGTGATCGGGTGATTATTGTTTAGTTTTCACGAAAACCGTCGTTATATTCATACGCGTACGTTATAAATAAAATAAATTTCCAAAATACTGGGTAACTGAATGTTATAAGTTTTATGATGTTAAAATGGATATAAAAATATGTCGGGACCATTGTGGGAATATTTAGATATGTTCGTCATGTATAAACCGGTTGTTAACGTTTACTATAATTACTTATACGTAAAAACGTTAAATGTACTGAATATAGAAATTTGAAAATCCTGAGAGTGGTATAACATGAAAATACTATTATGATGATATGCAGACTATCTCCAGTCCGTATGCAGTGTTCTTAGCACTAATGAAATGAATTCGCACCTAAACCAATCCGGTTACGCGAATTTGAATACCCGTAAACTAAATTTACGATGAAATGAGTAATGCAAGTGAATAGTGAAAACTTTTCCGGAAATGAATAGTGTTTAGTGAATAGTAAATTTCCCAAATGTTTCTCAGAATATCCAAATGACCTCGAAAATGATGAATAGTAAAACGATGAATAGTGTTTTGATGAATAGTGATTTATGAATAGTGTTTTTCCAAAGTTCCCGAAATGACCTGAAATGACCTGAAATGTTGAGTTGTGACAGTCTTCCCCTCTAAAAGGAACTTCGTCCCGAAGTTCAGTTAATGTTAATCAGTTAAATGTGTCAAAGCTTATGTATGTGGGTTTCTATCCAACTAGGTATGTTCTCGTGGTCAGACTTGATGAGGCAAACCTTCCCAATCCCGAGCTTAGTCCTCAAAAGACCTCTTTTAGGTTAATCATTTAGGTAACCGATTTTCACTTAAGCCCACAACCCAATCAAACAAGAACAGTCATGAGATTAAGCTAAATCGGTTTGAGTGATGACTTTAACTTTTAGCTCGATTTTCGCAACCCAATCAAACAAGAACAGTCACTAGAACCAAGCTAAAAATCAAGGTCTGGATTCAACATCCTTGAAAAAGATCTTTTGAAAGATTAGCTCGACTTTGGAATTGCTTACACTAATCAAATTACTAATGTTAGGGTGACTAAGGTTAATGCTGCTAGGTCTCAGATTAGTCAATGTTGTGTATAGGTCCTATACTAAGACTTAAGTGCTACTAAAATACGCTAGTTGTTCAAGAGAATGTACCCGTTGTGCTATCGCGGACATGTTGGGTGATAGGATTTCCTAGGAAGTAAGCTCTGCCAATTGCGGGTGGAATCTCATTGGCCTCATCTCGTGGCCCTTCAATTGCTGCTGCTAAGTTTGGACGATTGCCTCCTTGGTTAAGATTTCTTTTCAACTTAGGACAGTTGTTCCGAAAGTGATCCGGGCTGTTACACTCATAGCATGTCCTTTGGTTCCCTGGTTCTCTACACTGGTTTGCATAATGACCAGACTGTCTACAATTTGCACACATACGGCATGGCACAGTCTTTTGGTGATGAAAGTTACATTTCGTACATTTAGGATGCTGGCCTAAATACTCTCTCTGACCCGAATTAGTCGCCGCAAAGGTCCTTGCCCTTTTGTTGTCAGTCTGCTTGTTCGACTCGCTTGTTCCCTTCCTTTTATCACTGTCCCTCAAGCTTCCATTTCTAACCACCTCATCTGTCAGAGTCCCTGCTCTCAATATTGCACTCTGAATTGTAGAAGGCTCAGTTGTTTTCACAGTCCCACGAATTTCTGGGACAAGACCATATATGTACCTCTCGATCCTCTTGGACTCAGGGGTAACTAGGTGTGGAACTAGTCTGGCTAATTCATGGAATCGATCTGTATAGGCGGCATGACCAGCCCCTATCATAGAGAGATGATAGAGTTCATTCTCCAGCTTTTGCATCTCGTTGTCCGGGCAGTATTCCTCCTTCAGTAATGCCTTAAAATCATCCCATGTCATACCTACAGCTGCCGCTCTACCCCTAGCTTGAATCTGCGTATTCCACCATGTCAATGCCTTTCCTGATAGTAAGCACATGGAATACTTCACCATTTGATGTGCTGCACAGTTACTAATGTCGATCACCGACTCCATCTTTTCAACCCATCGAGTATACACCAACGCGCCTCCTACACCATCGAAATCAATTGGCTTGCATGACGTAAATTCCTTATACGTACATCCAGTCCTAATGTTGTTGTTGCCATTACCATTCTGGCCTATACCATTGGTGTTGTTAATTCCGCTTTCGTGGTTTGCCAAATTATTCATATGATCGCCAACTTGAGTGACAATAGTGGGGAGAAAGTTTTCAAGTTGTCGAGCGATGATGGCTTCAAAATCAGTATTTCCACCGTCGTTGTTATCATTGCTTTCAACGCCGTGACCACCTCCTCTACCTCCACGTCCACCAGTTCTTCCACCATCGTTACTTGGGTTTAGTGAACGTCAGAGATGAGGGAAAACCGTTGATTATCCAAAGTCTATACTTCACATCCTCATATATAATACCGCGCTACCAGTTGTTTCCTAAGTTGTGCCAACACCGATCTACATCTGCATAGTCATATGTCCACGTGTGTCGTGAAGCACTTATAATTATGTTGGCCACCACAATTATAAATATTTCCTTTCACAAGTGTACATATCACCAGGCACACATATCTCAGTGGTAGACGTTGCTTAAATGGGCATCTAGGGAATGTCACGCTTAGTACAAAGGAACAAAGGATTCTCCCTTAAGTGTTAAAGTCACCGGGAAGTCTAGTTTCTAACGGTTTCTACAAAGTATCTAATAGCGTAGGTCTAAAAAAAATAAATCACCAGCAAGCGTATGTGTATGTAAAGTGCAAGGCGATAGGGATGAGAGTCTATATGTATGTAGTTATAGTCTAGACTCTAAAACAACCTAGTTCTCTATAACCAAGGCTCTGGTACCAATCTGTAACACCCCCAAAATACCGCAGCGGAAGACTGTGTCATTGGGATGCTACTTCAGGGCACAAAGTACAAGATATAGAAAACGAACTCTAAATGAGACGTTTTTGAAAAGTTACCATTCGAATAGATAAAAGTCATGATTTACAAAACAAAGATCCCAAAGTAGAATAATACATAAGTTTTTAAAGTGTATCGAATGGTAAACGATAAAAGTGAAAGTCTCCAAAAGCATGCCCTAAGACTCTCAGCTCCACAAACCTGCTATCGCCTTTCTAACCTGAGATAAACATGCTTAAAAGTGTCAACACAATGGTTGGTGAGTTCATAGAGTTTGTCTTAATGCAGTTGAAAAGTCTATAAAGAATGTTCACACAGCAAAGGCATCGTAAATCCACTCAGTTGCAAGTCCCGTCATAAGAGACTTGTAACCTGTGTGTTCACAACCCACTGCTACAATGTATAGTATGAGTAAGATATGTATAAGTTCATAACAACAGTTTAGCAATTAGTAGTGAGTCTACACTTCATCTCCGAAGACCTCACCTAAGTATGTATACCTCCATGGTTGTGCCCAGCAACTTAATCTGGGGCCATAAGAAGTATATATGTCTCCATGGTTGTGCCCAGCAACTTAATCTGGGGCCATTGGAAGTATGTATGTATGTATGTATCCATGGTTGTGCCCAGCAACTTAATCTGGGGCCATTGGAAGTCTCAAGAGTACACCATCACAGTTTAGTATAACACAGTTAAGTATAGTACAATCACGTATGTATGACATCAAGTATAATGTTTCCCAAGTATAAATGTTATGTGAATCCGTACAAGTAGGCAAGTAGTAGCATGTATCTCCCCCAAAAAGTTTATAAAACAGTTAAAAGAGTAGGGGCTATGACTCACCTTAAGTGATGATACTGATATGAAATGAAGTGATCAACAATGATCGGTTAACTGCCGCGACCTATAATGAATGATGCATGATCTCGTTAAGATCACCAAATGATGTTTATGAATGTCCATGCTCATGTTTCTATACCACTCTAGTCTTTGGAAATACTCTTGTATTGTCAAAAATATATAATCCAAGAATTTGGAAAAATATTGCTATTAGAAAATATAAATGGCTAGTTATAATATATATACTTATATATATATATAACGTAAGTTCTCATGTTGACGTTGAAATACTCGGGTTGTAATCCTTGAAATGATGAAAACATACTCGTAATAACTAATACTACATTAGTTATAAAGCTCGGTACTTGATATCATGATTAGCTTAAAAATGCACTTCGTAGTTTTTGCGCCAAATTTATATAAAAGCTGTCAACTATAAAAGGGTTTTAGCCGATATTCAAACGTGTATATCTTTGTCGTTACTTGTCCGTTTTACTTGTTCTTTATGTCCACGGTTACGTCTTAGTATGTAGTAATATATTTTGGAAAGCTCGGCTCCCCCGGGTTAAGTCTAAAGCCTCTTTTTGTACCATGAAAAACGTCCAACAGCAACTATTTTCAGAAAAATACTTTTCGTCAACAATCTTGCAAAAATCATAACTTCTTCGTTATAAGCTCTTTTTAATCCGTTCTTTCGCCTACGGATTCGTTTTTGAAAGTATTTTCTAAAAATTTTGCCAAAGTTTCCTTGGTGTTTACTGATTTTCCAGATTTTTACAAAAAGGGACAGCATGTCTAAAATAGGTTCCAAATCATGTTTCCAAGGTTAAAAATCAATTTCTACCATCACCAAACCTCTTGTAATCACCACATGGCTAATCTAATCCTACCATACACCTTCTTAGGGTGCCATGGACTCCTAACCAAGTTATTAGAGCAAGGGGATTCATAACTAAAAAGTTAGGGTTTGTATGTTTCATTTTTGACAAAATAAGTGGTGGTATAGCTAGTTGTACATGGTTTTTAGCATGGAAATCATGTAATACAAGTAAATATAAGATGTTTCATGTAAAAATAAAAATGATAACTTACTTGACAAAATGAGATGATTATAGGATGATTATGCTTGGATTTCTTGTGTTTTTGTTGCTTGATTCTTGATTAGGCATGTAAAAGGAACAAGTTTAGTGTTTTAACTTTTCAAAAACAATGGATGGATCTTGGGTTTGGTTTTGGTCGTGGGTTTTGAATGAGAGAAAGAGATGAGCAAAATTTCTTTCTTACTTAAAAGTGATAATATGATTCTAGGTTTTTGATTAAGTAAGGTTTTAGAGGTTTATTAGTATTCTAATAAGAAGTTAATGCATAGGGTTAAAAGGGGGGTTCATGGCTGATTTTTCAAAGGGTTCAAAGGAGAAAACTTAGTTTTTGATTTAATTAGGAAAGTTAGTGTAGCGTTAAGTGTTATTCCGTGTTATTCGTTAAAATCGGGTAACGGTTTTAATAGAAATAAATGTTCACGAAGTTTACCGGGATGAAATAAAGTCATAATAATGTTGAAAATATGTTAAAAGTATGTTGGGTATATTTACTGAGTGATCGGGTGATTATTGTTTAGTTTTCACGAAAACCGTCGTTATATTCATACGCGTACGTTATAAATAAAATAAATTTCCAAAATACTGGGTAACTGAATGTTATAAGTTTTATGATGTTAAAATGGATATAAAAATATGTCGGGACCATTGTGGGAATATTTAGATATGTTCGTCATGTATAAACCGGTTGTTAACGTTTACTATAATTACTTATACGTAAAAACGTTAAATGTACTGAATATAGAAATTTGAAAATCCTGAGAGTGGTATAACATGAAAATACTATTATGATGATATGCAGACTATCTCCAGTCCGTATGCAGTGTTCTTAGCACTAATGAAATGAATTCGCACCTAAACCAATCCGGTTACGCGAATTTGAATACCCGTAAACTAAATTTACGATGAAATGAGTAATGCAAGTGAATAGTGAAAACTTTTCCGGAAATGAATAGTGTTTAGTGAATAGTAAATTTCCCAAATGTTTCTCAGAATATCCAAATGACCTCAAAAATGATGAATAGTAAAACGATGAATAGTGTTTTGATGAATAGTGATTTATGAATAGTGTTTTTCCAAAGTTCCCGAAATGACCTGAAATGACCTGAAATGTTGAGTTGTGACATAAGGTGTTGTGTTCTCTAGAAATTCCAGATAACCTCACTTTCATATCAAGGAAAAGGGATCAGACCCGAACATATAATTTGTCAACATGATGACATTTTAAACAAAAAACCATTTCAGGATTTAAGTTAGTTTGAATACCTATGCTTGTAGTTTTGCCTGATAACCACCAATAGGCATTATCCAACCTCAGGAACTAAACGTTAGACATCTATGCATTTATGCGAACATTTCCTATCCTACCATTTTATCCTTGTTAGTGTTTTCACTTTTAAATGAAGTTGATTTAAAATTTGTATTTATACAAATCACATATCTTGTAGAAAATAATTTCTGAAATTCCTATTTTGAACAAGTACGATCCTTTTTGGTCAATATTTAGCAAAACTATTGTACAACGAGAAATATATAAACATCAAACTTTGGTAAACATTCCCAATCACAACATGTTTGAAAACGGTTTCACATTTCATAACTACTGAATTTTGAATCAGCAAGAAAGATATTACTTAGTAAAGCATTTGCTCCATTTTCTAATTTCGTTTATTCAGAAAAAGATTTTAACCAAAACTCACAATCACGAGACCAAATTTCCAAAACTAATCACCATACTACATCGCTTATGCATTTAGGATTATTGTGATTTGACAATAAAGAATATTGGAATATGTGATGAAGGAAATTAGGAGGGACACGATAAATTAAGTACAAACGTCAGTAATGGAGACCTAGCCCAATAGGCAAAGAAAGAGCACATGTCTTAGCATCCATTAGACTAACACACAAGGAATCAAAAATTGTTACCCATATTCTATCTCCTTCGTATAACGCCTTCTTTGAAAGGCATACCGTGTAGAATTATACACCAGATTCATTGTAACCATTTTAATTATTCCTGATAAAGGTGATCGAATCACCTCAGACTTCTAGCAATCATTTTAAGATTTCCTTCGGAACCCCATTTAGATGTAAACACCGCCTATCATCCTCAGACCAATGGTCAGATCGAGAGGACAATTTAAACATAGGAAAGATATGCTCAGAGAATGAGCGATTGACTCTAGAAATTGTTGGACTAACCATTTATCATAAATCAGATTCGTTTCCAACGATAGTTATCGCACGAGCGTAGAGACTACACCATTTGAGGCACTTTATGGTCGAAGTACCAATTACCAATTTACAGACCGAAATCGGAAAGTTAAATTCACTGGTCTAGAACTAAACAATGGAACAACAAAGGAAATTTCACAAGTCAAGAACCAGTTACAAGCAACGAGAAACTGGTAGAAGTAGGGGTGGTGCATGACGCACATCATGCGGATTGGGTATCCCAGAACAGCAAACCATCTAGATTCAAGTGGGAGAATGAACTAAGTTGAAAGCTTTGCTTTGGAGAGGCATGATATAATTTTGGTAACACGAGAGATTGAACCTCTAGTATATTGGACCATTTAAGATTCATTTTATAATCGACCAGCTGACATACAAATTTGAGTTCTTGCAGAGTTCAGCAAGATATATTGCCCATATCACATTGTAAACCTCAAGAAGCGATGATCATGTATTGACGGACTGAACGCGGAAAAAGCCAAACTCACTGTTCCTGTAAGCACTCATGAAATAACCAGGAATTTCCTGCAAATCAATAATCAGTTACAAGTCGATAAGTTGTAAACCCTTAGAATTTCAAGTTGATGGTAGGGTCACGTTAAAAGTTCTGCCCAGGAAAGGCATGATACCGTTCAGAAAAATCCGGGAAGTTAAACTCGATGTACACTGGACCATTTAATA
The DNA here is from genome assembly GCA_030686995.1 of Artemisia argyi. Classification (NCBI taxonomy): domain Eukaryota; kingdom Viridiplantae; phylum Streptophyta; class Magnoliopsida; order Asterales; family Asteraceae; genus Artemisia; species Artemisia argyi. The sequence continues at coordinate 44,325,553 of CM060696.1, forward strand.
TTTCAGACAGAGTAGGCCAGTAACCCTCAGACTTGAGCCTTGTTGGAAAGTAGCAGGATTACACAAACAGGTTTCATAATTTCAAATCCCGAGAAATGACTTTCAGATTAGTAACTCATGATTCCATTGAAAGGAATCCAATCCAACGACAAACCGAAACCTGTAGGAGAACCAGTAGAAATCATAGACCGTGAGGTCGAACGGTTGAAGCAAAGTCGAATTCCTATCATGAAAGTTCACTGGAATTCTCGAAGAGGACCTGAGTTTACTTGGGAATGGGAAGACCAAATGCGAATCAAGTATCCACATCTTTTCACCAAGTCTATTTTCGAGACCAACACCAGCTGAATTCAGGGACTGAATTCCTTTTTGGGTGGGCGACTGTCACAACTCACCATTTCAGGTCATTTTCCGAACTTCAACAATTTACTATTCATAAATCACTATTCATCAAAACACTATTCATCATTTTACTATTCATCATTTTTTAGGTCAGTTTGATATTCCGAGAAGCGTTCAAAAATTTTACTATTCACAAAACACTATTCATTTCCAGAAGAAAAACACTATTTGTAACACCCCAACCCGAAAAGGGCTAAAGTGTAACATTTTGGAGTCAAATCAGAACACAAGTAAAAAAGAATACATTACTAATACAAGGGTTACAATGCAGCTCTAATGAAAAGATAAAGGACTAATTCTAAACATTACAACTTCCAAAACTAATACAAGCTAAGAACCAAAAGGAAAACTCTAGGTCAAAACTCTAATTCATGGAAGGCTATCAACAATGTAGTCCACTAAGAGCTCCTAAGCACTCTTCACTCAACCCAGCCTCCTTCTAAAACCTGCCGCAGGAAAAGAAATGCGACTGAGCTTAAAAAGCCCAGTGAACAGATATAAACAAATGAAAACTAATAACAAAAGGAAAACGAAGGTGAAAATGACATAAGTCCGAGCGAACCTGCTGAGATAGAAATCAAAGAATATGGAACATATAATAGAATATGATCAAAGTGAATATGGGTAAGGAATATCAAACGAATCAAAGGAAAAGAAACAAATCATAAGTGTAAGGAAATGAAATAAAGCAAGCATAAGTTAATCACAATACATATAATAGGATTATAAAGATCACAGAAAGGTAGAACTAATAGGAATGCCCAACAAACATATATCATAGCGTACATAGGAGCTGCAGACTCCGATATACCAAATGTGAAATGGGGTGTATTGCGCACACACAAGTTCATTCACCAAATTATACAAAACAAAGTACCTAGGATGCATCCATACGCTCCCTGCAAAACAGATATATATATGCACAAAGCTCTAGGCAAAGTAAACATATATAATAATAAATATAGGCCTGAATAGCTATAGCATAATAGGGAACGCTGTGGACAAAAACCCACCTCCACAGATAGTGTCAATACCACTGGTGCATCAGTGGCAAGGCCATGGACTCCCCATGACTGGCTACAGATTAATCAAATAATGGGCAACAAATAAGGCATATGAATGCTATAAGAATAAGAAGTATAGCATGCAACAATTATCAAGCAAATCATAACAAAACTGGATCAATCAAATACGAATCAGACAAAGGGAAGCATAGCAATGGCTTAAAAGGGATATAATCATACATAAAAAGTAAAGAGTCATGAGAGAAGGAAGGCCTTTACTAAAAAGGCAGAATATCTGTACCTTAACCGTAAATGCAAACACACCACAAAAGATCGGAAGTTACTCTTTCTTCAGCGAATCTACACGAATTAATTATCGGCTTATTATTAATAACTTGTTTTAAATCAGATTACTCATTTTAGTCAGCTTTCCAATTCTAGTAACTTTCCATTTATAGTAGCTTTTCAAAAATAGTACTTTCCATAATTAGTAACTTGTACTTCGTTAATTTTAAAACTATATACGTAGTGTTTTAAATAATATCATCACAATAGGTTACGAAATATTTATTAATTGGTTATTAAAACTTGCATGGCCAAGTTATATGTTGAAAACTAATATCGTGCATGGCATCATTCATAAACTTTACAAAGATACCTAGTATTACTAACTAAAATCTTATAATCTATTAGTGTTACTTGTTTGTTTAAAATACTGATTTTTATTCACACATCATGTATGTCTTCATTCGAATATCATAACAACAAGTTCATTTCTCATACTTTATGCTTTTATATTCCAGTTTACTATCTTGTTTTTAGGCTCCATTTTACTCATTACAACCCACGCCCAGTCACACCGTTTGACAGCCACCAATCCCGACATAAACACAAACCTTCCCATGCAATCGTATCTAGGGTTTCCCGTTGATTAGATAGTTAACGATGGTTTGTTTATACGTGATATAGGGTCGACAAGGTAGTAGTAAACACGCGACACATCAAAGCCAATAACCACGACTCACACATATCTTATAATACATTCACACACGCACCCCATCAGATATGAATTAATAACATATATATGTATTCACCTAAATCACCTCTAGTCGAAACCCTTTATTCATGTATATACATACACACGTATGTCCCTATTTTATTCCTTGAGTTTATACTCAGTTTTTAATGTTGATATATGAGACCACCCTGTGGTCTAAATGACCAGATCAAAGGCAAATAAAACCAACCCCTTCGAATAACCCAACAGAAACAGAGATCAAAGTATACGTTAGAGTTTTCTTTTATGATTTCATGCAAATCTTTTTTATCATTTCATGCGTGGTTTTGTTATTCGTAACATGTATGCACCATTCATTATATTTTTCGCCGATTTAAATGTTTATTCAAGATGATATGTTTTACGTGTATATATATATAGATCAAAATGAAAAGAGATAGACAGAGATTATTCATGTACCCTTGTCGCGAGTCGAATGGAGGAAGACCAGACTCGATCGAACCAAAGCAACATCGAATCCAAGATAACAACACACTCTCGAACCAGCTATATATTACGACTAATACACCACCCCTCGAGCCAGAACTTAGCCACGTCTAAGCACGATCAAACCACCACCACTACCACGATTAGACACCTCCTTGCACGCTTGATTCGAACCGGAATGAGAGGAAAAGAACACACAATCGACTAGGCTTTTTGGTTTAGAGAAAAATGTGCTGTGTTTTTAAATATTTTGGGTATTCGGTTTAATGACACCGTGTGAGGGGGAAGAAGTCAAAAGAAGAATACCGAGTTTTATGGGATTGAAATTGATCTATTCCAAATTTAAAACAATCAAGCATCTAGTCTAGTTCCATGTCTTGGTTTATTTGTAACAAAAGATATTAGGCCCATTGGATGAATTTTGGACGTGTGATACATATTACATATGTTTAAGTTTTGTAATTTTATATATCATAAGTATTATAGATTCCACATTTCGTTAAATATTCAAGTATTATCATATAAATACTTAGGTTATAATCATTATTCGTTCTTCTAAAGTTTAAAATTATAGGGGTATTTTAGGTATTTCAATTGTTCAGATTTTCTGGGTTTTACAATTCTTCCTCTCTAAAAAGAAAATTTTCGTCCTCGAAAATTGAAGTCGCAAAAGTTAGACGGATAAGTATCAAATCACGAAGAGAATTGACGACAGTTAACCTCATGCTCGGAGAGGTCCTTCCAAAGGATTTCAACGAACGAAAGTGTTTGTTTCTCATGACCCGATACAAACAAATAGGAGAGCCTCGGGTTCTCCACAGAAAACAAATCATAACAAATCCGATCCAATGAGTACCAATTGAACATGAAACAGATGATAGTCGAAATTTCACAGAGAGATACATGAACATCAGATGAATATAGAATAAATACGGAGGTGATGCTAGATGGTAGAAATTTCACAAGTCCAATCAGGTTCTGAACGAACTAAGAATCTTGCTAACAACCAGAGAAGCATATATCGAATTATCAGACATACCGAGAGTTTTCTGAAGGCGTTGGTAACCTATTCGTACCGATGATTAACTAAGCATACATCGGAGTATCGAATCGTATCGGAATGAAAAATGGGATAGATAGGATAACCATACGGATAAGAATGAATATAAGGATTAACGTATCACGAACCAAATCTTACATATATGCCAAAATGTCATAACTCTTCTATACGGAACATCATACCGGACACACAGATTCCCGGTATAAAGTTTTAGAATTTCTCTTACATAATGATAACTAATCGATTAGTCATTGTAATCGACTCCGAACATTCAATAAGGAGCTTCCCGACTTAATTCAACTAGAAGGTGTTCTACATTTCCGTTCATACAAAATCTGAAGTGTAAACCCTTGTCACTTGCGTGACATAAATCTTAATGAGCAAACACAACCAGACCAACCACTGGTCAAACTTCCTGCTCAACCCTTCTTCCAAGTCTGAATAGTTGTTCTGCTTATCCACCAGTCTGTAGGTGAACAAAATTACTATACTTGAGTCTGATCCCTCAAGCCTTCAGTAGTCCTTCCTAGAAATGTGAAGTAAAACGCAAATCTCTGACACGATCACTGCATGCGCGCCATGTAACTGAATAATCTTCTGTCGAAGGATTTATGCCCACTTGCTAACTGAATACACATTCTAACAGGCAAAATGAGCTGACTTTATCAAACGATCCATCACCACTCAAATTATATCATTCTTCTCAAATGTACGAGGAGGTTTCGTTACGAGGTTCATGAAAAGTCTAATCCTACTTCTAAGTCAGAAAGTCCATAAGTTAAAGGAACTCCCTTGCATGCTGAAGTTCAATCTTGACTTGCAACATACTAAGCGCATCGTCACTAATTTGATCACAACCAGTTTCATGCCATTCCCTCTAAAAATTTTGTTTAGATCCCTTATACATCTTAGTACAACTAAGAGGGATAGGGGAAGTAAAACTGTGCCTCAATCATAACAACTTCTCTCCAGTCTTCTAACACAGATCATAGTTCGCCATCTTGCTCCTGAGCTTCTAAAATATGTAATTGGATTCAACCTTCATGTTCGCCACGACTCAACTTCCCTGAGTTCTAAGTCTTGATTTTCTTAAGCTCAATCTCCAAGACAACCCGAAACTTCAAATTTCTTCCTAAATGCATCTCCCACTAAATTTACCTTGTAAGGTATGTCTTCCAATTTTAAGAGCAACCACACTGCCGTCAATTCCAAGTCATGCATTGAATAATTCTCCTCAAATGGTTTTAATTGTCTTGATGCGTAAGTAATAACCTTCTTGTGCTGCATAATGGCATAACCAAGTCTCTTCTTGAAACGTCCCAAAATTGGTACTACCCGAAAGTATGGAAGTTGAAGCTAATTTCTATTTCAGCTTTTTCAAATTTTGTTCTCATGCAAACTAAGCTTCTCTTCTTTACTCATAAAATTCATCAACGGTAACGTAAGTCGTGAACATCTTCCAACCAATATCATGCTTCTAGAATATACAAATGATCCTCATGTTTCCAATATAATACGAAAATGATTCTCAAGTTTCTCCTTCGTATCTGAATGTATTAATATGTCATACGAAAATGACTCACGAAAGACACGATTCATCAAATTCAATAAACAGTCAAAGCATTATAGTGGCCGATACGAATACGAAATGATTTTTTTTTTTTTTTTGAATAACTTCAAGCCATAAATCCATCTAGAGGAAAACTCCGCGTCCTAAAGTTGATCAGATGCATCGTCGATTCAAGGTAGGGAATAATGGTTTTCTAACAGAAATACGGTTCAACTTTCAGAAGTTAATACAAGTCTCCTACTCTCATCCTTCTTCATTGCGAATAAAACTGAAGCACTCCAAAGAGATATACTAAGACAAACAAACCATTTCATAGCTTTTGGTTGCCACTCCTTCAGTTCTCTAAATTTGGCTAGTGTTGTTCAATATGGAGTTTCAAAATTAGGCAAAACATCGTTTTTATATGAATATGGTTCTGTTTCATCAAACTTTTACTGTTCTCAGGCACTTCTCAAAGATATCCTATGATCCCTATAAGTTCAAGTTATATGATGTAATTATCATCACGTTGGCCAGGCGTCATAAAAATTGCATCATACAAACATGCCTTTATTGAAATCATACTCTACCTCGAGTCGTGACTAAACAATTTCTTAGTACCATGTCCATTCAACTTCACACTCCGGTGGAAATCTTAGGGATTCTTTCAGGGATTACTTCGGAAATATTCAGATTACAAAATGACACTCAAAGTGAGATTCATCCCATGGTGTACAAGAATAGGTGTTAAGGAACAACTTCACATCCGCGAAAGAAACGTATGAGTTTCTAGGGTAGCAAGGATAACAAGGTTTAACAATCGGAAATCATGATACAAATAAATCAGGGTGGTTCAAAATGTCAAAGGTGAGACGTAGTATGACCTTAGTTATCATCTTGATGCTCAATCAACAATTTCAAACCAGAATAACATCAAATTTAATTTCCAAGGAAAGAGAGATCAGCATAGCGAATCTTACCATTCAGAAGTGACGGAAAACATTCCTATACTCATGGTTGATCGCGACAAGATTTCTCATAGGAATACAACTGGATAAGGCAAAATCTAATGGTGTAGGGGAAACTTAAATGTGTTTATCATAAGTAAGAGATTTCACAGAATGTGTCAAACACATCATAATCATAGAAATTCTCAGAGTGCCTGTAGAGGCATTTAAAGGGTTAACAAATGAATCAGAGGTTGAAATCAAAGAAGATAAAGTTTATGTAATGTCAAACATTAACGCAAAATTCTCAACGCATTCTAAACTTACTTGGTCACTAAACTTATGTTATGCAAAATATTAGGCTTCAAATCTCTAGAAGGAGAAATCTTAAAAGGCTCAACTAGAGGTAAGGCATGAATCAGAGTGATGCGAAAGCAACGATACCTAAACAAATCCTCTATAGTCTACCCAATCCTCACCGGTCATAACTTAAGTTTCAAAGTGGAAATCCTAACGCAAGTTCTCAAAGGTTGTTTCATAACTCCTATGGTGCAAAACTTAGCAGGCCTAATACTCACAGGTCATAGCCTAAGCTATACGGGTTTTGAATCCGCCGATCAAACCTGTCTCTGATACCAAAATTGTAACACCCCAACCCGAAAAGGGCTAAAGTGTAACATTTTGGAGTCAAATCAGAACACAAGTAAACAAGAATACATTACTAATACAAGGGTTACAATGCAGCTCTAATGAAAAGATAAAGGACTAATTCTAAACATTACAACTTCCAAAACTAATACAAGCTAAGAACCAAAAGGAAAACTCTAGGTCAAAACTCTAATTCATGGAAGGCTATCAACAATGTAGTCCACTAAGAGCTCCTAAGCACTCTTCACTCAACCCAGCCTCCTTCTAAAACCTGCCGCAGGAAAAGAAATGCGACTGAGCTTAAAAAGCCCAGTGAGCAGATATAAACAAACGAAAACTAATAACAAAAAAGAAAACGAAGGTGAATATGACATAAGTCCGAGCGAACCTGCTGAGATAGAAATCAAAGAATATGGAACATATAATAGAATATGATCAAAGTGAATACGGGTAAGGAATATCAAACGAATCAAAGGAAAAGAAACAAATCATAAGTGTAAGCAAATGAAGTAAAGCAAGCATAAGTTAATCACAATACAGATAATAGGATTATAAAGATCACAGAAAGGTAGAACTAATAGGAATGCCCAACAAACATATATCATAGCGTACATAGGAGCTGCAGACTCCGATATACCAAATGTGAAATGGGGTGTATTGCACACACACAAGTCCATTCACCAAATTATACAAAACAAAGTACCTAGGATGCATCCATACACTCCTTGCAAAACAGATATATATGCACAAAGCTCTAGGCTAAGTAAACATATATAATAATAAATATAGGCCTGAATAGCTATAGCATAATAGGGAACGCTGCGGACAAAAACCCACCTCTACAGATAGTGTCAATACCACTGGTGCATCAGTGGCAAGGCCATGGACTCCCCATGACTGGCTACAGATTAATCAAATAATGGGCAACAAATAGGGCATATGAATGCTATAAGAATAAGAAGTATAGCATGCAACAATTATCAAGCAAATCATAACAAAACTGTATCAATCAAATACGAATCAGACAAAGGGAAGCATAGCAATGGCTTAAAAGGGATATAATCATACATAAAAAGTAAAGAGTCATGAGAGAAGGAAGGCCTTTAATGTTTTCGTCCGTTTCTTTACGCTTATGTCAGATGTTTTACATTTTCGTCAGATTTTTTACGTTTTCGTCAGATTTTTTACATTTTCGTCAGATTTTTTACATTTTCGTCCGTTTTTTTACATTTTCGCCCGTTCTTTTACGTTTTTGCCAGATTTTTTTTGTTTTCGTCTGATTTTTTATGTTTACATCCGTTTTTATATGTTTTCGTCAGATTTTTTACGTTTTTGTCCATTTTCTTAAGTTTTCGTCCGTTTTTTTTTACTTTTTTTTTTAATTTGTATGTTTCCATATGCTTTTTTACGGTTTTTTCAGATATTTTTATGCATTTGTCCATTTTTTAATTTTTTTATTTTTTATGATTTCTCCCAATTTTTAAATTTTCTTTTGATTTTTTACGTTTTCTTCCGATTTTTTACCTTTACGTCCGTCCTCGTCTGATTTTTATGTTTTCATCTTTCATTTACGTTTTCATCTTTGATTTATGCTTTTTTAGGTTTCGTTTAACGAAAACGTAAAAAATAGACGTGAATGTAAATAAACGTAAGTAAAATGTAAAAAAATGGACGAAAACGTAAAAAATCTGACAAAAACGAAAAAATCGAACTAAAACGTAAAAAATCTAATGAAAACGTAAACAACAGATGAAGACGTAAAAAACAGACGAAAACGTAAAAAATCATATGAAAATGTAAAAAAATATGACGAAAACATAAAAAATCGGACGAAAAGGTAAAAAATTCGATGAAAACGTAAAAAAATGGACGAAAACATATAATATCTGACTTAAACGTAAAAGAATGGACGAAAACGTAAAAAATCTGACGAAAACGTAAAAAAAACGGATGAAAACTTAAAAAATCAGACGAAAACGTAAAGAATCGGCGAAAATGTAAAAAATATGAAGAAAACGTAAAAAATCTGACCAAAACAAAAAAAAACGAACATAAACGTAAAAAAAATCAGTCGAAAACGTAAAATATCAGACGTAAACGTAAAAAAGCTGACGAAAATGTAAAAAAATGGACGAAAACGTAAAAAATCAGACGAAAACTTATTAAATCTAACAAAAACGTAAAAAAAACGGACGAAAACATAAAATATCTGACGAAACGTAAAAAACGGACGAGTACTTAAAAAATCAGACGAAAACGTAATGAATCGGACGAAAATTTAAAATATCTGAGGAAAACGTAAAAAACCTGACCAAAACAGAACAAAACGGACGAAAACGTAAAAAATCGGGGGAAAACGTAAAAAATCAGACGTAAACGTAAAAAAGCTGACGAAAATGTAAAAAAACGGAAGAAAACGTAAAATATCTGACGAAAACGTAAAATAACGGACGAAAACGTAAAAAATATGACGAAAACGTAAAAAAAACGGACAAAAACTTAAAAAATAAGACGAAAACGTAAAGAATCGGACGAAAATGTAAAAAAAATCTTACGAAAACGTAAAAAATCTGACCAAAACAGAAAAAAAAACGGATGAAAACGTACAAAATGGGCAAAAACGTAAAAAATCAGACGTAAACGTAAAAAAGCTGACGAAAATGTAAAAAAAATAGATGAAAACGTAAAAAATCAGACGAAAACTTATTAAATCTGACAAAAACGTAAAAAAACGGACGAAAACGAAAAGAATCGGACTAAAACGTAAAAAACCTGACGAAAACGTAAAAAAACGGAGGAAGTCGTAAAAAACGGACGAAAACGTAAAAAAAACGGAGGAAGACGTAAAAACCGGACGAAAACGTAAAAAATCGGACGAAAACGTAAAAAATCTGGCGAAAACGTAAAAAAATGGACGAAAACGTAAAAAATCAGTCGAAAACGTAAAACAACTGACGAAAACGGATTTGGGGTATTTTAATGGAAAATAGGGGAAAACAAAAAAAAAGTGTTTTGTAGTTTTGTGTATTAAAGTTGGAAATAGGAATTTTGTGTTTTGTAGAGAATTTTATTGAAAAAAACTAATTTGAACGCGATCTCTGTTTTTCTTGTTTTCCATAAAACATTTTGTGGAAAACATGGGTGTTTTCCTTCAACTAAACGCACCCATAATATCTACATTTTAACCCCAAGCTTCCCATACACTCTACCTTAATTACATGTGCCCCCCCCCCCCCCCCCTTTAACTACAAATACATATGGTTACTTTAAATTGATCTATTATTTAACATTATGCCATCAAGATCAAGATATTTACCTAAAACTTCAAGACTTATCACTTTAACAAGAAAAATTCATTTTTTCTTCCTCTCCTCTCTTAGTGCTCGGCCATGGATCAAATCACAAGCCAAATCTATCAATTTTCCAAGTTCAAGTCATATTCAAGTTTATGGTACTCCTTGTTAGGGTTTTGAAGTAAAAGTCCAAGGTTTTATTAGGTTTTCATCATCAAAACTCTCTAATCTTTCAAGTAAGTATGTCAAGCTCTTTTTCCTAATTTTACCAAGTTCTAATTATGTTCATATGATTTTTATACATGATCTACATGCATATGCTAGTTTATACCACTCTATTTAAATTTTTATATCTTTTAAGCCTTAGAAATGGATAATAGGTAGATCCTTGGTAGATTAACTTGGTGGATGATGTTTAGGAACCCATGACACCCTAAGAAGGTGTATAGTAAGAATAAATTAGTTTGGTGGTGATTGAAAGTGATTTGGTTAGATTTGAAACAAGTTTGAAACTAGGAAAATGATTTTTGAAACTATATATATATACCTACTGTCCTTATTTTAAAAACGTGCGAAACTCAGTGGGTTGTGGGAAATTTTGGACCAAAGATTTAGAAAATACTTTAAAAAACGAAGCCGTGGGTGAAAGAACGGATAAAAACAAGCTTATAACGAAGGAGATATGATTTTTGCAAGTTTAACGACGAAAACTTTTTTCTGAAAATTATACGTGCTGTTGGACGATTTTCGACGGACAAAGAGAGGCGTTAGATGTAACCTAAAGGAGCTGAATCATCAAAAATATATTAGTATACGCTAAAACGAATCCGTGGATATAAAGAACGAGGAAAACGAACTTATAACGACAGAGATATACACGTTTCAAAATCGTCAAAACTCTACTTATGTTAGTAGTCACTAATAGAAATATAAACTACGTACTAAGTACTATATTTTCTAGATATATTGTTAAAGAGCTATATTTTTAACCAATGAAGTACGTATGACACAAAGCTTATTTGTACGACTAATTGACGTTATTTTAAGGATTTCAAAGCGATGAATACTAACATTTTATATACGATATATGTTACAACTCGTTTTTATAAGACTAGTTAGACTTATTTTTCCCAAGTATGGAAAATATTTTACCTTGACAATAACTAGTATTTTCAAGTTAAGAGTGGTATAGTTATCATGTGCATGTATATTCTCTACATCATTTCATGATCTAAAGTAGATCATTATCATACATATTAGGTTGCAGCTGATAATCGCTCCTTGTTGTCCCTATCATTTCATCTCATAGTATCATCACTTCAAGGTGAGTTTTCGTAGCCCCGTTTTAATTCAATATTTTGATTTCAAATCCCACGGGGGAGAATACATTGCATCACTTATTTTTGTACATGCCAAAGTATAAATTCCTTACATTGCTTAAGTTGCCTTATTACCACGTCACGACAAGTCCCCTTTATTACCGAAATCTTATTACTTTACTCTTTACTTATGTCTATTGTACATCCGATTTAACTTATAAACCTATGATTATTCACCAACTTTATGTTGACAGTTTTAGCAATGTATTTTCAGGTTATTAAGGTAGCTCATGTTGCATGCATTTGGATCTTCATGGTGTCGCGGGGTCGACGCGTCTCACTATATTTTCTGCACTTATGAAACGTTTGATTTAGTATGACTTGTTTTTCATAAACTTGCAACACCTTTTGGGACCTATGTTTTGTAAACTTTGAATGTTTTAATGATCAAACGCTGTATTTTCTAAACAACACTTTAGGTCGTTCAATATGACTGTAACTGTGATGCTATGGCAGTCACCCCTAGGTATTCCATTCCGCTGTTAAAACAGGTATTTTGGGGGTGTGACATTGTGTGCTAGCTTGGGAGGTTATAGGGTGCCTACTTGGTATAAATAAGGTGCTAGGATGCTTGCTTGGGTGGTTTGAGGTACTATAGTAGCTTGGTTTAGGTGTTAGGTTTAGTTTTATCCTAGTTTTGTCTAGTGAAGGATTTGGATCTAGCCTAGGGTTTAGTGCCTAGATTAGGATCCTATGAGTGTTTAGTGACTAATATAAAGTCCTAGGAGGCTTACACTAAGTGGTGGTAGCTTATAGTGAAGTTTTGGGATAGTTTAGACCTAATTCCGGGAAGTTATGATCTAGTTAGGGTTTTGTGCTTCAGAGACTTGGACCTAGGTTCTAGGGGGTTGTACTATGATCTAGTAAGTCGATTATATCCTAAAGTTTCTAAGTTAACTCATACCTAAGCCTTGAACACTTTCAAACTAGTTCAGATAAGCAATTAGGGTTTTAAAGCTAACCGGGAACACATAGGTGCAATTAGAGTTTTCTTAGTGTAATGATGTTTAGAACATAGACTTGACATACCGAGATGTTTACAGGAGGTAAACATAGTGATGTTGGGCATAGGTGGATACGTAAGCAGGTCTAGAGAGTCATGCATGTAATGAAAAGTAAAAATTTACCTGTGAAATTACCTTGTGGTGGAAATGATAGTGATGAAATTTTATGGGTTATTACATCGACCCTCGTGTAAACCCTTTTTTTGCACTCATCTTTAGTGCAAGATGCCCCTAGTACAACCTTTTGAGCCTTTCCATTCATTTGTTACCCTTATAAATATTGTTTCTATACATTATTACACCTTAGCCTACCTTGTAGTCTTAGTTTATAATTGGGAAGTCATTGTTTGCCCAAGTTCGAGGTCTAAGTAGAAGAATTCGAGAATCACGCCTACGAAGACAAATTATTGAAGATCATTTGAAGACCCCCCAAATCATCATGTATTATTCATCTCAAGTGGGGGGATGTACATATTGTTTGTAATTATGAATAAAAAAAATGTGAATTTATGTTTGTAAATAGTTGAATAAATGGTGCACCATTGTATAAGCACCATGATTATGAGCTCATCAAGATTTAGTATGAAGAGGCCACTTTGGTCACATTTGAAGATATAAGTTGGTGTTCATTTCTACACCAACATGAAGATCAAGATATGTGCCCATAATGACGTCCTCTAATGGTAAATGTACTTGCTATGATCCAGTTCTTGCGTTTCGAAGCTTTGACCATGGGTGAACGGTAAATGGTGATGACTTATGTAAAACCCTTAAATCTTGAACATTTGAAATCCCTAAATTACCCATTAACTTTGAACTTATAAAAATCATTATTAATCCAAAAACCTAAGTTATATAAATCCTTGAATCTCTAACAATATTCCTATAAACTATGAATGTAACTGACACAAGCTACCACAAATCATATCACAAGACTAAAAATGTTCTCTTGGGTCAAACATTCACAACACAAGTGTATACATAACTTTTGGACCTTAATACTTGAAGAATGCATGCAAGCTTGGCCCATAATACTTGAAGAATACTAAAACTAAAGCCCATGAAATATAAGAAATCAATAATTTGGCTAGTCAATATGTAACTCCATAAATCATGGAAATTTTGATCCCTTTCCATCTATAATACACGCTCCTTCCCATATTATTCTCTCAAAACTCTCGGCTCTCTCTCTCAAAATAACAACACATTCAAAAAACCCTAGAAACTACAAGTGCGGCTGGAAACTTTTCACTCATTTTGCCATTCGAATTAAGTGATAGAAGGTGAAAAGGGGTGTTTGGTTGATCGTGATATTCTGGTTGGTGTGGGGTACCTCCTGGTTTTGTCTATTCGCATATTACAAAAGGTTAACAACATCGATCTTGTTTTCCTCTGTTTTGATGTCCTCTACACTTTAATATTTCATGATTTGTTTGTCTTGTATATTAGCTAAAAAGGAAAAAGGGAGAACATGCATGCTAACTCACATAAAAATGATATATTTCATTATATGAATCTTATAACGTGATTAATCATGATCGATATACACATATATATATTACATATTTCAGAAAGTTGTGGTTACATGAAACAAATGGAACAAGGATGAGAACTTATAATATATTCTTGGTCACATATTATAATCATATAAAATGTGTGCATGAAATCACCTATACGTATACATATATAAAGGTCATTATACTTTGTGTTTTTGGATTTTGAACCCATTTGAGTATGTTGATAACGAGACCTAAGCATTTTTCTGTTATGAAACTCGACCTAATATATTATACATGGATCGAATAAGATTGTGAGAAAATGGGATGCGGTTCGAATGGGAAAATATTATATTTTTGGGTACATGAAATAATAAAACTTGTTCCACCATAATCATATACGCATACCATATACAATATTTGTTTTTGGATTTTTGGACATGTGTTTGCATGCTTAAGAGACCTAGGCTTTATATTGAACTTATTCGAATAGAAAGAAAATATAACGAGGGGTGCTTTTGGTTTTATTATAACAAAGGGTGCGTTGGATTAAAATGTGACGAGGGTGTGTGTGAGTAGTTAAATTTCATTTTGGGGCGTTACAGTCTAATTTAATGTCGAGGGTGCGTTAATAAATTTGAAATGAAGGAGTCTAAAAAAACTATCACCTCAATATAAAATTATAGTATAAACTTTAATATAATTTTATTTGACATTTTAATATTTAAAGTTGACAATTTACATTTTGACCATAAACTTACTAAATTGACATAATTAACCCTAAATTATTATAATTGTCAATTTAATTTTTAAATATTATTAATTCTCAATTATGACCTTAAAGTATTAAATCATTATTTTGGAGAAGTTACTCAATATGAAAATGTTACAAAAAAAACAAAAAGAAACCTAAAAGGGAAATCTAATTAAAATGAGCTTATTAGTAATACATGATTATTTATCCGTATAGGTTTGGTGAAGCGGGAGTGATCATCTTGTGACTTTCTTTCCTTGTCACTTGCATTTGAATAAGGTACAGATATTCTGACCTTATCTCTTAAGATTTCTCATGATTCGTTCATCTGTTTGATATTAGCTTTGATTATGATACCTTGATCTGAGCCTTCTCACTATGGCTTTCTTTGAGTTATGCTCTATTTCAACCTTTGCTATGCACCCTTAGATTTGTGAACCTTTGGCATTTGAACTTTGATATAAACCTTTGCTTTGAACTTTGACATGTTTGAACCTTGATATGGACCTTTGACATTTGGACTTTGATTATGACTATTTGATGAATTAGACTTTGACCTTGATATGATATGACATTTGAACCCTTCAGTTTGATACCCGAGCCAAGTTCGTTTCCTAGCCATGAAGGTAACATGGCCGTGTCATCGATGCACCAGTGGCATGACTCACGTGTGGGTGAGTGATTTCTCACACCGTCCCCATTTATATGATATGCGCGCTTTATGATTATTATGAAGATTGTTATTATTTGTTCGGAGGGCGTATGGATTGCAATCCTGGGTTCGTTTTGTATTCTAGGGATTTGACATGATTATGAGTATGATTTTGATTATTATATGTTCGGTGAATGTGCATGGGTGCAATCCGTGTCTTCACATTTTAGGAGGTCTCCCCTCCATTATGGTTGCCATGATATGTGATATGATTTGTTCGGGCTCGGGATTTGATAACTGACTTTCCTTACACTTTGATTGATTACTGATTTACCTTCTACTTTGATTTGATATCAGATTATCTCAAACTTTGTTATCCTTGATTTTACCTTATGCTTTCACCAATGCACCTTACATTATATCTTTGTTTGTACGTTATCATTTACTTTTGTTTATATATATCTGTTCAGTGGGCTTTTTAAGCTCAGCCGCACTTTCTTTTTCCTGCGGCAGGTATCTAAGCTAGAAGCGGGGGTTTATCTTTAGGGATTGAGAGCGATGTGTGAACTTACCCTTAGACTTCTTAGTTTGGACATTTGATACTTATCATTTGATTTTGGATTATTTATGTACTCTTGTTGGTTACTTTCATTTGGGAACTTTTGTATTAATAAGTCATGTTGACTTATTTCTTTTGGTTATGTATGTAAGACTTTCGTTGCTTTGGTTATTGAATGTCTCTGATATGACACCATTTATTGTTATACTTTTACCCTTGTCGGGTAGGGGTGTTACAGTTTATGGTATCAGAGCCAGGTTCCGAAACCCTTAGAGCTTAGGCTATGACCTGTGAGGATTGGGTAGACACTAGGTTTCCTTCTGCGTACTTTCCTTACGTATTTCATTCTTATTTTGATCTTACTAATCGCTTTGTTAATCGTTCAGATGGTCAACACTCGCCGTAACGGACATCCCGATGGACAACCTGATGGGGATGTTGAGATCCCTAATTTGGAAGCTATGGTTGCTGCTGCTATGGCCAACATGTTACCGGGTCTTAACGCCAATGAGGTGATTTCGCGGATCATTAACGACGTCCGCAATAGAGCGGGCTCTTCTGGAGGCGCTGGTGCTGGTGGTCGACCCACCACTATTCATGGTTGGCTTGTGAGTTTTAGTAAGCTCAAGCCCTTGTCGTTTAGTTCGGCTACCTCTTCAAAGGCGGCAGAGGACTGGATTACACATATGGAGAAAAATTTTGAAGTGTTGGGCTGCAGTGACGAGTTTAAAGCTCGCTTGGCTACTTTTAAGTTAGAAGGCGATGCGCTGAACTGGTGGAAAGCGCATAAGCAGGCGAAAGGTGGAGATGTTTATATGACTACTTGTACTTGGGCCGAGCTCCGTGACACCTTATATAAGCGGTACTTTCCTTATTCTGAACAGCAGCGGTTTGAATGAGAATATAACACCATCCATCAGTATGAGAACGAAAATTCGGGGGAATACATGCAGCGGTTCGTAAGATTGGCCAGTTTTGTTGGACCTATTGCTGGAGATGCTAGCCGTCAGGCTAAGCATTTTAAATGGGGACTGAAGAAGTGGGTATTAGACCGTCTGTCAGCTGTAAATGACGCAGCCCGCAACATTGAGATTTTCCACGAGGGTTCTGGCTACAACAAACGTAACCATGATGGTGACCGAATTCATCCTAGAGTTCAGGGTAATGATAACAAGGGATATTCTGGTAGGGGTCATGACTCGAGGGGACAGATGGACAGGGGTTACGCCTAGCAGAATCAGACTAGTAGAAACTATTATTACAGGCGTCAGGATCAGAGGGTTACTAGTTGGAATGGGAATGACCGTTAGGGTCAAGGTAACAATCAGCGACAGTATAGGGATCAGTCTACTCGGGGTTATCAGCAGGGTCGATCTATAGGTACTTCTAGTCAGAGGAGGCCGACTGAGACTTTACCACCTCCACCACTTTGTTCTACCTGTGGAAAGCCTCATCCGGGTGTTTGCTATAAGGCTACTGGGGATGTTTTACTTGTGGGGCTACTGATCATAAGGTGAGGGATTGTCCTCGTGAGAAGAAGAAGCAGATTGTACCAGTGGACTATGCTAGACCTCCTACTACGGGTCGGTGATGAGGCGAAAAATGAACCACTTTTAGGGGGTCATTTAACCCCGGAATTCAATTCATTTGATCAAATATTGCCCTAAATCGTTCCTTCTGTGATTTTAGGTACTTTGGGAGAGAAATCTGGAAAAGGAAGCAATTCGGACGTTTTTGGAGCATAAAAGTGAAGAAAACGCCAAGGTCTTAATTTTCCAAGCTGGGAACAGTAGGTGACGCCGTCAAGAGTAACAATTTGACGGCGTCAAGAGTAAATTGCATGACGGCCCAGTACTAAAATGAAGGCGTCACAAGGAAGAGCGTCAAGTGTAAAATACGTGACGGCCTGGAAAAAGCTAATACATGACGGCGTCAGATGTAGATCAAGGAAGTCCGAGAAGTCTTTTGGCGGCGAGATGACGGCGTCACCTATTTGGTCTTGACGCCGTCAGCCTCAATTTCCTATATACAGTTTTCTAATTTTCATTCATAAAGGGGAGAAGTTTTGGAGAAACCCTAAGGCCGAACCTATTACGAAATTTACAGGTTTTTCAAGGGTTTTCAGCCCTTGAACCCTTACATGTGTAATTGAGATAAGTGTTCTTCTAATTCAATCAATATGTCTATGTGTTGGTTGTCTATATCTTGTGCTTGTCTTAATTCCATCATGCTAGGCTAGATCTATCTTGTCTTTGCATAGATCTAATGAAACCTAGATGTTGATTATGTGTTGATTACTTGTTTATAGTTGTATTGGATGAATGATTTCGATGTTAGGCTTAAGAAAACTGGCAGATCTCCAAATGGTAACATGCTTGAACGTCTTAGGAAACATGAACCGATGTGCACTAGGTTTTATTGGTTGTATTTAATGCATGAGTAAATTCTAATGATCCCATGTTACGAGCTTCTTAGCCGGCTCGACATAGGAGTGAAGTAGGCACTCATAGGATTGGGGAGTTAAGTGCGCCACCCCATGAATGGTATTAAGGAATACAATCCGTCTTCCACGTAACTATAACAAGTAATTAACGTGTAAAAGATATTTGGGGAGTAGTGAAATCTAAGTAAACACAAATTCTCCACTTATTGCTTACAACCTTAGTTTAATTTAGTTTTATTTTCATTTCTAGTATTTTATTTTGATTGCATCTTTACTATTGGGTTAGTTGACTAGCAACTGATTCCGCCTAAATCCTTCAAACCCGAGATTTTTATTTGGTTTCTAAAAAATATAAAAAATACAAAAATAATCATCTATCATCTTTAGAACTAGTAATTAGGTCTTCTAATCCTAGCGACACTATTCCTAGCTGAACGATCAATCCCCCGGTACTTGTCACTATACTATACTACAACGATCAGGTACACTGCCTGGTGGGGGTTGTAAGCTTCTCGAGATCCCTCGAGAGGTAAAGCCTGGTGCAATTCCCACGCATCAAGTTTTTGGCGCCGTTGCAGGCGAATAGTTATTGTCTAGGTTAGAATTTCTTTTTATTAGGTCTACTTGCTAGATTCCTTTCTAGTAAGATTTTATTTTTATTTTTAGGTTTCCTTTAGTCTATCTTTTTCTTTGTGTCTTCGTTCGTAAAAACATTTCCATTGACTCTTCCTTTCACCACTACGGAGAACGCGAATCCGCCAAGTTTTTCATCCAATCGACAAAATCCACTACAAAATCTACCCTTCCCACTTCAAAATGACATCTTGATGTTTCGACAACATCATGGTGAATCTTTTCCCGATGCATGGACTCATTTCAAATACTTACTATAAAAAGTCCTTCACCATGGTCTTGATTTATTGCCTCTACTTCAATTATTTTACACTCGTATCGACTACGAAACCCAAAAGAGGCTTGAATATGTAACAGATGGGGAGTTTTGCGAATATGATGTTAAAGACGCGTGGGAAAACTTTGAGATTCATGCCCAATACAGAAGTGGAACATGGGACCCAAAAAACGTAAGTGTAGACCTATTTTCAATATGGAAGGCTCAATCGAAAAGTTTGCTTGGGGATAGAAAGATTAGAGTCAAACCACCTAGTTGCATGTCATGGTTAGGCACTACCATAATACAAGATGAACACAAGAGATAGTAGAAAACCCAAGCCCACTAAGTACCCCACAAGTCCTACCATCATTTGAGGCACACACATCGCCCGTGACTTACCCGGAAGAAGTAGAAGAGACTATAGGAATCTCAATAGAGGTAGAACCCGTGGACCAAACACAACTAGAGGATATAGGTTTGAATACTTATAATGATAACCTTACTCTTAGTTCTAGGGAAGTTCCTAGTTTTGATGAACCGGAGCCTCAACCAAAACCGTTACCTAATCTTCCATCCTTGGATGAAAATTTAGGAATTGAAATAGGTTCTGAACCACCCATCAAACCATATTATCCGGGTAGTCTTAGGATAAAGGTAGTGGAGTCTAAGACTTTTAGAAAGGAAGCCAATATAGGAGTGGAAAATGACCTTACATGCTTACATCACCCATTTATGATTGATCACAAGAAACATTATGGGTTTAAACCGGGTTTATTAGGTCAAGATGGATCCCCAACTAGTAGTCTCTTAAAGTTGATAGAAAATGATCCCTTTCTAGGAGAAAATCTTAATCCACCCATTAACCCGATTGAATTTGGTAAGGTTATGATGATAGGAGCACACCCCTTTGAGCATATAATTCATCCACCACACTTTTCTCATGTGGCATATTTCTACCCTAAGGGTGTGTATCGCTACTTCCACCCGCACTTAATTCAAAGTGTAGGGAAAGCCTCCCCTATTTCCGTTAAATAAGGGTAGAGTCAGGCTCATGACTCGAACAAAAACAAGCGCTTCTCGGGAGGCAACCCATGCTTTGTGTGATTTTATTTTGTTTGTTTGTTATTTGTTTCCGTATGCATGCTTTATTTTTATTGTTGGTAGATCATGTTTCTAAACTAAATAGTGGAAATACTTTACTTTGTTGTTTTGGCCTAGTCTTAACTCCACCTAAAGGTATTTTTGCAAAAGATAAGTGTAAGGGGAAACCCCAAATATGTTTTTAAGAAACAACCCGATCATGATTATCCACAATATTAAATGAACATGTATATTCCTATTTGTTAGAGTCAAATGCTTGTATTGAGTCATAATGAAGTTTTGCAGGATTTTCTAGGAAGTAGGACCAAGTTTTTCCAGAAATTTTCCGGAAACTTAACGCAAGAATTTCTGCAGGTCATTTCTGACGGCGTCATGAGCTTGCTCTTGACGGCGTCACGTGTAAAAATCTGGAAATTTTACCGGTTTTGTTTTTCTAACGGAGTCTTAAAGTTTTTGTGAATTATTAAGTTTTATAATCTCCAGGAAATCTGCAAACTTCATTCCACAAGCATTATATCTTACTTTGTTTTCTAGGATTTAGTAACTTATATAGATTGCCGCCGATTTTATGTGAGGTTGCGTTGTTTGTTTTCTCAGGATTTACAGGTTATGTATGACAAGAAGATGATTTATATTCTGGAAGGGAAGCTTTGATTGTTCATTTTCTTGGAGGAAGATTTAATCTGGCCACCTTATTATCCATACCAAGCGAATCAGGGGAGTATTTGATTTCATTCTTTTTACTTTTTCACTTTTACATTCTTTATTTGAACATTGGGGACAATGTTCATCTTAAGTGTAAGGGGAGGGTAAAACGATGATACCTTACATATACACTTTCACTTGAGTTTGTTTGTTTAATAGTAGATGTGTAATAAAACTATGATAAATACTTGTTTGTGTAATTTTAGCGCCAAATTTAAAATTTTTTACAACATTTAGGAGTGAAACTTTAGCAATAGCAAGCGTCTCATGGATAGGAGATTGTATGACTAGCACAAAACCGTATATTCAGAAAAATTTTCCACCCAAATGTGTTAGGTTCGCCTTTAGATTTGATAGGAAAAGCATTTACTATTAGTGCTTATGAGTGTACCGGTAGCATTTAGATTCTAGAACTTGCGTTAGTGATGCATCCCGAGACCGCTAGTGAGACTACATTCGTGTAGTAGGATTTACTACATGATAAGAGGCATTAGGATCACCCTTGTGTTAAACCCGTATCATAATTACTTGACCTTTTAAGTCATATTACTTGGCTAGTTAAGTCAACTAATTTTCCCACACCCTTAGCGTTGTACTCATTTTTAGTACACGAAATCCCTAGTACACCCCTCCGAGCCTATCTTTTCATTTCTAACTTTAAGCATTTTACTTAAAGGAAGAATTTGTTACACCTCACTTAAATGTACACCCAAATCGCCTTAGCCTTCCGTGTATGCACTCATCTTTAGTGCATTATTGTTATTTGTTAAACCCTAAGTTAACTATCTAATTGATTACATGGTTGCTAAGTCGAGTCATATCCTTGTACATATTGTTTTGGGACGATTGGGACTCATGGGTAAAGTACTTATTTTATGGAGTAATGGGGAAGAACATCATTTATTACCCCCATATGAGCGTTAATCTTAATAATACTCCAAGTGTTTTGATTTTCTTAATTCGAGTCATTAAATTAGTTTATTGTAAAGTATGTAAAAATTCAAGTGTAAGGGGAATTTCCATTCCCTATGATGTATTATTTTGGATGGTATGGTAAGAGTGTATGCAAAAAAAAAAATAATAATAATAAATAAATAAATAAATAAAATAAAAAAAGAGTAAATAAAAAAAAAAAAAAAAAAAAAAAAAAAAAAAAAAAACATACGGACTACCATCCCGTTTCATTCTATGTTCATTTTTATGTTTTTGTTATTTTTCATTTATTAGCTTAAGTCGAGTCTATTCTTGACTTAGCAATGCCATATTGTACATGTAATTAACCAAGATTGTTAACTCGCCAACAGTAAAGACTGCCTATATCCAACAAAACCGTGTATTTCATATCCCTACACCTAACGTTATAACCCTTTAAAAGACCTTTTTGATAGTTTATCCTAGGTGCTTACACCATGTGGTGGAGGTTTGATCCTTTCCCAAGCCTATGGTAATCTATTTTGCTATGACAGGTAGTGAGAGGTATCTTCCGTTTCCATATTGTAATTTATACTTTATTACACACGAGAGATGTGAGTATCTAAACACTATTTGTGAGGTGCTAGTGTATGACCTCCGTGCTTGTCTTTGGTCTTTAGTGGAACGATTATTTGTTGTAATTACTTTTATATTAGTGTTAAATGACCCCTAACTTGTATTTTGACTAGAATAAAATCGCATTTGCTTGAGGACAAGCATATCTCAAGTGTAAGGGTATATGATGAGGCGAAAAATGAACCACTTTTAGGGGGTCATTTAAGCCCGGAATTGAATTTATTTGATCAAATATTGCCCTAAATAGTTCCTTTTGTGATTTTAGGTACTTTGGGAGAGAAATCTGGAAAAGGAAGCAATTCGGACGTTTTTGGAGCATAAAAGTGAAGAAAACGCCAAGGTCTTAATTTTCCAAGCTAGGAACAGTAGGTGACGGTGTCAAGAATAACAATTTGACGGCGTCAAGAGTAAATTGCATGACGGCCCAGTACTGAAATGAAGGCGTCACAAGGTAGAGCGTCAAGTGTAAAATACGTGACGGCCTGGAAAAAGCTAATACATGACGGCGTCAGATGTAGATCAAGGCAGTCCGAGAATTCTTTTGGCGGCAAGATGACGGCGTCACCTATTTGGTCTTGACGCCATCAGCCTCAATTTCCTATATATAGTTTTCTAATTTTCATTCATAAAGGGGAGAAGTTTTGGAGAAACCCTAAGGCCGAACCTATTACGAATTTTACTGGTTTTTCAAGGGTTTTCAGCCCTTGAACCCTTACATGTGTAATTGAGATAAGTGTTCTTCTAATTCAATCAATATGTCTATGTGTTGGTTATCTAAATCTTGTGCTTGTCTTAATTCCATCATGCTAGGTTAGATCTATCTTGTGTTTGCTTAGATCTAATGAAACCTAGATGTTGATTATGTGTTGATTACTTGTTTATGGTTGTATTGGATGAATGATTTCGATGTTAGGCTTAAGAAAACTGGCAGATCTCCAAATGGTAACATGCTTGAACGTCTTAGGAAACATGAACCGATGTGCACTAGGTTTTATTGGTTGTATTTAATGCATGAGTAAATTCTAATGATCCCATGTTAGGAGCTTCTTAGCCGGCTCAACATAGGAGTGAAGTAGGCACTCATAGGATTGGGGAGTTAAGTGTGCCACCCCATGAATGGTATTAAGGAATACAATCCGTCATCCACGCAACTATAACAAGTAATTAACGTGTAAAAGATATCTAGGGAGTAGTGAAATATAAGTAAACACAAATTCTCCACTTATTCCTTACAACCTTAGTTTAATTTAGTTTTATTTTCATTTCTAGTATTTTATTTTGATTGCATCTTTAGCATTGGGTTAGTTGACTAGCAACTAATTCCGCCTAAATCCTTCAAACCCGAGATTTTTATTTGTTTTCTAAAAAATATAAAAAATACAAAAATAATCATCCATCATCTTTAGAACTAGTAATTAGGTCTTCTAATCCTAGCGACACTATTCCTAGCTGAACGATCAATCCCCCGATACTTGTCACTATACTATACTACAACGATCAGGTACACTGCCTGGTGGGGGTTGTAAGCTTCTCGAGATCCCTCGAGAGGTAAAGCCTGGTGCAATTCCCACGCATCAGTCGGGTTTATGCTACCACTCGTGACCAGGCAGCCAATTCCTCAGGTACTATTACCGGTATTCTTTACATTGGCAATCTTAATGTTTATGCTTTATTTGATACGAGTGCCACACATTCCATAAAATCTATTTCACTAGCCAAGAAGCTTAATATGACTCCAGCACCACTAAATAATCGTGTTATCATTTCAACTCCAATGAAAAACCGTTTGCTTATTGATCATGAATATGTAAACTGTCCCCTACGATTTGATGATCGAGTTCGTTCAGCAAATTTACTTCCTATTGATATGTTCGATTTTGATGTGATTCTTTGTATGGATTGGTTGACTTTGCATAGAGCTACCATTGACTGTCATGCCAGGAATGTGATCTTTGGCAATGTTCATCATCCTGATTTTGTGTATCATGGCTCGCAACCCCTAAAATCTGCTAAGATTATTTCTGCTATGAAAGCCCGTACTTTAATCTCTCATGGTTGCCAAGGCTTTTTGGCATCCATTAAAGATACCTCTTTGGAAGGTCCGTGTATTGCTAGTCTTCCTATTGTTCGCGATTTTGCTGATGTGTTTCCCGATGAACTTCCTGGTCTTCCTCCGTCTAGGGAAGTTGAGTTTAGCATAGATTTGATTCCAGGTACTGAACCTATCTCTAAAGCTCCATATCGTATGGCGCCTATTGAATTAAAGGAGTTGAAGGAACAATTGCAGGAACCCTTGGAGAATGGCTTCATCCGACCCAGTGTATCTCCATGGGGTGCTCCTGTATTATTTTTAAAAAGAAAGATGGGAGCATGCGTTTATGTATTGACTATCGTGAGCTGAACCAAATCACTATTCATAATCGTTATCCTCTTCCGCTTATCGATGATTTGTTTGATCAGTTGCAAGGGGCTAAATTCTTTTCGAAGATTGATTTGAGATCCGGTTATCACCAACTTCGTGTGAAGGAACAAGATGTTCCAAAAACCGCTTTTCGAACTCGATATGGTCATTATGAATTTCTGGTTATGCCCTTCGGTCTGACAAATGCTCATGTAGTGTTTATGGATTTGATGAATCGGGTGTTTCACGAGTACCTCGATAAGTTTGTGATCGTCTTCATTGATGATATTCTTGTTTATTCCAAGAGTGAGGGAGAACACGAGCAACACCTCCGTATTGTTTTGGAGTTCTTAGGCAGCAGAAGTTGTATGCCAAATTCTCCAAGTGTGAATTTTCGTTGGACCGAGTTGCCTTCCTTGGTCATATCCTATCGGTGGATGGTATCACCCTGGATCCGTCTAAGGTTGAGGCTATCACTAAGTGGCCAAGACCTACCACTGTGACTGAGGTTAGGAGCTTTCTGGGACTTGCAGGCTACTATCGACAGTTTGTTGAGGGTTTCTCATGGTTGGCGTTACCTTTAACGCAACTGATGAGGAAGGGTGAGAAGTTTGTTTGGACGGAGGAACGTGAGCAGAGCGTTGAAGAGTTGAAACAAAGATTGGTGTCAGCTCCTATTTTAACTCTTCCATCTGGTTCTGAGGGTTTAGGCTGCGTCCTTATGTAGCATGGAAAGGTGATTGCTTATGCTTCAAGGCGTCTTTATGCAGCATGGCCGCGGTTGTTTTTGCACTTAAGATTTGGAGACACTATTTGTACGGTGAGTCGTGTGACATATTTACCGATCATAAGAGCCTCAAATATATTTTCACTCAGAAGGAGCTTAATATGAGGCAGAGGAGATGGTTGGAACTCCTCAAGGATTATGACACTAATATTCTATACCATCCGGGTAAGGCGAATGTTGTTGCTGACGCGCTTAGCAGGAAATCTGGTATGATAGCGAGTCTTGAGATTGAACCCCGAATTCTCAATGATTTGGAGATTTTGGATGTTGAACTTTGTGTGCGAGGTTATGACGGATATTGGGCTAGCATGAAGGTCGAGTCCAATCTTATACTACGGAAAGGAAGCTCAAAAGGATGATGGTGAGCTTTGGTCTGTGGTTCAGAATGTTGAAGAGGGTAAGCAATCAGAGTTCAGAGTGGATGACTCGGGCGTGGTATGGTTTGAGGATCGACTTTGTGTGCCTAATGATCCTGAGTTGCGTGAGGCTGTTTTGACTGAGGCTCATAGTTCCCCATTCAATATTCATCCTGGTTCTACCAAGATGTACAGGGACCTTAAGCAGCACTTTTGGTGGAATGGAATGAAACAAGATGTGGCGTTGTTTGTTTCCAGATGTATGACTTGTCAGCAGGTCAAGATTGAACATCAGAGAGCTAGTGGTTTGCTTCAACCATTAGATATTTCTATATGGAAATGGCAGAAAATTTCAATGGATTTTGTTACGGGTTTGCCTCTCACTCGGAGAAGACATGATGCGATTTGGGTGGTCGTCGATCGGCTAACCAAGTCAGCTCATTTCTTACCTATTCGTATGGATTATCGTGTTAGTAAGTTAGCCGAGATTTTTCAGCAGGAGATTGTTAGACTTCATGGCACTCCGGTTTCTATTGTTTCTGACAGAGATCCGCGTTTCACTTCTCGTTTTTGGAAGTTTCTACATAATGCTTGGGGTACACGTCTTAAGTTTAGCACAACTTTTCATCTTCCAACAAATGGTAAGTCAGAGAGAACCATTCAGACATTGGAGGACATGTTGAGAGCTTGTGCCTTGGAGTGGACCGGTAGTTGGGACGACTATTTGTGCTTGGTGGAGTTTGCCTACAAAAATAGTTGGCATGCTAGCATCAAGGCGGCATCGTATGAGCTTCTGTATGGACGAAAATGTAGGGCACCCATTTGTTGGAACGAAGTGGGTGAGTGTTTGATTGAGGGTCCTAAACTTATTGAGATTACAAATGAGAAAGTGGTGATTGCTAAGGAAAACGGAAAGAGGCTCGTGCTTGACAGAATAGTTATGCTGATAAGCATCGACGTGACTTAGAGTTTCAGGTTGGAGATCGTGTATTTTTGAAAGTATCGCCATTCCGGGGTGTGAAGCGTTTTGGGATTAAGGGCAAGCTTAGTCCTCGATATATCGGACTGTTTGAGATTCTAGAACTTATGTGAGAGGTTTCTTATCGTCTAGCTCTACCTCCGCAGTTATCGCATGTTCATAATGTTTTCCATGTATCTCTTATGAGGGGATACAACTATCATCCTTTGCATGTGTCTTCTTATCCGTTTGATCAGATTCAGCCTGATATGTCGCTTCCGGAGGAACCCGAAGCTATCTTAGATCGGCAAGAGCGTATCATGAGAAACAAGGTTATTCCATTTGTGAAGACTCTTTGAAAGAATCACCCAGAGCGTGAAGCTACTTGGGAGATCGAGGAATCTATGCGTGCTAGTTACCGGCATTTATTTTCGTAGTCTGGTATGTCTCCGCTTCGTTTTCTTTGCAATTTCGCGGACGAAATTTTCTTTTTAGAGGGGAAGAGTTGTAAAACCCTTAAATCTTGAACATTTGAAATCCCTAAATTACCCCTCAACTTTAAACTTATAAAAATCATTATTAATCCAAAAACCTAAGTTATATAAATCCTTGAATCTCTAACAATATTCCTATAAACTATGAATGTAACTGACACAAGCTACTACAAATCATATCACACGACTAAAAATGTTCTCTTGGGTCGAACATTCACAACACAAGTGTATACATAACTTTTGGACCTTAATACTTGAAGAATGCATGCAAGCTTGGCCCATAATACTTGAAGAATACTAAAACTAAAGCCCATGAAATATACAGAAATCAATAATTTGGCTAGTCAATATGTAACTCCATAAATCATGGAAATTTTGATTCCTTTCCATCTATAATACACACTCCTTCCCATATTATTCTCTCAAAACTCTCGGCTCTCTCTCTCTCAAAATAACAACACATTCAAAAAACCCTAGAAAACTACAAGTGCGGCTGGAAACTTTTTTCTCATTTTGCCATTCGAATTAAGTGATAGAAGGTGAAAAGGGGTGTTTGGTTGATCGTGATATTCTGGTTCGAATAGGGTGATTGTTTACTCGGTTTTCTGTTGGTGTGGGGTACCTCCTGGTTTTGTCTATTCGCATATCACAAAAGGGTAACAACATCGATCTTGTTTTTCTCTCTTTTGATGTCCTCTACACTTTAATATTTCATGATTTGTTTGTCTTGTATATCAGCTAAAAAGGAAAAAGGGTGAACATGCATGGTAACTCACATAAAAATGACATATTTCATTATATGAATCTTATAACCTGATTAATCATGATCGATACACACACACACACACACACACACACACACACACACATATATATATATATATATATATATATTACATATTTCAGAAAGTTGTGGTTACATGAAACAAATTGAACAAGGATGAGAACTTATAATATATTCTTGGTCACATATTATAATCATATAGAATGTGTGCATGAAATCACCTATATGTATACATATATAAAGGTCATTATACTTTGTGTTTTTGGATTTTGAACCCATTTGAGTATGTTGATAACGAGACCTAAGCATTTTTCTGTTATGATACTCGACCTAATATATTATACATGAATCGAATAAGATTGTGAGAAAATGGGATGCGGTTCGAATGGGAAAATATTATATTTTTGGGTACATGAAATAATAAAACTTGTTCCACCTTAATCATATACGCATACAATATACAATATTTGTTTTTGGATTTTTGGACATGTGATTGCATGCGTAAGAGACCTAGGCCTTATCTTGAACTTATTCGAATAGAAAGAAAATATCAGGAGGGGTGCGTTTGGTTTTATTATAACAAAGGGTGCGTTGGATTAAAATGTGACGAGGGTGTGTGTGAGTAGTTAAATTTCATTTTGGGGTCGTTACGGTCTAATTTAATGTTGAGGGTGCATTAATAAATTTGAAATGAAGGAGTCTAAAAAAACTATCACCTCAATATAAAATTATAGAATAAACTTTAATATAATTTTATTTGACATTTTAATATTTAAAGTTGACAATTTACATTTGACCCTAAACTTACTAAATTGACATAATTAACCCTAAATTATTATAATTGTCATTTATTTCTTAAATATTATTAATTCTTAATTATGACCTTAAAGTATTAAATCATTATTTTGGAGAAGTTACTAAATATAAAAAGGTTACAAAAAAACAAAAAGAAACCTAAAAGGGAAATCTAATTAAAATGAGCTTATTAGTAATACATGATTGTTTATCCATATCGGTTCGGTGAAGCGGGAGTGATCATCTTGTGACTTTCTTTCCTTGTCATTTGCATTTGAATAAGGTACAGATATTCTGACTTTATCTCTTAAGGTTTCTCATGATTCGTTCATCTGTTTGATATTAGTTTTGATTATGATACCTTGATCTGAGCCTTCTTACTATGGCTTTCTTTGACTTATGCTCTATTTGAACCTTTTCTATGCACCCTTAGATTTGTGAACCTTTGGCATTTGAACTTTGATATAAACCTTTGCTTTGAACTTTGACATGTTTGAACCTTGATATGGACCTTTGACATTTGGACTTTGATTATGACCCTTTGATGACTTAGACTTCGACTTTGATATGATATGACATTTGAACCCTTCAGTTTGATACCCGAGCCAAGTTCGTTTCCTAGCCATGAAGGTAACATGGCCGTGTCATTGATGCACCAGTGGCATGACTCACGTGTGGGTGAGTGATTTCTCACACCGTCCCCATTTATATGATATGCGCGCTTTATTATTATTATGATGATTCTTATTATTTGTTCGGGGGGCGTATGGATTGCAATCCTAGGTTCGTTTTGTATTCGAGGGATTTGACATGATTATGAGTATGATTTTGATTATTATATGTTCGGTGAATGTGCATGGGTGCAATCCGTGTCTTCACATTTTAGGAGGTCTCCCCTCCATTATGGTTGCCATGATATGTGATATGATTTGTTCGGGCTCGGGATTTGATAACTGACTTTCCTTAAACTTTGATTGATTACTGATTTACCTTCTACTTTGATTTGATATCAGATTATCTCATACTTTGTTATCCTTGATTATACCTTATGCTTTCACCAATGCACCTTACATTATATCTTTGTTTGTTCGTTATCATTTACTTCTGTTTATATATATCTGTTCACTGGGCTTTTTAAGTTCAGCCGCACTTTCTTTTTCCTGCGGCAGGTATCTAAGCTAGGAGCGGGGGTTTAGCTTCGGGGATTGAGAGCGATGTGTGGACTTACCCTTAGACTTCTTAGCTTGGACACTTGATACTTATCATTTGATATTGGATTATTTATGTACTCTTGTTGGTTACTTTCATTTGGGAACTTTTGTATTGATAAGTCATGTTGACTTATTTCTTTTGGTTATGTATGTAAGACTTCCGTTGCTTTGGTTATTGAATGTCTTTGATATGACACCATTTATTGTGATACTTTTACCCTTGTCGGGTAGGGGTGTTACAACTTAGTTGTAGGCTTAGACTATTTGCTTGTTATTTTTTATTTTTACACCCATTTTGTGAAATCCCATGTCTATTCCTACCCTTTATTCATGAATCATGCTTAGGTGAAGGATTTGAGCAGGCATTGGTGTCTTGCCCGGTGTTTCGGTCATGTATCGATGTTCTTTGTTCCTTTCGCCGTAGTATGTTAGTAACGACGCTACATCCCGCATATGTGTTCACCCAATGTTGCCTTTGAAAGTTGTGTGAACACATATGCGGGATGTAGCGTCGTTACTAACATACTACGGCGAAAGGGTCAAAGGTGAAAGTGAAAAAGTCAAGAAAAGTGAAATGTGAAATGTTGAAAAATGTATATAAGGAAATTATAAAATGTGATTAATACTCTTATTAAAACACCCAATTACTTAAAAGTACAATGATTTATACACATTGTACAACCAATTAAAACAATTAATACAAATCACAAACCGGGTTGACCCGGGACGCTTCAAACCCAACAGGTTGAACCAGTTTAATTTGACCCGTTTTCGACCCAACCTAGCAAGTTCACCCGGTTTAAGTCGACCAAATTTTTGACCGGAACGGTTTAACCGGTTGAACCACCCGGGTCGAACCGGGTTTCAAAACATATTTAGCAAATTAAATACAACCAATTAAAACAATTAATACAAATCACAAACAGGGTTGGCCCGGGACGCTTCAAACCCGACGGGTTGGATTGGTTTAATTTGACCCATTTTCGACCCAACCTAGAAAATTGACCCGGTTTAAATTAACCAATTTTTCGACCGGAACGGTTCAACCGGTTGAACCACCCGGGTCGAACCGGGTTTCAAAACATATCTACCAAATTAAATATAACAAATTAAAACAATTAATACAGACCACAAACCGGGTTGACCCGGAACGCTTCAAACCCGAAGGGTTGAACCGGTTTAATTTGACCCGTTTTCGACTCAACCTAGCAAGTTGACCCGGTTTAAATCGACCAATTTTTCGACTGGAACGGTTCAACCGGTTGAACCACCCTGGTCGAACCGGGTTTCAAAACATTATGTTTAATTCCCAAATCTTCAAACTTTTATTATTTTTCATTTATAACCTATAAACTTTTTTTTATCAATGAATTATTTGTCGCTATAATATCCCGTTGCTATGCACGGGTACTCGTCTAGTATTATGGATATATACTTTGATTTCTTTACATTTTGTATCAAGGTTACTAATGAACATAGGAGCTAAAGAGACGAGGAATTTGGAAAGAATGTGCAAAGATAGACAAATTAAATGTAGAACTTAGTGCTGTATTCATAGGCCCGATCATTGCTACGGTGTAACTGAGAAATGTGTTATGCAATAGCTAGTGTAATCTTATCCAGATCTGGAGGTTACGACATAGTTGAAGAAGCATTACGCCGTAACTCCAATATTAGGGTTTCTTCTACGTCATAGTTATGAAACATGTTACGCCGTAGCTGATTTCTTGGATCTTGGATTACTTTCGTAGTTGTTGTTACGTCGTAGCTTATGGCTATGTTACAGCGTAGCCTTCCATCCGAAGGTTTAGTTGAAGACTTGAATATGTTACGGTGTAGACCAGAGGTTTGGTTATGCCGTAACTCTTGATCTGAGTTGACTTTGGTCTTCTTAATAAAATATCAGAGATCGTTGGAGCATTCAAAAGGACCTTCTACAGCAGCATACGGAGCCTTTCTAAGGGAGAAATCACGCCTTAATCACCATAAGGTAAACTAATCATGCCTTAAGCATGCACACACGCCTTAAGCATGCACACAAGATAATCACCATAAGTTTTAGAATCTTGAGACCTCTGGTGCTAATCTTGAGACCTCTGGTGCTAATCACGCCTTAAGCGTGCACACAAGATAAACTAATCACGCCTTAAGCATGCACACACCTCTGGTGCTAGCCTAATTATGAATCCTTTATTGCTTTAATTATGTTTTCGTACTTTAATTTATGCTTTTACATGTGTGCATGCTTAGTTTATCTTGAGACCCTTTAATTATGGTAGTTTAGAACACCTGGTTATACCTAGTATGCTGGAGGAATTGACCATAGGATCCTAGCGTAGTTGGGTTGCAAGGATGTGGTTGGGATGACAACTAACCATGGACCTTTTGTGCAAATTGACCATAGGACCACTTTCCGGGGTGGAGGAAATTAAGTAGTTAAAGTATGGCCTATGATCGTGACAATGGGCCATAAAAGATAAGTCTAGCATGTAGTGGCACTTAATGACTCAACCCATCTATCGTACGTCGACTTAGTACCATGAGGTAGTGCTTGTGGTTCCCGGCTGGATTCGGGGGAGATAGGCTAGGGAACTTGATCAAATGCACCTAGTGAGATATGTCCACCCCACCTAAAGCATAAGATTAGTTTAATAGGAAACAAGGTTGTTGATACAAAATTTGGGCGTTCCTCATTTGGGTTCCTGTTCTCGTACCAATTCGATCTTAATGCTTGAGACCTGTGCACTAAGAAAACAAACAAACACCGTTAGGCTTATCGTGGGATTGTCTCCCACGATTATCCTCCGGCATGAGAGTAAGTAATCGGTTTTAGGGTTATGTATATGAATTAGGGTTGTAAAGTTGTACCTTTAACGAGAGTTATGATATTGTTTATATAGGCATGGAATCTTCATCGGATACGTGTGCCTCATTCTTCGGTGTATATCCGGTTAGGATATATATTCCTTAAATAAGAGATATCCATATCATAACTATAAATAACTTTGGGCTTGGGCTTTCGTGAGCCTAAGCCGTTATCATACTAGCCAAAATCACTATTATGATGGCCCACTCGTGGTGGGTTTGGGCATTAGTAATGTCTATCATTTGGGTCCATGACCGGAATATAGACTATATGTTATCATGTCCTCCCAGTCTAGTATGCGTGGGTATGAACCGCGGATGCTAGACTTAAAAATATTAGCGGCAAGCATGGCGGGGAAATTTCAAGTATTTCCCACCAAAACGCGATATTGTGTATCTAGCCTTTAAGTGTCCCACATGTCCCTTGGAAGACGTGAAAAAGTACATATGTCGGTTTGTATTCCACCACACGATAGAGATAGTGGGATCCATGTGTCATGCATCCGATACAAGAGGAAACCCTTTATAAGGGGCTGCTCATTTCACTGTTTTAACCACAGTGAAAAAACGCCATTTTCTCCCTTTAAAAAAAATCTTTCTTCACGAAACTAATATCTTCGAGAGATAATTACGCGTGCGCTTTCTAGTGGAAATGGTCCGTCAGTTAGAAGAGTTCCGTTCAGAGATGGACGAGGATGAACTTCGTCAGTTCACCTCTGATTATTATATCCCTCTTGATGTTCTTCCGGAATTACCGGATGCTGATGCATGCATCGCGGACTTCCCTGAGGGGAAGATAGGGGTATACACGCGCTTCTTTGATTTTGCAAACCAGCGCGTGCCTATATCCCTATTTTTGAGTGACGTGCTCCATTTTTACCGCCTGCATATTTCGCAGCTGCACTGTATAGGTGCGGCAAAAATAACAAATTTTGAGGTAAACTGTAGTCTACTCGCAGTGAGGCCTACCATTAACCTTTTTCGCGCGTTCTACCATACGTCGTGGTCGAATGGGTGGGTAACTTTTTCCAAGCGCCCGGAGCGCTATCAGTGTTATGTTGATAAAATAGATGCCCTAAGGGGTTGGAGGGAAAGGTTTTTTTTTGATAGATGATAAAGTTTTCACCACGCTCTTTGGGTTTTTTACTCAAGGAGGGCTACCAAGGATGAGCGCCCAGATCCCGGCACGTACAGCGTGGAGGATGTGGAGATTATTAATGAGAACCGCATCCCAATCAATACTTATCCCGAGGAGTTCTTGGAGCATATGGGAATGAGCCGCTACTACTTCGGGGGGAGTGATGAAGTGCCAACATTCTTGGATGGAAACGACCGGGGTGGGTGCTTGTCCTTTCTTATCCTCGCGTTGATAGTGTAAGCTTCCTTGTATATATTTTCTCCACTAACTTGCTTTTTTCTTGTTTGTTCATGTGTTGCACAGAGATGGATCTATTTGCTGTGGTGAAGTTAGCAAAGCCAACGCAGGTGACTATGGGCGTGCGCCCCTTGAAAGAAGGTGAGGTACCTATTCTGGAGGCTACTGTTGGGCGCCTGCTAGAGCTTGCGCGAGAGGAGTCTTCAGACGCATCATAGCCTGTGGTGAATGCGACCCCAGTGCAGACTGTGCCTGTGTAGGGAGCCAGGGGGTGGTGGTGCCTGAGCTTGCGCGCGCTGAGTCGTCCACGAGTGCTGGGATTCTCAAAGTGGACACTGACTCTGAAGAGGAGCACCAGGGTGTGAAGCGCAAGGCTGTTGTTGATGATGGTGAAGGGACCTCCAAGCGCAGACGTCATACCATCATTGTGGATGAATCCACAGAGGAGGAGACGTCATCGTCTGTTGCTACGCAGGAGAATGCTGGGACTGCACCTCCTAGGTGAGTTACCTTTACTTAAGTTTTTACATTTATATGTGTTACTTCGCAGTACTTATCCTTGACTTCTCTATTTTTTACGTATAATGGTAGTGCTGCAGGGGGTGATGTAGCATTGGTTAAGGGGTTGGTGCCACCTCAGGCGGTGCATGTTCATGTAGAGGAGCCGGTGAGGGCACATGAAGAGATGTCTGCACAACAGCTGATGGAAGAGCTTGGTGCTACTGCTGAGCGTCAGGCTGAGTTAGTTACTCAGTAGAAGGCGCGGTATGTTGGGGAAGGTAGCAGTCTAGCTCAGAAGGATGAGGACATTGCCTTGCTCAGGGCGCAGTTAGCTGATGCGCGAGCAGAGGTAGAGTCTACCACTACGCATGCTAGGAAGGTTGCTGATAAGAAGCTATCCTTGATGGTGGAGCTGAAGCGTGAACGTGCTGCAGCTGAGCAGCACAGGTCTAGCTGCGCCTGGGCGTTGAAATACTTGCAGGAGAATCGAAGCAAGCATTTTGCTGAGCTTAATGAGTTTTGCGAGCGCGTAGAGGAAAAAGTGAAAGTGCAGGAGAGCAAGCTGCGGAAGCTAAGTATAGAGTACGATGAGGAGTTATATCGTCATCTTATGTCTACCATTGTTGAGCGCAGGTTTGTATCTTCTATTTTGAAGTCTTTATTTACTATATGCTTTAATGCTCTTTTTACCTTCTAACGCGTGCGTTGTTACGTGTGCAGGTGGTTGATCAGCCATGGTTTGCGCTTAGCTGCTATGGGCACGTTGGAGTCCCAGGAGGTCGTAGAGGCCTTTGGGAAGGTCATGGAGTGCGTTGTGGCACACGACAAGGCCTAGGCTGTGGAGGAGCTTCATAAGAGCAAGATGCTGACTGTGCCGCTTGCAGAAGTTCCTGGGTACAGCGCAGATGCTTTTGATGAGCTGGTGGAGGCCATGGAAAAGATGAAGGTCTTCGACTTTCCTCAGATTGCCCGCTTGGAGCGTGATCAGGACTATCCTATCAGTGTGATCATGCAGGGCCTAACTCTGGCCAAGCACATAGCTGAGGATGCGGAGGCGCACCCTGACTTCTTTTTGAAGCCAAACGAGTCGCAGCTGAAGGTGCCTGTTTTTTCCCGCCCCCGCCACATGCTTAATCCCTTCGCTCTTGAAAAGGAGATTTCTTTGAAGAAGTGCTTAGAGGCACATGAGACAAGAGCTGCTCATAAGAAGGGCGTGAAGGGGAAGGCTATTCTTTGTGGTGTTGGCGTAGCCCATCTCCCCAGGTCTGATGGGATTCCCGTTAGCGTACCAACGGTGTCTCAAGAAGATAGCAGCCTTTTAAGGAGGCTGAGTGAGGCTGGGGAGTTGGCATCTACAGCTAGTAGCTCAAGTCACAGGCATGCTCATAGCATTTAGATATGTATTTTTGTAATTATAACTTGTATAAACTCGTAGTTCTCATGAATAATAATTTTTATTTTATTTCGTACGCCTTGTTATTTGTACTTAGATTGTTTTCTTTTGTAAAAGATCATCCAAGAGTCAAAATTGAAACCGTGGCATACTTAAAATGATTTAAATTAAGTACGTAACTTAAAAAATCATAAATGTGAAGGTAGACTTGCATTGTTTTGCAAAGACTATATCAAAGTGACCTAGAGTCTTGGCTTGTGGATTGCTAAGCATGCACAATGTATGTTATGTTGCGTATCCGTCGTGGAATGCATATTTAAACTTACTTCAACGTCTTCAAAGTAAGGCGCTTAGCAAGGATGCGTGATCCAGTGTTCATTGGTTTGCAACCCTCTTATTCAATGAGTTAGTTAGTAGGTTTACTCATCCTTTCCGCCATCGTGGGTCTTTAATAAGTGCATGCACGCCATGTAGTCAAAAAAGTAAAAATAACAATATTGAAACATAATAAAAAATGTGCGCAATAAAGTTAAATGTGTTATGGAGTTAGCTAGAAACCACAACGTTTTATTAATACTTGCAAGTTTTTGGAAAATAAAAGACAATTCCTAAAAAAAAGAAAATTCAAAGACAGACATTTATTGGGCACATACTAAAGTGCAAGGTTGTCTGTGTGTAGGCTGTAGCCTTTCCTAAAGATAGCATCTCTTGAGATTGCAGATATTCCAAGTGCGTGCCAGCTCGTGGCCTTCCATATCGCGCAGCTTGTATGCGCCATTACCTAGTGCATCCGTGACCTCATAGGGTCCTTCCCATTTGGGTCCAAGCTTGCCCGTGTCTTCTGCGTGGCTTGCATCATTAGCGTGGTATACAAAGTCTCCTGGCCTGAAAGAAGTGTGCTTGA
Source organism: Artemisia argyi (assembly GCA_030686995.1). NCBI lineage: Eukaryota > Viridiplantae > Streptophyta > Magnoliopsida > Asterales > Asteraceae > Artemisia > Artemisia argyi. The sequence continues at coordinate 44,363,317 of CM060696.1, forward strand.
ACTTTGCATTATAATACTTCTTCATCTTTGCTTTAGCCTTTGCTTCACGTATAGCTGCGCGTTCACGCCTTTCTTCCAGCAAGTCCAAGACTATGCGCCGCTCCTCTTCATTCGTTGTGACGTTTATTTCAGTTGTACATATAGTTGGCATTCCAATTTCGGTTGGTATGACAGCTTCTGTCCCATAGACAAGAGAGAATGGTGTGTCTCCAGTACTGGTTTTAATTGTCGTGCGGTGAGCCCATAAAACATGTGACAATTCATCCACCCATCTTCCTTTATGTCTGTCAAGGCGCACTTTTATTCCTTCGCCTAGACTGCGATTCGCGCGTTCAACCAAGCCATTGGTTTGTGGGTGCTTCACTGAAGCAAAGTGTTGTGTGATGTTTAATTGCGCGCACCAATCTTTGAATTGGTTATCACAGAATTGTTTTCCATTGTCCGAAATAATCTCTCCAGGTAGTCTGAAGTGACACACAATGTTGTCCCACACGAAGCGTTTGACCTGGTTGCCGGTGATGCTTGCCACTGCTTTTACCTCAATCCACTTAGTAAAATAGTCTATAGCAACTGGAAAAGGGCCTGCGATGTTAATGCCCCATTTATAGAATGGCCATGGTGAGGTGATGGGGGTTAACTCTTGTTGTGGTCTGCGCGGAATTGGCTTGTGAACTTGGCAATCATTGCATTTCTTTTTCATGTCTCGTGCGTCACGGTGCATAGTAGGCAAATAATATCCTGACTGCAGGGCTCGTGCCACTACAGACCGTGGTCCTGAGTGCATGCTACATGAACCAGCGTGAATTTCTTGGAGTACATAGTCTGCTTGAAGAGGTCCGACGCATCGGAGCCATGGTTGTAGGAATGAACGTCGATATAGGACGCCATCTCGGAGTTCAAATCTCTGCGTAGTGCGCCGTACCCTATGAGCGTCCTTCTGATCTTGTGATAAGATTCCTTTGCTTATAAATTCAATGATAGGTGTCATCCACGTAGGATCCTGTTCCTCTATCACCGTGGATATTTCCATCTCCGAGATTGATTTGTTTTTCAGAGTTTCCACCAATACCTGTTTTGATAGTTGCGCAAAGCTCGTAGATGCGATCTTGCTAAGTGTATCATCTTTCCTGTTTTCTCCTCTAGGGACTTGTTTGATGGTGAACCTATCAAAATTTTGGATTAGAGACTTGGTTTTTTCAAGGTATTGGATCATGTACTCATCCTTGGCTTCATATTCACCTAGCACGTGGTTGGCTACTAGCATGAAATCTAAATTTGTCTCTAGGTTACGTACACCCATTTGAGTTGCAATACGAAGTCCAGCAAGTAGGGCTTCGTATTCTGCCTCATTGTTTGTGGCTGTGAATTCGAAACGCAGTGCGTAAGTAAATTCTACTCCTTCTGGATTAGTGAGGATAAGGCCTGTGCTTGATCCATCCACACATGAGGATCCATCTGTGAATAAAACCCATGGTTCTTGTAATTCTCTCTCGCTTGCTGAAGGTGGAGTATCGGCATCTGCCTTCTCAACAATAAAGTCGGCTAATATCTGCCCTTTGATTGCAGTGCGTGGTCTATACGAGATGTTATACTCGCTCAATAACACACTCCATTTTTGTAGCCGTCCTGATGCGTCAAGTTTAGATATAACTTGTTTAATAGGCTGGTCCGTGATTACAGCTATTGGGTGTGCTTGAAAGTATCTGCGCAGTCTTTTAGCTGCGAATACTAGAGCTAGGACCAGCTTTACCATAGCAGTATAGTTAGTCTCTGTCTTTTTGAGTGCCTTGCTTACAAAGTATATGGGCGTTTGAACGGAGTTCCTATCTGTCAATAGTACTGCACTAACTGCTCCATGGGTTGCAGATAAGTAAATGATCAACTCTTCTCCTGGTCGTGGTGCGACAAGTTTGGGAAGTGATGCAAGATGCTGCTTGAGTTGTTGGAAGGCTTCCTCCGCCTCCTCAGTCCAACGAAAGTCTCCCTTTTTTGTGCACTTCGTGAGTGTTTTAAAAAGAGAGAGTGACTTGTCCGCTGATTTGGACAAAAATCGGTTTAGTCCAGCTAGCTTTCCATTTAATGACTGGACTTCTTTCAATGTGCGCGGAGAAGGGAGATCAATGACCGCTTTTGTCTTTTCTGGGCAAGGCTTAACGCCATCAGGTTCTATTAAATACCCAAGGAACATGCCTTCTGTCGCGCCAAAGTGCACTTCTTGGGATTTAACTTCATGTTTATTTTTCCCAATGTTTTGAACGTCTCCTCAATGTCGCGCACCAATTCTTCCTCTGTGTGACTCTTTATAACAAGGTCATCAACATAAACTTCCAGGTTGCAACCTACTTGCTTCTCAAATGCTGTGTCCACCAATCGCTGGTATGTTGCTCCCGCGTTCTTTAGGCCAAAGGGCATTTTTGTATAGCAAAAGACCCCTTGACTTGTGTGGAAGGCTGTTTTCTCTTCATCTTCTTCAGCCATCATAATTTGATGGTATCCTTTGTATGCGTCTATGAATCACTTAAAGGGATACCCACACAGAGATTCTACCTTCTAGTCTATCTCTGGCAGCGGGTAGCAGTCCTGTGGACATGCTTTATTGAGGTCAGTGAAGTCCACGCACATTCTCCAACTACCATCACTCTTCTTTACCATTACTGGATTAGAGAGCCAGTCATGATAGTAGACTTCGCGCATAATACCTGCGTCTACAAGTTTTTGTACTTCTTCCAGGATGGCTTTTGCGCGATCTGGAGCCTGGCCGCGCTTTTTCTGTCGTATTGGAGGATATCCTTGTCGGATTTGTAGCTTGTGCTCCGTAATAGAGCGTGGCACTCCAGTCATGTGTTTTGGTTCCCATGCAAAGATGTTTAGGTTATTTGCAGGAGTGCGCACACAGCTGCTCTGCCTTTGTCAGACAGTGACCCTCCAATTGATATTTGTTGATCTGGGTAATCTGGGTGAATGGCAACTTTTAAGTTTGGTATTTTGGCTGCGCGTTGTTCTGGGAGATTCTTCACTTCACTGGCTATGGTGTTATACTCTTTTGGTGACACAGTGGTATTGTAGAGGGTGACAATGCCTCCTTCGACTCGGAATTTGAGCATCCCATGCGCTGTGGACGGTACGACACGCATGGATGATATTCCAGGTCTCCCGATGATTCCGTTGTATGGCGAGAGGGACTTGATTACCATAAAGTTCATCCAATCTTCCGTAGAGTGTTGCTCATTACCTATGACCACGAGTAGGCGTAATTGCCCCATGGGCCATATCTTCTCTCCTGTGAATCCTGTCAGCGATGTCGTGGCTGGGATCAGCTGACTTTGTATCTCTGGTCGCAACCTTTTGAAGCAATGTTCGTACATAATATCTGCGGATGCCCCTCCGTCTACATAGATACGGTGGATATCGTGACCCCCTGTATGTATTTCAATGGTTAGTGGCTCCATTACTGCGTTGTCCGCAGCGAGAGTTGGGAAGGAAATTTCATTCTTAGAGGAGAACTTTTGGCTGACTTTTTGCCTAGTTTTTCGCTGCCATGATTGTATCATGTAGATTGTGTGAGCCTTGTCTTTGGTTGTCTCCTTCTTGCCTCCAGTCTTTGGTTTTTCTTTTCCTTCCTTTATATTCTTAACGAGGTGATCCATTCTACCTTCCTTTACCAGTTGGTCGATCAATTGTCATAGTTGGACGCACTCGTTGGTAGTGTGGCCCTTTTGTCCATGGTATTCGCAGTATCCATTCCCCACGCGCCGGTCCTCGGGGGTGCGCATTGGTGGGGGCTTCGGGAAGTTTACGCCCTCTGTTACGAATATCTCCCTTGGTGTTTTCGTGAGGGGGGTGTAATTGTCATTTTCTCGTCCACTTCCCTGGTCGCGATAACTCTTGTTGCGATTGCTACCCTGGTCATTGGATTGTCTCCTAGGCTGTTCTTGTTGCCTATAATTTGGGTAGCCTTTTTTACTATCTGCGGCTGCTGCTTCTCCTTGGATGAAGGACCTTATGCGCTTCATTAACTCATCAAAGGTTTGGGGAACCTTATCATTTAATTTCCTGATGAGTTCTGGGTTATTTATCCCATTCATGAATCCTGAGATTTTTAGCACTTCAGGATACGCTTTTACGTGTATACATTCGTCTTTGAAGCGCTCCACGTAAGCGCTTGTTGATTCCCCTTGACGCTGTTTCACTCTAGCTAGCTCAACAAGGTTCTTGGCGCACTTCTTCCTTTGAGTGAAGTTCAAACGGAATGCTTTGCGTAGTTCTTCGAACCAGTTTATGCTTCTTCGTGGAAGCTTGCTAAACCAGGTTCGCACGCTCCCCACTAGTGTAGAGTTAAACATATGACACCACACAGGCTGTGGCCAATTTTCGATGGTGGTAGCAGATTCGGAAATTTTTAGGTGATCGTCGGGGTCACCTGTTCCATCATATGCTTTCACATTAGTCGGCATGCGCCTCTTCTTATCATCCGATTAGTCACTGATGCACCGTGTAAATGCATCGACCTTTTGGCGCCGCCAAGGAAGAGATATGTCTTCATCTTCTTCCTCACGACGTCTTCCTCTGGACTTCCAATGTCCTGTTTCTTTATCCTCGTTGTCCGAGGAGTCACTCGAGGAATAGTTGTCTTTTTTACGACGTTTGCGCCTTTTCTCCTCAGAATCTGAACTTGGAGGACTTTCACTTGGGGGCGCCCATCTCCCCAGTCTTTCCTGGATTCTTCTGCTACCAGACCTTGAAGAGTGGTTGCTTGGTGAGCGTTGCCGCCCAAGACTGTCTTGTACTCTGCGGTTACCAAGTCTAGAGTGGACGTTGGTGCGCATTCCATCATCTTCGTATTCTTCTGAGTACTACGAATCAGATGTTTCATCTTCTGATGCGTGGGAATTGAACCAGGCTTTACCTCTCAAGGGATCTCGAGAAGCTTACAACCCCTACCAGGCAGTGTACCTGATCGTTGTAGTATAGTATAGTGACAAGTACCGGGGGATTGATCGTTCAACTCAGGAATAGTGTCGTTAGGATTGAAATTAATCTAACTAGGTCTAAAGGTGAAGGATGATTCTTTTTATGTTTTTATATTTTATGAAAAGCAGGTAAAAATCTCGGGTATTGGAAGGAGGGGCGGAATTAGTTGCTAATCAACTAACCCAAAATCTACTAATTAAACTAATGTGCAAGAAAACTAAACTAAGGTTCTACAAGGGATGTGAAGCATGTCTACCCATGATAGGTTACTCCTTGCTAGCTATCCAATTCTACCTATTGAATTGTCACACCTTTTTAATTGACGGGTTGTATTCCTTACTACCATTCGTGGGGTGGCGTACGTACTTCCCCAACTCTATAAGCTCCTACTTCACTCATATGTCGAGCCTGCAAGAAGCTCCTAACATGGGATCATTAGAATTCGCTCATGCATTAAATACAACCATAATAACCTAGTACGCATTGGTTCATATTTCTTAAGACGTTCAAGCATGTTACCCTATGGAAGTCTGCCAGTTTTCTTAAGCCTAACATCGAATTCATTCAATTAAACAAGGGACAATAGGAAACAAGAATTATAAGCTAAACCAATTAGACCTATCGAAGTGTCACACCCTAATTGATGAAGATAGACACAGACATCAACAAGGAATCAATAAGATCTAATCAATTATATACAAGTTTCACACAATCATAAGTAGACACAAGGTGAATTAGCAAAACATAATCAATGAAGAGCAAACAACAATAATAATGAAAGACATAATTGAGATATAATCATCAAACCAATACATGATGTTTATGGAGTGATTGAAACCCTCTAAGTTGCTGGAAAAACACCTACCTAAACCCAGGAATCGACCTTAGGGTTTAGGGCTTACAAAAAGTGAAGTTATGATGTTATATTTATAGGCTGATTTTCTGTTGGCCCGATCATGATGGCGTCAGACCAATCATGACGGCATCATGAACAACTTTTCTTCACCAAATTGTAGATCTCTTCGTCCTCTTCGCGTGGGCTTTTGAATCGCCTAAATCCGAGTTCGTATGCAAAAGTTATGACCAAAACAATATCAGCTACTCCGCGCGCAAGTTTTGACAAGTTAACACGTGACGGCCTACGTGACGCCTTCAGGAAATTTTCTAGGCCATCACTCTTTAATTTTACACTTGACGGCCTTGGGTGACGCCGTCATCTCCAATGCACAAAACTTTCTGGACCGTCACGGACTTTATCCACTTCCACCTCTTGTATTACTCTTGACGTCGTCATGAAGAAGCTTGTGACGCCGTCAGGTACTGTTCCCAGCAAGGAAAATTAAGACTTTGCCGTTTTCTTCACTTTTATGCTCCAAAAATGTCCAAAATGCTTCCTTTTCCAGAATTCACTCCAAAAGTACCTAAAATTACAAAAGGAATGATTAAGGGCAATATTTGATCATATAAACTCAATTCCGGGCTTAAATGACCCCCTAAAAATGGATCATTTTTCGCCTCATCATCTTCCGCATTTTTCTTCCAATCCTGGTGAATACTAGGGGTCTACGTGTACCCTTCTTGCGCACTTCATTCTGATAGCATGGTGGGGGTGATTCGCGCTCAGGACCAAAGTTGAGCCGGGCTTGCAGGCTCATACTTGACCTTCTCCTTGCTTCTTCTTGCATGAGCACAGTTAGGGTTTCGTAATTTTGGGATACAAAATTACTTAACGTTAACTCAGGTGCATCCTCTTCCAGCGCAAGAATTTCTGCCTCAACATTAGGCGCCCTATCTCGGTTAGGTGCACCAGGAGGCACAGTGTTGTCCACTATAGGTGCCGTTTGGTGGGGAGTATTGAAGAGGGTGCGTTGAAGTTCCTCGGTGTTTGGAACCACCGTGGTGGTCTGAGTAGTATTTACGGGCAACTCTATAGTTGAGAGGATTAGAGTTGAGCCAGTTTCTTGGTGTCCAGGCGCACTGGTTGTTCCAGACGCCAGTCTAGGGATTGAATCTTGGTTCTTCCTCTTTTGGGAGTCACCGTGTGTTTTTTCCAACTGTGGAGTCCGCTGGCTTGAGTTTTTGTGCTTCGTCATTCTAGTTCTTAGTGTAGGGTCCCACGGATGGCGCCACTTGTTGATACAAAAGTTGGACGTTCCTCGTTTGGGTTTCTACGCACTCTCAACAAAATAATGAATTTCTTTTCAAGGGTTTTACATGGGTGTCCTAAACATTTCATGAACTGTTTGAAAGCATAAAAAGTTAAAAACATGAATAAGTTCATTGAAACCTTAAGCTTTTTGCCAATAAATAAAAAAGAAAACTTGAGTTTAAATTTGAATAATGCAAAAGCGGATTTGATAACGAGAAACCTTTTTTCTGAAAATTGAGTGGAAATGAAAAGAAGAAAAAATGGTTTGGGAAAAAGAAAAGGGAGTAATGACAGAAGATGAAAATGGAGACGCATACGTGAAGATGGTGAATGGTGACAAGGATTTATGTTTGTTTAAGATTCTTTTTTTTAGTTTTGTTAGGCAAAGAGAGAAACATTTGTTGATAACTATACTACGTAAAAAGGAATATGTAAAATGAGAAAGGTACCCTCATGTGAGACATTTAACCTGCGTCAGTGAAGCATTAGAATGAGAGACTAACGACCGTAACGATTGGTAGTTAAGGATGACACATTTTTCCGGTCAAAGGTGAACCACTGTTGTCAACGCAAACAACGAGGAAGAACGATGTAATTTACAGGTAACTTAGTTATAAAAACATAAATGCCTAAACTACTGCTAGCCAAGATTGTAAACCATGCTAAATTTAAAGAAGGGCGACAAATTCAAACTGTCCTTATTCTTTTATTTATTTTACTTTCTAATGTTTTACTGTAGTTGTTATATGTGATAACTAAATACTTAATAACATATCTGTTAGAGTTTGTGAATAAATATTAATAAACGTATGTCTAGAATCGAACTCAAGACCTCGGGATTGCACACATTACAAATGAGAATTAAAGTATAATAATTGATATATATTAAATGTTGTATACATAATTATTTAAACACAAGAAATGGCTAACGGTCGTTAGTATTTAACGGAATTCGCTATAACTACCATTAGATGAAAAGAACAAGGACTAGAATGTAAATAGAAGACAAGAAGGTTCCGGAACACCCCAAGGGGGTCCTTGGCCGGCCATACCTCACAAAGGGAAGGGTTTCCCTTGCCCTAACTTGTTCTCTAAGTTTTACATTCAATATATAAACAAACCTAGGGTAAAAACTTTTGGTACCTTTTGTGCACACACACAAACCCTAAAAGTTTTTTCTTCTCTTTGTTTTTCCTTGTGGCTGATCGATCAAGCACCCATAAGGGTTTCTTGGATCGATTTTTTCATAGAAAAATTCTTGTGTTTTTTTATTACTAGCATAACCTTTAATTCGTTATTAATTTGTGTGTACAAGAACGAGGTAATCACTCACTATAGTAATTATCAAGGGATCGATTAACAAAACGGTAAGGGGTTAATCATTGATCCATATAAACCCTAATTAGGGTTCACCATATTGTTCAAGATTATTAATTGATTCTTGTTTTGCTAGAATCACTAAGGGTACGTTCCTATTTAAGTTTATGTTAATCTTTTATATGTTATAGATGTTCCTTCGCTTCCGCATATGTGTTTACCTATTTTATGATTGTCATGATACTAATATTTAAACAGTGGTATCACAAGCTTGCTATAATATGTAATTGATTACATAAAACACATAAAAAACGAATTTTGATTGTTTTATATACATGTTAGGTTGTTTTTATATATCTAGGGTTCTTTTAATTTCCTAAACCCTAAAAATTTGGGGGGGGGGGGGGGGGTCGATTACCTCTTTATCCAAATTAGGGTTTGTGGTTTTTAATATTAATTGGATTAGAAACCCTAGGTTGCCTACATGTTTATGTGTTATTTGGGTGTATCTTATGACCAAATTGGTAATTGTTATGCTTTGATCCGTGACGAAACATGCATGTTAGTCATGGGTTATTAATTGTTTTTAATTTTTAGCTTTGTCATATGTTTAGATAGATCTAAATTGGGGAAGACCCCATAATTATTAAAATCAATTTATATGCTATGTGGTATGTGATTGACTTTGGCCTACGCAATTGATTCGTCAATGTATGTGATTCACTTATTTCAAGAAGAGAAGGCCTAAATTGATTATATGCATATTGAAACCTAGAATTGATTTTATTAGGATCTTTTCTAATCAAGAATGCATGTGGCTAATTGTTTTACCTTATAATTGTTATGTTTATTAGTTGCATGATTTTTCTTTAATTACTTGTTTTATTGTTTTATTTTGTTGGACACGTTGTAAGCAATAAAAGGGTAATTTTTATAAAGAAAATTAATTGGACTAATAATGGTGAAACCTTAAGTAATAAAGAATGATTCTTGCGGTGTCTTATGTGCTGACAGTGGTTCGCTTCCCACGGTAATTGGCTCCCAGGCGAGACTAGCAAGATTCATAATTTATAACATGTTTTAAGATTTAATTCTTAAACTTTTGCTTGATTGATGTTTTTGTACACATGGTTTTAAAAGTAAACCTTATAAGACAAATTCATAGTAATGGTAAGAAGGTTTGTAAAGAGCCTAGGGTCTACCTTGGTTATCACACTTATGAATGCATCTTAGACGATTTTCTTTTTTCTCCATTCTATGTACAATATCATCTTAAGGGTGATTAACCTCAATTCCACTTTTGTGGGTGATAATTGAACGTTCTTCTTTAATTGGTGAACTCGATACCTCAAGTAAAACTTTTTGCATTAATCTTAAGAATTGGTAATAAAAAGTTTTGAAAACTTATGTTATAAAGATGAGTGCATGCATCTTTATACATGTTTTGATTTTTACATAAAAAATTTATACCCTTAAAATTTAAGTTACATGCCATCTAACTATAAGGAACACTTCGAATTAATTATTTCGTATGCGTGAGACTTAGGCCAAATATTAATGACAAGGTAAATTTTCAAGTGTGCGTGAGATCACACATGGAGAATACAGTTTCTAAGTTAGATGACTTAATTAAGTTGATGCGTGAGACCTAGAACTTAAGGCATGAGATGGGATGAAACATGCTTACATGACAAATTGATGAATCAATTTGATGTAAATCTCATAATGATCTAGGAATTGGAAAATTGTTTGCCAATTATTGTTCGACAGATTACCATTTTTTATACTTTCACCACTAGCAGATCAATTGATGTGGTGGAATTTATGTAAAGTTGGATCCCAGATTTTCAAGATAATATGTTGGATATATGAATATATCCTTGGGTATTATGTTTTCTTGAAAATTGATTATCGAAAATACTAAAATTGAATTTTGTAAATTCTTTTAAATGTATTAATGCAACATTAAAACCGTAAACATAAGTTATTCTTTTATCAAGTAAATTGATCTACACCCGTTTGGGTTTTTGGTTAGAGTCAATTTTACTAAAAGAATTAACCTAGTCTTCTTTCCATTAGGAGAAGTGTGAGACTTAATCCTATTCCTCTTCATGAATGAGAAAGGTTTAATAGAAAAATTAGAATTGTCTAAATTCTAGATACTTAACTCATAGCAACTTTAATAGTTAAGATAAATTGCATATTTTCAATGAGAAATTTTATTACCTTCTTTGGTAATCACATTCTCTTGGAAAACCTGTGTAATCTTTTATGACTTATTAGAAGCTAGACGAATTACCGTAAAATGATAAAAGACAAACTAGCATATTTTATCTAGTTGTTATGGTTTGATCATTTAAAGATACTACATACAATTGTTGGAATGGTAGATCTCTTCAGGAAGAAATTGCATGCCCAATTTTTCAAGGTATTAATTTGGAATGTGATGAATCACATTTATGTAGAAGAATACATTCTTTTAGTACCTAATTAATTGTTACGAACGGGTTTTCTCAAAGATGTAGGAAAGTGTAGCACACTATTTCCTTTCACTGGATTAATGAAACATTTACAATGTTGTCGAATTCAGTGGGAGTGTTGTGTGTATATTACTGAATAAGGAATTATAGTCATGATCTCTAATTCAGTGGGAGTCACAAGGATTATTATCTTGGTAGTACTCTACTTTATCTTTGAATATCTCAAGATAATTACATTCCAAATATAGACACTAATATTTTTAAGGATAGTCATGTACGTTTCCTTGATTGATTGAGTAACTTTATATCTACTAGTTATGCTAGTGACACAAATCATATTGTTCACATTAACAAACGCGTGCGTGTTGTTTATATGGTACAAGGTGTTGTTCCATGCACAAGTAGGAGAAATCTTCATTGTGTGCAAGGTACAACACAAAAGAATATGATGTAAAGGATTCTCTTAACTGTAAAGTAAGAGACTCACATTCTAATACACATCTAATCTAAGAAACCCTTGGTGTTGAAATTTAGTAAACGTGAGACGCGGGCTAAATTTTAATGACAAGGTGAATTTCCAGGTATGTGTGAGACCGTACATGGATGATTTATTGTTTCTAAATTAGACACCTATTAGAATATGTGTTAATATGATAACTAGACAACTTCAACAATAGTATTTATGTATTGTTAGAATGACATAAATAAATAAAGTAAATAAATTAACTTGAATTACTATTGAAACCAAATGGTGGTGTTCAAGAATACTTTAGTTATACATGTTTATATCTTCTTATAAACATGAAGTCTTTTAAGTATTACAAGACTTATAATAAAGTAAGACGTTAACTTGTTATGTTTTTTTTAATTAAGACATATACAAGAAGTCATTGAGATGATCAATGATTAATAACGTATAATGGGATTATAACACGTTTATGTTTTGATGAGACATGAACATGAAGTGACTTGGTCAAAAGTACTTGTGTTATAAAGCATGCAATTGGTTTGAAAATACTATTTTACCATTAAGTTGACTTAGTTGGTAAATAGGTATACCAAAAGGATTATGGTTATCTTATATATATTGTTAGATTGTCTTACAATATTAATTCTAATGAAATACCACACCTTTATGGTATGTTCAGATAGGGAAATCAAGCAATCATTTGATTAAAGATAACTATCACTTCTTCTCTTCCAGAAGTAATTAAGGTTAGAAAATTGAGTATTGATTGAATATACTAAGTTAGACTTCTAGAAGATTTATAAGACACTATTGTAATATGAAATGTGATGAATCACATTAAGTCTTAAATTGGAGTTCTGAATTTGTTAAGCTACTTATGTATAGGTTATTAGCAAATAAATGTCAGGAACTGTCAATATGTATTTGTAATATCTCAAAAGGGAATATTGTATTGTCACTTTAATTGCTAAGTATTTATATTCTATATAATACTAAAGGCAAGTGAGAGTATTTTATCTTGAAAATATAAAATTACAAGATACATAATCTTCTAAATCATACTAGTGAAAATCTTAATGAGGCTAAACATGTAAATGATAAACCTCAAGATGATGAAATTCTCATTCATAGATCCACTTGGATATCTCAGATACTTAATTAATATGCTGACGATTATATGATGTAGTATTACCAAAATAATGAATTGGGTAAATTACTCATATTATGAATGTTATAGATGTTGTTCATAAAGATATTCAAATTTAAAATTTGGTTTATCTTAATTCTTAATGGTTAGAGAATGAAGATGAGTTTATTCAAAGATAATGTAACCCTAGTGGTTTAAATCTTTGTGTAGAAATCATATGGACAAAATTGTACACATATCTTAATGCATATCTTATGACAAGAATATTAATCATACTTAAGCAATTAACTATGATTGAATACTCTTTCCTAAGAACATTAAAGATACAAAGATGGTAATTGTCATGCTTATTTTCATATATATGAAATTTGACAATGAATATCAAAACTCTTTCTTGAATAATTACTTGAGCGACGACAATAAATAATCAAAAGGAATTTATGAATTCAAATAAATCTTTGGAAGTGTACAAAGTGCAATAATACATGAATGGATAAATGCATGCATCTAAGAAATTGCTCTTTTGTTTAATTATTAAAATCCATGTTTTGATTTATAATTGAAATAAGGTAATTTTTAAATATTCCTAAAAGTTAGTGGGAGTATTATGTTTGATTTGCTAAATTATATAAGTAACATTCCATATAAGTAAATGTTAAGTCTTAATTTGGAATGAAACTTTACTTAGAAGATTTAGAAAATAAAACATACAACCTTGAAACGAAAGTTTATTATTTAATAAACATGTGCAGTAAATAAATTCTAATAAAACATGATATCTCATTTAGAAGATGGATATATATTGTGAAAAGATAGAACATGAATATAAATATATGTCTGACTGAAGGATTTTTCATGTGTATCATATTATTGTTGTATCATGCTTAAATGCTAAATGATTCAACAATATTTGATATCCAATTAAAAGTTATTATGTAACTTGTGTAATGAATATTCTAATGGAATATGGTTTGACTTAGAATAATGATCATCAACATGGAATTGCTCCTAAATTCTAAGTATAAACAATATGGAAAATTGTTGCGTAATTGTTTTAGCCGACAATAAATCTTGAAAGATTGGAAGGAGTCAAACATTATACAATGGATATTAAGTTTACTGAAATTTTAAAGAGCATATTGTGGTTTATATACAATGATTGTGGTTTAATTGAGATGACACTCAATAACTAGTCATGGAAGGATTTTATCCTTATTAATAGCCATGTGAACTAGTTGTGCTCAACTACGAGCATAGTTGCATTATAAATTAAAGAATTAGAATACTTTAAACTTTAAAGGTTTGAAAGTTTGATTGTCATAAGTTGGTGATTGAGGATGTCACACCATTTATGAAATATTATGTGGCTATCAAGATAGTTGGATGTACATATACAAGAATTTTACTTATTGAATTCTTGGAATGAGTATTCTCAAAATTCGGATAGATCAAAGTTAGTTGAAATAATGCCTTGTCAGCAAGTATGAATGTCATTACTTGAGGCATAATTGTCTTTAAGTTATTATTTGAGACAAAATTCATTAACTAGAATTATCATGCATTGATTTATTTGGTATTTGGATAAAGGACATTAAGCAATTATTATTTATAATGAATTAAAATAATTAGTACGTTTGTTTTCATTAATAATAAATTGTGTCCTACATTTGCATGTTTAAATCCGTGAATAACTTATGTTATTCTAAATTTTCCGTTGTCAATTAATGATATGGGAATATCATTAAACTAAGGCAAATCTGAGTGTTGGTTAGAATATACTTGAAAGTATATTGATGCGTTGACATACCAATTTCACATGATATTCAATGAATTGAATATAGGACTTATCCCAACTACATGATTTTAATTTATGGATCTTGTCAGTGAGTAAATCATGAATTTATTATCCTCAGACTTGAGATACCAGATAAAGGTCATGGATGTAGTGCATTTTTGTAAAGCAATCTACCGCTCACCGTAGGGAGTTATAAGTGTTGTTTTCAGAAGTGTTGCAAAGTCCATGAGTTATTCTTGTAGTCAAGAAAGAATTTGTTCCTTCAAATTTGTTTTGAAGTTTAATACTGTTGGGCCCCTCTTAGGGTTGACAAGATGTTTGCGTGTGCACGCCCAAAGTATATCTGGAATACGTTCAGATGTTTTGGTAATCTGGTCAATCATAAACAACGAGAAACATAATTGTTAATTAAAGAATGACTAAGATCCATATCTTTATTAACGTGGTATTAGTAACAAAAGGATGATTAAAATGATGAATCATTAAAGGTTTTTTCAGGAAACCTACCTCGAGTTGATCTAGGGGAATTGGCGTGTTGCTAGACGCTTACCAATGTCATTATGTTATTAATAGATATCCAATGTGGGAGCTGTTAGAGTTTGTGGATAAATAGTAATAAATGTATGTCTAGAATCAAACTCGAGACTTCGGGATTGCACACATTACAAATGAGAATTAAAGTATAATAATTGATATATATTAAATGTTGTATATATAATTATCTAAACACAAGAAATGGCTAACGGTCGTTAGTATTTAACAGAATTGGCTATAACCACCGTTAGACGAAAAGAACAAGGACTAAAATGTAAATAGAAGATAAGAAGGTTCTGGAACACCCCAAGGGGGTCCTTGGCCGGCCATACCTCACAAAGGGAACGGTTTCCCTTGCCCTAACTTGTTCTCTAAGTTTTATATTCACTATATAAACAAACATAGGGTAAAAACTTTTGGTACCTTTTGTGCACACGCACAAACCCTAAAAGTTTTTTCTTCTCTTTATTTTCCCTAGTGGCCGATCGATGAAGCACCCATAAGGGTTTCTTGGATCGAATTTTTCATAGAAAAATTCCTGTGTTTTTTTATTACTAGCATAACCTTTAATTCGTTATTAATTTGTGTATACAAGAACGAGGTAATTACTCACTATAATAATTATCAAGGGATAGATTAACAAAACGGTAAGGGGTTAATCACTGATCCTTATAAACCCTAATTTGGGTTCATCATATTGTTCAAAATTATTAATTGATTTTTGTTTTGCCAGAATCACTAAAGGTACGTTTCTATTTAAGTTTATGTTAATCTTTTATATGTTATAGATGTTGCATCGCTTTCGCATATGTGTTTACCTATTTTATGATTTTCATCATACTAATATTAAGAGTATCTAGGAAAGTCCAACATAGTGATAAAGTGTGTGCTATGACTGCTATCCACCTTGATAGACCATGTAAAATATCAAAACTTGCCGCTTCGCAACTGTTCTTCTATTATCTTATGGAGTATAAAATTGTGCTAAACAATAAACACTGAAATTGTATAAATTTGGCAAAAATAAAATAGAAGAACTAGAATTATATTGAAGAAAACATAAATTTTCGTAGTTACTAGAAACGAATAAAGTTTGATGATTCTTACATAAAACAAAAACCATATACTAAACAAAAATAAAGATGATGTAAAGGTAGATATCTACCAAAAAGTAGGAGCGGCAATTTCTGACAAGACATGAAACCCGACTTAAAATCGACACAAAAATTAATTGGTTTGGGTTGAGTATAAATAGATTTTAGGTCTCGTTTCGGTCGACCCATTTAATCCGTTTATTAAACAGGTCATGTTCGGGTTGAGAATAAATTTAGCGGGTCGACCTGACAATCCGTTTAAAATTATTTTTTCTTAAATTAGAAATTATTTATATTATATTAAATGGGTCGACCCGCAAACCCGTTTAACATGTTTAACTCGTGTAATGTGCTAACTTTGTATATAAAACGGGTTAAATGGGTCAACCCATCACCCGTTTAACCTATTCAACATGTGTAATCTATTTAACCCGCCAACCCAAGTATAATACGGGTTTTTTTATGTAAAAGGTCAAACCAACCCGGTAAATGTATTACTTCAAAAAATATTTAAGTACAAAGGATATGGATGAAGTCCCATATCTCAGCCCGTTACATATGCGATAAAACATACATAAAAAGGTGAACAGCTAAGCAGCTTAAACAATAACTAAAAACTAGAACTTATGACATGCCATAAGCACTTGCAACCAAGAAACAAAACAAACTAGCTAACCAGCAGCTACCGTGAAAATGAACTTTCGCCTATAATTGGGTTACATAGGCGATAAAATATACTACCTCCGTCCTATATTAAATGTCCACTTTGAATTTTCAAAGTCTTGTTTTATCAACTTTGACCAAAAATATTTTTATATGCGATATATAATACATGATGCAAAATATATGAATGAATTGGGTTTTAAATGTACTTTTCATTAACATAATTTTTATCAAGTATCATATAATACAAACAAAAATATTTAAGGTCAAAGTTAAAGAAAAAAGACTCGAAAAGTCAAAACTGGACATTTAATAAGGGACGGAGGGAGTACATAAAAAGGTGAACAACTAAGCAGCTTAAACAATAACTAAAAACTAGAACTTATGACATGCCATAAGCACTTACAACCAAGAAACAAAACCAACTAGCTAACCAGCAACTACCGTGAAAATGAACTTTCCCTATAATTGGGTTAGCTGATTCTTCATTTACATGTGCAACATGTTCTGCATCTTCATCTTCATCGTTCACCAATACAACATACGAATCTTTTATATAACATAAGAATTACACAATTTCGGAGTATTTTTGCAAAACCTTTATTATTGAAAAACAATTGGACTAATAGGATAGCTCGATTTTGCCATGTAGACGAAATCGAGCTATATGATTGGTAAATAGAAAGTCAAAATTAAATTGATTTTAGTCAAACTTAATAAATTTGGTGAAGAAATTTAGTTAAGAAAAAAAATGCATAAAAATCTAAATGTCAAATTTATGAAAACAAAAACTTAAAAATAGAGAAAGTAATTAGTAGAACTTTAGTGATTGAATTTTAAATAAATTATATAAAGCTATGTGTAAAATTACAAGTTTTCATGTTTTTTTAATAACTTTAGAAAAAATAAATAAATAACCCTTACATGTTATGACCCCGGTACTTTATAATACTAACCTTGTTTAAAATTACATGAGTATTAGTATTAGTTTTTAGACTTTCATCTATTAAAATTACAAAATTTGATAAATACGCGGATTAGTTTTAATATATGTTAAATATTAAACTAATGTTAGTTTTAGACTTTCATCAATTAGAATCTTTTTTTAAATAATGACTCATGTTATTTTATTTATAAATATCAACTGATTGTTCCATCGGCTGAGGGTGATAAAGCACCACTGTTTTTATCAATGATTGTTCCACCAGCTGAGGGTGAAGGATCAAGCACCACTGTCATAATTACATACAGTTATGGTACTGCTGTTATTTTGCTTACTACGAATTGCTTATCTTATTGGTTATCCAAATTGGTTACTATACTTATAGAAAAGTTGCCCAAATATAAATAAAAAGTTGCCTCAAAGTACAAGTTTCCAAATGTACTATATTATTATTTTATACAATTTTACTTTTCTAAAAGATAAAAAATGTAAAGTTGCCCAAATACGGTTGCTCAATAATTACAAATTGCCCTATACGAAATACCTTATAACAAACAGACATATAACAACAATGCAAATCAAGAGTTTAAGATAAACGATCGAAACAAAAGTACACGGTATGTAATGATAGGTTCAAACTACAAGCACTAAAACATGATACATTAAGAGATAACATAATAAATTATTCAAAGAACATACTTAATTATTATTATAGCAAACACCTTAAACATCAAATTATAATACATGAAACATCAAATTATAGTATTTTAAACACCAACAATTCTTTCACGGATTGTGTTCATTAGGCAACCAGAGTTGGCAGACTGTGTACTGGGCAACGAATAATTTTAGTTAATAAAAAAAACCTATATAAGATAACTAAAAAAAACTTAAAGTGAAAAAGACACAATGGCGAAGTTAAAGTGAAAAAGAAAAAATGACAGTTGTGTGTACTTACAAATTTAATAAAATAAAGAGTAGTTTTTGTACTTGGATGTACTATTACAGTCCATTGTTTAGTTGTACATATCAAGGACATTTGGTGATTTTCAAAAAATAAAATAATGACTCTTCAAGTAGAAGTAATTGTTTCACAAATAGCAAGTATAAATGCTTGTAGCTTTGATTTTGCTTGGTCTTTACGATGTAAGTTTATAGTATAAATGGATTTAAGTAGGATTTACATGCCCAAATATATCTAATGTAACCCATTTAGTTAATACAAGGACGCAGTTGGAAAATATGCAGACGAGGGAAGGTATGATGGAGCATTTTAATATGTAAAAATAATAAGAAAATAAAATAAAATAAAATAAAATGATGCTTCTTCAAGTAGAAGTACTCCATATTGTATTGATAAGGAAAGTCAAGTTGCAAAAGCAATGTCTTGTCAAGTTATTAATCTTCACACTAAACCAACATTATTAATTAGGATTACAAGTTAGGAAATGATTGTGGCAGGGCAAGTGGACTTTTACCATATCTGGACATGGACAGTGGTGCAACTTTTTTCATAGTTTTTGGGCAACTATTCCAACTACATGCCAACTGTTAGGAGCATTTTTTATTGGTGTTAACTTTGTAAAACTCATATACATATGTTCTTAAAAACATGACGGTTGACCAATGAGTTGGAATAACGTATTCTACCCGAGCAAGTTCTTCATCAGAAACAGGCAATGTAATCAATTTGTTGTAAATTTTGTTAAATGATTCACAAAATTCAGTCCTCATGTTTGGAAAATGGGATTCAATATCAAGTTTCTCCTATCAAATAATTATATTTGTACAACATTATAAATTGGATTCAAAGTATATACTCAGTTGTTGTAACAAAATGTCATCGAACATCTTGTGAAACCCGTTGACTTCCATCTTGTTTGTGTAAGTAAGCAACCATGTTATGATCATTTAGAAGATTATGTGTGCTTGGTAAACCCAATTGAGATGATATACATGTAATTTAAGGTTTTGATTTGATCGAGTGAATAAATGATATACACAATTTAGTGAAACATATAAGCGAACCCAAAGGATAGTCCCACACAGTACCTAGCATAACCGACTAGTACTAAGTTTTAGCCTACCAGTACCAAATACACCAAACAGTACAAACTATGGTTCCCAACAATATGAACCCAAAATGTTTGAGATAATTTGACTTCAAGATTTCGTGGTTATGCTTCATAAAAATCTTATATTTTTCTATGTGTTGGCTAATACAATTACATTTCCAAACTAACTAGTTTGAATGTGTAATCGCAGTCTGCAAATGCATCTCCAGAGAAGCCATAAACTAGTAGATAAAATATGCTCATGTGTTGAATTGACTTTTAAAACTCAGCTAACAAAAGAAAAACATTTAAAATTACTAGGCTTTATATTCCTTGATTAATATGTTAATTATAAACGTACCATACACAAACAACAATAGGAAAAATTTGGAACATTTCCAAACATTACATAAAGTAGCATCAACCAACAAAAGAAATTGTTTATAAACATGAAGCTTAAACAACCATGAAGTAAGTCAACTTCAAAACCATGCAATAGACTTTCTAACAGACCTTGCAGAGGCAACCAATTTAGCTTTAGGAGCACTTAAACCCAGTATCACTCCAGCTTTAAGAGATGTTTTCCTTTGAGCAACTACTTTTTAGATGAAGGAGGTCTACCTCTGGGTCTTTTGGGAGCAGCTGCAGCAGTTGAACCTGAAGTTGAAAGAACTTGCAACATTTCAGAACACTGGATCGGTTGATCATCCATGTCTTCATGTTTCACTGCATCTGTAGCTTTTGAAGTGGAAGGTGTGGATCTTATTGGAGCAGGTTTTGAACTGGAAGGTTTGGATCTTTTTGGAGTAGCTTCATCCTCTGAAAGTGACACACTAAACACCTCCTCTACAACATCATCTTCACTAGAAACATCCTCATCACTTGGAACATAATTCATTGCCTTCAAGTAGCACTCATACTCAAGGTTTAGCATCCTCTTTTCAAGCCATTTTATCGTCCTTACAAGGTGTTCAACCACATCTTCACTGGATTTTTCATTAACAAGTCCCCATTGTAGCTTCCTTTCAGGCCAATCTCCTATGTAAAAGTACACCGCCTCAACTGGTTCCATCCTTTTCTCAAGGTTTTGTATCTTCTCCTCAAGCTTTTTAATCATGCTTTCATAATCCTTATGCTCTTCTACAAGTTGTTAGGTTAACACATGTTAGATGTAATACATATATCCAACCAATATGGTAACTCTATTTCTAGAAAGCTTTTCACACATTCAAACACCCCTAAAGTCCTACACTAGACAATTAGGACTTATTAGCTCAAATAGAAAGGGCCTTAATTGGTAAAGTCAAACACCATTTGCACTTTAATTAATGCACTTTGACTTGCTAAAGTCAATATGAGTAAAGGCACTTAATTGGTAAAGTCAAATTTCAGTTTCTGTTAGGCAAATCATAAAGTAACCTAAATGGAATTCAGTATGGCAACAACTAAAAGGCAAATCAATATCAAAATTGTCGAAAGACATGCTCAATGTTTGCCATTTTAAATAAAAACAAAAAATGCATACCTTTATTCACCTCTGCTTGCTTTCCCTCCATAGGTTTTGAGGTCTGACACAAATGCATACCTTTAGTCGCCTCTTCTTGCTTTCCCTCCATAGGTTTTGAGGTCTGACCAAATATAGCTTGAATGGATGGAAATTCCTCACTGGGTCCTTTTTTCAGCACTGTCAATTAAGATGGGACAGATGATCAACAAAAGGTCAACTCAAGTCGTTATGTTAAAATATTATTCTAAAAAAGCACAATGCAACAATATGCTAACCTTCAACCATAGCATAGTTCCATAAGTCGTCGAACATTTCATCCGTCGCATCATCTCCTAGCTTCCACGTATTCTTACACTTTTCATACATATAGTCTACCATGCCTTCAGTGTATTTCAACTTGCCCCAGTCTTTGTTCGCCATCACAATATTCACGGTATGTTTGAGATTGATTTGTTTAATCGTTCTAGGGTTTCAAGGTTTGTGTGTGTGCCAATGATCGGTTTGCACAGTAATAGTAGGTATGATCGGTTTGTGTAATAGCCGTTTTATATTCTTGTATAGCCTGTGCGTTAAAAAAAAATATGAAATGACCAAAAAACCACTTAACTGGTCAACTAACGTTGCAAAGCAACGTCCGTCAGCCAAAAATGGGTTCCATGGTAACTTGGAAAAATTGGGCAACTTGGTAGATTCGCATTAATTTTAGTTATATTTGAAACTCCAACTAAAATTTATGTTATATTGCCAAAATTATGTGTAATTTTTAGGAATATTTGTACCATATGTGGACACAATTTATGTGTCATTGCAACCAGTGGCGGACCCAGAACTATATAGTTAACCAAATCCTTTCAACATATCTATTTGATGATAATATTTTCATGTAATATTTAAAAAAACTTGTGTCATTGTATAGTGGAATAATGAAACATTGAAAAATACCATGTTTACTTAAATAAATATAAAAGTACTCAATTTGTTTGATATACTTGAAAAATACCATGTTATCTAAAGTAAATATAAAATTACTCAATTTCCTACTTTTAGCTTAGGTCTAGTAGATGTCTTTTGGTTTAGTTTGAGTGTATGTGTGTTTGTGTTTATGTAATATTATCTAAGATGTTGTGTGTTGGTTAGGATCATGATACAATTGATGTAATGACCAATTGTTTTGCATATCCAGTAATGGAAATTGGTCTGTTGTATGTACATTATTTGCTTATTTGGGTTGTTGGTTCATGTGCACAATAAGCATTTAGCAAAAGTAGCAACACATTGTACCACATAGTCTTGAATTTTTCTAACTCATTAACACAATGGATGTTTTGGAAGAAAATGCCCTCTGCAAATCATATTCCAAACACCCAAGTTTTCAAATTTTGGAGTGTATGACTGGAAAATACAAATGCTCATGGATACACTCCTGCCAATAAGCATTTGCAGTTTAACTTTAGAAAGTCAATCTGCAATTGGCAAATGGCATAAGTGTATCTGCAAATACAAATACAGTCAAAGTTTTATTAATTTGGAGTTGGTAGTTTTCAATTGTAATGCAATATGCAAATGTATAGTCTAAGCAAAATACACTACTGAATCATATAAATAAATATAGCTACAAACTTAGTTTAATACTTCTTCAAAGTCATTACAATTACAGGATTACAGCCATTAGATAAAAAAAAATCAACATAAAGAAACAAAATAACTGCGAAAA
The DNA here is from genome assembly GCA_030686995.1 of Artemisia argyi. Lineage (NCBI taxonomy): Eukaryota > Viridiplantae > Streptophyta > Magnoliopsida > Asterales > Asteraceae > Artemisia > Artemisia argyi. Next base: position 44,386,154 of record CM060696.1, read on the forward strand.
GATAACCCCAAAAGACAATCATCATGATCATAATCTAATCTTCATCAGAGGGGACTTCATGAACCTCCATAAGCTTAGTTTGGTGTTCCTTCTCCCTAATCCCATCAATTATATCATTTATTAGATCAGTCAACAAAATAATCCTGTTACGCTCCCTTTCCTGTGTTTCAACTAGACAACGACTGATGAGACAAAAAGTGTACCGCTTTTGGGGGGTCATTTAAGGCCAAAGTCAAGATTATTTGATCAAATATTGCCCTAAATCGTTCCTTTTGTCATTTTAGGTACTTTTGGAAGGAAATTTACAAAAGGAAGCATTTTGGACGTTTTTGGAGTGAAAAAATGAAGAAAACGACAAAGTCTCAAAATCATGCAAGAAATTGTACATGACGGCGTCACAGGTTGTTAGTGATGGCGTCAAGACTTGACAAAGAGGTGGATAAACCAAATACACATGACGCGCTAGAGAGTTTTCTAAAGGAGTCGTGACGGCGTCACCCTTTAGGGTCGCCAAGGCCGTCACGTATATCTCAAAGAGAGACGGCCCAGAGTATGTAAAGAGTGACGGCGTTAGAAGTGGATCTAGGCAATACGAGTATAATTTTGGCGGCGAGTTGACGGCTTCAGACCTTACTCTTGACGTCGTCAGAGTGTAAAATCTATATATAGTTTTCTAGTTTTCATTCATTGTGTGCAACTTTGAAGGGAGTAAACCCTAGGCGAATTTTACTGATATTTTGAGGGTTTCAAACCCTTGTTTCATCCATGCTTAATTGAAGATAAGTCTTTCATCAAATCATTCAATATGTCTATGTGTTGTTTGATTATATCTTACGCTTGTCTTCTCTTTAACATGCTAGGCTAGGTTTTCTTTGTTTTTGCTTAGACGTAATGAAATTTAGATATTGATTATGGGTTGGTTGTTTGTTTATAATTGTTGTGGATAAATGAATTCGATGTTAGGCTTAAGAAAACTAGCAGACTTCCAATTGGTAACTTGCTTGAACGTCTTAAGAAACATGATTGGAGGTGTACTACGATATATTGGTTATATTTAATGCATAGGTAACTACTAATGAGGCCATGTTAGGAGCTAGTAGTCGGCTCGACATACGAAGAGGTAGAAGCTTATAGAATTAGGGAAGATCGTACACGGCCCTACAAATGGTATTAAGAAATATAACCCGTCATCCATGCAATTGTAACAAACTAATCAACCGGTAAAAGATAGCTAGGGAGTAATGAAATCTAAGTAAACATATTTTCTCTCATTATTGTTTTCGCCATAATTAGCTTAAGTTTATTTTATTTTATTTTGATTGCATCTTAGTTATTTGGGTTAGTTGATTAGCAACTAATTCCGCCCACTCCTTCAAAACCCGAAATTTTTACTTGCTTTTCATAAAAGATAAAAATACAAAATGAATCATCCCTCATCTCTAGACCTAATTTAGTTGAGTTTTAACCCTAGCGAACACTATTCTTTGAGTTGAACGATCAATCCCCCGGTACTTGTCACTATACTATACTACAACGGTTAGGTACACTGCCTGGTGGGGATTGCAAGCTTCTCAAGATCCCTTTAGAGGTAAAACCTTTTGCGAGGGTGCAATTCCACGCATCAACGACGGATAGCAACTGCTTTTACGTTCAATGGACCCAGATGTTGCGTCTCGTTGAGTGTAACTTGACGGTCCTCAACTTTCTTTTCTAGTTGACTACACTCTTCCACAAATCGCTGCAAACAACTCTTCTCTTCAATCATTTCATTGTTGAAATGAATCTTGAATTCCGTTGCCAAATTATAAGACCCAGATACTTCTTTGATTTCATTGATGTTGTTGGAAGAAGAAGAAGAAGCCATGATAAGTTATGTTACAAAAAGTATGTTAGATAAATTATTTATGTCATATGTGTTGTGTGTTACCTTTGATATAAATAAAGTTACTTCTGGTCAAACTTCTATTGGATGTGAAAGGATGGGTAGTTATTGTGTGTTCATGCATGTGGAAGGGAAGTTAATGATGATTAACTGTTCTTTCGTATGGCTCAAGGGCGTCAATCAAATCATGTGGCCTTATAAGTCATATAAAAACACAAATTAGTAATAATAACCAAAGATAAATTACACATTAAACATACACACACAAAATTAATATTTGTTCATGTATGTGGAAGTGAAATGAAGCATGAGTAATTATTGTGTGGCTCAAGGGTGGTAATTAAAGCCACTGTGCTTTATAAGTGACATACAAACATGATAAATTAATCACTAACAAAGCAACATCTAAACCTAAACACACACATATACTCACAAAAAAACCCAGCTTTTTTATAACAAAGAAAAAGATGACAACACCTATGCCATTTTTCAAGCTTGGTTAGGGACATGATGGTTGAAAGGTTTGAGAGGGAGGTCACAGTCACATTGGTGGATGAAGGGGAGCTAAGAAAAAAAGCCAATGAGATAACGAGTCGTGTGGCTGAGAGGGACTTTGTGCTTGGAGAGCTGGGGATGGTGTTTGCTTTTGAATCCTCTGTTCAGAGCATTTCAGAGCTCACGAATCTGTAAACCCAAGATTTGACAGAGGTGTCAATGATCTTGGTGAATGTTATGAAGAAACAAAAGCAAGCAGCGGAGCTTTTGTTGTTCATTAAGAAGCTCAAGGCCATGCCATACTGATGCATTTTGTTTTGTCTTTTTGAAGATGTCTTATGTGTTACTACTTAAGTAATGTAAGCTTTATGGAATGAAAATTATGTTGGAACATACCTTTCCTGTTTTTTGGCTTTTTATTGTTGTGGTGCTGTTGTCGTCATGTGTTGCTAGTTTGGTCTACTCATAAGTTGGATTGTTTCAACACCGTTAGGATTAACATTTTGGCGAATAGTGCACCTGTTACAATAAGGTGACTGTTAATGGTAAGTTATGGCATTGCTTAAAAAACGATAACATATTGTTGCTTGTAAATTTTATCTTAACTATAGTAACATCAATCACTGAGACCCTTGGGTTTAGATATATCTGGTGCCCACCATCCTAGTTCCTATGATAAAAATGTTTTGGTTAATTCAAGTGTGTATTATCACAAAGTTTTCAACATTAATAAAAAGAGAATGTCAAGTTGACCTTCCTAGTTGATTCATACGCGCTTATCATCCTTGTCAATAACCTGGTCTAATGATGGGCCTAGCAGAGACCACATGTTTAGCTGCAATCAGGCATTGTTGATTGAATGGAAGTCAGACACCCGATGACCGATTGGATGAGTCTAGCTCTGACATGCCATTCAATCAACAGAGCCGAATTACTGCAAAAATTCTAGGAATGCGACCAAGGTTGTAAAAACAGTTATAAGGCTCAGAATTCAATTCATTTCTTGAACATATTTGGGAAAATCACTTAAGAACTCTAGACTTGATCGTCGAATCTCCTCAGGATCTTTCCAAATTCTTTTATTTATTCATCGTATATATCATAATTACTAACAGAAGAAGCTTTATAAAGAAACAACACTAAAGTACATGAAATGTACAAACATATGTTGATAAACAAACCTGTAGTAACCCGGGGTTCTTCAATAAACCAGTAGACCAAGTTACCATGGATCGGAGTCCTTCCAACAAGAACATTGTTCTTCCTGAAACGGGCAAAGTCGTGGTCAAATAAATGACCATATGGATAGTTCGCAAAACCTCAAAGTCCACATAAGAGAAACATCTTTGTAGCCTTAAGGTTAACAAAGTTGCCAATGATTGACTTGCCACCATCACAATCAATTACAACCGGCAAGCATTAAGAACTGTACTTAGTCTGTAACTTGAATTCATAATAATATATTTTCACCCTATACTTAGTCTACTAAAACCATGGAGTAAGGTGCAAACAGAATGAACTTGAATCATTCAGAAATGCTAATAAATATGATCGATCTGTTAATCAGCTTGTACTTAATCAAGCTCATACCTTGGCCATAATGGAGCTTCGGTTCGATTTTTACTCACTCTAATTGACAGCTGAACTTGACTTTTGCTAGAGGAAGTGCAACATAAAGACTGTCGATAAGATCCTTTAATTTTACACAAATTATGATCAAAACATACCAACCTATATTTGAAAAAAAACAACAATTTACAAAAAATAAAAAAAAAATTAAAAAAAATTAAAAATAAGCAAAATTAACAAACTACATATAGTGAAAATGCATATCAAACCAACATAAAAAATAAACAAAAAAGTACCTTAACTTTACTTAAACAAGGAGTATAACACCTAATCTGAAAAGGGTATAATCAGATTCAATCGGATCCCTCAAAAGCTGCAAAAAGATTATAACACATAATCCAAAAAGGCTATAATTATATTCAAGCGGATCCCTCACAAGCTACAAAAAGCGTCACAAAACAAATGGCGGTAGAGTGGGGCGGAGCCGCCATGAATTAGAATCAATAAGCCAGTTTCCGATGGAGACGACGGACTAAGGTGGATACAACAGGATGGTCCACGATGGAGACGACACCTTTGCGCGACGGCGTTGGCGAGCAGGAGGCGTTGACTGGTTCACCATTTTTGTATGTATGACTGCAGCCTTCTTCTCGTACATAGATGAGTATAAGGTTCATTGTTTTAATCCATGTTAAATGACCAAAATACCCAGTTGCTCAAGTATTGGTGGCCCAAAAAACAAATGTTGCCCAAAATACAATACGTTGCATGTACCGCGTACCAACAGTGGTTGATCGGACACGTGTCCTCCTGTAGTTGGTTATACGTTAGTTGCCCAAGGCAACCCGGGCAAAAACAAGAATTTCCAAAAAAGGTGTTAAAAATGGCTAACTCGCAGGGTAATGAGCCATTTTGGTAATTTTCCCTTTTAATTATTACTTTCTTAAGTTTTAGTTGTTATATGTGATAACTAAGGCTGAACACAATGATGTGGGTCGACCGATCGATCGCCCAAGGTCTCACCATTGTGGGGCTTCGGTCCTTGTCGATCGCCAGGCAACAAATCAAACGACTTGGTCGAGATAACGATCCAGTTTCAAACACACAAACAAACAAAACACCTATTATTTCAACTATTCTCTCTTTTTTATATTTTTTATTTATTTTTTTTAATTCGCTTTTTTTTTTAAAAAAAAATAATAAATAAAATTATTTTGGTTGAGTCTTTGAGATTTGTTGGGATGAAGAAGAAGACTATTAATAAGTCAATTTTTTTTTTAAATAATTAATTTACAATTTAAACCTTTAAATTTTGATCTTGTTGTTATTTTTATCCTATAGTTTTAATTTTTTTACATTTTAGCATAGAGAATGTATAACAATTAATTTATATGTAAATACTTTGTTTTATTTAAATTATATAATACTTTATTGTTTTATTTAAAAAATAAATAACTTGGTCGCCACTATAACAACTTGGCCGCCGTGGTCGCCGAATAAAGAAAGCTGATGTGACAGGCAAAACACATGTCGCCTCAGGTCGCCACTGTTTTCAGCCTAATAAGTTGATAACATATCTAGAAAAGTCCAACATAGTGATCAAGTGTGTGCTATGACTCCTATCCACCTTGATAAGCCATGTAATTTTAAGAAGATGGCCAATATCAAAACTTGCCGCTTCGCAACTGTTCTTCTATTATCTTATGGAGTATAAAATTACGCTAAACAATAAACACTAAAATTGTATAAGTTTGTCAAAAATAAAATAAAAGAACTAGAATTATATTGAAGAAAACATAAATTTTTGTAGTTACTAGAAACGAATAAAGTTTGATGATTCTTACATAAAACAAAAACCATATACCAAACAAACATAAAGAAGATGTAAAAGTAGGTATCTACCAAAAAGTAAACAAATCAGTTGAGCCATATTAGTGAATAAACTGCTTTCGGTAAAGCTTGAATATTGTAGGCGCTCATTTGCAAGGTGTTATAAAATTAATGATGACGTATAGTCCGCACTCGCGTCATGAACCCGACCAATGGACACTACTAATACTTAAGCCTATTACGTGTGGGCTATCATAATAATAATATGGGCTATCATAATAATGATTTGGGCTCACGAAAGCCCGAACTCAAATATGTTATTTATGGTGTTGATAATGATCTTTTATTTATGGGATAAACATAAATAGACTAGATAAGTCGTAATACGTCGAAGAGTAAGGAACACGAAACCAACAAGGATTTCGTGTCTATATAAAGAATATCACGGCTCTTATTGAGGTATCATCTGAACCCTAACTCTTCACTATAACTCTAAAACCGATTACTTACTCTCACGCTGGAGGATAATCGTGGGAGACAATCCCACGATAAGCCTAACGGTGTTGTTTGCTTTCTTAGTGCGTAGGTCTCAAGCATTAAGATCTAATTGATACGAGAACAGGAACCCAAACAAGGAACGCCCAAATTTTGTATCAACAAGTGGCGCCATCCGTGGGACCCTGCACTAAGAACTAGAATGACGAAGCATGGAAACGCAAGCCAGCGGATTCCGCAGTTGAAGAAAACACATGGTGACCCTCAGGGGAAGAAGCATCAAAGCGATTCAACCCCTAGGCAGGCCCCTTGAACAACCACCGCGCCTAGGTACCAATGGTCATGCCCAGATCTGATCCTTCCAATGGTAGAACTACCCATAGGGACTACCCAGGCCACTACGGAAACCACTAGCGCGAAAGATCTACAGCGTACTCTTTTCACTACTCCCCACCAAACGGTGCCTATCGAGGACACCACTGAGCCGCCATGTGCACCTAATCGAGACAGGGGACCTACTGTGGAAACAGACATCCTTGCACTAGAAGGGGTCGCGCCTGAATTAGCACCAAGTGATTTTGTGTCTCAAAACTACGAAACCTTGGCTACCCTTATGCAAGAGGAAGCGAAAATAAGGTCAAGTCAGAGCCTGCAAGCCCGGCTCAACTTCGACCCTGAGTATGAAGCATCCCCACCGCGCTATCGGAAGGAGAGGCGCGAAAAGGATAGCCGCCGTTTTCTAGTGTTCACTAGGGTCGGAAGGAAAGTTGTCGATGATGACACAGCTGATTGGCAATACTCGAACGAACATGAAGACGATGGAAGGCATACCAATGTCCACGCTAGGCTTGGGAGTCGCAGGATTCATGATAGACTTGAACGACAACGCTCACCAAGCGAAAGCCCTCCAAGGTCTAGCAGTAGAAGAGTTCATGATAGGCTTGGGCGACAGTACTCCCCAAGCGAAAGCCCTTCAATCTCGGATTCCGAGGACAGTCGGCGCAAGCTCGCAAAAGGGTAATCTTATCCTCAAGTGACACCTCGGACAAAGAAACAGGGCACTGGAAGTCCAAGAGAAGATATCACGATGAAGAGGAGGACGAAGACATGTCCCGTCCCTGGCGCCGCTAAAAGGTTGACGCATTCACCCGGCGCATCAACGATTTCTCAGAAGATAAGAGAAGGCGCATGCCCTCCAATGTTAAAACTTACGATGGGAACGGTGATCCTGATGACCACCTAAAAATTTTCGAATCTGCTGCCACCATCAAAAATTGGCCACAACCCATGTGGTGCCATATGTTCAATTCTACATTGGTGGGGAATGCGCGAACCTGGTTTAGTAAGCTGCCACGAAGAAGCATAGGCGGGTTTGAAGAGTTGCGAAAGGCGTTTCGCTTGAACTTTTCTCAAAGAAAGAAGTGCGCCAAGAACCCTGTCAAACTGGCTAGGGTAAAACAACGTCAGGGGGAATCCACCAGCGCTTATGTGGAGCGCTATAAAGATGAATGCATACTCATTAAGGCATTCCCCGAAATACTAAAGATCTCAGGGTTTATGAATGGAATCAATAACCTAGAACTTATCAGAAGATTAAATGATAAAGTTCCTAAACCTTTGATGAACTGATGAAGCGCACAAGGTCCTTTATCCAAGGGGAAGCAGCAACTACGGATAGCAAGAAAAGTTACTCAAATTATAGGTCACAAGAACAACCTAAGAGACAATCCAATGACCAGAGTAGCAATCGCAGCTAAAGCTACCGCAGTTAGGGAAGCGGACGAGATAATGACAAATACACTCCACTAACGAAGACTCCAAGGGAGATATTTATGACAGAAGGTGCAAACTTCCTGAAACCTCCACCAATGCTCACCCCAGAGGATCGGCGGGTAGGAAATGGGTACTGTGAATATCATGGACAAAAGGGCCACACCACCAACGAGTGTGTCCAATTGTGCCAACTAATTGATAAATTAGTGAAAGAAGGCAAATTGGATCACCTCGTCAAGAACATCAAGGAAGGAAAAGACAAACAAAAGAATGGGAGCAAGAAAGAGACACCTAAGGACAAGGCTGACACCATCTACATGATACAATCATGGCAGTGAAAGACTAGGTAAAAGGTCAGCCAGAAGTTTTCTTATGGGAACGAAATCTCATTCTCCACTCTGGCTGCGGACAACGCAGTAGTGGAACCGCCCACCATCGAGATAAATATGGGGGGTCACGATATCCGCAGATATCATGTATGAACATTGTTTCAAAAGGTTGCGACCTGAGATACGCAGTCAGTTAATTCCAGCCACAACGTCGCTAACTGGCCTCGCAGGAGAAAAGATATGGCCCATGGGGCAAATACGACTACTTGTGGTCGTTGGTGATAAGCAACACTCGACGGCGGCCTAGATGAATTTTATGGTAATCAGATCTCCTTCGCCATACAATGGCATTATTGGGAGACCAGGAATATCAGCCATGCACGCAGTACCGTCCATAGCGCATGGGATACTCAAATTCCCAGTAGAAGGAGGCATTGTCACCCTCTACAATACCACTGTATCACCCAGAGAATGCAACACGGTTACATGTGAGATGGCACGTACTCCAGAACACCACGCAGTTAAAGTATCAAACCTGAAGGTCGCAATTCATCCTAATTACCCGGAGCAAGAGGTATCGATTGGGGGATCACTGTCTGACAAAGGCAGAGCGGCCGTGTACGCACTCCTACAAAAGAATCTAGACATTTTCGAATGGGAACCAAAGCACATGACAGGCATGCCACGATCGATTACAAAACATAAGCTGAAAATCCGACAAGGATACCCTCCAATACGGCAGAAAAAGCGCGGCAAGGCTCCAGAACTAGCAAAAGCCATTCTAGAGGAAGTACACAAGCTTGTAGACGCAGGCATCGTGCGAGAGGTCTACAACGATGACTGGCTCTCCAATCCAGTTATGGTAAAAAAGAGTGATGGCAGCTGGAGGATATGGGTGGATTTCACTGATCTCAACAAAGCATGTCCACAAGACTGCCATCCACCACCAGAGATAGATTGGAAGATAGAATCTTTGTGCGGATACCCCTTTAAATGCCTCCTAGACGCATACAAAGGGTACCACCAAATTCAGATGGCTAAAGAAGACGAGGAAAAAACAGCCTTCCATACAAGTCAGGGAGTTTACTGTTACACAAAAATGCCCTTTGGCCTAAAGAATGTGGGAGCCACCTACAAACGATTGGTAGACAATGCATTTGAGAAGTAAGTGGGCCGCAACCTGGAAGTCTATGTTGACGACCTTGTCATAAAGAGTTATACGGAAGAAGAGTTGGTACGCGACATTGAAGAAACATTCAAACACTAGGAAGGATCAACATGAAGTTAAATCCCAAGAAATGCACTTTTGGTGCTACAGATGGCATGTTCCTCGGATATTTGATAGAGCCTGATGGCATTAAGCCCTGCCTAGAAAAAACAAAGGCTGTCGTCCAACTCCCTTCACCACGCATATTGAAAGAAGTCTAGTCCTTGAATGGAAAATTAGCTGGGTTGAATCGATTCTTGTCCAAATCAGCGGATAAGTCACTTCCTCTCTTTAAAACACTCATGAAGTGTACAAAAAAGGAGACTTTCATTGGACTGCAGAAGCGGAAGAAGCTTTTCCACAGCTTAAGCAACATATAGCAGCGCTTCCCAAACTAGTCGCACCCCGACCAAGGGAAGAATTGATTATGTACTTGTCTGCAACTCATGGAGCAGTCAGCGCGGTGCTATTGACAGATAGGAACTCCGTACAAACACCAGTATACTTTGTAAGCAAAGCACTCAAGAAGACAGAGATTAACTATACCGCAATGGAAAAGTTGGTCCTAGCTTTAATATTCGCAGCTAAAAGACTGCGCAGATACTTTCAAGCACACCCAATAGCAATGATCACGGACCAACCTATCAAGCAAGTTATCTCTAAACCTGACGCATCGGGGCAGCTACAAAAATGGAGTGTGTTACTAAGCAAGCATAACATCTCTTATAGACCATGCACTGCGATTAAGGGGCCGATACTAGCGGACTTCATCAATGAGAAACCAGATACTGATGCTCCACCTTCAAGAAGCGAGGTAGAACTACAGGAACCATGGGTTCTATTCATGGACAGATCTTCGTGCGAGGATGGGTCAGGCGCAGCCCTTATCCTCACCAGCCTAAAAGGAATGGAATTCACTTACGCACTGCGTTTTGAATTCACAGCCACGAACAACGAGGCAGAATATGAAGCCCTAATTGCTGGATTACGCATTGCAACTCGAATGGGTGTACGCAACCTAGAAGCAAATGTCGATTACTGATTAGTAGCCAATCATGTGTTGGGCGAATATGTGGCTAAAGAGGATAACATGGTCCAATACCTCGACAAGACCAAATCCCTAATCCAGAATTTTGACAGGTTCACCATTAAACAAGTTGCTAGAGGGGAAAACAGAAAAGAAGATGCACTGAGAAAAATTGCATCTACAAGCTGCGCGCACCTGTTAAAACAAGTATTGGTGGAGACCTTGAAGAACAAATCCGTCTCAGAGATGGAGATATCCACGGTGATAGAAGAGAAGGATCCTACGTGGATGACACCTATCATCGAATTTATAAGCAAGGGTATATTACCCCATGAGCAGAAGGACGCTCGACGGATACGGCGCACAGCGCAGAGGTTCGAACTTCGAGATGGTGTCCTCTATCGACGCTCATTTCTATAGCCATGGCTTCTGTGTGTTGGACCCCTCCAGGAAGATTACGTACTCCAAGAGATCCACGCCGGTTCATGCAGTATGCATTCAGGACCACGGTCCGTTGTAGCACGAGCCTTGCGGTCAGGATACTATTGGCCTACTATGCATCGCGATGCGCGAGACATGATAAAGAAATGTAGCGACTTCCAGGTCCATAGACCCATCCCGCGCTAACCACAATAAGAGCTAACGCCTATCACTTCACCATGGCCATTCTATAAATGGGGTATCGACATTGCAGGCCCCTTCCATGTTGCAGCAGGGGGACTGAAATTTCTCATTGTGGCTATAGATTACTTCACTAAGTGGATTGAGGCAAAAGCAGTAGCAACTATCACAGGCAACCAGGTAAAACGCTTTGTTTGGGAAAACATTGTATGCCGTTTTGGACTACCTGGAGAAATTTTTCGGACAACGGAAAACAATTCTGTGATAACCCGTTGAAAGACTGGTGCGCGCAACTAAATATTACACGACACTTCGCGTCAATTAAGCACCCACAAACCAATGGTTTGGTTGAGCGCGCGAATAGTAGTCTGGGTGAAGGAATTAAAGCGCGTCTTGACAAACATAAAGGAAGATGGGTGGATGAATTGTCGCACGTCTTATGGGCGCACCGCACGACAATCAAAGTTAGCACTAGAGATACACCATTCTCTCTTGTCTATGGGACAGAAGCTGTCATACCAACTGAAATTGGGATGCCAACTATTCGTACGGCGGAAGTTAATGTCACAACCAATGACGACGAGTGACGTATAGACTTGGATCTATTGGAAGAAAGGCGCAAACGTGCAGCTATATGTAAAGCAAGAGCTAATTAGAAGATGAAGGGATACTATGATGCTAAAGTCAGAAGCACTTCATTCAGACCAGGAGACTTTGTATATCGTGCTAATGATGCAAGCCACGTAGAGGATACAAGGAAGCTTGGACCAAAGTGGGAAGGGCCCTATGAGGTCACAGAAGCACTAGGCAAAGGCTCATACAAGCTGCGTGGTATGGATGGTCATGAACTACAACGCACATGGAATATTTGCACACTTTAGTAAGTGCTCAATAAATGTCCGTGTATTTACATTTTGTTTTGTTTAGGCAAATGTCTTTTCTTTTTTTCAAAAACTTGCAAGAATTAATCAAATATTGTGGTTTCTAGCTAACTCCGCGACACAGTTAACTTTATTGCTTACATCTTATTTATGTCTCAATATTGTTGATTTATCTCTTTGCTACATGGCATGCATGCATTTATTAAAACCCACAAGGGTAAAAAGGATGAGTAAACCTAATAAATAACTCGTTGAGTAAGAGGGTTGCAAACCCATCAACATTGGATCACGTATCCTTGTTAAACACCTTAATCTCAAGACGTTGGAGTAAGTTCAATGTGCGTCCCACGAAGGATACGCAACAATGCACACCGTGCATGTTTAACAATTTAGGATTCAAGACTCTTGATTCCTTGATATGGTATTTGCAGCACGCTGCATGTTAATCCATACACTTATGAATTTTATATTCACATATATATTAAGTTATGGACTTAATATATAATTATAAAGGATCATAGATTCTGTAATCCTTTCTAAGTACGTTTTGATAACAATTTGACTCTTGGACGTTTTTTTTTTTTTTTTTTATGTAAAGACAAATCAACTAAGTACAAACATGATGATACAAATATGCATACAAACCAATTTCATTTTTATAAACTACGAGTTTATACAAGTGATAGATTTGACATACACATATGCAACAAAAAATGTAAATCTATTACAATAACAGCCTACATACTACGAGAGCGTCTATGCTCTGAACCACCAAATTTGTACGCTACACCCCCAGCTTCCTCAAGCCTCTTTTGTAGACTACTATCCTCAGGTGACACTGTCACCACGCTGACAGGAATCCCATCGGATCTAGGTATATGCGCTGCACCAACACCACAGAGTATCGCTTTCCCCTTCACACCCTTCTTCCTTGCGAGTATTGTGGCATGGGCCTCCAAGGATGCCTTCAAAGAAATCTCTTTCTCAAGAGCAAATAGGTTCAGGATGTTGAGTGGACGCGCAAACACTGGTACCTGTAGCTGTGACTCATCAGGTTTCAAAAAGTAGTCAGGCTGAGCCTCTGCATCCTTTGCTGCATGCCTCGCCAAGGCTAACCCCTCCATAATGACACTTATGGGGTAATCCTGGTCGCGCTCTCGTTGAGCAATGCGAGGGAACTCAAACAACTTCATCTTCTCCATGGCAGCGACAAGCTCCGCATAGGCATCACCATTGTAGCTGGGCACTTCTACGAGGGGCACCGTCAACATCTTGCCCTCGTGCAGCTCCTCCATAGCTTCAGCCTTGCCACGCGCCAAGGTGGATTGCACAACATTCCCAAAGGCCTACACAACTTATTTGGACTTTAATGTGCCCATAGCAGCTAGGCGAAGACCATGGCTGATCAGCCACCTGTGAATAAAATACCATTCTCATTATAGAGAATAATATCAAGGAAATCAAAGGCTGCAAGTCTGAAACATTCAAAGAAATCAAAAGGAATTAGAGTTTACCTGCGCTCAACAATGGAAGATACCAAGTGTGGGTACAGCTCCTCATCATACTCAATGCTAAGTTTGCGCAGTTTACCCTCTTGCTTCTCCAAGGCTTTCTCTACAGCCTTGCGAAACTCATCCAATTGAGCGAAGTGCTTGCTCTTGTTTTGCTCCATGTACTTCAACCCCCATAGGCAGGTGGACTTGTACTGGTCAAAAGCAGCACGCTCATGGCTCAATTGGGCCAATAAGGATATCCTCTCATCAGCAAGCCTCTGAGAGTACGCATTGGTTGACTCCACTGCAACATGTGCACTAGCCAACTGCGTCCTCAGTAGCGCAATCTCCTCATCCTTCTGCGCACTGCTGCTCTCTTCTCCAGCATACTTAGCCTTGAGCCTAGCAACCAATGAAGCCTGGTGTGCAGCAGCCAAGCTAAGATCCTCTAGCAACTGCTCTGTAGGCCCATCCTCGCATGCCTTCGAAGGCTCTTCCACCTGAGGGTGACTCTCCATAGGTGGTGATTGCTCAACATGCACTGCATCACCCCTGCAGCTTCATCACTGCACGCAGAGGACAAGAAATCAAGATATTATATCAAAGATGTAACAATTCGCAATTTCAGGTTAATTACTATTCCTGGAAAATTTCACTATTCACTTTTACTATTCATTTTTTTCCCGAAACTTTCCCGAAAGTTGATTTTTATTTGATATTCTCGAGTGAAAAATCATTTCCATGGCAAATTAAATGTTTGACATTCGTCAGATCATTTTCGTGAAAGTTATTAAGGAATTACACGTTTTAGGGTAAAACGTCATTCAGAAATTCTACGCACAACGAAATTCGACCCCGTCAGGTGACCCCACATCAGAAAAATGTTTGACACACTCATGATTTATTTGAGAATAAATCATGACTGAGAAAAACATGACCAAACTAAGCCTCGGCCGTGAAAAACTGGAATTTTCAGTTTTTAAGCGTTTTTACTCAGCCGTAACCTTAGCCTATACCTGCACCACGTTTCTAATACGATTTGAGTTTTCAACTTATTAGAAAAAGTCAACATATTTTTCCCTCCTCCTTTGACCAAAAATCATTCCTTGATTTTATAAGTCATTCCGTGATTTTTAGGCTTACGGTTTGATGTCTAAAAGACATTTAATACCAACCGACACTAGACTGAGCCCAGTCTAGACATTACAAGTCATTTTAAATCATTTATATCCTATTAGAAAAGTAACATTTTACTTTTCTCAATTTTACGCAATATTCGTACATTTTACGTATTACGCGTTTTAGACCCGTGTTTCCAGTTTTTAGCAGGGTTTTACCACCCAAATGGAACCTACCACTCATTTTATATTTTATTATGGAGTATTTTGACAAGTTTAATCATTCCTACAAGTTTCGTATTTTTATGATACCCGGTTTTACATTTTGTGACGTAACAACTTACGGTTAGCATTTTACGGAGTCAAAACTATCAATATAACTAGGATAATATCATCACAAGCCAACTCATTCCCTCCTTATCCATGTGAACCGCCACTAGGGGGGGGGGGAGTTTCACACTTGTGGCTTAATCTTGACCCTTCATGCCTTAGATCCTTACACATGTACAACTTGGTCTCCAAGTTTAGCAAAATATCCTAATGCATGTAACCTCCTCATTTTTAGCATAAAAGAGACTCATTCTCTTCCTTTCTCTTTCAATACCAACGACCCAAAACCATCTAAATGCACCATTTTGATCATTGATCTTGCTCATTCAATCCATCACAAGTTCAAGTCATAGTTCCTAGTTGATCCTTAACACCTTTCAACCATAAAACTCTATAAAATCACCACAAAAACTCATCAAATTTCCAAGTGTTCCTAGTGAAGATTTTTACTCAAGGTTGTTTTTATGATAGATTAGTATTTATCAAAGGATTATAAGATAGGGTTTTTGGTATGGAAGCATGGCTATGGTTGGAAAGGTTTTGGAAGATTAAGTAGTGGTTCTTGGTCTTGATCTTGGTTCTAGTTAGGTTCTTCACAAGTTGTAAGCAAACCCTAACTTGCTTCTTGTTAAATAATCATGTTCATATTATTTACATATTATTCTTGCTATATTATGTCTTGTATTCATGTCCATGATGTATGAAAGTGAGCAAAACAAGTTGTTGTAATTGATTGACAAGATAAGTTATTAAAACAAGTAAACTAGTGACTTTCTTGGTAAGACCTGATCAAAATGGTAAAATTATGATATTGGATCATTACATATTACAGTAGAGGACTTAACAAGGAAACCATAGCAATTTGAACCACCTAAAACGAGTATACGAGTCAAAAGTTACGCCCATTTGAAGTTACCAAAGATTTCCGGCAAAACTGCCTAAACCACACTGTTTTGCATTCTGACTTTTTGAAAGTCATACTTCTGGTCCGATTCATCAAAAAGTTAAAACACGAAAGTTGTCCGGAACGACGTTTTCGTTCAGGAGCAAAAAAGCTCGAGCCCTGAAAACGCTTTCCGAGTGATAATTTCTTCAAATTCTTAACAGCCCATTTTTAGACCAAAGTCATTACATATAGGTTATGGTTTATAAAGACCAAAGGGGTCTTATGACCTAGAATCAAGACCACCACCATGGCTAGAGCCAAGGTTGTGTCTCATGACCTTGGAACAAGGACCAAAGGCCATGGCAAGGCCATGACGAAATGACCATGCAAGCTTACTTAGGTGTAAACATGAAACAAAGAGTTAACGATAACTTGAACAAACAATTTGGATCTACTTCACTTAAAAGGAACCATGAGATATTACAAAGAGAAAATGGTCATACAAGACTTATGAAACTTCCCCTAATAACAATCTTCATGTAATAATAAACTTTCCTAAGTTTATTCAAATATTGGACATGTAACTTTTCGGATCAAAACTTATATCTATATATTTTATCAACTACTACAATAGTAGGGAGCCTCATGTGAGGAGTTCATTATGTAAGCCGTTGAGTTGAGTTGTGGATTTACGAATTAAAGTGTCCTGGCTCCTCGAACGTTTACTAACATGACTTCTGAATTATGTCGGCCCGAACGGTAGTAAACGATATATAAGACATACATGTTTCATGAATTATTACTTTCAAAGACTTACACTATACATCATACCACATCATGGACTAAATGCAAGATATTTATATAGGCACTACTTCATATTCTTTACTCCGATCCTAAGTCGCAACATTCTAACATAGGTTGCTCGTAGAAACCTTCGCGATTCGACCATCACATTCATTACTTGATATCTTACTTAAGGTGAGTTCATAGCCCCACTTTCCATTACTTAATTGTTTTACAAACCCTTGGGGGGAATACATGCTATTTTTAACCGAGCATAATGTTTTTAAATTGTATGCTTGCCTGATTGTTTTATTATCACTAAGTACCAGCCTTGCTAAACCGAGATCCCTTATTATGAACCATTTAATCACTAGAAATAGTGAGCGCAAATATTGTGAATAGGCCTATTGGGATTAACGAATCCCATTTGTAGTGAATACATTCATACAAATGCATTAATATTTGAGACCTGGGTATGACAGCAACATACCTACCGGGATAAAACCGCCGATCGATATTGGTACCCGTTAACGTTTTGGTGTCATAAGCTTAGTGAATAATGTGATAATACCTTTTCCGGGCGTATAACAACGTAACCCACCTTTGTTTTCCAAACATGTGTATGAGTCTGATTAGCTCACACTACCAACATATTGTGTTCAAACATTAAACAAACTCTATGAATATCACTCAACCTTTGTGTTGACCTCTCAAGCATGTATTTCAAGTTCATGACGATCAAGGATGGCACGGAAGGGCACGGATACTCAAGAGGGCTATAAATTTTATTATCATTCAAAACTCATTTAATGTAAATTGTAAACATGGAACCATTTGGGACCTCATTTTGTAATCTCTGATATTTATACAATTTGAATGATAAATCTCTTAAAACGACTCAATTGGAGTTTGTTTTCTATTATTGTGACTATTGTGCCGTCGAGTAACACCCAGTTTGAACTCCGCTGCATCCATGAATTGTGGGTGTTACAGATTGGTATTAGAGCCATGGTTATAGAGAAACGGGTCTAATTGAGACCTAAACTATAACCACATGTACAAGCAAAAACATTTTATAGCCTTCCGCTCTCCGTGTCTTCCATCCTCCAGACGATTATGGACTTAGTAAGCATGTTATGATACACAAACATATTAGCATATTCACATATACCCATTTTGAGCATTTCCCCGTAGACATTTTTGTGCTACACAAACATAATTGCATATT
Source organism: Artemisia argyi (assembly GCA_030686995.1). Taxonomy (NCBI): domain Eukaryota; kingdom Viridiplantae; phylum Streptophyta; class Magnoliopsida; order Asterales; family Asteraceae; genus Artemisia; species Artemisia argyi. The sequence continues at coordinate 44,404,101 of CM060696.1, forward strand.
GATATATGTACCCTTAACATAATTGAGCATTTCCCCGTAAGCATTTTATGCTACATGAACATATAAGTATATTGATATATACACACTAGGCATTCTATACTATATGAACATATTAGTATATTGATATATAAACTCGGTTTATTTTCAATCATTTATCTAAACAATGGACTAAACATATCTATGTATGCCCATTCTAAGGCATTTCGGCACAGCCACACTCTCCCAATCATGTTCCTACTCCAACATTTTATGTCCAAGACATTGTGAGATACAATGGTCTCATTCATTTTCCAAGACATTGTGAGATACAATGGTCTCATTCATTTCCAAGACATTGTGAGATACAATGGTCTCATTCATTTTCCAAGACATTGTGAGATACAATGGTCTCATTCATTTTCCAAGACATTGTGAGATACAATGGTCTCATTCATTTTTCAAGACATTGTGAGATACAATGGTCTCATTCACTTTTCAAGACATTGTGAGATACAATGGTCTCATTCATTTTTCAAGACATTGTATTATACAATGGTCTTAACCATTTCTCAAATGTTTTGAGTCACACAATGGTCTAACCTACTTCCCAGACATTGTGAATTGCACAATGGTCTAACCTACTTCCGAGACATTGTGTTTTGCGCAATGGTCTCTAGAATTATTCCATCACATCATCAATATCATTTCATATGATATCAGAAACCCGTCACAACCTATCGATTTCTAAATAGAAATATGAGATTTATAAAGGACAAACAAATCCATCACCTACAAAAGCTGAAGTTCAGCCCTACATTCATCAAAGTTTTCTTATGAAACCTTCATTATTAAAAGTTCGTGATCCTGGCCAAGTATGTTCTATTTTAGAACTAATTAAAACTTCCTTTCCATACGTACCTACCCTTACTATCTTCAATGCAATGGAATATGAAAACATACGTTACAAGTCTTGTATAGCCGGGACTTGCAATTGAAGGGTTTGACATCGCCTTTGTTTCGTGGACAGTTTTCCGAAAGCAACGGACATATCACAAGTATACCTAATTTAGGTGTTTGAAAATTTTATCGAACCTTGGCTAAATATAGACTAGTCACCTATATTTAACCTAGGGACAGTGGAATATAGTCTGACTAACTATATTCGACTTAAAATTTTCAAATACTGAGAGTAGTTGTACTAGGGTTATGTTTAGATTGATTTCCTACATGAACACGATAAACCACCAGAATACATTAAAACAATCTAGAGACACGATAGTGCCTTACCACTCAGCAAGATCTTAACACCTTATTTGTACTACCTAATTTCATTCTTGAAATTTTTCATTTATGAGATAATCCGAACTACTATCTTGGGATAGTTATCAATTATTCTCTTCATCCTGTAGAAGTACTATCCTGTTTAGGTCCTAAGGATACCATCCCGTCATAAACCTTTAAAATTTCTTAAAATTTTAAAGCAAACTTGACATCTCTACCAGTATTAATGTTAAGCATACACTACACACTTTTGTTCATCAACATATCACATCATTATCTTCACAACCGTGGCAAACATAAGCTCATTAACAGATCTTGATGCACTTTTAAAGGTCAAATCATCCTTAGTTACACCACAAGTACCCCCATCAGCTTTACAAGTTTGAATATTCATCTTGTACTTTTGGAACACCAGTGTCATCTCGTAATACACTACCTTGTAATTCACCGGCTAAGTATGAATGTTGTGTCGGGAATTCTTGAGTAGGATGATTTATAATGTCCTTATTTGAATGGATTGGGATGCCTTTTCATTTAAATAAAGAAATTATAAATCATCGAACCATACGTTTATATTCCTTTAGTTACATTGTTTGGGATGCCTCTCTATGTAAATAAAGAATTATAAACAAGTGGGCTTATTTATATCCGAAATAACATAAGTATGAAGTCAATAAACACTAGATACAACAACAGATTACCTACTAGGCTATGATGGCAACGACTATCCCAATTTCCATTAGTACGAGATTTACATTTTGGTTTTCATAATGATAGTGCAATAACAAACAAACTCATTGCGAGGCCATGTAACCATATGCATGTGCAGTCGTACCAAACTCATTACGGGGCCATGTAAACATACGCATGCGCAGTCGTACCAAACTCATTGCGGAGCCATGTAGCCATATGCATGGGCAGCCGTACAATTCAAACAGGACTTGGTCCAACCACATGTTCAACGCTTATTCCATGATTCGATTCTTATATCAATTGCTATCGATACTTGACAACTATATCAAGTTCTATTTGATATTCAACTACTATATCAATTCCTATTAATATCCGACTGCTATATCAATTTCCTTTGATATTCGACTATTACCATACCTTTCCTACATAAAAGTAAGCCTCATCCTACACCATACACTGAAATGACAAATCAAATTACATCACTGGTAATTCCAGACTCTAGTCCTCATAAGTAACCACACCTTTTCATCGACACCACTCCAACATATAACACACATAGAACTTCGAGACGAAGTTCCCCGTAAGGGGTAGAGACTGTAACAATTCGCAATTTCAGGTTAATTACTATTCCCGGAAAATTTCACTATTCACTTTTACTATTCATTTTTTTCCCGAAACTTTCCCGAAAGTTGATTTTTATTTGATATTCTCGAGTGATAAATCATTTCCATGGCAAATTAAATGTTTGACATTCGTCAGATCATTTTCGTGAAAGTTATTAAGGAATTACACGTTTTAGGGTAAAACGTCATTCAGAAATTCTACGCACAACGAAATTCGACCCCGTCAGGTGACCCCACATCAGAAAAATGTTAGACACACTCATGATTTATTTGAGAATAAATCATGACTGAGAAAAACATGACCAAAATAAGCCTCGGCCGTGAAAAACTGGAATTTTCAGTTTTTAAGCGTTTTTACTCAGCCGTAACCTTAGCCTATACCTGCACCGCGTTTCTAATACGATTTGAGTTTTCAACTTATTAGAAAAAGTCAACATATTTTTCCCTTCTCCTTTGACCAAAAATCATTCCTTGATTTTATAAGTCATTCCGTGATTTTTAGGCTTATGGTTTGATGTCTAAAAGACATTTAATACCAACCGACACTAGACTGAGCCCAGTCTAGACATTACAAGTCATTTTAAATCATTTATATCCTATTAGAAAAGTAACATTTTACTTTTCTCAATTTTACGCAATATTCGTACATTTTACGTATTACGCGTTTTAGACCCGTGTTTCCAGTTTTTAGCAGGGTTTTACCACCCAAATGGAACCTACCACTCATTTTATATTTTATTATGGAGTATTTTGACAAGTTTAATCATTCCTACAAGTTTCGTATTTTTACGATACTCGGTTTTACGTTTTGTGACGTAACAACTTACGGTTAGCATTTTACGGAGTCAAAACTATCAATATAACTAGGATAATATCATCACAAGCCAACTCATTCCCTCCTTATCCATGTGAACCGCCACTAGGGGGGGGGGTTTCACACTTGTGGCTTAATCTTGACCCTTCATGCCTTAGATCCTTACACATGTACAACTTGGTCTCCAAGTTTAGCAAAATATCCTAATGCATGTAACCTCCTCATTTTTAGCATAAAAGAGACTCATTCTCTTCCTTTCTCTTTCAATACCAACGACCCAAAACTATCTAAATGCACCATTTTGATCATTGATCTTGCTCATTCAATCCATCACAAGTTCAAGTCATAGTTCCTAGTTGATCCTTAACACCTTTCAACCATAAAACTCTATAAAATCACCACAAAAACTCATCAAATTTCCAAGTGTTCCTAGTGAAGATTTTTACTCAAGGTTGTTTTTATGATAGATTAGTATTTATCAAAGGATTATAAGATAGGGTTTTTGGTATGGAAGCATGGCTATGGTTGGAAAGGTTTTGGAAGATTAAGTAGTGGTTCTTGGTCTTGATCTTGGTTCTAGTTAGTTTCTTCACAAGTTGTAAGCAAACCCTAACTTGCTTCTTGCTAAATAATCATGTTCATATTATTTACATATTATTCTTGCTATATTATGTCTTGTATTCATGTCCATGATGTATGAAAGTGAGCAAAACAAGTTGTTGTAATTGATTGACAAGATAAGTTATTAAAACAAGTAAACTAGTGACTTTCTTGGTAAGACCTGATCAAAATGGTAAAATTATGATATTGGATCATTACATATTACAGTATAGGACTTAACAAGGAAACCATAGCAATTTGAACCACCTAAAACGAGTATACGAGTCAAAAGTTACGCCCATTTGTAGTTACCAAAGATTTCCGGCAAAACTGCCTAAACCACACTGTTTTGCATTCTGACTTTTTGAAAGTCATACTTCTGCTCCGATTCATCAAAAAGTTAAAACACGAAAGTTGTCCGGAACGACGTTTTCGTTCAGGCACAAAGAAGCTCGAGCCCTGAAAACGCTTTCCGAGTGATAATTTCTTCAAATTCTTAACAGCCCATTTTTAGACCAAAGTCATTACATATAGGTTATGGTTATAAAGACCAAAGGGGTCTCATGACCTAGAATCAAGACCACCACCATGGCTAGAGCCAAGGTTGTGTCTCATGACCTTGGAACAAGGACCAAAGGCCATGGCAAGGCCATGACGAAATGACCATGCAAGCTTACTTAGGTGTAAACATGAAACAAAGAGTTAACGATAACTTGAACAAACAATTTGGATCTACTTCATTTAAAAGGAACCATGAGATATTACAAAGAGAAAATGGTCATACAAGACTTATGAAACTTCCCCTAATAACAATCTTCATGTAATAATAAACTTTCCTAAGTTTATTCAAATATTGGACATGTAACTTTTCGGATCAAAACTTATATCTATATATTTTATCAACTACTACAATAGTAGGGAGCCTCATGTGAGAAGTTCACTATGTAAGCCGTCGAGTTGAGTTGTGGATTTACGAATTAAAGTGTCCTGGCTCCTCGAACGTTTACTAACATGACTTCTGAATTATGTCGGCCCGAACGGTAGTAAACGATATATAAGACATACATGTTTCATGAATCATTACTTTCAAAGACTTACACTATACATCATACCACATCATGGACTAAATGCAAGATATTTATATAGGCACTACTTCATATTCTTTACTCCGATCCTAAGTCGCAACATTCTAATATAGGTTGCTCGTAGAAACCTTCGCGATTCGACCATCACATTCATTACTTGATATCTTACTTAAGGTGAGTTCATAGCCCCACTTTCCATTACTTAATTGTTTTACAAACCCTTGGGGGGAATACATGCTATTTTTAACCGAGCACAATGTTTTTAAATTGTATGCTTGCCTGATTGTTTTATTATCACTAAGTACCAGCCTTGCTAAACCGAGATCCCTTATTATGAACCATTTAATCACTAGCAATAGTGAGCGCAAATATTGTGAATAGGCCTATTGGGATTGACGAATCCCATTTGTAGTGAATACATTCATACAAATGCATTAATATTTGAGACCTGGGTATGACAGCAACATACCTACCGGGATAAAACCGCCGATCGATATTGGTACCCGTTAACGTTTTGGTGTCATAAGCTTAGTGAATAATGTGATAATACCTTTTCCGGGCGTATAACAACGTAGCCCACCTTTGTTTTCCAAACATGTGTATGAGTCTGATTAGCTCACACTACCAACATATTGTGTTCAAACATTAAACAAACTCTATGAATATCACTCAACCTTTGTGTTGACCTCTCAAGCATGTATTTCAGGTTCATGACGATCAAGGATGGCACGGAAGGGCATGGATACTCAAGAGGGCTATAAATTTTATTATCATTCAAAACTCATTTAATGTAAATTGTAAACATGGAACCATTTGGGACCTCATTTTGTAATCTCTGATATTTATACAATTTGAATGATAAATCTCTTAAAACGACTCAATTGGAGTTCGTTTTCTATTATTGTGACTATTGTGCCGTCGAGTAACACCCAGTTTGAATTCCGCTGCATCCAAGAATTGGGGGTGTTACAAAAGATACAAAAAAAAAAAAAGGAATGAGACGTAGTTTTCATTACATACTTGGGAGAAGGAGTCTCAGTTGTCTCCTGCACAGTGGTGGTTGGCGACACATCCTCTTTTGACGACACGTCCACAGTAATGATGTGGCGTATTCTCTTAGACGTGCCCGTGCCATCACCACCAGAAAGCTTCTTGCGCTTCACTCCCTGGCTCACCTCTTCCTGATCACTATTAACCTTAAAGATCCCCATACCTTCTGAAGAATCAGTACGCGAAGGCTCTGGGGATTGCACTTCCTCGGTTGGAACACTGCGCACAGGGGTCGCCTCCAATAGGGGTTGGGCGACGTTAGCCGGTTCCTCCTGCGCATACTCCATGATGCGCCTTGCTGTGGCTTCCAGAATTGGTGTCTCACCCTCCCTCAAAGGACGCACCCCCACGGTTACCTGTGTGGGCTTCGCTAACTTCACCACGCTAAACAAATCTATCTCTGCGTAACAAATAACAAACAACAAACAAATTTGAGTTAAATATGGTTGTAATATAAAAGAATTCTTACACTACAGATGCGAAGGAAAGGAAGGACAAGCACCCACCCCGGTTATCCTCATCCAGGAAAGTTGGCACATCGTCAGCGCCTTGAAAGAAGTTGCCACTAATCCCCATGTGCACCAAAAACTCTTATGGGTAAAAGTTGATGGGGATGCGGTTGGCATTTATTGTCTCCGCGTCATCTATGTTATATGTCCCGGGGTCTGGGCGCTCATCCTTTGGTAACGTCCCCTGGGTATAGAACTCAAAGATCCAGGGGAACACTTTATCATCCACCCAGAAAAACATCTCCCTCCAGTTCCTAAGAGCGTCTAACTTTTCTGTATAACATTGAAAGCGCCCTACGCGCTTGGAAAAGGACACCCACCCGTTTGACCACGTTGTATGATAAAACGGGCGGAAGAGATTGATGGTAGGGTTAATGGCCAGTAAACGACAGTTTACTTCAAAATTGGTTATCTTCACTGCGATTATACAGTGCAACTGGGATAAGTGAAGGCGATAAAAATTGAGCACATCGCTCAAGAATAACGAAATGGGCACGCACTGATTCACAAATTCGAAAAAGCATGTGTATACCCCTACCTTTCCCTCAGGGAAGTCAGCAATAGATGCGGTCACGACCGGTACTACCGGATGCAACGCGAGGGAAATATAATAATCCGAGGTGAACTGACGGAGTTCATCCTCGGTTATATTGGAGGAAAAATCAGATAACTGGCGAACCATTTTTGAGATAAAATTCGATGGTGTCAAGATGCGCACGCGCTATTACCTTAGTATAAAGCTGCTTTCTTGACGGGTGTTTGAAGGTTTTTTAACAATGGTGGTAATGAACTTGTTACTGTGATAATCACAATGAAAAGGGGGATACCCTTTATACAGGGTTACCCATAGCCTCGAATGCATGCCATGTGGATCCCACTAACTCTAATCGTGTGGCTGGGAGATCAACAAGTACAACACTTTTTCACGATTTCCGAGGAATATGTGGGACTCATTTAGACTAGATACACCGTATATTTCCCTTTGGCGGGAAATACCTGAAGATTCCCCGCCACGCTTTCTGCTATAATTGTTAGTCTAGCATACGCGGTTGCATCCTACGCATAATAGACTGGGGGACATGATGACTTATAGTCTGCACTCGGGTCAAGAACCCGACCAATGAACACTACTAATGCTAAAGCCCATCACGTGTGGGCTATCATAAGAATAATATGGGCTATCATAATAATGATTTGGGCTCACGAAAGCTCGAACTCAAATATGTTATTTATGGTCTTGATAATGATCTTTTATTTATGGGATAAAGATCAATAGACTGGATAAGGTGTAATACGCCGAAGAGTAAGGAACACGAAACCAACAAGGATTTCGTGTCTATATAAAGAATATCACGGCTCTCATTGAGGTATCATCTGAAAACCCTAACTCTTCACTATAACCCTAAAACCGATTACTTACTCTCACGTCGGAGGATAATCGTAGGAGACAATCCCACGATAAGCCTAACGGTGTTGATAATGATCTTCTATTTGATACGAGAACAGGAACCCAAACAAGGAACGCCCAACTTTTGTATCAACAATTAAAAAGTTTAAAAAATATTTTGATTGCGCCATTTTTTTATTTCTTTTTTAATTTTTTTCCCTTCTCTCTCTTCACCAATGACATATTTGTAGTTATACATCCCCTCGCTTAAGAATCTGTGATTCCTTGTTTTCTTTTTTTTTTTTTCTTTTTTTCTTTAATTTTTTTATCACTTCTTTCTTTCTATTTTTTTTTACATTCTTTCTATTTTTCTTCATATTTTGCAAAATTAGGGTTTTTTGCTCTATGTTGATATTCAATAAAATCAGTAAATTGTTCTTGAAATCATGTTCATTGTTCATATAGGTTACAAATTGACGCTTTTTAACCGTCCAATCAGAAAAAATAAGGTTTTTAACCATGCAATCGTTTAATTGGAAAAGAATTAGTATTTTTAACTGTCCAATCGGTTAATAGGATAAAATTTTGGGGATTTTAACCATCAAATCTGTTTCTAATGGCGATGTTGATACTCATGTGTTCAATCAAGATAATTTGGTATATATATATATATATATATATATATATATATATATATATATATATATATATATATATGTATGTATATGTATATATATATGTATGTATATATATATATATATATATATATATATATATATATATATATATATATATATATATATATATATCTATCTATCTATCTATCTATATATATATATATATATATATACCTACATATACATATATACATATATATATATACCTACATATATATATATATATATATATACATATATATATATATATATATATATATATATATATATATATATATATATATATATATATATATATATATATATATACTAGCTTTCTAAGCCCGCCTGATGGGCGGGCATGCTTTGAAATTTAACGTGTTAGTTATCGTAAAACATTTATTGGTAGTGTTTTTAATAGAGATGATTTGTAAATAGCTTTTTTAATATGGAACTTTGAAGTGATAAATATATTTTTGTGTTGTACTTTAGACAGTTGTTATTGTGGTATGTAATTGTTGTGTTGACTTGTAATTTTACATTTTAGTTGGCGTGCATGGTATGTAATTTTCATTATATTCATGTTATTTTGTTTGTGTTTTTAAAAATAATATAATATAAATTTTGATGATGTCAAAGGACGGGGAAATATTTTTAGGCACCTTGTTTTTGTTTACATTTGATAATAATTTTAATAGATAGTTATTTTTTAACCTATAGTCAATCTATACATGGTCGTTTGATATAGCATTTTTAACCCTTGTTTTATTAAATGTATTAAAATAAAGACGACTATAAACGATTAAAAAGTTGTTATCTGGAGAAAAAAATACTAATAATTATACAATTTTGAAATTATAATTTTTGATACGATATTTGATGTCACTTTTTTTTTTTTTTTTTTTTTTTTTTTTTTTTTTTTATGTAAGTGTATTTTTAAAATGTATAATTTTGTGTTGTATTATTTTGTTATGTTATTAGTTGTGTTAATATTAAATAAAATGTATTTGAGTAGCATGCAAGAGGTCTAGTTACTCATGCCTATTCCAGTGTTCTGAAAAGCTCAAGGCGCACTAAGGCGCAAAGGGGGTCGAAGAGCCTCGAGTCGAGGCGCATTCCAAGGCGCGGGATTCATGAATGCGAGGCGCACTAAAAACATTAAGTTTTTTATAACATATGTGACCATTTATGTAGCTTAAATAATACAAAATAACATTAAAATACTTAATGCATAACACATATTGCCATTATAAATATTAAAATGGATTGGTTGTCACTTCTAGAACGGATCAACTCTTTTGCTCTATGACCTATATAGAAATTAAAATCCATATCAGACTAAATATGTTTGTGTCCTACACTTGTAGCTTACATCTAACAAAGCTCACAATTGAACCCAAAATATCAAGTAAGCAATATATTAATATTCAAGGCACAATGCTACATTTTCATGATAATATGTCGTAAAAAAATATTTAATGAAACAAAATAACTTCTTAAAGAAAATTTCAATCAATAAAATAAACATAAAATCAATTTAAATTTAGAAATTATATAAATACTCACCTATGACTTAAAAGGCCCATGCATTATATCTTAAAAAAAAAAAAAAAAAAAAAAAAAAAAAAAGTCCCAAGGCGCAAAATATGGCCTAGGCGCAAAAATCGCCCGAGGCGCCAAGGCGCAAAAATCGCAAAATCGCGCGATTTTTGTGGAAGTCATGCATGTCGTGCGCCTCGAGTCAAAAAAATCCCCAAGGCTAGCGCCTTGTGCGACTTAGCGCCTAGGCGCGCCTTAGGCGCGATTTTGACAACTTTGGCCTATTCCTGATCATTTCATCTCTTCATTACTCCTTTCACCCCCTTCAGACTATCCATCATTACGTTAAATCGAAAATATCAATACTTGTTTGGTCAAATTATTTGTTACTGGAGAAACTAAAAGCAAAGGTCTCAACTTTGTTTTTTTAATTGTATTTAGGGTTTTATCATCCTTGCTACAGTGTTTTTTTCGATATTCTTAAACCACAGATCATTTGATTTGCTAATTTATATATATTTAAAATTATATTGAAGTGAATAATCTTTGATTGCATGGTTTTATTGTGCTTGATCTTATGTTATGGCTGTTTTTTTAGGTTGATTATCTATTGTGTTTGTTTAATAGGAATAGGATTAGGAAGAATACAATTGTTTTTAACGATTTTAATGTTTTGTAGCCAGTCGTTTGTGGTTGGATTTTGATAAAAATGATATGAAGCTGTATATTGATTGCTAAAATATTTATTATTATGTTTGTAGTTGTTTTTATGTTTTATACTGTTGGTACATTTTTATTTAGATTAGACTTTGAGGTTGTTATGTTACTTATGATTAGATTCTATGTTTTAATAAAGAGAAACATATTTTGTTATAACACTGTTTTCTTGTTTAGTTTTACCCATATAAGTTTGTAAAATGGCGTTTCATGTTTTCTTGTTTGTGAGATATATATGAGATGTGACATCAAATACTATGTAATAGTTGAGTAAGGTAAAGGTTTTAGAGGCTCCGGGAATGACTGGTATATCTCATGGAACTTTGTTAATTAAGATATGACATTATATTGGATGTGCCTGTGATCCGGGTTGGGAGCTTCTTCATTTTGAATATCTTGTTTACATACATCATCTTTGTATTTGATATAATTACATAACACTCTTTTCCAAAATAATAAAAAAAGTCGAGCCAATAATCTAAAAGCTAATCAAGGATAGTGAATAAAACAAAAAACTGAAGGGAGTAATGTGGTTCTATCCATGCCGGGTAATCATGTATTGTTCACACTTGGTTGCTCTGGATCGTGACTATCTCCTCCTTTCTTATTCACACGAACATGAAGTACTTTATCTTCTTTCATGCAAGAAGCATACAAGTGTCTCCAACTTAAACATGGTTACCTTTTATTAATTAATACCATTTTTTTAGTTATGGTATTGATTCTGACTCTTGAAAAGTTAGTTTCAATAAAGTACATAATCAAAGAGTGGTTTTAATTTATAAATTAAAGTATGGTTGAAGATATAGATATTTTACAAAATGCTTCATGCGCGTGTGAAGAAGAATCAAGGGAGTGAGAAGAAAGAATATAAGAAGGAATAGATCTCATTTGGTTATCTGGATCGTGACTATTTCCTCCTTTCTTATTCACATGAACATGAAGCATTTTATCGTTTTTCACGCAAGAAGCATGAATAAACAAAGAGTAGTTTTAATTTATGAATGTAAGTATGTATGAAGATTGAGATATTTTATAAAATGCTTCATGTTCATGTGAAGAAGAATCGAGGCGGTGAGAAGAAAGGATATAAAAAGCAGTAGAGACAGAATACGAAGGTAATTGAAGCCTGTTTTTTTTACTACGAATCAAGTAAGTTCTAGTTGTTTCGAATGATCTTAATCCTTTGTTTAGTTTTTAATTGTTATTTATTTGATTTTACACTACGCATACACCTAATCTCCATTTAACTAGATTAAATACCTTGGATCAACAAAATCTGTTCCACCCATTCTATAGAAGCAACATACATGCTAATATAGAATGTGAATTTGTTTTTTAATATTGATTTAGGTTTACTGTAATTATGATAGTATTGATTTAGTTCTGGATTATCTGTATTTCAATACACGTGTCTTTCTGATATTGCATGTCTTCATTGTTGCTTAATTTTAAAACCACTAATCAGTAATTGTATCTGCATTCTTTTATTGTTGACAAGTTTTAAAGCCCCTAATTGTTTATACGAATGGTTTTAGTATATTGTTACTGTAATTATGATAGTATTGATTTAGTTCTGGATTATCTGTATTTCGATACCTGTGTCTTTTCGATATTGCATGTCTTCATTGTTGCTTAATTTTAAAACCCCCAATCGGTAATTGTAACTGCATTATTTTATTGTTGGCAAGTTTTAAAGCCCCCAATTGTTTATACGAATGGTTTTAGTATATTGTTACTATTTTTAATTTCACAGTAACATTGGTTATTGATTGTGATAAGATTTTTTCAGTTGTAACTTGTAATGCAATCTATTTTTTATTTTACTTTTAAACAGCCTTTAATGTATATAAGATGCAGAGGTGGTGAATAAGGTGCATGAGTTTAATAGTTGCGTCATTGATGGAGAATTTTATATTATATATAGATAGGATAGAAGAGAGTATGTAGAAGTGAGGGTGCTTGAGCAAGGTTTTTTTTTTTTTTTTTTTTTTTTTTTTTTTTTTTTATATTATTATTATGGTGGATTATTTGAATGGTTTTAGTATATCGTCATTATTTTTACTTTTCTGGTAATATTGGTTATAGATTGTGATAAGCATTCTTCATCTGTAAACTGGAACGCACTTCATCTGTAGACTTCATTATTTATGTTAGTTTTGAATAGCTAATATTGTGTTTAAGTTTTCTGGTTTTGGTTTACAATATAATGTTGTTTCTTTCAATAAATTATGTCCTTAAATGGCATGGCTATTGTGTAACATTAAATTTGTTAAACCTCACAGATGGCCTTTTAAGTCAAGTTTGAAAATGGCGATGAAAGTGGTTTGAAAGTTTCATTCAAATTGTTTGAACTTATTGATCGTAAAGACAGTGAATGACTGTTTGCAAAGATGGTTGATAAGATTTATGAGTTTAAGATTCGGGTCATTAATGGTGAATCTGGTCTTATATATGGAAACCAATGGAAAGAGAGTGTAGAAGTTAGTGGGCTTAAGCAGGGTTGGGCTGTTTTATTTGACGTTAGGAATTCTCTGTATGTTCTTGTCAGCCATTTTGATGAGCATGGTAATTGTGTTAAAAGGTTTTAGAATGATAGCTGATGGAATTAAATTGACTAAATGTGTTGCGTAGACGTCAAGAATGAATTCTTTAAAACAGGTACTATGTCACAACTCGTAATTTCATGTCCTTTTTCACATGTCGAAATTTCATTTTTATTTCGGGAAGTTACTATTCATCAGTTACTATTCACTTTCACTATTCATCTCTGAAATTTTTATTTCATATTCTCGTAAGTTAAACTATTTTAACGGTAATCCGAGAGTTTTACGCTCGTCGGATCATTTCTGCAAAAATCACGAAGCCGTGTTCAAGATTTACTTTTGGGTTTAAACGTCGTTCCAGCATCCCGATATGTCCATAAAACATTATAAACAATAGAAATATGATTTTCTCTCATTTTACGACAATTCTAAAAGTTTTGGAATTTTACGTTTTTCAGTTCAACGTTTTACGCGAATTACGCGTTTTAAACCCGCGTTACCAGTTTTAACAGCGTTTAAGCAACCCGATGGAACTTACCATTCATTTTATATTTTATTATGGAGTATTTTAATAAGTTTAGTCATTCTTTCAAGTTTCATATTTTTACAATACCCGGATTTACGTTTCGCGGTTTAAAACTTTACGGTTAGCGATTAACGGAACCAAAACCGACTCCGTGAACTAGATATTAACAATTTTCCAACATACTCATCAACCATGTGCAGCCCCCCCCCCCCCCCCCCCCCCCACCATGTTACTTCCACTTGACCCTTTATTTACCATTATGCCATTAGATTAGATATTTTCATACAAAAACACAAATAACACATTTATATTCATTTCAAGAATCAAAGTCAAGGTTTTCTCTTGTTCTTCCTCTCTAGCCACGACCCAAAATAAAAACCAAGGAAGGATCCATCAATTTTTGAAGATCAAGTGTTAATCAAGCTCTACTTTCTTTCCTTGTTAGGGTTTTGTGATAAAAACCTAGGTTTCTTAATCCATTTATCATCAAACCCCATATATATTCAAGTAAGCTTCAAGTGTTATTTTTCATCATCTATTACCTTCATTTCATTAGTAACATGTTGTATTTTCACGGTATATTGGTTAAATATGCAAGTAGTTATGTTATATATACCACTTTTCAAGTATTCCTTAATTATTATGAGATTATAATTAACCTATGATTATCTCTATGAAACCCACCAAGGTTGGTGATGTTTAGGTACCCATGACACCTTGAGAAGGTGTATGGTAGGATTAGACTAGATTTGTGGTGATTGGAGTGGATTTGGACAAGTATTAAACAAGAAAAATGAATTTTAGCCACTATATAAATGTTGCTGTCCCATTTTGTAAAATCCAGAAAAATCAGGGGATTCCGGGTAACTTTGGGCTAAATATTTAGAAAATACTTTCAAAAACGAAGCCGTGGGCGAAAGAACGGATTAAAATGAGTTTATAACGAAGGAGATATGATTTTTGCAAGTTTAACGACGAAAACTATTTTCTGAAAATTATACTTGCTGACCCACGATTTTCAAGGGCCAATCTGAGGTGTAAAACTTGATCTAGCCATCCCGACTTATCAAAAATATATTAGTATGTTGTCCCACGATTCCGGGGATATAAAGAACGTAGAAAACAAGCTTATAACGACCAAGATATACACCAAACGAGGATCGTGGAGTACCGTTTCAACATATGAAAATGTTATATTTTGCGACGAAAACCTTATATTTGCCGATAGAACACCAAACGAGGATCGTGGAGTACCGTTTCAACATATTTATACAAAAAGTGGTTATTAACTTAACGAGACGTCAAAAACATATTTTTCG
This sequence comes from Artemisia argyi, assembly GCA_030686995.1. Lineage (NCBI taxonomy): Eukaryota > Viridiplantae > Streptophyta > Magnoliopsida > Asterales > Asteraceae > Artemisia > Artemisia argyi. The sequence goes on from CM060696.1 coordinate 44,419,425, forward strand.
ATGATAAGCGTTATTTTCAAAACTAACGAGTGGTATCGATAACATACGTATTTGCATATGTAGCATCATTTCATTTCTTACATTAGACCGTATCATCCATATTAGGTTGCGGTTAGAAATCGAACCTCATTTCTGTGTATCCACTTTTGTCATCGTAGCTATCGCACCAGGTGAGTCATAGCCCCTACTCTTTTAATTGTTTTATCAACTCTTTGGGGGAGAATACATGCTCGTTTTACTTAAACGCATTACTCGCTTTACATGGTTGATTACCTGTATTTCATTGGTATGTTTGATTACCTGCATTTCATGGGATTGTCATCATTGTTTATATAACCTCATTGTTAAAATTGTTTATATAGCAGTTTTGCTACACTTATCTTTGAATTGAGATTCAAACATTATTTTGTTCACACAAACCAAAACACATTTGGCAGTGGGTTGTAAACACATAGGTTACAAGTCTCTTATGGCGGGACTTGGAACTGAGTGGATTTACGATGCCTTTGCTGGGAAATCTTCATTCATATGCATAACATTCTTTTTCACAAGACTCTGTGAACTCACCAACCATTGTGTTGATACTTTAGCATGTATTTTCAGGTTTTAAGCAATGGCACGCTACAGGAGGTTTTGGCAGGGCATGGCATGGTCATAGAAGACTCTAATTATTCATTTGGGGACCGTTTTAAACTATTTTAAGGGCCTATTTCCGCATTATTTTTAACAATGTAGATTCAACATTTTGATTAAACTATTTTATTCTAAATGATTCAAGTTAAAACCATTTTTGAACTTGTGTTGTAATACCAATTGAGTTACACCCCAGCTACATGTATGCTTCCGCTGGACCCGATTTTGGGGTTGTGACAGATTGGTATCAGAGCTTTGGCTATAGCGAACTAAGTGTTTTTAAAACCTAGACTATAGCTACTTTCATGAAAACTTAACCCTATGACCGTCACGTGCCTGCCTGCCAAGCTGAAGCCTCATTTGTGGTTAGTTGCAGACATAGGTGATGAGATTTATGTCTCATTATCTGATATATTATATTCATTTATTACAGTTGTTTACTATAATTGTCTTTCATATAAGCATGTTCACGTATCGTATATGTCACCGCATTATGTTTTTCCTTGCATAGTTTCATCATTTGACCTCGAGTTTGGTCACCTGCCTTAGTCTTTTTGAACGTCTTGGTATTTGTGAAGGACATAGTATTAGTATAACTGAACTGAGTTTTTCAAAATTCATGGAACCTCGGTGGAATATAGACTAGTCATCTATATTCGACCCGGGATAGTGGGACATAGGCTGACTACCTATGTCTGACTCATAAATGAATTTTGCAACACTGAGAATGGTTATAATAAAATTTTGTCTGGATTGAATCCTTTACTCATTTTCCAAATGTTTCTTGCATGTGTGAGTATACCCTCATTGTCAGAACATTCATACTTTTTATCACCTCGTGAACCGCCGCCTGGAAGCACGTCAACTGGTCATTTCATCTCATGAACATTCACGTTTATGCATAATACATTTACATCACAATAGTCACTTTCATCAAAATCATATTATGTCGCAGCTGTCACATTCTTTTCCCTTCTCACCATCACTATCATTTCCCTTTCCCATCCATATATATATATATATATAAGGAATTAGGTGACACTCTATAGATTCCTATGCCACTCATCCCTCAGTACTCCCAATATTGATAAGTGGATATTATCAATGACCTCCCTAGGAAAGATTTTTCCATACCATCAATTACTAGGAGGATTTCTCGATACAAGAAAAACAATGAAAGGATTACAGAACTACTAACTAGGACTAGAAGTATATAGTCAGAAAACTCATAACTCAACAAAAATCCTAAGATACCACGAGACCATCCGAATCACCATCTCTGACCTAGTTGTCAAATTTTATCATTCAAAGGTACTAGCTAGACTGAGCTACATGATCGAACACAATGTTAAGGTACGCTAACAACACTGTAGAAATAAACCAAGCCTTCTAACCGATACTGTAGAATATTTTTTATTAAATATGGTCTCATCTAAATGCAAACTTCCCTGCAATGAGTTTTCACCAAGGATAATTGATTTGAAATAAGAATATCGGTATAGATTCTCCTAAAACGTTGTGTTCTCTAGAAATTCCAGATAACCTCATTTCCATACCAAGAAAGGGATCAGACCCGAACATATATTTTGCCAATGTGATGACATATTTCAACTATAAATCATTTCAGGACTTAAGTTAGTTTGAATATTTATGCGTGTAGTTTTGCCTAGTACCCACCAATAGGCATTATTCAACCTCAGGAACTAAACGTTAGACATCTATGCATTTGTGCAAACATACCTACCTGTCTATTTTATCCTCTTAATACTTTCACTTTTAAAGGGATTTTTCTCTAAACTACCGTTATACAAAACATGTATCTTGTAAGAAATACTTTTCTGAGGCACTTATTTTCACAAGCAAATTCCTTTTGGTTAATCTTTCACAAAACTACTGGATGCTAAGAAATTTTAAACATCGATCTTTGGTAAATCATACTATCCACCTTATGTTGAAAATAGTTCTATCTTGCATAACTATTAAATTCTGAAACATCAAGTAAAATGTTACTTAAAAAGCTGTTTGCTTAAGGTTGTAAATTCATTTATTCATGGAAGGTTTATGAACAAAACACACAATCTCAAAACAAACTTTGAAAAATCAATCACTATATTACATCACTTATACATTTAGGATTTTGTGATTTGATGACATAGAGCTTGGGGAAAATCTTAGTAATGGAGACTAAGCATCGTAGTTGGAGAAAGACTCAATTCATGACATCCTGCGGAGGATCACAACCTTATCATAATCTATTATTTTCAACAACACCCTTTGACGGACTTAACCTTGTAAGTTCTTCCACAAGATTCATGATACCCATTTCAATTATTTCTAATAGAGGAATTTGATTCACCTCAAACTCCTAGCGATTTCATTAAGTTTCCTTTGGAACCACAGCACCTATCATCTTCAGACCAATGGTCAGAATTAGAGAACGATTGAAACATAGGGAGAACTGCATTTATTGGGTATGGATTTACTTGCATTTATTGGGTATGGAGTTACCTGCATTTATTGGGTATGGATTTACCTGCATTTATTGGGTATAGAGTTACCTGCATTTATTGGGTATGGAGTTACCTGCATTTATTGGGTATGGAGTTACCTGCATTTATTGGGTATGGATTTACCTGCATTTATTAGGTATAGAGTTACCTGCATTTATTGGGTATAGAGTTACCTGCATTTATTGGGTATGGATTTACCTGCATTTATTGGGTATGGATTTACCTACATTTGGAAAAGCTTAACTCCCTAGTCTAGTAAGCATTCATGAAATAACCAGGAATTTCCTACAAATCAAGAATCAGTTACAAGTTTGATAAGTTGTAAACTATTAGAATTCCAAGTTAGTGGCAGAGTCATGTTGAAAGTTCTGCCTAGGAAAGGCATGATACCATTCAGAAAAATTCGGGAAGTTAAACCCGATATACACTGGACCCAACACTGGACCATTTAATATTTCAGACAGAATAGGTCTGGTGGTCGTCAGACTTGAATCTTGTCAGAGCTCAGAAGTTTACACTATGAATATCATCATCTTTTCACCTATACCACTCCAGAAATCAACACAAACTGAACTTCGGGACGAAGTTCCTTTTAGAGGGGAAGAATGTCACAACTCGTAATTTCATGTCCTTTTTCACATGTCAAAATTTCATTTTTATTTCGGGGAGTTCCTATTCATCAGTTACTATTCACTATTACTATTCACTTTCACTATTCATCTCTGAAATTTTTATTTCATATTCTCGTAAGTTAAACTATTTTAACGGTAATCCGAGAGTTTGACGCTCGTTGGATCATTTCTACAAAAATCACGAAGCCGTGTCCGAGATTTACTTTTGGGTGTAAACGTCGTTCCAGCATCCCGATATGTCCATAAAACATTATAAGCAATAGAAATATGATTTTATCTCATTTTACGACAATTCTAAAAGTTTTGGAATTTTACGTTTTTTAGTTCAGCGTTTTACGCGAATTACGCGTTTTAAACCCGCGTTTCAAGTTTTAACAGCGTTTAAGCAACCCGATGGAACTTACCATTCATTTTATAGTTTATTATGGAGTATTTTGACAATTTTAGTCATTCTTTCAAGTTTCATATTTTTACGATACCCGGATTTACGTTTCGCGGTTTAAAACTTTACGGTTAGCGATTAACGGAACCAAAACCGACTCCGTGAACTAGATATTAACAAGTTTCCTACATACTCATCAACCATGTGCAGCCCCCCCCCCCCCCCCATTTATTTACTATTATGCCATTGGATTAGATATTTTCATACAAAAACACAAATAACACATTTATATTCATTTCAAGAATCAAAGTCAAGGTTTTCTCTTGTTCTTCCTCCCTAGCCACGACCCAAAATAAAAACCAAGGAAGGATCCATCAATTTTTGAAGATCAAGTGTTAATCAAGCTCTACTTTCTTTCCTTGTTAGGGTTTTGTTATAAAAACATAGGTTTCTTAATCCATTTCTCATCAAACTCCATATATATTCAAGTAAGCTTCAAGTGTTATTTTTCATCATCTATTACCTTCATTTCATTAGTAACATGTTGTATTTTCATGGTATATTGGTTAAATATGCAAGTAGTTATGTTATATATACCATTTTTCAAGTATTTCTTAATTATTATGAGATTATAATTAACCAATGATTATCCCCATGAAACCCACCAAGGTTGGTGATGTTTAGGAACCCATGACACCTTGAGAAGGTGTATGGTAGGATTAGACTAGATTTGTGGTGATTGGAGTAGATTTGGACAAGTATTAAACAAGAAAAATGAATTTTAGCCACTATATAAACGTTGCTGTCCCATTTTGTAAAATCCAGAAAAATCAGGGGATTCCGGGTAACTTTGGGCTAAAGATTTAGAAAATACTTTAAAAAACGAAGCCGTGGGCGAAAGAACGGATTAAAATGAGTCTATAACGAAGGAGATATGATTTTTGCAAGTTTAACGACGAAAACTATTTTCTGAAAATTATACTTGCTGTCCCACGATTTTCAAGGGCCAATCTGAGGTGTAAAACTTGATCTAGCCATCCCGACTTATCAAAAATATATTTGTATGTTGTTCCACGATTCCAGGGATATAAAGAACGTAGAAAACAAGCTTATAACGACCAAGATATACACGTTTCAAAATCGACGAAACTCTATTTATAACGACCAAGCTTATAGAAACAGTTTTTGTAATACATCATGTTGAGAGCCAATTTACTCATCGACAAACTCATTTCTGCAAAATTTACATCATTGACAAAAAGTTAGTCCACCCAGCCTAGTTTCGAAAACATCCACCCGTTTGTCAAAAGGATTTATAACGAATAACTTGTGGACTTCGAAACTTTCCCGAAAACTGCCCAGAATCTGCCGAAACAGCCCAAACACCTTAATTCATGGCTATATATCTTTATGATCGAGACCCGTATGGACAAACTTTAGTTCTATGACTTTTTAGTTAAGGTCAAAGTCTTTCTAAAACTACTGAGCTTCTTTCCTAACTCTTAATACTCACCATTTCGCGACTAGTTTTGCCAGACCACTTTGGCCATATATTTCAAGTAATGAAAATGTTATATTTTGGACGTCAAAAACGTATTTTTCGACGATAAGCGTTATTTTCAAAACTAACGAGTGGTATCGATAACATACGTATTTGCATGTGTAGCATCATTTCATTTCTTACATTAGACCGTATCGTCCATATTAGGTTGCGGTTAGAGATCGAACCTCATTTCTGTGTATCCACTTTTGTCATCGTAGCTATCGCACCAGGTGAGTCATACCCCCTACTATTTTAATTGTTTTATCAACTCTTTGGTGGAGAATACATGCTCTTTTTACTTAAACGCATTACTCGCTTTACATGGTTGATTACCTGCATTTCGTTGGTATGTTTGATTACCTGCATTTCATTGGTATGTTTGATTACCTGCATTTCATGGGATTGTCATCATTGTTTATATAACCTCATTGTTAAATTTGTTTATATAGCGGTTTTGCTACACTTATCTTTGAATTGAGATTCAAGCATTATTTTGTTCACACAAACCAAAACACATTTGGCAGTGGGTTGTAAACACACAGGTTACAAGTCTCTTATGGCGGGACTTGGAACTGAGTGGATTTACGATGCCTTTGCTGGGAAATCTTCATTCATATGCATAACATTCTTTTTCACAAGACTCTATGAACTCACCAACCATTGTGTTGACACTTTAGCATGTATTTTCAGGTTTTAAGCAATGGCACGCTACAGGAGGTTTTGGCAGGGCATGACATGGTTATAGAAGACTCCGATTATTCATTTAGGGACCGTTTTAAACTATTTTAAGGGCCTATTTTCGCATTATTTTTAACAATGTAGATTCAACATTTTGATTAAACTATTTTATTCTAAATGATTCAAGTGAAAACCATTTTTGAACTTGTGTTGTAATACCAATTGAGTTACACCCCAGCTACATGTATGCTTCCGCTGGACCCGATTTTGGGGGTGTGACATACTATGTAAATTCTATGTCTTGTAAGTTTGATAGCTAAAAACTTACTTGCTGATTTATACTGATCTAGTTTCATCATTTTGTGATATTCATTTATAGCAATTGCCAGAAAGTTTCCTTGAAGGAAATGGTTTTAAAAAGCATACTTTATATTGTGTCAGAACTTGTGATGGGTGGATGAGGGTTTATATAGATTTTGATATGAACAAACCATCTGGTTTCTATGTGTCTGATTGGGAGAAATTTTGTGAGAAACATATGATTGATGGAAGTCAAACCTTGGTTATCTACTTTATTGTTGGGCATCATTTTATCATAACAATACATGATGCTGATGGTTTTTGTCAGGACCCTAAATTTCAACATAAGTCAGTTTTTTTTTTAGATATTTTTTAATTATTGTTTGAGTATGTCGTTGTTACTATTTTTCTTGACATATAAATGTTTATCTGAATCTGCATGTTGGAAAAAGGCTCGTCCTTTCTTGTTGATCTCATCGGACATTCTTTTGAAATGTCCTCCATTTGCATTGGTTAGTGTAATTAAGTTTTTGTTTTTCTTTAAATTATTTTTTTATACATTAATTATTTGTTATGAATTCTATAAGCAATATACTTATATGATACTGTCTCATAGGGGCTGGTTGCGGAAAAAAGTTATTAAGGTTGAAGAAGATGATGTTTTTCCATCTGATATGAATGTTGAACCTGATAACCATGCTTTATATGCCAAGAGAAGAAAAGGTCATTCCATTGGTAAAAAGTCGACTAAGGTAGTAAAATTTGTTACAATTGTTTTACACTGAAATTATTCAGTAAGCTTGTCTATGTTTTTAATATGGTCCTATTTTTCAGAAATGTGCTGCTTCAAGCAAAAAAAATATTCGCACGTCAAACAACCTGATTGGTAACGGTCATAGTTTTGTTAAGAAGCTTTGCAGCACTACTAAGAAGGGTTACGTTATAAGTGCATACTATATTGTTACAATAGCATTTATGTATGCTGTTTCAGTTTAAATTTTAAATTTGTGTTTAATACATTTGAACAGACTGTTGAGGCAACATGATCAAGATCTCCTAATGTTTTAATGATGACAAATAAACCTTCGAAACACAAAAAATAACAAACGGTAGCCAAAATTCCCCGAATCCATATCTGGTGCTGGCGCGCTGTCCACGCGTTGATGGGTGGGTGACGCGCCAGGCTTCTGTATGGTTCGGGATGAATTTTGAAAGTAGGCTTTCCCCTAACCTGATAAATATGGATCTTTCAATACAGTTATGAATATGTCATGTGCTTAATTGAGAATATTGGACCCTTTTAGTTTGTTACGGTTAACTATAAAGTTAATCTAACAATGTTACATGATGTAGCAAAGGATTAATTAACAATAGTAAATAAACGTAAAAATAAGACACAAAGTTTTCAACGTTTAATTCTTTATTAGAAATTAATCAAAAGAATTATACCCAAGTGTTTGCGGAACAACACTTGTGATTGAAATGACAAGTATGGTATACTCCTCACTAAACTCAAACTAAGTTTGAGTGACAACAAAATCCAGCTGAGCTATCTCAGGGATTGTGTTCTTCTTTGGAGAGTCTAGAGATTTGGTTTGTGAATGTTTACGCATTAAGTGCACAAACTTAATCTCTACCTCTCCCACTTATTCCCTATTTATACACAAGCAGATTCTAACACACACCTAATAGAGAAACAATACAAGACAAATTACGTCATCCTACATTGGACAAAATACATAGGTATTTTGTCCCTGTTACAAATGACTATATGTAGTAAAGTGTCACAACTCACCATTTCAGGTCATTTTCCAAACTTTGACAATTTACTATTCATAAATCACTATTCATCAAAACACTATTCATCATTTTACTATTCGTCATTTTCGAGGTCAATTTGATATTCTAAGAAGCATTCAAAAATTTTACTATTCACCAAGTACTATTCATTCCCGGAAAGAAAATACTATTCATGTGCATTGCTCATTTCATCGTAAATTTAGTTTACGAGTACTTAAATTCGCGTAACCGTATTGGTTCAGGTGCGAATTCATAAATTATCATTAGGGACACTTCATACGGACAAGAGAAATAGTCTACATATCATCGTAATGACATATGCATGCTATACCACTCGTAGAATATTCTTATTATTATTTTTGGTACGTTTAACGTTTTACATTTATTTATTTTAATTAAACGATAACCCGCGATAAATAAATATAACCTACATATCTAAAAATCCTCATGATGGTTCCGATATATTTTTAAACTCCTTATAACGTCATAAAAATTATAAAATTCATTTACCCGGTATTTTGGGAATTTATTAGATTTAAAATGTAAGTTTAATATAATACGACAGTTTTCGTGAAAACTAAACAATATCACCCGAACACTCAATACTTGTTCCCAACGTATTTTTAACATTTTTATGACTTTATTAAGTCCCGACTAACTTGTTAAAATTTATTTCTCGCAAACCCGGTACTCAATTATAACTAAAAACTAACTACGATTACCTAAATTTAACACCTAAAAACCTATACTTATACTACAAATCATCCACTAACTATCCTAAATAAATCAAAGTCCATATTATTGCTTTTGAACTCTTTGAAAACCGGCCATGACCCCCCCCCCCCCCCCCTTAACCTAGGGCATTAAATTTTTCTTAACTTATTAAAACTTACAAATAAATATCTATAAACCTAAACTACAACTCACACTTAAAAACTTTAGATCAAAAAAATTTCTTTTCTCTCTTTTCTTCCCCAAAACCCACGGCCAAACCACAAGGACCAAGAACACCAAGATCAAGTGTTTATTTTTCAAAGATTAAAGCTACAAAGTTGTTTATTTCATCATTCTAGTTAAGAGTTTTGCAATACAAACTCAAGAAACACAAGATTTCTCATCATCTAGTCACCTAATATTTCAAAGTAAGTTATCAAATTTATTTTCATGATTTCATCTTATATTTACTAGTATCATATGATTTTCATGCTTAATTTCATGCACAAGTTAGCTATACCACATTCTTTTTGTTAACTTTTTGAACATACAAACCCTAGAATTTGTTTTAGGTATTCCCTTGCAAAATTAACATGATTAGTGATGATTAGGAACCCATGACACCCTAAGAAGGTGTATGGTAAGATTAGATTAGCTTTGTGGTGTTTGCAAGAGATTTGGTGATGTTAGAAACAAGTTTAGGACACTAGAAATGGATTTGGAACATATATTTATACCTTCTGTCCCATTTTTTCAAACCCAGGAAAATCAGGAAATATAAAGTAAACTTTGGCAAAAATTTTAGAAAATACATTCAAAAACGAAGCCGTAGGCGAAAGAACGGGTTAAAACGAGTTTATAACGAAGGAGATATGATTTTTGCAAGTTTATTGACGAAAACAATTTTTCTGAAAATTGTTGCTGTTGGACGATTTTTGGCGGACAAACCGAGGCGTTAGGTGTAACCTAGAGAAGCCGAGTTATCAAAAATATATTAGTACATACTAAGACGAATCCGTGGATATAAAGAACGAGGAAAATGAACTTAAAACGACCAAGTTATTCACGTTTCAATATCGGCGAAAATCCTCTATAATTGGCAGCTTTTATAAGAAATAATAATAATACTACTTCTTCGTACTAAATTCTAGATTTTCTAGAAATACTACTAAATTGCCGAAATTTATAACTAACGAAGTACTTATACTTATGAGCTTATTTTTACGACCATTAGACTATACTTCAAGGTTTTCAAGACGAAGTTTGTAACACTAACTTCTATACATATATATTACGACAAGTTTACACAAGTCTAGTTAAGACTTATTATTTTTCTCAAGTATGAAATATATTTTCATAAGACTATAACTAGTATATTTTCAAGTTAAAAGTGGTATAGTTATCATGTGCATACATATTCTCTACATCATTTCATGATCTAAATTAGATTATATTCATTCGTCATAGGTTGCGGTTGAATTCATTCCTTGTTGTCCGTATCATTCCATTGCATTGTACCATCACTTTGAGGTGAGTTTTCATAGCCCCGTTTTTAATACAATACTTTGATTTCAAATCCCACGGGGGAGAATACATTGCACCACTTATTTTCGTACATGCCTAAGTATTAAATTCCTTACATTGTTTAAGTTGCCTTATAACCATGTCTTGACATGTCCCCTTTATTATCATGGACCGTTAATTATAATGCCAAGCAAGAGTGAGTGAATAGATCTATTGAAGGTGACGCCTCCATTCGTGTTTGGGTTGCTCCAACGGGTACGAATGCATTTCATGTCTAAAATATTAGAGTGTCTGGTAAACACTCATTTGGGGCCAAGTAACTTTGTCTAGCTTCGGGGTCATGAGCTTAAGAGTCAATGTAGCTTTCTTTTGACATTTTTGTCACTTTACTTACTTATGGCTTATGTACATACGATTTATCTTACAAACCTATGATTATTCACCAACTTTATGTTGACCGTTTTAGCAATGTATTTTTGTCACTTGTTTCCTTTAACTTTTAAATACTTTGGGACCTATGTTTTGTAACTCTGAACTTCTTTTAAATTAATCAAACGATGTGTTTTCCAAACGACACTTTAGGTCGTTCAATATTTCCTTGTTGTGATGCTATGGCAGTTACACCCTCAGGCATTTCATTCCGCTGCAAGTCAGGTAAATTAGGGGTGTGACAGATTGGCATCAGAGCTAAGGTTATAGCGAACTAGGATGCATCATAGACCCTAGACTATAACCACATTATCATAGCATCTCATCATTTCATCATAAGTGCATATTCATTGTTTTAGGTGATTCCATTATACGAGTTATATATTTTCTTTTCACCTTGATTATCACAGAACTATGTCTTCAGACCCGAACATTGTCATACTTTACTCTGTCTCAGACTCTGATGTTGAAGGCTCTATGTCTTCCACTGCCTTTTCACCACCACCCATTCCTCCTGTACCTGTGTTGCCACTCTCGGCATGAGGTGAGGAAACCGAGCCTTTTGAGGAGGAAGAGATGGCTCCTACTCCTCATGTCTCTCCTATTACACCACCTGAGGTTACCCGTGCACCCACTGACATACCATCCCCTGCTACTTCCATTCCATCAGAACCAAGACTTATGTTTCCCCGTTGGAAGACGACTCTAGTTGCTAGTAAAAGAGTTCGCCCTGCTACATCTACTTTTAGGGTCCCTGCTATTCCTAGTTACCTGCACCACCAGCCATACCCGCTACTACTTCCATATCTACTTCACTCTTGCCGCTTAGGAAGCGTGCAAGGTTTACTACACCAGCTTCACCTACTACAGAGACTTCTGACATTCCACCACCACCAGTATACCATGTAGGTGAGAGTTCGAGAGCAGCTGCTGCTAGGGGGCCTACAGCTGTTACCTTAGAGGATCAGTTAGGGGCTCAACAGGAGCAGGTTGATAGTTTGGGTTATAGGGTTGATGAGGTTATCACTACTCGACTTGAGGCGGTCGAGGAGCAGGTTGAGGGTTTGATTTTAGGCAGAGTTAGCATCGACGTGTCGTATCATGGACTTGAGGCACGGCAGGAGGGACACCAGGAGCTGATTGATCAGCTTAGGGATGAGCTACCGGAGATACGGGATAGAGCTCAGACTACACAGGAGGCTCAGGGAGAGCAGACACACCAGTTGGCAGTAGCTCAAGAGAGGTTGGCTATGATGGAGGGCAGAGATGCTGCTCTTCTGCTCCGAGTTCAGCATCTAGAGGAGATTGTCGTCATGATGGACAGGGAGATCCGTCGTCTGAGGAGTGCACCTGGAGCACCTGGAGCACCTGGTCCATCTGGAGCACCTGGAGTAGCCTAGACATAGACTTGTATTGTATTAGCTTTTACTATTTTCCTAGTCCCGAGGTGTGGGACATAGTTCAAGAACTTGTAGTCTTTTGGTTGTTGTACAAACAAATATATCAAGTGCGACTCTACTATGTTGGAAATCTTGTGCTATATATTATATCGGTCCATGTAGGCCGAAATTTTCATGTATTATATTCATGTGTTGTGATTATATTTATGATGTTTCGTGGTTGCTCTTTATTGTTAACGTATATATACTTGTTGTGGTTGTATCTATACATGTCATGGTTGTATTATTACAGGTTGTGGTTGTACTCGTACATGTCGTGGTTGTATTTATACTTGTTGTGGTTGTATATATACATGTTGTGGGTGTATACTTTTGGTACGATGACTATTTCTATTATGGCTTTCTCATGGTTGTTGTCGATTATTATTTATCAGAAGTATGGCGCCAACGAAAGGAAAGGCTGCACCAGAAACACCCGCTATGACTCAAGCCACTATCCGCAAGTTGGTCAGGGATAGTATTGCAGAAGCTCTGGAGACTGAGAGAGTTGAAGTTGCTGCTAGGGCTGCTGAGGTTACACCAAATACTGGGGCGGTTGAACCACCCACTGCTAGGCGTGAGTGCACTTGGAAGGATTTCAAGATCAGCGATCCTGTCAAGTTTAAGGGCACTGAGGGAGCGGTTGCTTTGATCCGCTAGTTTGAAAAGACTGAGAATGTATTCCTCATGTGCGGTTTCCAGGAGGTTAACAAGGTAAAATTTGATACTGGTATACTTCTTGATGAAGCTATGTCTTGGTGGAATTCTTATGCTTAGCCCATTGGTATCGAGAATGCCTACAAGCTCACTTGGGATCAATTCAAGAAGCTGATGACTAAGAAGTTTTGCCCTCGTACTGAGGTGCAAAAGTTGGAAACCGAATTCTATGAGCTGGTAACAAAGGGTGATGACATTGAGACCTATATCAGGAAGTTTCAGGAGTTGGCTGCACTATGTCCAACTATGGTTCCTGACGATGAGAAAAAGATGGAGAACTTTACTGGTGGACTACCCGAAAGCATCCGAGGGGATGTGATGTCTTTCGACCCACAAACAATGGAAGAGGCTATTCGTATAACTCAGAAACTTATGTTCCAAGTGTTAAAAGGAAAATCTGCTGTCAACAACAACAATAACCGTTCAAACAACACCAACTACAACAAAACTCGAAACAACAACAACTATAACAATAACCGAAACCACAACTACCCCAATAACCGAAACAACAACCCAAACAATAACAACAACAACAACAACAACAACAACAACAACAACAACAACAACAACAACAACAACAACAACAACAAGAGGAGGTTTGACTACAACCAAGGGGGAAATACTATTCAGCCAGCACCTAAGAGACAGGAAGTGGCAAAGGCCTATGTTGCAGGGCCGAATGAAGGGAAAGGATATGCTGGTACTCTACCTAAGTGTGATAAGTGTCAGAAGCATCATAATCCAGGACGTTGCCCAGATTTATGTTGTAACTGCAAGAAGGTTGGTCACAACGCCAAAGATTGCAGGCTTCCAAACTTGGGTAACAATCAGAAACCGCCAGTAACATGTTTTGGTTGCGGAGAAATTGGACACCATAGGAGTGATTGCCCAAAGAAGAAGAACCAAGGAACTGGAAACCAAGGTGGAGTGGCTCGAGGAAGAGCTTATGTTATGGGAGGAAAAGATGCCCGAGAAGACCCAAATGTTGTTGCGGGTACGTTCCTCGTTAATAATCGTTATGCATCCATTTTATTTGATTCAGGAGAGGATAGAAGTTTTGTTTCTATTGCATTTGCACCTTTACTTAACATAGAACCAACCACCTTAGACATTCCCTATATTGTTGAATTAGCCAATGGGTCTTTAGTTAAAACCAACACCGTTGTCCGTGGTTGTACAATCAATTTCCTGAACCATCCATTCAATATAGAACTTATGCCTGTAGAACTTGGAAGTTTCGACGTTGTTATCGGTATGGATTGGTTGTCTCGACATCGTGCAAGAATTATTTGTGATGAGAAAGTGGTTCACCTTCCTTATAGTGATTAAACTTTAGTTGTTCGCGGAGAGCGAAGTGGAACTACACTCAGTATCATATCGTGCATTAAAACCGAGAAGTACATAAAGAAGGGTTGTTATGCATTCTTGGCTCACATCACGGAGAAGAAGTCGGATGAGAAACGACTTGAAGATGTGCAAATTGTTAAGGAATTTCCAGAAGTTTTTCCGGAAGAATTGCCAGGACTTCCGCCTACACGCCAAGTTGAGTTTCAAATCGAATTAGTGCCAGGAGCTGCACCAATTGCGCGAGCACCGTATAGACTTGCACCTTCGGAAATGCAGGAGTTGTCAAACCAATTACAAGAACTTTTGTACAAAGGATTCATTAGACCGAGTTCCTCGCCTTGGGGAGCACCGGTTTTGTTTGTGAAGAAGAAGGATGGATCTTTCAGGATGTGCATCGACTATCATGAGCTGAACAAGTTAACGGTAAAGAATCGTTATCCACTCCCTAGGATCGACGACTTGTTCGATCAGCTACAAGGTTCTTGTTTTTATTCCAAAATTGATTTAAGATACGGTTACCACCAACTTAGAGTTCGGGAAGAAGATATCCCAAAGACTGCATTTAGAACGCGTTATGGTCATTATGAGTTTCAAGAAATGCCTTTCGGATTAACCAACGCACCTACGGTATTCATGGACCTCATGAATATAGTGTGCAAACCGTATCTTGATAAGTTTGTGATCGTATTCATTGACGATATCTTGATTTATTCCAAGAGTACGAAGAGCACGCAGAATACCTCAGAACAATTCTGGAACTACTCAAGAAGGAGCAATTGTATGCCAAATTTTCAAAGTATGATTTTTGGATACAAAGAGTTCAATTTCTTGGCCATGTCATTGATAGCCAAGGATTACAAGTCAACCCAGCAAAGATCGAGGCAGTAAAAGATTGGGCTACGCCCAAGTCTCTTACAGAAATTCGTCAATTCCTAGGACTTGCAGGATATTACAGAAGGTTTATTGAAGGGTTTTCTAAGATAGCGAAGTCGCTGACTAAGCTGACACAAAAGAATCAAAAGTACGAGTGGGGAGAGAAGCAAGAATCTACATTTCAGTTATTGAAGCAGAAATTTTGTAGTGCACCGATTTTCTCACTACCAGAAGTTATTGAGAACTTTGTAGTATATTGCGATGCTTCGCATAAAGGACTTGGAGCTGTGCTAATGCAAAACGAGAAGGTGATATCTTATGCATCTAGACAGCTTAAGACACACGAGAAGAATTACACTACACACAACTTGGAGTTGGGTGCTGTAGTTTTTGCACTCAAGATTTGGAGACACTACCTTTATGGTACCAAATGTGTAGTTTTTACCGACCACAAGAGCTTACAGCATATACTTGATCAGAAGGAACTTAATATGAGACAACGTCGTTGGCTAGAATTGTTGAGTGATTACGATTGTGAAATCCGATATCACCCAGGAAAAGCGAATGTTGTAGTAGATGCACTTAGCCGAAAGGAACGACTCAAACCTTTGAGGGTTAGGTCATTGGGAATGACTATCATTTCACTATTACCATCAAAGATTCTAGAAGCTCAGATTGAGGCTCTCAAGGAGGAAAATCGACCACAGGAGAAACTTTATGGAATGCCCGAGAACAAAAATGGCTTTGTGAAGAGAGCAGATGGAGTGTTATGCTTCAAGGACTGAAGTTGGATACCACTCAATGGTGGAGTACGAGAATTGATTATGCATGAATCACACAAGTCGAAGTACTCTATTCACCTAGGTTCTGACAAGATGTATCAGGATCTTAAAAAGCTTTATTGGTGGCCGAACATGAAAGCAGAAATAGCTACGTATGTCAGCAAATGCCTTACTTGGGCCAAAGTGAAAGCTGAGTACCATAAACCGTCAGGACTACTTCAACAACCAGAAATTCCACAATGGAAGTGGGAACGTATTACCATGGACTTTGTCACCAAACTTCCCAAGACGTCAGGAGGTTACGATGCTATTTGGGTAATTGTTGATCGTCTTACAAAATCAGCCCATTTCATACCCATTAGAGAGACTTATTCCATGGAACAACTTGCCAGACTTTATATCAAGGAAATAGTCTCAAGACATGGAGCACCAATCTCCATTATTTCTGACAGAGATAATCGTTTTACTTCAAACTTTTGGAAGTCATTACAAGATTCTTTTGGATCCAAGTTAGACATGAGCATTGCTTACCATCCTCAGACCGATGGTCAGAGTGAGAGAACTATTCAGACGCTTGAGGACATGCTGCAAGCATGTGTGATTGACTTTGGAAATGGTTGGGCTAACCATTTGTCGTTGATCGAGTTCTCCTATAACAACAGCTACCATTCAAGCATAAAAGCAGCACCAATCGAGGCGCTTTATGGTCGTAAGTGTCGATCTCCAGTTTGTTGGGCCGAAGTCGGAGAGGTACAATGTACTGGCCCGGAGATGGTACGAGAAACAATAGAAAAGATAATCCAGATTCGAGAAAGACTTGAAACTGCTAGAAGTAGACAGAAAAGCTACGCAGATGTTCGACGTAAACCATTGGAATTCCAAGTCGGAGACAAGGGCATGTTGAAAGTCTCGCCCTGGAAAGGCGTGATACGATTTGGGAAACGCGGAAAGTTGAACCCGAGATACATAGGTCCATTTAAGATACTGGAAAGGATTTGTCCAGTAGCTTACAAGCTTGAACTTCCATCAGAACTCAGCAATGCACATAACACGTTTCATGTCTCAAAACCTCAAGAAATGCCTTTCGAACGAGTCTTCCGTCATACCATTAGAAGAGATTCAGCTAGATGACAAGCTTAACTTTGTGGAGGAACCAGTTGAGATCATGGATCGAGAGGTCAAACAGTTGAAGCAGAGTCGAATTCTGATCGTGAAGGTTCGCTGGAATTCTCGAAGAGGACCCGAGTTTACTTGGGAACGAGAAGACCAAATGCAACACAAGTATCCACATCTTTTCACCAAACCTATTACCGAGACCAACACTAGCTGAATTCAGGGACTGAATTCCTTTTTGGGTGGGCGACTATCACAACTCACCATTTCAAGTCATTTCCTAAACTTTGACAATTTACTATTCATAAATCACTATACATCAAAACACTATTCATCGTTTTACTATTCATCATTTTCGAGGTCAATTTGATATTCTGAGAATCATTCAAAAATTTTACTTCACCAAGTACTATTCATTTCCGAAAGAAAATACTATTCACGTGCATTGCTCATTTCATCGTAAATTTAGTTTACGAGTACTTAAATTCGCGTAACCTTATTGGTTCAGGTGCGAATTCATACATTATCATTAGGGACACTTCATACGGACTAGAAATAGTCTACATATCATCGTAATGACATATGCATGCTATACCACTCGTAGAATATTCTTATTATTATTTTTGGTACGTTTAACGTTTTACATTTATTTATTTTAATTAAACATTAACCCGCGATAAATAAATATAACCTACATATCTAAAAATCCCCACGATGGTTCCGATATATTTTTAAACTCCTTATAACATCATAAAAATTATAAAATTCATTTACCCGGTATTTTGGGAATTTATTAGATTTAAAACGTAAGTTTAATATAATTACGACGGTTTTCGTGAAAACTAAACAATAATCACCCGAACACTCAATACTTGTTCCCAACGTATTTTTAACATTTTTATGACTTTATTAAGTCCCGACTAACTTGTTAAAATTTATTTTTCGCAAACCCGGTACTCAATTATAACTAAAAACTAACTATGATTACCTAAATTTACACCTAAAAACCTATACTTATACTACAAATCATCCACTAACTATCCTAAATAAATCAAAGTCCATATTATTGCTTTTGAACCCTTTGAAAACTGGCCATGAACCCCCCCCCCCCTTAACCTAGGGCATTAAATTTTTCTTAACTTATTAAAACTTTCAAATAAATATCTATAAACCTAAACTACAACTCACACTTAAAAACTTTAGATCAAAAAAATTTCTTTTCTCTCTTTTCTTCCCCAAAACCCACGGCCAAACCATAAGGACCAAGAACACCAAGATCAAGTGTTAATTTTTCAAAGATTAAAGCTACAAAGTTGTTCATTTCATCATTCTAGTTAAGAGTTTTGCAATACAAACTCAAGAAACACAAGATTTCTCATCATCTAATCACCTAATATTTCAAAGTAAGTTATCAAATTTATTTTCATGATTTCATCTTATATTTACTAGTATCATATGATTTTCATGCTTAATTTCATGCACAAGTTAGCTATACCACATTCTTTTTGTTAACTTTTTGAACATACAAACCCTAGAATTTGTTTTAGGTATTCCCTTGCTAAATTAACATGATTAGTGATGATTAGGAACCCATGGCACCCTAAGAAGGTGTATGGTAAGATTAGATTAGCTTTGTGGTGTTTGCAAGAGATTTGGTGATGTTAGAAACAAGTTTAGGACACTAGAAATGGATTTGGAACATATATTTATACCTTCTGTCCCATTTTTGCAAACCCAGGAAAATCAGGAAATATAAAGTAAACTTTGACAAAATTTTTAGAAAATACTTTCAAAAACGAAGCCGTAGGCGAAAGAACGGGTTAAAATGAGTTTATAACGAAGGAGATATGATTTTTGCAAGTTTATTGACGAAAACTATTTTTCTGAAAATTGTTGCTGTTGGACGATTTTTGGCGGACAAACCGAGGCGTTAGATGTAACCTAGAGAAGCCAAGTTATCAAAAATATATTAGTACATACTAAGACGAATCCGTGGAAATAAAGAACGAAGAAAATGAACGTTAAACGACCAAGTTATTCACGTTTCAATATCGGCGAAAATCCTCTACAATTGGCAGCTTTTATAAGAAATAATAATAATACTACTTCTACGTACTAAATTCTAGATTTTCTAGAAATACTACTAAACTGCCGAAATTTATAACTAACGAAGTACTTATACTTATGAGCTTATTTTTACGACCATTAGATTATACTTCAATGTTTTCAAGACGAAGTTTGTAACACTAACTTCTATACATATATATTACGACAAGTTTACACAAGTCTAGTTAAGACTTATTATTTTTCTCAAGTATGAAATATATTTTCATAAGACTATAACTAGTATATTTTCAAGTTAAAAGTGGTATAGTTATCATGTGCATACATATTCTCTACATCATTTCATGATCTAAATTAGATCATATTCATTCGTCATAGGTTGCGGTTGAATTCATTCCTTGTTGTCCGTATCATTCCATTGCATTGTACCATCACTTTGAGGTGAGTTTTCATAGCCCCGTTTTTAATACAATACTTTGATTTCAAATCCCACAGGGGAGAATACATTGCACCACGTATTTTCGTATATGCCTAAGTATTAAATTCCTTACATTGCTTAAGTTGCCTTGTTACCATGTCTTGACAAGTCCCCTTTATTATCATGGACCGTTAATTATAATGCCAAGCGAGAGTGAGTGAATAGATCTATTGAGGATGACGCCTCCATTCGTGTTTTGGTTGCTCCAACGGGTACGAATGCATTTCATGTCTAACATATTAGAGTGTCTGGTAAACACTCATTTGGGGCCAAGTAACTTTCTCTAGCTTCGGGGTCATGAGCTTAAGAGTCAATGTAGCTTTCTTTTGACATTTTTGTCACTTTACTTACTTATGGCTTATGTACATATGATTTTTCTTACAAACCTATGATTATTCACCAACTTTATGTTGACCGTTTTAGCAATGTATTTTCAGGTAACTAAGGTATATGTCATGGCATGCATGGAGTCATTTTAGTGAGTAGCAAGGATGACGCGTCTCACTTTGGATTTTTCATGCACTTATATATTATCGTTTGATTGTACCAAACTTGTTTCCTTTAACTTTTAAATACTTTGGGACCTATGTTTTGTAACTCTGAACTTCTTTTAAATAAATCAAACGATGTGTTTTCCAAACGACACTTTAGGTCGTTCAATATTTCCTTGTTGTAATGCTATGGCTGTTACACCCTCAGGCATTCCATTCCGCTGCAAGTTAGGTAAATTGGGGGTGAGACATAAAGTGCAGGGATGCTTTCTGGTCCTCAGTGTTGACAAATATTTTGGTATTATACACATTCAGGGAAAGTTGACCTTTACATGATAAGGACCTTCCCTTATCCATTCAAACTTATCCCGCCTAATCCCACATTTACTTCAGTCTTCTTATCTTCAGTCTTTGTTCACTCAGTGTTCTTAGTTGGTGAGGAGTCATGGAACTCAGTGAGTTATTGTCATCCCTCACTATGTCCATCATCATCTTCTTTGGCTAAGGTATCATTCACTGAGAACCGCCTCACTGAATGGTGAACCTTTCTTCACAGATTCAGAGAACAACAATGCATTCAGTGACTTGTTAGGTGTTATCGGTTGTCGAACACTTAGGATATTTTATGTTCAAATCCTAGATTAAGGAGTTTGGGTTTTAAAAGACCCAACAGTCTCCCCCTATTTGGATATACAAATAGCCTGAGTGTTTCAAGGTTCAGTGAGAGATAGCAAAGGTATTATCTCTACAAACTGAATTACTACGTGATGTTTAGGACACTGAATGTTAAACAAAACATCAATATTATTCATAGTTATTACAATCCTAAACAAGACAAAGTGAATAAAAGATAGTTGTTGTTGCAGATTTGCTCAGGCTTCAGAACTTTAGACCCAAGGCTTCAAGTTTGGCTCTCTTTGATCTTTGTAAGTGTTTCTCAGGATGCTCTTGGATTTTGATCTTCAGGTCTTGACAGAACCTTGCATTAGCCTCATTCTTGATGGGTTTAGCTATAAAGAAGTATCATGTCATTTCCTTGATTCCTGACATATCAATATCAGCCCATCTTTGGAAGGCTGGATCTCCATACTCATCTGCGAAGAAGTGACCTCTCTCAGGTTGCTCAATGACCCAGTTGTTCACAAATGTAACTCCTTCAGGGAGGGCTCTGTTGCAGTTTAGGCCTGGAGCACTGACTTTAGGTTTAGTCTCTATCTTCTTTCTTTTTCTTTTAGAGGATTGAGCAGGAGGAGCCTAAATGGTAGGTACTGATGCTGGGAGCCGTGAGAGAATGCCATGTTCCTCATGCTTTATGGCCAGCTGATCATACCTGATTATGAGGGACTTCAGTAGGTTCTTGACAATGACATTGCTCTTCTTAGCAATAATTGGACCTAGCTCATCTAGCTCAGTGATCCCAAAGTCAGCAAATCTGAAGGGATCATGAACTTCAAAGTGGCGTTTGTCCTAGCCTCTGTAGACACTGAAAACAGCTGGTTTGGAGTTCTGGTGAATCTTGACATCAGTGATAGTTTCAGGGTTTAGTCTCTGTGTCATGATCCATGTGTATTTTTCAATATTTTGTTGCCTAACTGCAGTAACTTTCTTCTGTATGGCATCCCTCTTTTCTTTCAGAGTCATCAGAGTAGTATCCTGAGCCTTTTTAAACTTTTCACCACCTTCCCTTTCTGCAAGATCCTGAGGCTTCAACCCAATAGCCGTGGCTTCCTCATTAATCACCTCAATGAGAGTAGCCTTGCTTGTTTGTTCCTCAAAGGCTACTTTCTTCAATCTTTCCACTTTATCCATATGAGCTTGGATTTCATCGTCAGTCATCAGATATGTTACTTCGTTCATCTGAAAGGGGACCCTGACAGGTGCATCAGGGTCTGGTCTTATGAATAAAGAGTCATCTAGCAGTGGTGTTGTGGGTTCATACACAACAATAAGAATGCCTTTGACCTTATCCGCCTGGTTAGTTGGATAAGTGGTTGTCTTAGGAGACTGAAAATAGGAGATTGGTGTGGCTTCAACTATGTGCTCCCCCTCAGCCTGAGAGGAAGGTTTACTGGTGGAAGGTCCAGGGACTCCAGTAGGAGGAACTTTAGTGGATCTCTCCCCCTCAACTGTTGCCACAACATCAGTGAGAGCAAGAGTTGGTGGCACCACTGAAGGACCCATGAAAGCCTGGTAGAGTTCAGAGAGCATGTTCTTGATGTCAGCAGTATCCTTCTGAACTATAGATACTTTGGCATCCAGGGAAACCTGAGAGGATTCAATGGCAGACATCCTTGGCCCAAGATTCCAGGCCAAGGAGTTGGAAGACTTAGCCCAAGCAGCCAAGTTTTTCTCCACGAGACTCAATGATAAACAGATGGAAGTCACTGAAGATTGAAGACCCTGAAGATTGGCAGACTTTAGCATATCTACCAGCTCAATAAATTGGGCAGAGTTCTGCTGGTAGGTCTGAGCAGCCTTAAGTATTTTCCTGTTGAGCTCGAGGTCATTTTTGACAGACTCTTGAATGGTGGAAACGCTCTTGGTGATTTGGCTAAGCGAATCATTGAACTTGTTGAGATGACCATTAAGAGTTGTCAGTGAGTATGCAACATCAGCCTGCTGCTATAAGGTATTATCATGTTAAGCTTCAACAGAGACTTTGAGGTTGAAGTAGTGAACGGCCTGCTCAGTGTGCATTTCGAACACATATTCAGTGATGTGTTTGTAAATGATGTTGCAAGCCTTCTGTAGAAATTTCATAAGCTTTCTTTCAGTGAGGGGCTTGGAATCATCATACATAGCCAGTTTTGCAGGAGAGGAAGTCTCTGGTTCATTTTCTTCTTGAGGATCAAAGGGAGACTGAAGAGATTTTTCAGTTGTAGTTGCATCAGTCTCTATATTATCACCAGCTTCATAGAACTCTTCCTCACTGAATTTACTATCTTCATCATCTGAGTCAAGAACAGCCTGAAAGGTAGCAATTGAATCTATCTGCAAGAACAGGTTAGCCAGCTCCTCTTCAAAAGAAGACTTGGCTTGGTTGTGGTCACTCCCTAACCCCTTTAATCCAATAGACTGGGTTTTGTCTGTTTGGTGACTAGAGTCAGTTTATGAAGTATCGGCAACTCTGTAAGGGGGTGTAGGTTCCATATCAGTGGGTGGTTTCAATCCCCTGAGTCTTTGTCCCCTATGACTCCTTCAAACACTGACGGGTGTTCTTCAGTGGCATCCTTAGGAATCAGTGAAATGTTGAGGCCCCCCGTTCCAACAGACTGGTGCTGGTCTGTCAAAGACTTAGGGGCCGCCACTCCCTGAGACCCTAGTTGTGATGTACCAGAGACGTTAGCAGGAAAAATGGAAGGCGCCCCCTACCAGCGGGTTGTATGTTTCCCTCTGGATCTTTGGGAGTAGTCGTGTGGACCAAGGACCCTGACTCTGATTTGTCAGTGCCCTTCGTTGTCCCTGAGGGTGGTGGAACCTGGCCATGGGTGGCTGTATTAGTCTTGGGTTTTCTTTTTTTGGCTTAGAAGCCTGTGTCCCTAAAGCCCCAGGGCCCTGGGCCTTTGGTTTGGTCTTTGGCACAGTCTGAGACTTCCCTGCCCTCTTAGGAGGGGGAGGTGGGTACACTGAGTCCCTCCGGTTGTTTATGGCAACCATATGGGCCGTCAATTCAATGTTGGAGACTGAGGATGGGTCCTTTGAAAAGTTTGAAGGACTTAGGACGGCTGGTAAAGAACATAAATGAACATCCTAAGTGTAGTCACAACCCAGTAACCTTTGAAGAGCACATGAAATAAACCTAGGATACGACACATGGTGTAACCTAGTCTTATTCAGTAGCTTGGTTACAAGATCTCCATAAATGATCTCTCCAATGTCGACAGTGACCCCTATCATCAGGCAGTATGCCATCATCATCTGAACAGAGTTAATCTGCTCAGTGGATGAATGGTTCACACCGAGAACCCTAATCACAAAAGTGAATAGGATCTTCCAAGCCATGGGAAATGAGCTCTTGGTGACAGGAGTCTTGTCCAAATATTTTAGATCCAAAGCAATTTTTTCTAACCCTGATTTAACATCGTTTGGGTCAGGGTGTGCAACATAAGTTCCATTATTATAATCAAGTCCTGTTGCAGAGCAAAAAGTTTTGAAATCCAGGAAAAAATTTCTTTTCCCATTTAAAATAGAGAAACTGATGAGAAATTCCTTGAGGGGCCTGAGTTCATTCTCATCAGTGGAGGGTGTTGGGTCATAGGCTCGAGAAGTACCCCACAACTCCCTGAGGAAGTTGTGGTACTGGAAGTAGGGTGTGGAGGTGAAGGCAGTTTTCAAAGGGCAGTTATACAAAAATTTTACGATCACCTTGTAGGCAGGGACATTCTTTGGGTAGTTAAAATTGCTTACAACATTGATGGTTTTGAATTGTACATCAGCCAGAGTTGATTTTACCCATTAAGGTGCAAGCTCAAATCCTTGGTCATCTGCCATTTGTAGGTCAAAAGGTTTTAAAACTTTAATGGCAGAATATCACTCACCAGATGATCCACAAGTTGAGTCCAACTCGTTTTTGGTTCGTGAAATGAATGATATTGTTATCAAGGAGATTGCAAATAGGAGGGATTTCTTGTTGCAAATCTCTTAACCAAGAAATAATGATTTGAAAAAGCTTTTGTTTTTTTTGATATAAAAGTTTACACACAGCTTTGCAATGGATAAATTTTTGTAGAGTTTATTTAAGAAAATTTTGTGTGTGTGTTTTTTGTGTTTTGAAAGAGGTATTTATAGAGGGTGAGGAATACCATTGGTTAGGGATTTTGAAAATCAAAATGAATAACCACTTTGGGATCCGCATTAAATGCCACCACTCCACTTTCTAAAGTTTTTCGCAACTATCGAGGTGAACGGTGCAAGGAACCTGCACAAGATGCACTTTTGCAGGCATGATGTCACAGAAATATCAAGATATATTATTTGTGAGGGAAGGCATTTAATGCCTAGTGGGATGTTGATATGTAAGTGGGGGCTCAAGGTGTGGATGCCAGTGAGGCAGAGACATATATTCCTATATTAAATACTGTATTAAATAGAAAATTCAATTACTAACCTAGGACATTTACTAACTAGATACTTAGAGCATTTAGTTATGCATTGAATTGCATCAGTAAATGTTATGAGCCCCCTTGAATGAGAATTCATTCAGTGTGAATATCTTGGTTCAGTGAGTCTTTCACTATATGAGAAAACTCCATGTGCTTGTTTTTTTTTGTTGAAGGGTTTCACTGAGGAAGGTTGATTGTCAGAGATAGGATAAGAAATATACACCATGTTAGGATATCTCAATCAGTGACCTAATTATCAATATCTAACATGCCTAGTTCTGCTTTCAGTCTGGTGAAAGTAGGTTCATCCAAGGGTTTTGTGAAGATATCAGCTAACTGATACTCAGTGGGAATGAAGTGTAATTCAATATCACCTTTCATGATATGATCCCTGATAAAATGATATCTGATATCAATGTGTTTTGTTCTTTGATGAAGCACATGGTTGTTTGAAATGGCTATTGCACTTGTGTTGTCAAAAAAGATGGGTACCATTTTGTAATGAATACCATAGTCACTGAGCTGACTTTTCATTCACAACAAATTTGCACAACAGCCTGCAGCAGCAACATATTCAGCTTCTTCTAAGGACATTGCAATAGATTGTTGCTTTTTTAGCACTCCAACAGACTAACTTTCCTCCAAGAATTTGGCAGGAGCCTGAAGTACTTTTCTTGACTGATAGAAATGCCTTTATCAGTTCGTTTGATTTGTAGTCCAAGAAAGTAAGTTAGTTCACCCATCATACTCATTTCAAACTTCTTTGTCATTAGTTTTTCAAACTGCTTACAAAGTTTTTAGATTGTTGAGCCAAATATGATGTCATCCATATACACTTGGACTAAAATCACATCCTCTTTTGTCCTATAGGTGAACAATGTATTGTCAATTTTACCTATGACAAACTTGTTTTGGATCAGGAAGGCTGAAAGGGTTTCATATCATGCCCTGGGAGCTTGTTTTAGTCCATAGAGGGCTTTGTTTAGCTTGTAGACATGGTTGGGAAACTCACTACTTTCAAAGCCAGGAGGTTGTTGCACATATACGTCTTCTTTAATGTTACCATTTAGGAATGCACTTTTTACATCCATTTGGTAGACTTTAAAGTTCATGTATGTCGCATATGCAAGAAAGATCCTGATGGCTTCCATTCTAGCAACTGGTGCAAAGGTTTCCTCATAGTCAATACCTTCTTGTTGATTATATCCTTTTGCGACAAGTCTTGCCTTGTTTTTGATTACTGTTCCAGACTCATCAGTTTTAATTTTGAAGACCCATTTCATTCCAAAGATAAACACACCCCGAGGACATTCAACTAAGGTCATGACATCATTTCTATCAAACTGTTCTAGCTCATCTCTCATGGCCTGAACCCAACTCTCATATTAAAAGCTTCTTTAACATTTTTAGGCTCTATTTCTGAGAGAAAATCAACATAGAGACATACATTGGCTGAGGCCGCCTTGAGTTTGGCAGCCATGCTCCTTGTAAGCATGCCTTCAGTGGGCTCACCAATGATGTTAACAAGTTTTGTTGATTTGGAATTAGTCCAACTATCCTGAGGTCTTGGATAGGAATAGGAACTTGTAGAAGCCTGATGTATAAATGGAGTGGCTTCACATACAGGAGCCTGAGATTCCTCAAGATTGAGATTTTCAGTTACCTCAGTGTGATCAGCTTGAATCATATTATTCTGAATAATGGGTTCAGTGGTGGTAGTCTCATTGGAGACTTGTTGAGTTTCTATGAACTCACTGGTGGTTGGTTGGGGTCGGTTGTGAGGATTGATGTAATATGAGACATCTGCATCAGCTTGGTATTATGTGGAGAGATTACTCTCAGGGTGATATTCATCAGGAGGATATCTTGATGAGTAATCAATACCAATTTCTTCCACTGAGGAATTTGAAAATCTCACAGCTTCAGTACTGTCATCAAATGTGACATGGAAGGTTTCCTCAGTCTGTTGTCTTCTTTTGTTCAATACCCTGAAGGCTGTTGAGACAAGGGAGTACCCTAGAAAGTACCCATCATCAGCTTTTGCATCAAACTTTTCAAGATTATCCTTATGATTATGGATAAACACAGGACATCCAAACACATGGAAATAGCTGATGTCAAGAATTCTTCCTTTAAATAACTCATATGGAGTTTTGCTATGTCTCTTAACAATAATGGACCTATTTTGTGTATAACATGTTGTTCTTACTTCCTCAGTCCAAAAGTGTTTGGAAAGAGCAGATCCATTAAGCATTGTTCTATCAGCCTCAATGAGAGTTCTGTTCTTTCTTTCAGTAACTCCATTTTGTTCAGGGGTGTAAGGAGAAGAAAAGTTTTGAGATACACCTTTCTCATCACAGAAACATTAAAGGTCATTGTTTTTGAATTCAGTCCCATTGTCTGTCCTGATTTGTTTTACCCTGATGTCATTTTGGTTTTCAATCTTCCTGATAAAGGACATGATTGTTTCAGCAGCCTGACTCTTTTTGGTCAGAAAATATACCCAAGTGTATCTTGAGTATTCAACGATGACCAGAGTATACTTCTCATGGTGGATAGACATTGGATTAATGGGTCCAAAGAGATCCATGTGAAGTAGGTGTAAGCAGTTGGTGATAGAGGAATTTTGTTTGGTTTTAAAGGATGCCCGTGGTGTTTACCTTTTTCACAGGTAGGGCAGGGTTTATCTTTAGAGAACACAAGTGATGGTAAGCCAAGGACTTTGTTTTGTTTGGTTAGGTTGTTTATGTTTTTGAAATTCAGATGGGAAAGTCTTTTATGCCAAAGCCAATTGAGAGTTTCAGTGGCTTTAGCGAAAAGGCATGTTCCATTCTAAGTGAATGAGGACATATCCAACACATAGACATCCTGCCTTCTAGGTGCAATAAGAACAACTTCTTTGTTTGCATTGAAGATAGTACCTTGCTTATCATCAAACTGAACTATGTATTTGGCATCACTTAGTTGACTCACACTGATCAAGTTGTATTTAAGACCATTAACATAAGCAATTATAGTAAAAACTATTCCACTACAGTTTACTGAACCATAACCTTCAGTGAGACAAGATGAATTATCAGCAAATACCACCTTTGGTCCTGGTTCTTTTACATATTTGTACAGATATTCCTTCACGCTAGTCATGCTTCTTGAACATCCACTATCAAGATGCCAAACAGGATCTCTGGCATGTCTCTGCACAAATATAAACCGAGTTAGTTTTTCTTGTGAACCCACTTTCTAGTGGGTTTGACTTTAATGACCTTTTTGAACTGAGAGATTGATCCATGATCAGTGGTGGTGTGAATGTTGCTTCCACAGATTTTGCATCTGGGAGAAGAGGTAGTTTGTTGGGTTGGGTTGGTGATGCCTCTTCTGGACTGAATGACCTATTCATGTTCTGAACTGTCATGAGTAGGATCTCCACAGATATCACAACATGGATACATCAAATAGTCATTAGGGAGATGATCATTGAATCCACAGTGGATGCAAGGTGAAAAAGGTTTAGCTTTCTGCCTTATTTGTTTAGAGCCTGAGGCATAGACTAGAGACTGAGCATTGTGATAGGATACAGCACTTGATGAGACTGTGTAAGTTAGATGATCAGAGGTTCTGTGATCATCCTTTTTACATATCAAGCAAAAAAGGATTCTATAACAGTCATCAGTGGTATGTGTGGTATAATTACACAATTCACAACTCATTTTTGGTTTAGATGTTGCCTTAGATTTGATGGAACTTGAGGAAGCTGGTTTAATTTCCTTTTCCAAAGGTTGAGGTTTTTTCTAAGATGATTCAATCTTTTCACTAAACTTCCTAACAAGTTCAGCCAACTAATCAAATTTGGAGTCAGGGCTGTCAGTGATAGCCTCATTTGAGACTGAGGTAGTGGATTGGGAACTGAAACTTCAGTAAGTGGTCTTTTCAAGATAGTTCTTCCTAAACCAGCCTTCTCTCTTTCAGTGGTGGGAGTGGATTCTATGATATAGGTTCAGACTCATTAATGGACTCAAGGGAACTAGACTCATCAGTGACACCAAGCATATTTTTGATGGCCTGACTTTCAGGTTCCAATATTTTACCAGTGTTAAAGTTTGCTAGTTTGCTATCTGGATTGACTCTTTCAATCCAGGCACTGGGTTTTGGTGCCATTTCCTTGTTAAAGGATATGCCTGAAGGCAGAAATGCCTTTTCACCATGATTCTCACTTGAGGACCTAGTTTTTTGATCTTCACCAATAATATCTTTCTTATTACTTGGTGTGAGACTCACTGAGTCAAAAACCCTAGGGTTTTTCTGAGTCGACTTATATATCACAGCCTTTTCTTTCTTAAGTTCATCATGAAGAGATTGATTTTGTTTTACTAGTTCAGTGTTTTGAATTTGAAGTGTAACAGCCTCAAGCTTTCCTTGTTTTAAAACAAGTAATTCATCTCTACACTTGTTTAACTCAAAAATTAACTTATTGAATTTTGAAAATAGATTTTTTCTTTGCTCTTCAACGAACTTAAGATCTACATTTAAGTAGGATTTCCAATCTGCATCATCATCCATAGATAACAAAATGTTTACCTTTTTCATGGTGATGTTGACCCATTCTCCATTTCTAGCATGGCTTTTTCCAACAGCCAGCTTGTTATCATCTGAAAGTGCCATCAGTGCACTGACCCTTACTTCTTTATCAGAGGAGACATCCGAGACATCTTCCTCGTCCCAATCATAGGCTTCAGCAACAAGTACCTTGTTCTTGCCCTAAGTAGGTTTGGAAGGTGAAGCCTGGGGTACTGAGGGAGTTGTCTCAAGGAGAGCAAGTTTAGCTTTAGCTTTTCTATATTTAGCGTTAAAATCCTTTTGAGTATTTGCATTTTGAAAATGTTGAGTGGACTGAAGCATTTTTTGTTAAAACTTGCTAGTTCCTGAAGAAGAACTACTACCAGAAGGTTTGTATGAAGGGTCTGAGGTTGTTTTTGAAAAATAGTCTTTTAGCAAAGTGACCCTTTTTGCCACAGTTGAAACATTCAGTGGATTCATTTGCCTTAGCTTTTTGAAAATTTGACTTGTTTCTTTTAATAAAACATTTTAAGTTTGCTAAAAGAGCTCTTTCTTGAAATTCAACTTGAAGATCATTGAGGTACTCTTCACTGGTTCTCATATCAACCTCATCATCAGAATCATCTTGAAAATCCTGCACAACACCATTAGAGTAGAAGGCAGTGGATATGGGTGAAACAGTCAGGGCCTTTTTGGTTTCTTAAGCCTTTTCAGTGTATCGCCTTGCGATTAGGTTGTCTTCATAGACAAACTTCCCATAAATTTGAGGAAGCTCAAGATTCTAAATGTGATTTGCATTCCTAACACCCAGAGAGAAGTTTAACCACTTCTCAGGGAGACTGTTGACAAAGCCAACGTTAATTTCATGCTTAGACAGTACTACACCATCATTTGAGAGCTCATTGAACAAGGTTTTGTATCGGGTATAGGTCTGAGAGAGGCTTTCAGATTCTTTGGCCCTGAAAGTGTTATACTCAAGTTTCAAGTCCATGATCCTGTTTTCCTTGGTATCTAAGGGACCTTCAAAGCTATGAACCAAGTGTCACAACCCACAATTTCAGGTCATTTTTCCAAACTTCGATATTCTACTATTCACAAATTACTATTCATCGATCACTATTCATCGTTTTACTATTCATCGTTTTTGAGGTCAAATTGACATTCCGAGACACATTCAGAAATTTTACTATTCACTTGACACTATTCATTCCCGAGAGAAAACCACTATTCACGTGCATTACTCATGTCATCGTAAATTTAGTTTACGAGTGTTCAAATTCGCGTAACCGTATTGGTTCAGGAGCGAATTCATGCATTATTATCAGGGACATTTCATACGGACTAGAAATAGTCTGCATATCATTATTAGGGCACTTGCATACTATTCCGCTCGTAGGGTATTCAAATTATATTTTTAATATAATTAACGAATTACGTATGTTTATTTTAAATAAACACTAATACGCGAACTATAAATGTGACTAACACGTCCAACACTCCCGATTATGATCCCAATATATTTTTATATTCATTTTTATAATATAAAAATTATAATATTAATTTACCCGGTATTTTGGATATTTATTTTAATTATTAACTTAGGTTTACTAAAACTTCGACGGTTTTCGTGGAAATTAAACTATAATTATCTAAACACCCAATAATTTTATCCAACCTATTTTTATAATTTTTATAACTTTATTATGACCCGGTTAACTCCGTTAAAATTTATTTTTAGTTAACCCGGTACCCGGTGCAATTTAAAACTACAAATACACAACAATAATACAATTATCACCAAATTCTTACATACATCCCCCCCCCCCCCTTGACTTTGCCCCCCCCCCCCCCCCTTGCCAATCAACTTACAATTTTACTTGTACACTCCTTTCTCATTAATGTTATATACTAACTATAATATAATAATAATAATAACAAATAATACTTAAAACCTTACTAGATTTTCTTATCTCATTTTTCATCTAACAAATAGTTTTCTTCCTCTCTTTTTCTCTCTTCACCTCACGGCAAACAACAATAAGAAGGGCAAGACCAAGAATTTTTCTTAAGATCTTAGTGTATTTTATAGTATCCTTGTTTGAGTTTTGAGATATAAACTCAAGGATTATTAGGTTTTAATCATCTCAACTTCACTAATCTTACAAGTAAGTTTACTAAACTCATTTCATAATTTTTACAAAGTTATTACTATGTTTATATATTTTTCTTGCAAGATCTCATACATGCATTAACTTATACCACTTTATTTTTGTAAACTTTTGATCATACAAGCCCTAGAAGTGATTTTTGGTTAGATCCTTGTTAGATCTACTTGGTTTTGATGATTAGGAACCCATGACACCCTAAGAAGGTGTATGGTAGGATTAGATTAGTTTTGTGGTGATTGAAAGTGGTTTGGATGAAGATGGAACTAGATTAGAACCCTAGAAATGGTTTTTGAAACACTTGAAATACCTACTGTCCCTATTTTAATTTCGTGGGAAAATCAGTGGTTGATGGCTAATTTTTGACCAAAGATTTAGAAAATACATTCAAAAACGAAACTTTGGGCGAAAGAATGGATTAAAACGAGCTTATAACGAAGGGGATATGATTTTTGCAAATTTAACGACGAAAACTATTTTTGTAAAAACTGCTTGCTGTTTGGCAGATTTCGACGGGTAATTAGAGGTACTAAACGTAACCTAGAGGAGCCGAGTTATCTAAAATATGCTAGTTTATACAAAAACGAATCCGTGGACATAAAGAACAAGGAAAACGAGCCTAAAACGACCGAGTTATACCCGTTTTAACATCGACAAAACTATATATATATATATAGTCACAAATAAAAATAATAACGTACGTACTAAATGGTATATTTTCTAGCAACGTTACTAATGACTATTTTCCTAACAAATGAATACGTACGACCCGAAGGAATATTTATACGACATGACGACGTCATTCTAAGGTTTTGATACTTGGAACATAACGCAAACTTTTTCGTACGAGTTAATATGACAAGTTATATACTCCTATATATGGACTTATTTTTCCTAAGTATGGAAACTATTTTACCATGACGATAACTAGTATTTCCAAATTACGAGTGGTATGAGTATCATGTGCATGTGCATTCATTTCATTATGGCTTGATCTTAATTAGATCACGATTATTCATTTAGGTTGCAGCTAGTACTCGCGCCTCATTGTCCCGACTACTTTTACCTCATTGCACCATCTTTGTACCATCACTTCGAGGTGAGTTCTCATAGCCCCGTTTTTAGTACTTATTTGATTTTAAATCCCACGGGGGAGAATACATTGCACTATTATTTTTGTACATGCCCAAGTATTAAATTCCGTACATTGCTTAAGTTGCTAGTACTACCACTGCAAGTCCCCTTTATTATCATGAACCGTTAATTATATTGCCAAGCGAGAGTGAGTGGATAGATCTATCGAGGGTGACTCCTCCATTCGTGTTTAGGTTGCTCCATAAGGAAAACGAATGCATTTCATGTCTAATATAGTACGAGTGTCTGGTAAACACTCCTTTGGGGCATATTTTAGTACGTCTAGCTTCGGTGTCATGAGCTTAAGAGACAATGTAGCTTTTTGACAATTTGTCACTTTACTATATACTTGTGGCTTATGTACTTACGAATTACTTATAAACCTATGATTATTCACCAACTTTATGTTGACCGTTTTTCGCAATGTATTTCTCAGGTAACTAAGGCACATTCTCATGGCATGCATGGAGTCTTTTTGTGTAACAAGGATGATATGGCTCATTCGGACTTTCTTGCACTTATGTTCAAATGTCGTTTGATTGTACTAAACTTGTTTCCGTAAACTTTTCCAACTTTTGGGACCTATGTCTTTATAACTCTGATTATATTTTGAATGAATCAAACGACGTATTTTAAAACGACACTTTAGGTCGTTCAATATTTCCTTGCTTGTGTGCTATGATCCGTTACACCCTCAGGTATTCCATTCCGCTGCCATTCAGGTATTTTGGGGGTGTGATAGATTGGTACCAGAGCTAAGGTTATAGCGAACTAGGTTGCATCATGGACCCTAGACTATAACCACACTATCATAGCATATCATCATTTCATCATAAGTGCATATTTACTTATTTCAGGTGATTTCACTGTTACGAGTTATTTATTTTTATTTCACCTTGATTATCACAGAGACATGTCTTCGAATCCCAACACTGTCGTACTTTACACTATATTTGACTCTGGTGATGAGGGCTCTGTGTCCTCCACTGCTGTTTCACCATTTGTTTCCCCTACACCTGAGTTGCCACTTTTGGCGTCAGATGATAACACCGAGCCTTTCGAGGAGGAGGAGACGGCTCCTACTCCCCATGTCCATCCTACTATACCTACTGACATACCATCATCCCCTACTACTACTATCCATTCAGAGCCGAGACTTATGTTTCCTAGGGATAAGACTATCCAGACTGCTAGGAAGAGGGTTCGTTATGCTACATCTACTTATAGGAGTCTCCCTAGTCCTACTGTGCCTACACCACCACCACCAGCCATACCCACTACCACTCCTATAGCTACCTCACTCTTGCCGCTCAGGAAGCGCGCAAGGCTTACCACTCCAGATTCACCTATTACCGAGACTGCTGACCTTTCACCACCACCAGTATACCACATAGGTGAGAGTTCTAGAGCGGCTGCGGCTAGGAGCCCTACAGCCGTCACATTAGAGGATCAGATGGGTGCTCAGCAGGAGCAAGTCGATAGGTTGGGGTATAGAGTTGATGAGATCATTACTACTCGACTCGAGACTGTCGAGGAGCAGGTTGAGGATTTGGTTCAGGGCAGGGTTGGTATTGATGTGTCATACCATGGACTCGAGGCACGACAGTTGAGGCACCAGGAGGAGATTGAGCTACTTAGGGATGAGTTACCTGAGATTCGAGATAGAGCTCAGGCGACACAGGAGACTCAGTGGGAGCAGGTAGATCAGTTGGCATTGCTTCGAGAGAGGTTGGTTATTTTGGAGCGTAGGGATGCTTCTTTTCAGTTACGAGTTGAGCATCTCTAGGAGATCGTGGTGGCGATGGATCGTGAGATTCGCCGCTTGAGGGGAGAGCCTGGACCATCTAGAGCACCTGGAGGAGCCTAGACGTAGACTGGTATTATATTAGCTTTTATTATTTTCCTAGTCTCGGGATGTGGGACATAGTTCAAGAACTTGTAGTCTTTTGGTTGTTGTACAAACAAATATATCAAGTGCGACTCTACTATGTTGGAAATGTTGTGCTATATATTATATCGGTCCATGTAGGCCGAAATTTTCATGTATTATATTCATGTGTTGTGATTATATTTGTGATGTTTCGTGGTTGCTCTTTATTATTATCGCATGATACAGGTTGTGGTTGTATACATACATGTCGTGGTTGTATTTATACAGGTTGTGATTATATTATACGCGTCGTGGTTGTTGTGTTTGTATATATACGTGTCGTGGTTGTTGTGGTTGTATATATATACTTGTCGTGGTGATGTCTAGACAGATTGTGGTTGTATTCGTACACGTCGTGGTTGTTTTTATACTTGTTTTGGTTGTATATATTTA
This sequence comes from Artemisia argyi, assembly GCA_030686995.1. Taxonomy (NCBI): domain Eukaryota; kingdom Viridiplantae; phylum Streptophyta; class Magnoliopsida; order Asterales; family Asteraceae; genus Artemisia; species Artemisia argyi. The sequence goes on from CM060696.1 coordinate 44,455,152, forward strand.
TACATGTTGTGGGTGTGTATCTTTGGTTCGATGACTATTTCTATTATGATTTTTCTCATGGTTATTTCCATTGTGATTTATCAGAAATATGGCACCAAGGAAGAGTAAGACTGCACCAGAAACACCCGCTATGACACAAGCCGCTATCCGCAAGTTGGTTAGGGATAGTATTGCAGAAGCTCTGGAGGTTGAGAGAGCTGAGGTTGCTGCTAGGGCTGCTGAGACTGCTTCTAATACAGGGACAGCTGAACCAACTACTACTAGGCGTGAATGTACATGGAAAGATTTCAAGATTAGTGATCCTATCAAATTTAAGGGCACTGAAGGAGCGGTTGCTTTAATCCGCTGGTTTGAAAAGACTGAGAATGTATTTCTCATGTGCGGATGCCCGGACGTCAGCAAGGTAAAATTTGCTACAGGTATGCTTCTTGATGAAGCTATGTCTTGGTGGAATTCGTCTGCTCAGCCGATTGGTATGGAAAATGCTTACAAGCTTACTTGGGAGGAATTCAAGAAATTGATGACAAAGAAGTTTTGCCCTCGTACCGAGGTGCAAAAGATGGAAACGGAATTTTATGAGCTTGTGACTAAAGGTGATGACATTGAGACTTATTTCAGGAGGTTTCAGGAGTTGGCTGCACTATGTCCAACTATGGTTCCTGACGATGAGAAAAAGATGGAAAACTTTGTTGGTGGATTACCTGAAAGTGTTCGAGGAGATGTGATTTCTTTTGATCCTCAATCCATGGAAGAGGCTATTCGTATAACTCAGAAACTTATGGTCCAAGTGGTAAAAGGGAAAGCTACTGTCAACAACACTAACCGTTCAAGCAACACCAACTACAACAACACTCGAAACAACAACAACTATAACAACAATCGGAACCGCAACTATCCCAATAACCGAAACAACAATCCAAACAACAATAACAACAACAAGAGAAGGTTCGATTACAACCAAGGTGGAAACGCTGTTCAGCCGCCACCTAAGAGGCAAGAAGTGGCAAAGGCCTATGCTGCAGGACCGACTGGAAGGAGAGGATATGAGGGTAATTTACCCAAGTGCGAAAGGTGTCAGAGGCATCATAACCCAGGACGTTGCCCAAATACATGTGGTAACTGCAAGAAGGTTGGTCATCACATCAAAGATTGCAAATTTCCAACCTTGGGTGACAATCAGAAGCCACCGGTAACATGTTTTGGCTGTGGAGAAATTGGACACTTTAGGGGTGAGTTCCCACAGAAGAAGAATCAAGGAACTGGAAATCAAGATGGAAGGGCTCGAGGAAGAGCTTATGTTATGGGAGGAGACGATGTCAAAGAAGACCCGAATGTTGTTGCGGGTACGTTCCTCGTTAATAATCGTTATGCATCCATTTTATTTGATTCAGGAGCGGATAGAAGTTTTGTTTCTATTGCATTTGCACCTTTACTTAACATAGAACCAACCCCATTAGACGTTTCCTATATCGTTGAATTAGCCGATGGGTCTTTAGTTAACAGCAACACCATTGTTCGTGGTTGCACCATAAATTTCCTAAACCATCCATTCAATATAGACCTTATGCCCGTAGAACTTGGAAGTTTCGACGTTGTTATCGGCATGGATTGGTTATCTCGGCATCGAGCGAGAATTATTTGTGATGAGAAAGTTGTTCACCTTCCGTATAACGGTGAAACTTTGGTTGTTCGCGGAGAGCGAAGTGGAACTAGACTTAGTATTATATCGTGCATTAAGACCGAGAAGTACATAAAGAAGGGTTGTTATGCATTCTTGGCTCACATCACGGAGAAGAAGTCGGATGAGAAACGACTTGAAGATGTGCCAATTGTTAAGGAATTTCAAGAGGTTTTTCCGGATGAATTGCCAGGACTTCCGCCTACACGCCAAGTTGAGTTTCAAATTGAATTAGTGCCAGGAGCTGCACCAATTGCAAGAGCACCGTATAGACTTGCACCTTCGGAAATGCAAGAATTGTCGAATCAATTGCAAGAACTTTTGGACAAAGGATTCATTAGACCGAGTTCATCGCCTTGGGGATCACCGGTTTTGTTTGTGAAGAAGAAGGACGGAACTTTCAGAATGTGCATCGACTATCGTGAGCTGAACAAGTTAACGGTGAAGAACCGTTATCCACTCCCCAGAATTGACGACTTGTTCGACCAGTTACGAGGATCTAGTTTTTATTCCAAGATTGATTTGAGATCCGGTTACCATCAACTTAAAGTTCGGGAAGAGGATATCCCGAAGACGGCATTTAGAACACGCTATGGTCATTATGAATTTCAAGTGATGCCTTTTGGATTAACCAACGCACCTGCGGTATTTATGGATCTCATGAATAGGGTGTGCAAACCGTATCTCGATAAGTTTGTGATCGTATTCATTGACGATATCTTGATTTATTCCAAGAGTAAGGAAGATCACGAAGAACATCTCAGAACAATCCTGGAACTACTCAAGAAGGAGCAATTGTATGCCAAGTTTTCAAAGTGTGATTTTTGGATACGAAGAGTTCAATTTCTTGGCCATGTTATTGATAGCCAAGGTTTACAAGTCGACCCGGCAAAGATCGAGGCAGTTAAGGATTGGGCTACGCCCAAGTCTCCTACGGAAATTCGTCAATTCCTAGGACTTGCCGGATATTATAGAAGGTTTATCAAAGGGTTTTCTAAGATAGCAAAATCGTTGACAAAGCTGACACAAAAGAATGAGAAGTACGAGTGGGGAGAAAAACAAGAGTCCGCATTTCAGTAATTGAAACAAAAGCTTTGTAGCGCACCGATTTTGTCACTACCTGAAGGAATTGAGAACTTTGTGGTATATTGCGATGCTTCGCATCAAGGACTTGGAGCTGTGCTAATGCAAAACGAGAAAGTGATAGCTTATGCATCTAGACAGCTTAAGACACACGAGAAGAATTACACTACTCACGACTTGGAGTTGGGTGCGGTAGTTTTTGCACTCAAGATTTGGAGACACTACCTTTATGGTACTAAGTGTGTAATTTTTACCGACCACAAGAGCTTACAGCATATACTCGATCAGAAGGAACTTAATATGAGACAACGTCATTGGCTAGAATTGTTGAGTGATTACGATTGTGAAATCCGATATCACCCAGGAAAAGCGAATGTTGTAGCAGATGCACTTAGCCGAAAAGAACGACTCAAACCTTTGAGAGTTAGGTCATTGGGAATGACTATCATTTCGCCACTACCATCGAAGATCTTAGAAGCTCAGATTGAGGCTCTCAAAGAAGAAAATCGACCACATGAGAAACTTTATGGTATGCCAGAAAGCGATAATGGCTTTGTAAAGAGATCAGATGGAGTGTTATGCTTCAAGGACCGAAGTTGGATACCACTCTATGGTGGAGTGCGAGAATTGATTATGCATGAATCACACAAGTCAAAGTACTCTATTCATCCAGGTTCTGATAAGATGTATCAGGATCTCAAAAAGCTTTATTGGTGGCCGAACATGAAGGCAGAAATAGCTACGTACGTCAGCAAATGCCTTACTTGTGCTAAAGTGAAAGCCGAGTACCAGAAACCGTCAGGGTTACTTCAACAACCAGAAATTCCACAATGGAAGTGGGAACGTATTGCTATGGACTTTGTCACTAAACTTCCTAAGACGTCAGGAGGTTTCGATGCTATTTGGGTAATCGTTGATCGACTTACCAAATCAGCTCATTTCATACCCATTAGAGAGACTTATACAATGGAACAACTTGCTAGACTTTATGTCAAGGAAATAGTCTCAAGACACGGTGCACCAGTTTCCATCATTTCCGACAGAGATAGTCGTTTTACTTCAAACTTTTGGCGGTCACTACAAGATTCTTTTGGATCCCAGTTAGACATGAGCACTGCTTACCATCCTCAGACCGATGGTCAGAGCGAGAGAACTATTCAGACACTTGAAGACATGCTTAGAGCATGTGTGATTGACTTTGGAAATGGTTGGGCTAACCATTTGCCGTTGATCGAATTTTCCTATAACAACAGTTACCATTCGAGCATTAAGGCTGCACCATTCGAGGCACTTTATGGTCGTAAGTGTCGATCTCCGGTTTGTTGGGCCGAAGTCGGTGAAGTACAATGTACTTGCCCGGAAATGGTACAAGAAACAACAGAAAAGATAATTCAGATTCGAGAGAGACTCGAAACTGCTAGAAGTCGACAGAAAAGCTACGCAGATGTTCGACGCAAACCATTGGAATTTCAGGTCGGGGACAGAGTTATGTTGAAAGTCTCGCCTTGGAAGGGCGTGATACGATTTGGAAAACGCGGGAAAATTGAACCCGAGATACATTGGACCATTCAAGATCCTGGAGAGGATTGGTCCGGTTGATTACAAACTTGAACTTCCATCAGAACTTAGCAACGTACATAACACGTTTCATGTTTCGAACCTCAAGAAATGTCTTTCGGACGAGTCTGCCATTATATCATTAGAAGAAATACAACTTGATGACAAGCTTAACTTTGTGGAAGAACCAGTTGAAATAATGGATCGCGAGATCAAACAGTTGAAACAAAGTCGAATTCCGATCGTGAAGGTTCGCTGGAATTCTCGAAGAGGACCCGAGTTTACTTGGGAACAGGAAGACCAAATGCGACGCAAGTATCCACAACTTTTCACCAAGCCTAGTACCGAGACCAACACTAACTGAATTCAGGGACTGAATTCCTTTTTGGATGGGCGACTGTCACAACCCACAATTTCAGGTCATTTTTCCAAACTTCGACATTCTACTATTCACAAATTACTATTCATCGATCACTATTCATCGTTTTATTATTCATCGTTTTTGAGGTCAAATTGACATTTCGAGACACATTTAGAAATTTTACTATTCACTTGACACTATTCATTCCCGAGAGAAAACCACTATTCACGTGCATTACTCATGTCATCGTAAATTTAGTTTACGAGTGTTCAAATTCGCGTAACCCTATTGGTTCAGGAGCGAATTCATGCATTATTATCAGGGACATTTCATACGGACTAGAAATAGTCTGCATATCATTATTAGGGCACTTGCATACTATTCCACTCGTAGGGTATTCAAATTATATTTTTAATATAATTAACGAATTACGTATGTTTATTTTAAATAAACACTAATACGCGAACTATAAATGTGACTAACACGTCCAACACTCCCGATTATGATCCCAATATATTTTTATAATATAAAAATTATAATATTAATTTACCCGGTATTTTGGATATTTATTTTAATTATTAACTTAAGTTTACTAAAACTTCGACGGTTTTCGTGGAAATTAAACTATAATTATCTAAACACCCAATAATTTTATCCAACCTATTTTTATAATTTTTATAACTTTATTATGACCCGGTTAACTCTGTTAAAATTTATTTTTAGTTAACCCGGTACCCGGTGCAATTTAAAACTACAAATACACAACAATAATACAATTATCACCAAATTCTTACATACATCCCCCCCCCCCCTTGCCAATCAACTTACAATTTTACTTGTACACTCCTTTCTCATTAATGTTATATACTAACTATAATATAATAATAATAATAACAAATAATACTTAAAACCTTACTAGATTTTCTTATCTCATTTTTCATCTAACAAAAAGTTTTCTTCCTCTCTTTTTCTCTCTTCACCTCACGGCAAACAACAATAAGAAGGGCAAGACCAAGAATTTTTCTTAAGATCTTAGTGTATTTTATAGTATCCTTGTTAGAGTTTTGAGATATAAACTCAAGGATTATTAGGTTTTAATCATCTCAACTTCACTAAACTTACAAGTAAGTTTACTAAACTCATTTCATAATTTTTACAAAGTTATTACTATGTTTATATATTTTTCTTGCAAGATCTCATACATGCATTAACTTATACCACTTTATTTTTGTAAACTTTTGATCATACAAGCCCTAGAAGTGATTTTTGGTTAGATCCTTGTTAGATCTACTTGGTTTTGATGATTAGGAACCCATGACACCCTAAGAAGGTGTATGGTAGGATTAGATTAGTTTTGTGGTGATTGAAAGTGGTTTGGATGAAGATGGAACTAGATTAGAACCCTAGAAATGGTTTTTGAAACACTTGAAATACCTACTGTCCCTATTTTAATTTTGTGGGAAAATCAGTGGTTGATGGCTAATTTTTGACCAAAGATTTAGAAAATACATTCAAAAACGAAACTTTGGGCGAAAGAATGGATTAAAACGAGCTTATAACGAAGGGGATATGATTTTTGCAAATTTAACGATGAAAACTATTTTTGTAAAAACTGCTTGCTGTTTGGCAGATTTCGACGGGTAATTAGAGGTACTAAACGTAACCTAGAGGAGCCGAGTTATCTAAAATATGCTAGTTTATACAAAAACGAATCCGTGGACATAAAGAACAAGGAAAACGAGCCTAAAACGACCGAGTTATACCCGTTTTAACATCGACAAAACTATATATATATATAGTCACAAATAAAAATAATAACCTATGTACTAAATGGTATATTTTCTAGCAACGTTACTAATGACTATTTTCCTAACAAATGAATACGTACGACCCGAAGGAATATTTATACGACATGACGACGTCATTCTAAGGTTTTGATACTTGGAACATAACGCTAACTTTTTCGTACGAGTTAATATGACAAGTTATATACTCCTATATATGGACTTATTTTTCCTAAGTATGGAAACTATTTTACCATGACGATAACTAGTATTTCCAAATTACGAGTGGTATGAGTATCATGTGCATGTGCATTCATTTCATTATGGCTTGATCTTAATTAGATCACGATTATTCATTTAGGTTGCGGCTAGTACTCGCGCCTCATTGTCCCGACTACTTTTACCTCATTGCACCATCTTTGTACCATCACTTCGAGGTGAGTTCTCATAGCCCCGTTTTTAGTACTTATTTGATTTTAAATCCCACGGGGGAGAATACATTGCACTATTATTTTTGTACATGCCCAAGTATTAAATTCCGTACATTGCTTAAGTTGCTAGTACTACCACTGCAAGTCCCCTTTATTATCATGAACCGTTAATTATATTGCCAAGCGAGAGTGAGTGGATAGATCTATCGAGGGTGACTCCTCCATTCGTGTTTGGGTTGCTCCATAAGGAAAACGAATGCATTTCATGTCTAATATAGTACGAGTGTCTGGTAAACACTCCTTTGGGGCATATTTTAGTACGTCTAGCTTCGGTGTCATGAGCTTAAGAGACAATGTAGCTTTTTGACAATTTGTCACTTTACTATATACTTGTGGCTTATGTACTTACGAATTACTTATAAACCTATGATTATTCACCAACTTTATGTTGACCGTTTTTCGCAATGTATTTCTCAGGTAACTAAGGCACATTCTCATGGCATGCATGGAGTCTTTTTGTGTAACAAGGATGATATGGCTCATTCGGACTTTCTTGCACTTATGTTCAAATGTCGTTTGATTGTACTAAACTTGTTTCCGTAAACTTTTCCAACTTTTGGGACCTATGTCTTTATAACTCTGATTATATTTTGAATGAATCAAACGACGTATTTTAAAACGACACTTTAGGTCGTTCAATATTTCCTTGCTTGTGTGCTATGATCCGTTACACCCTCAGGTATTCCATTCCGCTGCCATTCAGGTATTTTGGGGGTGTGACACCAAGTCCAGCCAGGTTTGTTTGGCTGTAGGACAATTAATGACTGATTCCATTGTATCATCAGGGAGACACGATATAATTATGCTTTTTAGGCGTTGGTCCTAATTAACCGCCCTCCTCTCTTCAGGAGTCCATTGTGCTTCAGGTTTGGGCAAACCTTGAGCAGTCTTAGGGACAAAGGGACATTCATTGACGCATGTGATGTAGTATGGTTCCATACCAGTCAAATAGCAAAGCATACGCTCTTTACACTTGCTAAATTTACCAGCTTCTAGTTTAGGAGCTACAGCTGAATAGCCACCTCCCTTTTTATCAACTAGCTGGGGTACATCGCTATCAACCATGGTGGGATCTTGATATTAAAAACTTTGAGCACTCTTTTGTTTGAAAAGTTTTACAAATCAGAGGCTCTGATACCACTTATTGGACCCTTTTACTTGGTTACGGTTAACTATAAAGTTAATCTAACCAAGTTTCATGATGTAGCGAAGTATTGATTAATTAACAATAGTACATAAACATAAAAATAAGACACAAAGTTTTCAAGGTTTAATTCTTTATTAGAAATTAATCAAAAGAATTATACCCAAGTGTTTGCGGAACAACACTTGGGAATGAAATGACAAGTATGGTATACTCCTCACTAAACTCAAACCAAGTTTGAGTGACAACTAAGATCTAGCAGAGCTATCTCAGGGATTGTGTTGTTCTTTGGAGAGAGTAGAGATTTGGTTTGTGAATGTCTAAGCATTAAGTGCACAAACTTAATCTTTACCTCTCCCACTTATTCTCTATTTATACACAAGCAGATTCTAACACATACCTAATAGACAAAGACTACAAGACAAATTACATCATCCTACATTGGACAAAATACATATGTATTTTGTCCCTGTTACAAATGACTATAAGTAGTAAAGCGCATGGATGATTTCTGGTCCTTGGTGTTGACACATGTCTTGGTATTATACACATTCAGGGAAATTTGACCTTTACATGATAAGGACCTTCCCTTATCCATTCAACCTTATCCCGCCTAATCCCGCCTTTACTTCAGTCTTCTTATCTTCGGTCTTTGTTCACTCAGTGTTCTTAGTTGGTGACGAGTCATGGAAATCAGTGAGTTATTGTCATTCCTCACTGAGTTTATCATCTTCTTCTATGGCTCAGGTATCTGATAACATCAAATTTACCCCCATTCTAAGTGTTAATTTCCCCCTTAAAATACTCATCTTTTCTACTTTTATGAAGAATATATACTCTTATTTTTTCCTATTTTGGCTTCAGGGTAAAGATGATTAAAAGAATGAACGTACGCGGAAACGGAAGGACTTTGGAGCAAGTATGTGGAAATTATGGATTCTGTACTAACTACGGCGTAGAGGTTCATCTACCTACGCCGTAGCAAGGCCTCACAAAGATTACGCCGTAGAAGCTCTCCTACCTACGGCGTAATGAAGAATTTATGAAGATTGCGGCATAGCCTAACAACAGGCTACGGCGTAGAAGTCCACTAAAGAACTCTATGGAGTAGGCAACTTTCTAAGCTACGACGTAGGATCTCATTTGAGGCAGTAAAGAACTAACGAGGCCAAGGAAGAAGCTATGTCGTAGCAACCTTATCTACTACGCCGTTGGATGCTTATCATGAAAACTTTATGCCCGTAACACTTGATCAAGTTACGGCGTAACACAATTTGCAAAGGTTACGGCGTAGCAACTCTAATATGCTACGCCGTAACATAGTCATGGCCTATAAATACAAACCCTAATTCCGAGTTTTTCATATCACTTCCCAACTCTTCACCACAACAATGTTGGGAAAAACTCAGTAAGGAGGGAGAACGAAGTTCTAGCTACATCCAAGTCAATTCCAAGGGAGGAATCATACACCAATCATAAGTGTTTTCATTGCTTTACTTTGTATTCGGTTCATGTTTAGATTTGTATTAACTCAACATTGTTTTACTGCAATTATGAACATGAGTGGCTAAACAACTTTTGGTGTTAGCCTAGTTATGAAATTGTTATGTTATTGATTTAGTTTTCCATGCATCTATTATCTATTGTTTGTTTACTTTCATGGCGAAGCTTGGGACACTCTAGTTCCCGTAGTGATTTGTGTTGGTTGTTATATAGATACTTGTGGAATTAACCCTAAGAAGCAAGTCTCTAGGGATGTGACTTGGTGATAGCAATATCACCATACATGTGCGAATTAACCCTAGGACCACCTACCAATGCTAGATACTTAACGGAGTTACAGGGGTTTAAGATCTGACCATGCCGCATTCGTTAGCCTTGTCCATGTTAGTAGAGGCACTTAATGAATCTTATTTCTTTGTACTAATGAACCCAAGGCTTTCCAATAGCTTTGGTTAGGACAAGGTATAAGATAGATCTAGGCAAATTTGACCATCTGAACCGAAATGAATATCGAATCCCCGAACGACACGATAGGATGCACCTACAGGAAAACTAATCATGATCATAATAAGAGTAGTGATTAGGTTAACACTACTTCTCTTTACTGATTTTCTTCAATTTACTTTATTGTCTTGTTATTACTTTTAATTAGTTTAATTAATCTTTCAACTCTTGGGACGACCTCGGCTTTACCATTTGACTATACCACATACGATCGGATACACTCTCCGTTAGTGCGTAAAAGGTAGATCTTAGGTAAACGAGACTTTATGAATATTAAAATCTGGTCAGTAAAACCTGCATCAAGTTTTTGGCACCTTTGCCAGGGAGCTATTAGGAATTTATTTAAGTTTTTATTAATTTAGTTATGAACGATTATTTGACTTCTGTTCATTGTGAATCAGGAATAGTGAGACCAGTTCTAAAAGAGAATATTAAATTCGAATAATGGGAATCATGTCTTGATGAATTTAAAAGATACAAGTTCGCTGGCGAAGATAATGAAGAAGCTCATGAACATATATAAAGGGTTACTGTGATAGTTGGTTTATTTGAAGCTCCCAATGTATCATGGGACGTTGTAATGAGGATGGCGTTCCCCTTTTCGCTAACAGGAAAAACTCACAAATCCTTAAGGAAACTCCCTCAAGGGGTCAGTGCTATATGGGAATCTTTAAAAAAGGCCTTCCTCAAGGAATATCAGACTCCCCGCAAGATTCTTCAGCAAAGAGGAGGGATCCAAAAATTTCAGCAAGATCCGGATGAAGCCTTGTTTTCTACATGGGAGAGATTTGACGACCTGCTTTTCAAATGTCCAGAACACAAGCTCAATAAACATGAACAACTTCAAATATTGTAAAATGGGCTTAACATTGAAACCCGTAAGATACTGGATTTCAAGGTACCCATCCCTAAAATGACTGCTGCAAAGGGTCTGGAAAAGATCAACGAAATTGCCCGCCATTCATCAACGTGGCACGACGAGCAGGAATCCATTTCTTATAAACATGATGAAGTCTGCTCAATCCTCAAGAATATCGAAAAAGTTAAATCTGATATGAATTCATTAACTGTAGAGGTTAATGATGCGTGGGAATCGCAACAGGCCTAAATACTAGTTCTAAAGGTGAGGGATGATTATTTTCGTGTTTTTATATTTTTTATAGAAAGCAAATTAAAATCTCGGGTTTTGGAAGAGTGGGCGGAATTAGTTGCTATTCAACTAACCCAATACTAAGATGCAATCAAAATAAAATACTGAAAATGAAAGTAAACTAATTTATACTAAAGTTGTGAGCAGTAATTGGAGAAAATGTGTTTACTTTGATTTCACTACTCCCTAGATATCTTTTACACGTTAATTACTTGTTATAATTGCATGGATGATGGATTGTATTCCTTAATACCATTCATGGGGTGGCACACATAACTCCCCAATTCTATGAGCTCTTATCTCCTCCTACACCATGCCCAACACAACTATAGGGATTGTAAACAATGGCTCATGCATTAAATACAACCAATAAAGACCTAGTGCGCGTTGGTTCATGTTTCTTAAGACGTTCAAGCATGTTACCAGTTGGAGATCTGCCAGTTTTCTTAAGCCTAACATATAAATCATTCATCCAAGACGAGAATAAACAAGTAATCAACACATAATCAATATCTAGGTTTCATTAGATCTAAGCAAACACAAAAGAGATCTAGCCTAGCATGATAGAATTAAGACAAGAACATGATATAGACAACCAACACATAGACATACTGATTGAATTAGAAGAACACTTATCTTGATTAATCATGCAAGGTATCAAGGGGTTGGAACCCTTGAAAAACCTGTAAAGTTACTCCAAAATCGTACTTAGGGTTTCTCCCAAAACTTCTCTCTTTAAATGTGAAAAATTAGAAAACTATATATAGGAAAAGGGGTCTGACGGCGTCAAGACCAAATAGGTGACGCCGTCACCTCGCCGCCAAAACAATCCTCGGACTGCCTAGATCTACATTTGACGTCGTCAAGAACAATACATTTCCAGGCCGTCACGACTTTAACTCTTGACGCCCTACCTTCATGACGCCGTCAAAACTCTTCTGGGTCGTCATGGACTTTTACTCTTGACGCCGTCAGGAAACTCCTCTTGACGCCGTCATGCACTGTTCCCAGCATGGAAAATTAAGACTTTGGCGTTTTCTTCACTTTTATGCTCCAAAAACGTCCGAATTGCTTCCTTTTCCAGATTTCACTCCCAAAGTACCTAAAATCACAAAAGGAACGATTTAGGGCAATATTTGATCAAATAAATTCGGATTGGGGCTTAAATGACCCCCTAAAAACGGATCATTTTTCGCCTCATCATATACCCTTACACTTGAGATTTGCTTGTCCTCAAGCAAATGCGCTTTTATTCTACTCAAAAGACAAGTTAGGGGTCATTTAACACTAATATAAAAGTAATTACAACAAATAATCGTTCCACTAAAGACCAATAGACAAGCACGGAGGTCATACACAAGCACCTCACAAATAGTGTTTAGATACTCACATCTCTCGGGTGTAATAAAGTGTAAATTACAATATGGAAATGGAAGATATCTCTCACTACCTGTCAAAGCAAAATAGATTACCATAGGCTTAGGAAAGGATCAAACCTCCACCACATGGCGTAAGCACCTAGGATAAACTATCAAAAAGGTCTTTTAAAGGGTTGTAATGTTAGGTGTAGGGATATGAAATACACGGTTTTGTTGGATAAAGGAAGTTTTACTGGTGGCGAGTTAACAATCTTGGTTAATTACATGTACAAGATGGCGTTGCTAAGCCAAGACTAGACTCGACTTAAGCTAATAAATGAAAAATAACAAAAACATAAAATGAACATAGAATGAAAAGGGATGGTAGTCCGTATGTTTTTTCTCTTTTTCCTTTTTCTATTTTTTTTCATTTTTTTTTTTTTTTTTTTTTTTTTGCATACACTCTTACCCTACCATCCAAAATAATACATCATAGGGGATGAACATTCCCCTTACACTTGAATCTTTACATACTTTACAATTAAACTAATCTAATGACTCGAATTAAGAAAATCAAAACACTTGGAGCACTTTTAAGATTAACGTACATATGGGGGTAATATATGATGTTCTTCCCCATTACTCCATAAAATTACTTACCCATGAGTCCCAATCGTCCCAAAACAATATGTACAAGGATATGACTCGACTTAGCAACCATGTAATCAATTAGAAAGTTAACTTAGGGTTTAACAAATAACAATAATGCACTAAAAATGAGCGCATACATGGAAGGCTAAGGCGATTTGGTTGTACATTTAAGTGGGGTGTAACAAATTCTTCCTTTAAGTAAAATGCTTAAAGTTAGAAACGAAAAGATAGGCTCGGAGGGGTGTACTAGGGGTATCGTGTACTAAAAATGAGTACAACGCTAAGGGTGTGGGAAAAATTAGTTGACTTAACTAGCCAAGTAATATGACTTAAATGGTCAAGTAATTATAATACGGGTTTAACACAAGGGTGATCCTAATGCCTCTTATCATGTAGTAAATCCTACTACACGAATGTAGTTTCACTAGCGGTCTCGGGATGCATCACTAACGCAAGTTCTAGAATCTAAATGCTACCGGTACACTCATAAGCACTAATAATGAATGCTTTTCCTATCAAATCTAAAGGCGAACCTCACATTTTTTGGTGGAAAAGTTTTCTGAATATACGGTTATGTGCTAGTCATACAATCTCCTATCCATGAGACGCTTGCTATGGCTAAAGTTTCACTCCTAAATGTTGTAAAAAATTTTAAATTTGGCGCTAAAATTGCACTAACAAGTATTTCTCATACTTTTATTACACATCTACCATTAAACAAAACAAACTCAAGCGAAAGTGCATATGTAAGGTATCATCTTTTTACCCTCCCCTTACACTTAAGATGAACATTGTCCCCAATGTTCAAGTAAAGAATGTAAAAGTGAAAAAGTAAAGAGAATGAAATCAAATACTCCCCTGATTCGCTCGGTATGGATAATAAGGTGGCCAGGTTAAATCTTCCTCCAACAAAATGAATAATCAAAGCTTCCCTTCCAGAATATAAATCATCTTCTTGTCATACATAACCTGTAAAACCTGACAAAATAGACAAGACAACCTCGCGTAAAATCGGCGGCATCCTATATAGGTTTCTAAATCCTAGAAAACAAGATAAGATATAATGCTTGTGGAATGAAGTTTGCAGATCTCCTGGAGATTATAAAACTTAATAATTCACAAAAACCATAAGACTCCGTTAGAAAAACAAAACCGGTAAAATTTCCAGATTTTAACTCCTGACGCCGTCAAGAGTAAACCCATGACGCTGTCAGAACTGACCTGCAGAAATCCTTATGTTAAGTTTCCGGAAAATTTCTGGAAAAACTTGGTCCTACTTCCTGGAAAATCCTGCAAAACTTAATTATGACTCAATACAAGCATTTGACTCTAACAAATACGAATATACATGTTCATTTAATATTGTTGTGGTTCATGCTCAATTTTGTTCTTATAAACAAATTTGGATCTCCCTTACACTTATCTTTTGCAAAATACCTTTATATGCAATTAAGACGAAGTTAAAAACAAAATAAAGCATTTTTACAATTTACTTTGAAACATGAGCCACAAACAATAAAAATAAAACATACATACGGAAACAAATAAAATCAAACAAACAAACAAACAAATAAAAACACACAAAACATGGGTTGCCTCCCAAGAAGCGCTTGTTTTTGTTCGAGTCACGAGCCTGACTCTACCCTTATTTAACGGAAGTAGGGGAGGTTCTCCCTACACTTAGGATTAAGTGTGGGTGAAAGTAGCGATACACGCCCTTAGGGTGAAAATATGCCACGTGAGGTGAAGGGGGTGAGTGAATGGCTTCCTTCATCCTAAAACTACCCGGATAATATTGGTTGATGGGTGGATCGGTTCCTCTTTTGTCTCCTAGAAATATATCTAAGGATGGAAAGGTGTGTAAAGATTGAGGTTCCGGTTCATCAACACTAGGAAATTCCCTAGAACTAGGAGTAAGGTTATCACTACAAGTGTTCAAACCAATATCCTCAAGTGGTGCCTGGTCCAAGGGTTCTACCTCCATTGGAATTCCTAAAGTTTCTTCTACTTCTTCCGGGTAAGTCACAGGCGGTGCGTGTGCCTCAAATGATGGTTGAGTATTTTGTGGGCTTATGTTGTTCACCTCATCATTCCATGTGTCAGGATCTATCCCTAACATTCTCCCAAGTATCTTACGTGCTTCTCTAGGCATCTCAACTTCTATGTCCGAATCATAAGGGTCATCCTCAATATTCTGACTGATATATACAAATTGCCCAAGAGATTCATCATCTGTTTCTTGAGATTCATCATTATCGATCATAAAACCTAGGTCTTTTTGATCAATGTGATCATGTTCGGCTACATCCTCCATCACATCAAGGTCACCTATGTGTTCATCCTGTATTATGGTAGGGCCTAACCATGACATGCAGCTAGGTGGCTCATACGAAACTATCCTAGGTGAAGGCTCATATGGTGCATAGGTTTCACTAAGTGAGGCATTTTGAGGGGTCGATGGAGCTCCTAAGGTGAATTCTTTAAAAGCATTATGCAGTTGGCCTCTTTTCTCAAGCTACTCAATAAAATCAATATAAGATCCTGTCCTCCTCATTTCATTGCTCCATCTTGGTATATCCAAACTAGTGTAATTATATTTTTTTCTGGTAAAACTCTAGTGTCGGATTTGGTGGATTCACGTTCTCCATAATGGTGAACGGAAGAGTCAATGGAAAGGTTTTTACGAACAAAGACACAAAGAAAAGATAGACTAAAGAAAACCTAAAAATAAAAATAAAATCTTGCTAGAAAGGAATCTAGCAAGTAGACCTAATAAAAAAGAAATTCTAACCTAGACAATAACTATTCCCCGGGCTGCAGCGCCAAAAACTTGATGCGTGGGAATCGCAACAGGCTTTACCTCTCGAGGGATCTCGAGAAGCTTACAACCCCCACCAGGCAGTGTACCTGATCGTTGTAGTATAGTATAGTGACAAGTACCGAGGGATTGATCGTTCAGCTTAGGAATAGTGTCGCAAGGATTAGAAAGCCTAAATACTAGTTCTAAAGGTGAGGGATGATTATTTTCGTGTTTTTATATTTTTTATAGAAAGCAAATTAAAATCTCGGGTTTTGGAAGAGTGGGCGGAATTAGTTGCTATTCAACTAACCCAATACTAAGATGCAATCAAAATAAAATACTGAAAATGAAAGTAAACTAATTTATACTAAAGTTGTGAGCAGTAATTGGAGAAAATGTGTTTACTTAGATTTCACTACTCCCTAGATATCTTTTACACGTTAATTACTTGTTATAATTGCATGGATGACGGATTGTATACCTTAATACCATTCATGGGGTGGCACACATAACTCCCCAATTCTATGAGCTCTTATCTCCTCATACACCATGCCCAGCACAACTATAGGGATTGTAAACAGTGGCTCATGCATTAAATACAACCAATAAAGACCTAGTGCGCGTTGGTTCATGTTTCTTAAGACGTTCAAGCATGTTACCAGTTGGAGATCTGCCAGTTTTCTTAAGCCTAACATATAAATCATTCATCCAAGACAAGAATAAACAAGTAATCAACACATAATCAATATCTAGGTTTCATTAGATCTAAGCAAACACAAAAGAGATCTAGCCTAGCATGATAGAATTAAGACAAGAACATGATATAGACAACCAACACATAGACATATTGATTGAATTAGAAGAACACTTATCTTGATTAATCATGCAAGGTATCATGGGGTTGGAACCCTTGAAAAACCTGTAAAGTTACACCAAAATTGTACTTAGGGTTTCTCCCAAAACTTCTCTCTTTAAATGTGAAAAATTAGAAAACTATATATAGGAAAAGGGGTCTGACGGCGTCAAGACCAAATAGGTGACGCCGTCACCTCGCCGCCAAAACAATCCTCGGACTGCCTAGATCTACATTTGACGCCGTCAAGAACAATGCATTTCCAGGCCGTCACGACTTTAACTCTTGACGCCCTACCTTCATGACGCCGTCAGGAAACTCCTCTTGACGCCGTCATGCACTGTTCCCAGCATGGAAAATTAAGGCTTTGGCGTTTTCTTCACTTTTATGCTCCAAAAACGTCCGAATTGCTTCCTTTTCCAGATTTCACTCCCAAAGTACCTAAAATCACAAAAGGAACGATTTAGGGCAATATTTGATCAAATAAATTCGGATTCGGGCTTAAATGACCCCCTAAAAACGGATCATTTTTCGCGTCATCAGTTAATATGGTGCAACACAGTTTTGATAACCCAATTGACGGAAGAGTTACTGATTTGGAAAAAGTAATCAAGAAATTTATTAAAGACTCCTATCAGAACCAAAGGAAGAACCAAGAAACCATCTGGGGAATCAAAATGGAATTTGACGAGGTTTTAAAATCTCAAGAAAAAGCAATCCGGAAATTGGAGGCCCAAGTTGGGAATTCAGCCAAAACTATCAAAGATAGAAGTGCCGGTGAACTCCCTAGCACTACGGAAACTAATCCCAGAGATCGGGCTCATGCAATAACTACAAGGAGCGGATTGAACTATATGGAACCGGCTTATCCAACAATGATTAATAATTAGAATGCAACACTAAGCAGTAATTTGGATAAGATTAATCCAGATACTGCCGAAGCTAATCCTAAGGCATACATGCCGCCTATCCCATTTCCAGGAAGAATGAGGAAACAAAAAGAGCAGGAACATTTCCAATTCTTCTTTGAAAGGATAAGTGATCTCAGCATCAACATACCTCTTGTGGAAGCCCTGGAGCAAATGCCTAAATACGCAAAGTTCATGAAAGATCTAGTTACCAGAAAAAGGCAAGGAAACCCATCACATGTGACCCTAAATGAAAGATGTTCATCAGTATTGGCACAAAAAATTCCTTCGAAGGAAAATGATCCTGGAAGTTTTACACTCCTATTCACTATCAATGGGACTACTTTCAACAAGGCTCTTGCCGAATTAGGGGCCAGTGTCAGTTTAATGCCATATTCGTTATATGTAAGGTTGAAGTTGGATGAACTCAAACCAACTAGAATGTGCCTGGAGTTAGCCAACAAGTCGACACAATACCCAATGGGAATCGCGGAGAACGTCCTTGTAAAGATTGACAAATTCATTTTTCCAGTTGATTTCATTGTTATTGACATGAAAGAGGGCGAAGAAGTTCCAATCCTATTAGGGAGACCCTTTCTTTCTAATGCACGAGCCATGATCAATGTTTTTAATAAGAAGATTTCTCTAAAGGTTGGGAACGAGAAAATAACCTACGACTTGGAACGATCAATGAACTACACAAATTTCATCGACGACGATCTCGACGACTTTGATGAGATGGATTCTATCATAGATGAATTTGTGCAAGAATCTCTTCCGCAAGAGCAATTACACACTATTATTTCAGAAGAAGAAGGTAAATTTGAACCATCTGCTCCATTAGAGGGAGAGGAACGGCACAAAACTACAAAAGGGGCCGAGTCGATCCCGAAACTAAAAGTGCTCCCCTCGAATTTGGAATACGCATTTTTAGACAACAATCCTGAATTCCCAGTCATTATCTCATCATCCCTTTCGAAGGATGAAAAGAGACTTTTATTGCATGAACTAAGCATTCATAAAGGAGCATTCGCGTGGAAAGTATTCGACATCAAAGGAATTAGCCCATCATTCTGTTCTCATAAAATTCTTATGGAAGACAACTTCAAACCAGTTGTTCAGCCACAGCGTAGGTTAAACGCTAAAGTTCAAGATGTGGTAGAGGATGAAATAATTAAACTATTGGACGCTGGACTAATCTACCCAATCTCAGACAGCGCTTGGGTTAGCCCTTTTTATGTGGTACCGAAGAAAGGAGGAATGACTGTTGTGACAAACGACAAGGACGAATTGATTCTGACTAGAACTGTAACCAGATGGAGAGTCTGCATAGATTATTGGAAGTTAAACGACGCTACTCGAAAAGACCACTTTCCACTTCCATTCATCGATCAAATGTTGGAACGACTATCTGGACATGAATACTATTGTTTCTTGGATGGTTTTTCAGGATACTTCCAAATTCCTATAGCCCCAGAAGATCAAGAAAAGACAACTTTTTTGGGTAAAGGGGAGTAATCCTGCACCCTGGTAAAATACATTAACCAAAAAAACAATGAAGTACAAGAGACGAGGGTGATTTCTCTCGTCTAAGTCCCTTAGGACACTTACAATGACCACTATATAAGAATGACAAGCCATTCTTGTAACTTACATATCATAATGATAACCTAACGAGATGAACTACCAAAAATGACTACAAGTACATACGACATACCAATACTACTCAAGTACAAGCACTTAAGCCTTCTACATCACTATGGCAGTTCACCTTGACTTCCATGAAGAATCCACATATAATATGTTATGAGTGAGCACCCAAATTCAGCAAAACCCATATCATAGCAATCCTCCAACGTACACAATCATGGATGATCAACATAAAATATGTATGTAGTGCCAAGAAACACCACACACAACATCACCACCCTTCCGAACGTATAAAAGACTATACTTTCCGAGAAAGCGATAAACACTAAGTCTGGAGATACGAGGGAGTTAAAACAATAAATAACATGCAAGATGGTAGATAGCCATGCCATTACGTTGCAACATAGAAAACCATGTAGCAAACCTGAAAAAGAATACACCAAAGGTCAGCAACCAAACTTGAATGATAACACCAATGCAGCAATTTTGCAACTTACAAACCATGATCACCCCATCCATAAACAGCCATGAAAAATCAATCAGCACGAAAATAGGGTACCATGCAACAAAAACAAGGAACAACTAAATCACTTCGTATAGCAGACCAAGGATATGAATCTATCACAACAGCAGCATGTCCATGTGTTATACGAATGAAGAACTCACAATAGTGTACAAACGAACCCTAACTTCCATGTATAACTGCACCCATCAATGGCAGAACACAAGCGAAGAAAATCATAAAGTAACAAACCCTAAAACAAGGGTTACATGATCAAAATGCCAACGATGTGCATAAAACTTCCATCTCTCTCAAACCCATTTAACAATAACATCCATCATAATAATAATCACGATGGGAACACAGGATTATGCAACATGGATCTGAACCAAAGATAGGGTTTATGACAAAACCCTAACGTCCAAAACTGAGTAACATACGCCGACATTACTCAAGAAACCCGTAACCCAGCATCACGAGAACAAAGGATCTGGAAAACCCTAACACCCTTCGACTTTCATCTCACAATACCCATTAATAATGTGAACTAAGTCACAAACATAAATGACACACAAGTGTCGACTTACAGAAAAACACGCATGATCAGAATACCTTGCAACATGAACGACTTAATAACAAAACCCTAAGAATTTAAGGTTTTGTAAGGCTTCAAAGCTCATCACATCTCCACCAAAGATGCCCTAGCGGAATAATAAACATGAATGCATGTGCAGTAAAGCGTACCCACATGAATAATATAGGAATCAAGATCCACAATATAGCACCGACCCATGATATGTGAAACAACCAATCAGTGATAACCTTAAGCAATTTGGAATAAGTCATATGAATAATAACCGAACCACGATCAGTTACCATGCATAAGGAAGATCACTAATAAACGCAAGATAGATAAATGAATTTATAGTCACACCGACCCACGATCAAAATAAACCAATAAGAATTAACCAACCAACGAATGGTGAATTAAAAATTAAGGGGTTATGATGGAATCGTAAGAAAGTATATCGAATATGAGGTATTCGTTTTTTCCATGGAGATTTCATCATAAATTAATACGAAAAAACACTTCAGCCGCCATCCCAATAAAATAAAAACGAACCCAAAAGACGTATTGCATAGCCATAAAGGGTAGAGAGGACGTGAATGGGCAGTTGTTTGGCCGGAAGTTATGAGGGTAGGCGGCCGGAAATATCCAAAGGGAGAAAGAGAAAACTAGGGTTTAAACTAGGAAAAAAAAAGACAACTTTTACTTGCCCTTACGGGACATTCGCCTACAGAAGGATGCCATTTGGTCTATGCAACGCACCTGCCACTTTTCAGAGATGCATGACAGCTATGTTCTCAGACATGTGCCAGGACTTCATGGAGGTATTCATGGACGATTTCTCAGTGTTTTGTAATTCTTTTAACTCTTGTTTAGATAATCTATCCCGTATGTTAGCTTGATGTGAAGAGACCTTCCTACTTCTTAATTGGGAAAAGTGTCATTTCATGGTTAAGGAAGGGACTGTTTTGGGGCATAAAATTTCAAATTTAGGGATCGAAGTTGACAAAGCCAAAATCGATGTTATATCTAAGCTACCGTACCCAACTAATCTAAAAGGAATTAGAAGTTTTTTAGGACATGCTGGATTTTATAGAAGATTTATCCAAGATTTTTCTAAAATAGCCAAACCTTTAACACAGCTGCTAATAAAAGATGCCTAATTTGATTTTAATGATGAATGTAAGCAAGCTTTCAATGTTTTAAAAGAGAAATTGACCACTGCCCCAATTATCATTGCTCCTGATTAAAACAATGACTTCGAGCTAATGTGCAACGCAAGTGACTATGTTGTTGGAGTTGTCCTTGGTCAACGAGTCGATAAGAAATTTAAACCAATTTATTATGCTAGTAAAACCTTAAATGACACCCAAGCACATTATACAACCACTGAGAAAGAACTCTTAGCAGTTGTTTATGCTTTTGATAAATTTAGGTCTTATCTAGTTATGTCAAAAACTGTTGTCTACACTGATCATTCTGCCTTGAAGTATTTGTTTAGTAAACAGGATGGCAAGCCACGTTTAATAAGCTGGGTACTTTTGTTACAAGAATTCAAGATCAAAATCAAGGATCAAAAGGGCGCGACCGGAGGGACCAACCCAGATACATGAACATTGTCACAAGGGACCAACCGGAGGACATCACGGGGCTGACACAACTGCTAGGAAAGTATTCGAGGCTGGGTTCTATTGGCAAAGCATTTTCAAGGATGCTGCCAAATATGTTAAGAATTGCGACGCATGTAAGCGTACAGGTAACATCTCTTCACGAAATCAAATGCCTTCAAATAATCTTCTATTTTGCGAAGTTTTCGATGTCTGGGGAATAGACTTCATGGCACCGTTCACACCATCGAGAAAGAAATGTTATATTTTGGTGGCAGTAGATTACGTATCAAAGTGGGTAGAAGCCGAAGCCCTTCCCAATAGTGATGCTAGGTCAGTTGTTAAGTTCCTGAAAAGGCTTTTCTCTAGATTTGAAGTTCCCAAGTCCCTTATCAGCGACCGAGATGCTCACTTTTGTAACTCATTGATGGAGAAGACCTTTAAAAGATATGGTGTGATTCATCGGTTGGGTACACCTTACCACCCTCAGACTAGTGGGCAAACTGAAAACACCAACCGCGCTATTAAACGCGTTCTTGAGAAAACTGTTAATAAAAATCGTAAGGATTGGGCAGACAAACTCGATGACGCCTTATGGGCACTTCGCACTGCTCACAAAACACCTTTAGGATGTACACCATTTTGTATCGTTTATGGAAAAACATGTCACCTACCAGTTGAATTAGAACATAAAGCTTACTGGGCGCTGAAAAACGCAAACTTTGATCCTAAGGAAATAAAAAAAATAGACTAACTCAATTGCACAGGTTAGCTGAATTAAGGGACAAAGCTTATGATCATTCAAAAGCTTACAAGGATAGAACAAAAAGATGGCACGATGCTAGGATACAAGAAAAGGAGTTTAAAGTCGGACATCAAGTTCTAATCTACAATTCTAGACTTCGATTGTTTCCGGGGAAACTTAGATCGAGATGGTATGGACCATACATGGTAACTGAAGTATTCCCTTATAGGACTATTGAAGTGATCGATGACTAGGACCAACGTTTTAAAGTGAATGGGCACAGGGAAAATATTTACTATGGTGATGATGTTCGACGGTTGTTGAAATATCTATATTTCACACCTATATAACCATAACACTGAGTCTAACTTAAAGACTCGATAATAAACAAAAGTGCTCTTTTGGGAGACAACCCAAATTATCCTTTTCTTTTTATTTTCTCTATCTTGTTGGTTTGTTATGTTTTGTACTAATATTTTGCAGGTACTAAAGGAAACAATGCGATGGGGAACAAATTTTTGGACTTTTACTCCAAGAAATATTCTCGAGGGCCTTGCTACGGCATAGCTCTTCCATTGACTACACCATAGCACCCTCCAGGTTTCATACTGGATTTATTCAGCAACTAGGGCGTAGAACCCCATTTAAGTTATGCCGTAGCAACCTTCTGAACCTTAAAAATGCTTTTTATTTTACAAAACATTCTTTAAACTTTTATTACTTTTTAAACAAACTTTGTGGGTGTGTTCCCTGTAAACCCTCACGAGACTTCACTCGTCCACTTGTGACACCAAGTGATTTAAAAGGCTTGTTTCATACGCTAAATGCAACCGTGATTCCTACAAAAGTGAGTTAGGTTTTTTCTTTTTCTTTTTCTTTTTCTATTTCTTTTTCTTTTTAGGTTTTATGCTTTTGGTAGTTGTGTGATTCCAGGGAATTGAAATTTGCTCATAAGGCGTAATGAAGGCACGTTTCTCAACATGATCCTTCTATTTTCAAGAGCGATCTTTCTACTTTTCCTCTTTATTTTCTTTATTTTATGTACAAAAAGGACTTTGTACAACTCAAGTGGGGGGACGGGGGTAGAATTATTTACTTGAACTTTGTTTTGCGCTTAATTTTCTAGTTTATTTTGAAAAATTTTGCCACTTTTATAACTTTTGACAGGTTTTTCTGAACCTAACTAGAATGGACCTTAGCCGAGCACATTAACCCTTAATACCATGGTGAGGTTTAACCTATTTCAGTTTCACCCTGTTTTACCCCAAATCCACTAAAAATATGAGTGTGTCCGTAGTTTGTAAACTTTAGAACTTGGCTTTTACATCATCTTGAAACCGCGTACGAGTAGTGTATTGATATTTCTTAATACCCCTATATACACCCTTTTGAGCCTATCCTTTCGTTTCTTACCCATATTATTGTTTCGATACACCTATAAACCTTAGCCTACCGTGTAGTCTTTGTTTATGATTGGGAAGTTGCCACTTGTTCTAATTTGAGGTCCAAGTCAAGAGGTTTAAGAATCACACCTACGTTGAAGACTCATCATTGAAGATCATGAGGAAACCCACTATTGTACATGTATTGTTCATCCCAAGTGGGGGGATATGTTATTGATATAAAAAAAATGTGAATTTCCGTATGTAGATATGTTAACTTTGGTGCACCTATGTATAGCACCGTAATAAGAGCTTTGAAAGATTTAGCATCGAAGAGGCCACTTCGGTCATATTTGAAGAATCAAGCTGTTGGTTCTTAATCACCAACATGAAGACCAAGCGTGGTACCCCATCATGACGTCCTCTAATGGCACACACTTGTTACATGATCCCATTCTCGCATTTTGAAACTTGGACTTTGGATGAATGGCAAGTGGTAGCAACTCGGTTATAGGCTAAGACTATTTGTTTTCTTTTTCATTTTACACGATTATTGTGCATCCCATGTCTTATCCTACCCTTTAGTTGTAAATCATGCTTAGGTGAGGGATTTGAGCAGTCATTGGTGTCTTGCCTGGCGTTCCGGTCATGTACCATTGCCTTTGTCGCCCTTGCCGTAGTATGTTAGTAACAACGCTACACCCAAATAGCCTTATATGTGTTCACCCAATATTGCCTTTAAGGATTGTTTTGACCTTATCTCTAGTGGTAGAGATTTGTGCAACTACCAAGCCTATGATAGAATACATTCTATGACTATGCGTTGAGTGATCACCCCAAAATTAACACTTAGATTAGGAGAGAGATGTGAGTGTTTGTTCCAATTTTGTGATGTGTTCGGCTTTGATAAATTCTAGCATAGGGAGTCTTTAATTCATATTCTCTAGTTTCTTGGGGATATCTTTTTGAAAATCATTCTTATAAGGTCTACTTGAGGGCAAGTAGAGTTCAAGTGGGGGGATATTTGATAACATCAAATTTACCCCCAATCTAAGTGTTAATTTCCCCCTTAAAATACTAATCTTTTCTACTTTTATGAAGAATATATACTCTTATTTCTTCCTATTTTGGTTTCAGGTTAAAGATGAGTAAAAGAACGAACTTACGCAGAAATGGAAGGACTTTGGAGCAAATATGTGGAAATTATGGATTCTGTACTAACTACGGCGTAGAGGTTCATCTACGTACGCCGTAGCAAGGCCTCACGAAGACTATGCAGTAGAAGCTCTCCTACCTACGGCGTAATGAAGAATTTATGAAGACTACGGCATTGCCCAACAACAGGCTATGGCTTAGAAGTCCACTAAAGAACTCTATGGAGTAGGCAAGTTTCTAAGCTACGACGTAGAATCTCATTTGAGGTAGTAAAGAACTAACAAAGCCAAGGAAGAAGCTACGGCGTAGCAACCTTATCTACTACGCCATAGGATGCCTATCATGAAGACTTTACGCCCGTAACACTTGATCAAGTTACAGCGTAACACAATTTGAAAAGGTTACATCGTAGTAACTCTAATACGCTACGACGTAACATAGTCGGGGCCTATAAATACCAACCCTAATTCCGAGTTTTTCACATCACTTCCCATCTCTTCACCACAGCAACGTTGGGAAAAACTCAGGAAGGAGGGAGAACGAAGTTCTAGCCACATTCAAGTCAATTCCAAGGGAGGAATCACACACCAATCATAAGTGTTTTCATTCCTTTACTTTGTATTCGATTCATGCTTAGATTTGTATTAACTCAACATTGTTTTACCGCAATTATGACCATGAGTCGCTAAACACCTTTTGGTGTTAGCCTAGTTATGAATATGTTATTGATTTAGTTTTCCACGCATCTATTATCTATTGTTTGTTTACTTTCATGGCGAGGCTTGGGATACTCTAGTTCCTGTAGTGATTAGTGTTGGTTGTTCTCTAGATACTTGTGGAATTAACCCTAGGAAGCAAGTCGCTAGGGATGTGACTTGGTGATAGCAATATCAACATACATTTGCGAATTAACCCTAGGACCACCTACCAATGCTAGACACTTAACGGAGTTAGAGGGGTGTAAGATCTGACCATGCCGCATTCGTTAGCCTTGTCCATGTTAGTAGAGGCACTTAATGACTCTTATGTCTTCGTACCGATGAAGCCAATGCTTTACAATAGCTTTGGATAGGACAAGGTATAAGATAGATCTAGGCGAATTTGACCATCTGACCTGAAAAAAATATCGAATCCCCGAACGATATGATAGGATGCACCTATAGGAAAACTAATCATGATCATAACAAGAGTAGTAATTAGGTTAACACTACTTCTCTTTACTGATTTTTTTCCATTTACTTTGTTGTCTTGTTATTACTTTTAATTAGTTTAATTAACCTTTCAACTCAAAACCCCCTTTTAAACGTGACACGACTTAGATAATTTCCGCACCTTAGCTCCTGGGACGACCTCGGCTTACCATTTGAGTATACCACACACGATCGGATACACTATCCGTTAGTGTGTAAAAGGTAGACCTTAGGTAAACTAGACTTTATAAATATTAAACCTGGTCAGTAAAACCTGCATCAGTATCATTCACTGAGAACCGCCTCACCGAATGGTGAACCTTTCTTCACAGATTCGCCCTGAGCAACTTGAGGATGACTCACTGAACAACAATGCATTCAGTGACTTGTTAGGTGTTCTCGGTTATCAAACACTTAGGATATT
Organism: Artemisia argyi; assembly: GCA_030686995.1. Taxonomy (NCBI): domain Eukaryota; kingdom Viridiplantae; phylum Streptophyta; class Magnoliopsida; order Asterales; family Asteraceae; genus Artemisia; species Artemisia argyi. The sequence continues at coordinate 44,482,200 of CM060696.1, forward strand.
TTATGTTCAAATCCTAGATTAAGGAGTTTAGGTTTTAACAGACCCAACAGAGAACACTTGAAATGAGTTTTGGGATTAGAGAGATCCAACTTTTAAAGCACCCACTTATGGGGAAACACCAACTCAAGCTTTCTATCAAATGCCCCTAGCCAAGGCTTTTTTCTAAACTTAGGGAGCTTATATACTTCACGTAACATCACGTGAAAGCCTCCATATGCTCATATCCCATGCTTACGTCTTCTCTAATCACGTAACGGGTTTACTCCCTTATTGGTCAAACTAAGTCCAAGGTCTCTTTGCGTAAACACATCCTTACCCGCATGGGTTATGCTTTACATCAAGGAAAAACACTTGACTTGTTTGCACCAAGGTGTTAGTTGAGTACGTCGAGTCATGGAAAGTCACGAGTTATGAAACTATGGATTCTCGACGTTATGTTACTTGGACTTATAAGTAACTTATGATTTTCTCAAATTATAATCCTAATTGTCTAAACCTTTTATTCTTAATGACAATTATATTGTTTCTTAATCTCTTCTTAACCTTCTTAATCACAAAAGACAAAGCCACCAGAATCTCCCACAATCCTTCCCAAAAATCATTTTCCAACATCTTCTTACATATTCCCTCACACCTCTTACACACTCATACTTTTTGACTCACACACTTTCCCACACAAGATTCCCCCCACTTTATACAATACCCATACACCTTTCTCATACACCAATACATACTCTTCCCTATACATCCTTTCACATACACTCTTTTCTACACATACACACTTTCTCATACATACACTCTTTTCTATACACACCTTTATTTTCGAAATACACACACTTCACTCACATACCCTTCTATACACATACAAGGCTCCTCATCCAATAACTCTTACACATACTTACACATACTTCAACTATACCTTACATACACAACTCATACCTATACACATCCCATCTATACAATCCATATCTCACACTCTCCAATACTCCCTCATTCAAAATACACACACTACTCACAACCATTTCACCTTCTACACAAACTAGGCTCCCCATCACATCCAACTCTTACATATTCTCTTACACACTCTTACACTATCCAACCTTTATTCCCTTACACACTTACATAATCCAACTCATACTCTACACACTCTTCATCTCAACCATTCATTTTCTTACAACACATGTCAACCATCCATTTCTCCTTCCTCCCCAAGAAATGGAATATTCCTTGGAATATACTTCTCTTAACCCAACCATGGTTCTCCTAACCAACTATGGTTATTTCTCTACACTTAACCTTGGTTAACTCTTAACCACACCAACGATGCAATATTCCCTTGTATATGCTTCTCTTAACCCAACCATGGTTCTCCTAACTCAACTATGGTTAGTTCTCTACATTTAACCTTGGTTAACTCTTAACCACACCAAGGATGGAACATTCCCTTGGATACATCATTTAACATAACCATGGTTTATTCTCTATACACTTCTTTCTAAACCTAACCATGGTTAACTCTTAACCACACCAAGGATGGAACATTCCCTTGGATACACCCTTTAACCTAACCATGGTTTATTCTCTATACACTTCTTTCTAAATGATTGATGCTAAACAGTCAAACTTAAATTGACCAAATCAATGGTCAACAAGGTCAAACTCCCTAGATCAATGCTCCGGGTAATATAAGGTATCACCAGGTCGTTAAGTCCCGTTGAAGTATGAATTGTAACTTTAGTGTATTCGTGATCGGGTGATTATTCACAGAAAAGGGTTATGATCAGAATTATTTAAAAATTATTAACAAATGTAGCTTATGAAAGCTACGTGATTGATTACGAGAAATTAGATTACAAAGATTTGAGCTAAAACCTAAAAACGTACGTTTTAATTAAAAACGTACTCAGACGAACGAAACGAAAAGTACAACTGATGGACGGGAAGGGTTACAAGTGTAAAATTAATATTTTTACAATTCTAATAATTAAAGAAAATTTTAAGAAAAATAAAAATTATTTTTACACTATTTAATTATTTATTATTAATTAATTACTAATTATCTATTTATTAACTAATTAATTAATTAAAATTATTAAAAATACTAAAAAGACTTAGAAAATTAAGAAAAATTTTACAAATCTAATTAACCATCATGGGAATCCTAAAAAATTATAAAAAGTTTATTTTATGTATTTTTAAACTAATTAACTAATTATTAATCTAATTACTTATTAATTTCTAATTAAACTAATTATATTATAAAAAATAGAAAATGGGTAATATAAATTCTAGAAAAATTTGTAGAAATGTTTTAACTTAAATAAAATCTAGAAAAATTATAAAAACTAGGTTATACTTTATAAAATATAATTATACTATTTAATTACTTAATATTAATTAAAACTAAATTAAACAAAAATTAATTATAAAAACCACTAAAAGATAAAATAAAAATCTGGAAAAATTTCTAAAATTACTTTAACCTAAAATAGAATTTCTAAAAATATAAAAATGATATATTACTTATAAATAAGTTAAAAAGAAAAATAAAATGATAAATCCTATTAAATAGAAGCTATCACTAATATTAAAGTTGATTTTTTTGGTTTTTTCTTTTTCCAAACTGATTTACTACTAAAAACAAAAACTTTTAATAAAAACACTTTTAATATAACCCAAGAAATAAGCACTTGGAGTGCTTATTGATCCCACAGTTGACTTTTGTTGACTGTGGAAGAATTTTAGCTCAAATGGGATGATGTGGGGTCCACAATGATGAAATATGGTTTCTCTGAGGTGGTTCAGCAAGAATAAGCCAGATTCAGCCAATCAAGTAACTTAAATAAGCTACCACACACAAATAAGCACTTGCTTATCACAAGTCTGAGACAGATTTGGGGACAAGATTTAGGAGCTAATCCAGGTGGGGTCCAGTGGTCAAAAGGTCAAACAAAGGGTCAATAAGTCAACTATGGTAGGAGGGGGTTGTAAGGATCAACTTATAGGGTGTGGGACCCACTGGGTTAACCACAATGGACCACCAAAGTGGGGTGGTGAGCAATGGTCTGATCTGAGCAGGGGACAACCTTGCCCTGCAGCCCACTTTCAAGGGCACTTTGGTCACTAAAAAAAATTCACAAAAATGCAAAACTTGTAGAAATCTAAAGTTCAAGTGGTAGAGTCTAAACACAAGCAATTTCAAACCCCAATTCTCAACACACAAATCAGATTAATTGTTGCTATTTTTGTGAAAATCTGAGAATAAACTTTTGACTTTTTATAAGAACATGCAAGCTTTGACTAGAATGAATTTCTATTGGTCCTAGATGATTACTACTGTCATATTAATCCTAAAAGAAGCCAGTTTAAGCAATCTTAACAAGTTTTAAGCTGAATTCAAGATTATGCCATGCTAAAACTTAAACAGTCAAGCAGAATTAATCTTAGACCTGGGATTTGACTTTCTTGCTTAAGAACTGCCTAAACAAAAGGTTATCTGAGCTATGTTACTACTAGTAATGAAATCTAAGCAGACCAATATCTCCAATGACAACCAATGCACAGCATAACAACTTAAACCAAACACCCCTATATTATGACTGATTTGAGATTTTTGTACCAAATGGTAACACAGATCTATGACACCAACTCTAAACCATTTTTTATAGTTGCAATGCTTATAATAGCTTAGAAACAAAAACTTACACAACTACTTCTTGCTTATGTTAAGTTGCTACAATTAACAATGGATTTAGAAATTTTTTAGAACAATAACAACAACTGAGCAAGTTAACTACTCAAAGCAAAATTTCTACTGATTATCACACAAGAAGCCTACAAAAACAAGTATATGCAGTACCAAAATACTTAATCAATCAAAGAAAACCAAAAGATGATAGCTCACAGTGTGCATCAGCTGAGAACTTTTGAAACCAAGGAACCATTTTTACCAGCCTATTGAATCCCCATGGATTCACTAACCCAGGGCCATCCCATATCCACCCTGCTCCATGCTTATCTTCCCTCTCATATTTTTTTTATTTTCTGGTTATTTTTTTTTATATATTATGGAATGAAACTCAAAATGGAAAATACAACTCAAATTTCTGAAACAACACTTTTATTAGTACTGAAAGAGTGAAATTACAACTGACAATTGGATTGAGAATTAAACGTACAATGCTTGAAAAAAAAAGAAATTACATTAAAATTAACTAAAAACTAGATAAGTTGCTCCACTCCTTCTCTTTGTCCTTTCCCAGCAATGAAAACAACCATTGCTTCAATACTTTCAATCATGGTCGTTTAAAACTTTTCGCGCCCAAATTGCTTTTGTCTGCTTCCTTGATTATTGAGGCCAGGGGGTAGTTTTTGGATGTTAGTGTTTGGTTTGGAGTAGGAGGAGGTGGGTTTTGAGTGTGCAGGTGGTGAAGGTAGGGGTGATGATGAGGGGGGGTTTGGCTGGTAGCAGGGGTGAAGTGAGGTGGGAGGTCAACGAAGGTCAAGGTGGAGTGGTATTAAAATGGACGGGGGTTAATAAACTTTGGAGGTGGGCTTCTTTTGTGATTGGGCTTGGTGAGGAGTATGGGCTTGGGGTGGATCAGTTTTGGTTTTGGGTACGGATAATAATACATTAGGATCCGTTTGGTTTTGTAGAAATTAAATCACAAGGACCAATTTGTAATTACCGAAAACATGAAGGACTGAAATTGCCCTTATTCCATAGTGTTACAAAGGACCAATGTTGCCCAACTCCAGTAGTACAAGGACCACAAAAGTTAAATTTCCATAATATTAAATCCCGGGGACCAAAAATGACAAGTTTCCAAACTCGAGGGACCAGTATCGTAATTTCCACAAACATTTTACCCAAGGACCATTTTTGACACATTTTGATTTTCCAAGGATAAAAATGATTTTTTCTTTCAAAATTATCCCACCAGGGACCAAATCTGCCAAATACTGAAACTCCAGGGACCATTTATTGCAATTTTGGATTTTGAGGGGTAAAAGTGTAATTTTCTCAAACTTTTTCACCCAAGGACTTATTTTGATAATTTTTGACTTTTCTTTGCCTTGGGTTGACTTTTCTTTCATTTTAAACTTCCAGGGACTAGAATTGTCAATTTTTGAAACTTGAGGGACTAAAACTGCCAATTGTGCAAACTTTGTTCATTTTTCATTTGGTTTTAAACATTTTGCATCTAAAACATATAAAACACACTTTTGGGATAACTTGTGTATTTTGATGCGTTTTTGGGTGTTTTTGGATGTTTTGGCAGTCCAGATACGATAAAAATGATGAGTCTTTAAGCACTCATCAATCCCCCACACTAAACTATTGCCACTCCCTAGCAATCTTTTGAGAAAAACTTGATGGATTTGAAACTCTTTACCAAAAGCCATCACTTCTGGAGTAGCCAGGTGTAAGAACTGTGGCACACCTGATAACCGTGTGATTTTGAGCAAACCACCAGCTGTCAACGGATTTGATTAGTCTTTACCAAAAGCTGTTTGCTTCTGGACTAGCCAACTCTTGATGGAATAGTCAACGTCTTGGTGAGCTGATTACCAATTATGGTTTTTCCACGGCCTTTACCACAAGCCATAATCTTGCGGGCTAGCCAACTCATTTGTTTTTGGGGAGTTGAGGAACCATACAATTTTGGGCAAATTGCAAGCCATAAACGGATTTGAGATATCTTTACCAAGAGCCGTTTGCTCTTGGATTAGCCAATCCCTTTTGTCTTTTAGACACGGCGGACTGATTACCACAAAAATTTTGAAATAAAGTGAAAAATTTTTGAAAAATTTGGGCCAAAATGGGGGTACTTGAAAGTATTTTGCGATAAAATTCGCTAGAATTTACCCCCCCCCCACACTTAGAAATGAATATTGTCCTCAATATTCAAAGTCCCGGCTATTATGCCGAATCTATGAACGTAAAAAGATAATATTCGAAGCTAACTGTGGAATTTTTGTTTTGTATTTTTCACTTTATTTATCTGTACATACAATCACACTTTTTTTTTTTTTGAACTTATATACATATATACATTTTCAAATTAGCGGGGGGTTGGCCATTCCCCCACACTAGGGTGGTAGAAAGTAGAAAGAAGTCAGAAATACGGGTGAAAACCCATATATGTTGCTAATTTTTGTTCACCGAGTCGCTAGCTTGACTCGATCCCCGAATTTAATTTTCCTTGGGGAAAGTTTGGAGATCCGGGACAACCATGCATGGTATGTCCTCTCCAAAGTAGTGTTTCAAACGATGTCCATTCACTTTGAAATTAGGACCGTCATTTTGTGATAACTCGACGGTGCCATAAGGATAAACCTTAACGATAGTGAATGGACCAGTCCATCGGGTCTTGAGCTTCCCCGAGAAGATCTTGAGTCTAGAATTGAAAAGAAGGACTCGATCACCAACGTTGAAAATGCGGTTTTTGATTTTTGAGTCATGAATCTTCTTTGTCTTTTCCTTATAGATCAAAGAGTTCTCGTAAGCTTGATCACGAAGTTCATTAAATTCATTCAGTTGAACTTTCCTATGATCACCCGTAGTTTTGAGGTCAAAATTTGCATGCTTGAGAGCCCAATAGGCTTTATGCTCAAGCTCGATCGGTAGATGGCACGCTTTCCCGTACACAAGTTTGTATGGCGTACACCCAATGGGTGTTTTATACGCCGTACGGAAAGCCCAAAGTGCATCATCTAATTTATCCGACCAAGATGCACGATTTTCCCCAACGGTTCTTTCCAATATTCTCTTTATGCCTCGATTGGAAACTTCTACTTGTCCACTTGTTTGAGGGTGGTACGCAGTAGAAAGACGGTGAGTTACACCATACTTTTGCATGACTTTATCGAATTTGTCATTGCAAAAATGCGTACCACGATCACTAATTATAGCACGTGGAGTTCCAAATCGAGCAAAGAGAGCTTTCAAAAATTTCACGACTACTCGGGCATCATTTGTGGGTAAAGCTTTTGCTTCAACCCATTTTGACAAATAGTCAACTGCCACGAGTATATACTTGTTTCCATGAGATGATGGAAATGGCCCCATAAAGTCGATGCCCCATACGTCAAATATTTCACAAACTTGGATTGCATTTTGTGGCATTTCATTCTTTTGTGAAATATTCCCGTGACGTTGACAAGCGTCACAGGATTTGACCAATTCTTGGGCATCCTTGTAAATCGTGGGCCAAAAGAAACCGGAATCAAACACCTTTTTGGCGGTGTAATTTGGATTGTGGTGGCCCCCCGTGGAACCAGCATGGCAAGCCTTTAAGATTTCAGCGGCTTCTTGACCATATACACACCGCCGGATGACTTGATCCGCACAGATTTTAAAGAGGTAGGGGTCGTCCCAGAAATAATGTTTGACATCCTTAAAGAATTTATTTTTCTGTTGGGACGACATCCCTTTCACAATGAAGTTACCCGCAAGGTAATTTGCAAAATCGGCAAACCAAGGGGTAACAGAATCTCCACGAAATGAAACCGCATTGAGGGTTTCGAGAGGAAATGTTTCATTTATTTCCTTTTTCTCGAAAGCGTCTTGGTGGGGGTTTTCAAGACGGGAGAGATGATCAGCAGCTAGGTTCTCAGCTCCTTTTTTATCACGAATAATGATATCAAATTCCTGAAAGAGGAGAACCCAACGAAGAAGTCTCGGCTTTGCATCCTGTTTTGCAAAATGGTACTTCAAAGCCGAGTGATCCGTATACACTATGCTTTTAGTCAGTATCAAGTATGGCCGGAATTTTTCAAAAGCATACACCACAGCTAATAATTCTTTTTCGGTGGTGGTGTAATGGCTTTGAGCCTCGGTCATAGTTTTGCTGGCATAGTGTATAGGCTGAAAATGTTTTGTTTTTCGTTGCCCCAAAACTGCCCCTATAGCATAATCACTAGCATCACACATGAGCTCCAAGGGCAAGTCCCAATCGGGGGCAACAAGAATCGGTGCCTCGGTAAGCCTTTTCTTTAATGTTTCAAAGGCTTCGATGCACTCGGGGGAAAAGATAAAAGGAGCATCCTTTTCGAGGAGATGGATCATAGGCCGGGCGATTTTAGAAAAATCTTGAATCAACCTACGATAGAAACCGGCGTGACCCAAAAAGCTCCTAACACCTTTCACAGTTGTGGGATGAGGTAATTTTTCAATGACATCCACTTTGGCTTTGTCAACCTCAATCCCGTTTTTTGAAATTTTATGGCCGAGGACAATGCCCTCTTTGACCATAAAGTGACTCTTCTCCCAATTTAGACATAACTTTGTGTCTTCACAACGTTTTAGCATGTTGTCTAAATGGGAGAGGCATGACTGAAACGAATCCCCAATGACCGAAAAATCGTCCATGAAGACCTCCATAGTTTTTCCGATAATGTCGGAAAAAATGGCCATCATACATCTTTGAAACGTGCCCGGAGCATTACATAAGCCAAATGGCATACATTTATATGCGAAAGTTCCATAGGGGCACGTGAACGTGGTCTTTTCTTGATCTTGCGGATCAATGGGAATCTGAAAGTAACCCGAGAAACCATCGAGGAAGCAATAATATTCATTCCCCGCTAATCTCTAGAGCATCTGATCCATAAAGGGCAGAGGAAAATGATCCTTACGGGTGGCGTCATTTAACTTACGATAGTCAATGCAGACGCGCCAACCCGTAACCAAACGAGTTGGAATTAACTCATTCTCCTCATTTGTGACAACAGTAATGCCACCCTTTTTTGGAACACAATGAATTGGGCTGACCCAAGGACTGTCCGAGATATGGTAAATCAATTCGGCATCAAGAAGTTTTAAAACCTCTTGTTTGATAACCTCGTGAATTTTTGGATTCACCCTTCTTTGTTGTTGGACTGCAGGTTTGAAGTCGTCTTCCATTAAAATTTTGTGAGTACAGAATTCAGGGTAAATGCCCTTGATGTCGGAGAGTCGCCAAGCAATTGCTTGTTTATGAGACTTCAAAACCTTTATGAGAGCAGCCTTTTCCTCATCACTTAAGTCTTTGGCAATTATGACGGGTAATTTATCATCACCTTCCAGAAATGCATATTCAAGATGAGGCGGCAAGTCCTTAAGTTCAACCTCGGGAAAGTCATCAGTTTTCTCAACATTTTTGACTTCCTCTTTATGAAGTTGGTGTGATAGAACAGTAAGAGGAGAGGGATCTTCGTTTAACAATTTTTCAAGTATGAGAATATCCCTCTCGAGGTCGATCCCTTGGTTATCGACTCCATCGGGAATCAAATCACTTTTGAGAAACGCCTCCATTTCTTCTAAGATGAAGTCACTTCCCTCAAACGGAGTGAGGGAAGGAGAAGAATTGGCAATAATGGGGTGAGAAGACTGAGTGAGATTTTCACTCGAAGAATCATCCATGAAACCTAAAATCTCTTGAGCATACTCCTCAGCAGCAACATCGATGACATCTATTTTGTTCACCGATTCACCATCATAATTGGAGGAGTATCTCGAAGTTTGATTTAGGTTGAAGGTTATGGCTTCCGTTCCAACACGTAATGTGATCTCATGCTCAAATACATCGATAAGAGCTCGCCCAGTTCTAAGGAATCCCCACCCAAGAATGAGAGGGACCCTAGAATCGGCATCAAAGTCAACAATCACAAAATCTGCCGGAAAATGGAACTTCCCCACTTTAACGAATACGTCCTCGGCAATGCCAATGGGGCAAGAAATCGAACGATCGGCAAGCTCTAAAGTCATGCACGTGGGGGTAAGTTTGGGAAGAGAGAGTTTCTTCCACACAGAATATGGCATTAGGTTAATGCTAGCACCTAGATCGGCCAAGGCGAAGCAATCAACCATACCCGGGAAAGTACAAGGAATTAGAAATTTCTCGGGATCTCCAAGCTTTTCAGGAAGCTTTTTCAAAAGAACTGCAGAACAGTTCTCATTCAGAGGAGTTTTTGCCATCTCAAAGACTTTCTCTTTATTACTCAACAGATTTTTGATTGTCGATGCAAACTTGGGCATCAAGAGAATAGCATCCGCGAAGGTGATGTCAAAGTGCAAATCTTGGAAGATTTGGAAAAACTTATCCATTTGGTGATTAGCTTTTTCGCGGAGCTTTTGTTCACTGAGACGTGATGGATAGGGAATAGAAGTTTTGGATTTAGGGTTGTCCACTGGAGTTTCTGGTGGTTCAAAGACAACTCCAGGATTACATCTGGTTTCAGGAATAACCTGAGGTTGGACGTGTGTTGTACTTCGTGAGCTAGGATTTTGCACTTTGTCCTTTGTCACCTCAGGTTCACGATTCACTACCTTTGGAGGAGAGGAAGAAGAGGTAGTAGGAATCGCGGGTTCATCATATGAAGCACCACTTCGTGTTGTGATCGCCTTAGCATCGCCCCTCGGGTTTGCGATCGTGTTGCTCGGTAAAGTAGTACCTAAGCCCGAGGGTCGATCATTTAAAGACTTCTTGATGTCAGAAATCTGGCTGACCAGCAACTTGTTCAACTCTTCTTAGGACTTCATGAATTGTTTCAACAACTCGTCAGATGAAGGCCCGGTTGGAACAATGGCTTGATACGGATTAGGAATATTTGGAGCTCGATTGTTCGGATTGGGACCTTGATTTTGAAAATTACCCTAATTAGGGTTGTTGTTTCCATGAAAATATCCCTGATTGAAATTACCCTGACCTTGGTTCCGATTAAAGTTTCCTTGATTTTGCTATTGGAAACCTTGATTTTGGAACCCTTGGTTTTGATTGTGAAAACCGTGACCCTGATTAAAGCTACCTTGGTTTTGATAACCTTGGTTCGCTCTATTTTGATTTTGGCCACGGTTTTGGACATTTTGGTTTTGATTAAAACCAGGAGGTCCAGGATAATGATGTTGAGGACGATAGCTAGGGTCCATAGGAGGGCGATATTGATTGCCTCCTTGATTTTAGGACCCGGCTACAGCATGAGCTTCGTATGGAGTACCATCAAAAGCTGTGCAATTGTAGTAGGCATGCGGCCCACCACAAGTCACACAGACTTCCACTTTTTTAAGCTCAGAAGGTGGAGGATGTTGTGGAAATGATACTTTCTTTGTTTGGGCGAGAACCAAAGCTTGGATCGCTTCAGTGAGCTTGTCAATCTTAGCATCCGTGCTAGATTGACTCACAGAAGATGAAGTGGAAGGACCCTCATTAATTTGGGAAACAATCGGTTTGCTTCGTGTAGAGCGGACCTTAGACTTGTTTTCTATGATTTACAAAGCTTCTTTTGTGGTTTTACTCAAAAAGTTACATCCCGCGGAGGCATTGAGAGAATCCTGATCAGCTTGGCTCACGCCATTGTAAAAAGTATCGAGTTGCATCAACTCAGAGAAACCATGATGTGGACACTTGCGAAGTAATTCTTTGAAACGATCCCACACTTCACCAAAAGATTCATCGTATTTTTGAGTGAACTTGGTGATTTCGTTCTTAAGACTCGTGGTCTTGGAAGGTGGGAAGAATTCATTCACAAACTTTTTGACAAGATCTTCCCAAGTCTCAATAGATCGTGGAGGTTGTTTTTCAAGCCAAATACGGGCTTGTCCCTCCAAGGAGAATGGGAAGAGAAGAAGTTTTATTGCTTCACACAGGACATTTTTGTACTTGATGGTCGATGTGATTTTATTGAACCATCGAATATGAGCATGAGGATCGTCCCTCTCAAAACCGTAGAATTGACTTGAGGTTACAAGATTGAGTAACCCGGTTTTGAGCTCAAAACTATCAGCCACGATGGCTGGGACAATAATGGCATCTCCGTAACCCTCGATGGGTGCTTGGAGAAGCTCACACATGGGGCGGTCTTCCGCCATGGTGACAATGGGTGTGGCAACAGTACGGATCTCAGATCCGACTGTTGGTGCTGAACGTCTACGAGGTCTTCTAGGTTTTCATACAAGCTCACGTAATGGGCTAGTAGACCTAGAAGAACGAGTGCGCATGCACTAGGAATAAAAACCAATCAAAACAAAATCGAGGCAAATCAACAGTAAACTTAAACCAATAATCGCGAGTGAATGGCTTCTTTAAGAAAGGTACACCACTCTCAAGGATACAAAGGCAAGTTTTTATCTTTTGTTTGGGAACTTATTATGTTCACACCCCCAGTTGGTAGGTGTTCTGTCTTGGTTTGCGACGGTTGGTTTTTATGTAATTATTATTATTCACAAGAAAAGACGGATGTTTTTGGGTTTTGTGTATGGGTTTAAAATCTTTTGTAAAATATTTTTTGTATCGTCTCGTTTACCAAAATCGTATCTCTTTAAGAATCACCTTAAAAGAAACACGATATAGAAAACGTAACGATCTGTTTTGTTTGTTTTTGATTTTTTTTTTTGGTGTTGTTAACACTTTAGGAAAAGTGTTAATGACTTTTTTGTGTCTTGATTTTGAAAATATACACAAGTGGTGGTATTTGTACAGTGAGTGAGGTGAGATAACACTAATCTCAAATAACGCTATAGAAACGCGCACACTTCCCCGGCAGCGGCGCCAAAAATTGATTGATGCCAAACAGTCAACCTTAAATTGACCAAGTCAATGGTCAACAAGGTCAAACTCCCTAGATCAATGCTCCGGGTAATATAAGGTATCACCAGGTCGTTAAGTCCCGTTGAAGTTTGAATTGTAACTTTAGCGTATTCGTGATCGGGTGATTATTCACAGAAAAGGGTTATGATCAGAATTATTTAAAAATTATTAACAAATGTAGCTTAGGAAAGCTACGTGATTGATTACGAGAATTTAGATTACAAAGATTTGAGCTAAAACCTAAAAACATACGTTTTAATTAAAAACGTACTCAGACGAACGAAACGAAAAGTACAACTGATGGACGGGAAGGGTTACAAGTGTAAAATTAATATTTTTACAATTCTAATAATTAAAGAAAATTTTAAGAAAAATAAAAATTATTTTTACACTATTTAATTATTTACTATTAATTAATTACTAATTATCTATTTATTAACTAATTAATTAATTAAAATTATTAAAAATACTAAAAAGACTTAGAAAATTAAGAAAAAATTTACAAATCTAATTAACCATCATGGGAATCCTAAAAAATTATAAAAAGTTTATTTTATGTATTTTTAAACTAATTAACTAATTATTAATCTAATTACTTATTAATTTCTAATTAAACTAATTATATTATAAAAAATAGAAAATGGGTAATATAAATTCTAGAAAAATTTGTAGAAATGTTTTAACTTAAATAAAAGCTAGAAAAATTATAAAAACTAGGTTATACTTTATAAAATATAATTATACTATTTAATTACTAAAATTAATTATAAAAACCACTAAAAGACAAAATAAAAATCTGGAAAAATTTCTAAAAATTACTTTAACCTAAAATAGAATTTCAAAAAATATAAAAATGATATATTACTTATAAATAAGTTAAAAAGAAAAATAAAATGATAAATCCTATTAAATAGAAGCTATCACTAATATTAAAGTTGATTTTTTTGGTTTTTTCTTTTTCCAAACTGATTTACTACTAAAAACAAAAACTTTTAATAAAAACACTTTTAATATAACCCAAGAAATAAGCACTTGGAGTGCTTATTGATCCCACAGTTGACTTTTGTTGACTGTGGAAGATTTTTAGCTCAAATGGGATGATGTGGGGTCCACAATGATGAAATATGGTTTCTCTGAGGTGGTTCAGCAAGAATAAGCCAGATTCAGCCAATCAAGTAACTTAAATAAGCTACCACACACAAATAAGCACTTACTTATCATAAGTTTGAGACAGATTTGGGGACAAGATTTAGGAGCTAATCCAGGTGTGGTCCAGTTCAAAAGGTCAAACAAAAGGTCAATAAGTCAACTATGGTAGGAGGGGGGTTGTAAGGACCAACTTATAGGGTGTGGGACCCACTGGGTTAACCACAATGGACCACCAAAGTGGGGTGGTGAGCAATGGTCTGATCTGAGCAGGGGACAACCTTGCCCTGCAGCCCACTTTCAAGGGCACTTTGGTCACTAAAAAAAATTCACAAAAATGCAAAACTTGTAGAAATCTAAAGTTCAAGTGGTAGAGTCTAAACATAAGCAATTTCAAACCCCAATTCTCAACACACAAATCAGATTAATTGTTGCTATTTTTGTGAAAATCTGAGAATAAACTTTTGACTTTTTATAAGAACATGCAAGCTTTGACTAAAATGAATTTCTATTGGTCCTAGATGATTACTACTGTTATATTAATCCTAAAAGAAGCCAGTTTAAGCAATCTTAACAAGTTTTAAGCTGAATTCAAGATTATGCCATGCTAAAACTTAAACAGTCAAGCAGAATTAATCTTAGACCTGGGATTTGACTTTCTTGCTTAAGAACTGCCTAAACAAAAGGTTATCTGAGCTATGTTACTACTAGTAATGAAATCTAAGCAGACCAATATCTCCAATGACAAACAATGCACAGCATAACAACTTAAACCAAACACCCCTATATTATGACTGATTTGAGATTTTTGTACCAAATGGTAACACAGATCTATGACACCAACTCTAAACCATTTTTTATAGTTGCAATGCTTATAATAGCTTAGAAACAAAAACTTACACAACTACTTCTTGCTTATGCTAAGTTGCTACAATTAACAATGGATTTAGAAATTTTATAGAACAATAACAACAACTGAGCAAGTTAACCACTCAAAGCAAAATTTCTACTGATTATCACACAAGAAGCCTACAAAAACAAGTATATGCAGTACCACAATACTTAATCAATCAAAGAAAAACAAAAGATGATAGCTCACAGTGTGCATCAGCTGAGAACTTTTGAAACCAAGGAACCATTTTTACCAGCCTATTGAATCCCCATAGATTCACTAACCCAGGGCCATCCCATATCCACACTGCTCCATGCTTATCTTCCCTCTCATATTTTTTTTATTTTCTGGTTATTTATTTATTTTTATTTTTTTTATATTATGGAATGAAACTCAAAATGGAAAATACAACTCAAATTTCTGAAACAACACTTTTATTAGTACTGAAAGAGTGAAATTACAACTGACAATTGGATTGAGAATTAAAAGTACAATGCTTGAAAAAAAAAGAAATTACATTAAAATTAACTAAAAACTAGATAAGCTGCTCCACTCCTTCTCTTTCCTTTTTATACTCCAAATTAGGGTTTCTAAGAAGTCTTTGTCCTTTCCCAGCAATGAAAACAACCATTGGATCAATACTTTCAATCATGGCCGTTTAAAACTTTTCGCGCCCAAATTGCTTTTGTCTGCTTGCTTGATTATTGAGGCCAGGGGGTAGTTTTTGGATGTTAGTGTTTGGTTTGTAGTAGGAGGAGGTGGGTTTTGAGTGTGCAGGTGGTGAAGGTAGGGGTGATGATGAGGGGGGGTTTGGCTGGTAGCAGGGGTGAAGTGAGGTGGGAGGTCAACGAAGGTCAAGGTGGAGTGGTATTAAAATGGACGGGGGTTAATAAACTTTGGAGGTGGGCTTCTTTTGTGATTGGGCTTGGGGAGGAGTATGGGCTTGGGGTGGATCAGTTTTGGTTTTGGGTTTGGATAATAATACATTAGGATCCGTTTGGTTTTGTAGAAATTAAATCACAAGGACTAATTTGTAATTACCGAAAACATGAAGGACTGAAATTGCCCTGATTCCATAGTGTTACAAAGGACCAATGTTGCCCAACTCCAGTAGTACAAGGACCACAAAAGTTAAATTTCCATAATATTAAATCCCGGGGACCAAAAATGACAAGTTTCCAAACTTGAGGGACAAATATTGTAATTTCCACAAACATTTTACCCAAGGACCATTTTTGACACATTTTGATTTTCCAAGGATAAAAATGATTTTTTCTATCAAAATTATCCCACCAGGGACCAAATCTGCCAAATACTGAAACTCCAGGGACCTTTTATTGCAATTTTGGATTTTGAGGGGTAAAAGTGTAATTTTCTCAAACTTTTTCACCCAAGGACTTATTTTGATAATTTTTGACTTTTCTTTGCCTTGGGTTGACTTTTCTTTCATTTTAAACTTCCAGGGACTAGAATTGTCAATTTTTGAAACTTGAGGGACTTAAACTGCCAATTTTGCAAACTTTGTTCATTTTTCATTTATTTTTAAACATTTTGCATCAAAAACATATAAAACACACTTTTGGGATAACTTGTGTATTTTGATGCGTTTTTGGGTGTTTTTGGATGTTTTGGCAGTACAGATACGATAAAAATGATGAGTGTTTAAGCACTCATCACTAAACCTAACCATGGTTACTTCTTAACCCAACCTCTCACGCTCTTCCCTTTAGAGGAATATCCCATGGCATATTCTTTCTATCTTTTCTATGCCATTTGAGGAATACCCATTCTACCCCTACCAAATGACCCTTTCTACCTTTCTACCCTTGGTGATTTGTTTTTCTTATAAACACTTCACAAAACATTCTCCAAATTGGCTATTTGAGTTGGTACACCTTAGATTGATTAATGTTAAGGTTTTGTGTGAAGTACAATTGGTGGTTTAGCAAGGTAAGGTATTTAAAAGGACAAAACCCAAAGGTTTGGGAAAATCTTTATAGACGCCTGGCGCGCTGCCCATGCGTTGACGCGTGGTTGACGCGTCAGCCTCGTTAAAATTTTCCCAAGTTTGGGTTTTGCCTATAAATACCATGCCTTGCCTCTTGTATTCCTCACCCCTTGCCATTATTCTTTCTCTCTACATTCTTTCTCTCTAATCTCTCTATCTCTCTTGTGTTCTTAGTTAAACACACTAACATCTTTGAAAGAACACATCTCATTGCAAGGGAAGAATCACAAGAACCTAATCCACTCTTGTGATTGTGTCGAGGGTCTTCTTCTTATACACTTTCTATTACAATCGAGTCTCTAGGATAGGTTAGAGCTTGGTTGAACAATAACTTATTCATTCATTCAATTGTTTGTAAGGGAAGTCTTGTGTCTTGGTGACCAAGCCTGGATAATTGGGGATCTAGTTGGGGTTTGATACTTCCGGTGGGAAGTCTTGGTAGTGGTCTTGGTGATCCTTAGGTGAATTCGAATCGCGAGATTCTTTTGGGGTGGTTTCTGAGGGCCGAATACTGTGGGAGTAACTCCTTCTTTGTGAGCATCGATATTGGTGAATATCAGTGGAGTGAATTGTAACGTTTTATAGTCCATCGAAAGGATTATACTAGTTGAATAGAATAGTGTCGTGGATTCGCAACTGGACGTACGGATGGTATAAACCCCCCATCCCAAACCAGTATATATCGTGGTGTTCTCTACTCGCTTTATATACTTGTAGTTGTGAATGTCTTTGTGGTTGTTCTTTCTTAGACCACTTGGTTGTCTTCGTGGCTTAAAGTTTTTAAACGTTCTAAATGCCGAAGAAACCGTATTCACCCTCCTCTACGGTTCTACAATTGGTATCAGAGTGGTATACTCAAGTTTTTGAGCATTAAAACCATCCCGAGAAGCCGTTTTAAGTCAAAAACTTCTTTTCTAAAAATCTAGAATCCTTACTAAGATTTTTGGTAAAGTTGAGTATAGATCCATGGCTCAAGAGAACTATGTTGAGGGGTGCTCAAGCCGTTTTAAGTAAAAAACTTCTTTTCTAAAAATCTAGAATCCTTACTAAGATTTTTGGTAAAGTTGAGTATAGATCCATGGCTCAAGAGAACTATGTTGAGGGGTGCTCTAGAAGAAACAATAAGCCGACAAAAGGTGTCACAAGATAAAGGAGGTCTTGTATTTACAAACATATTAAAACCACTCCCGAAAGTCTAACAAAACCAATAGTGTTTGTTAAATCAAGTCAAAACTAAGATCCACAAATATCCGAGCCTGACGCGGTGAGCGAAGCGTCGATGCGCCATCAACGCGGCAGCTCTCTGCGAAAAGTTGGATCATCGTCAAATAATTTTATCAAACCAACTACTTTTCAAGCTCCATTTGCAAATTCTCGAGGTAACCAAGCACCTATTGCAATAAGGGAAAACCCAAAACAAAGTTATAACTCGGGTTCCCGTAATGGCCTTGGATATACACAACCTCGAGTTAACAATAGACCACTTTTATCTACATCTAATATGAGACCCTCTACCTCATACAACCAAAGATCTTCATTTCAAAATAATCAAAGAAGAAATCTTCATAATTATAATCAAAGGTCATTTCAATATCAACACAACAACTATCAAAGGAGAGACAACTCCTATTCAAACCAAAGCTTCTTTAGACAACAAACATATCATAATTATAGTTCAAGCTTTCAAACCCAAAACAATTTTCAGAACAATCCTTGGTCCACTTTCTCTAGATTCGGTATTGAGAAACTATGTGTCTTGCTTCAAGACCCAACAATGTTTAACTTGGGCATGTTAAATGCTAACTGATGAAGCGAAAAGTGTACCACTTTTGGGGGATCATTTAAGGCCAAAGTCGAGATTATTTGATCAAATATTGCCCTAAATTGTTCCTTTTGTCATTTTAGGTACTTTTGAGAGGAAATTTACAAAAGGAAGCATTTTGGACGTTTTTGGGGCGAAAAAGTGATGAAAATGACAAAGTCTCAAAATCGTGCTGGAAATTGCACATGACGGCGTCAAAGGATGCTAGTGACGGCATCAAGACTTGACAAAGAGGTGGATGAATCAAATACACGTGACGCACCAGAAGGTTTTCTAAAGAGTTCATGACGGCGTCACATTATAAAATGCCAAGGCCGTCACGTATTATCACAAAGAGAGACGGCCCAGAGTCCACAAAGATTGACGGCGTCAGAAGTGGAGCTAGGCAATACGAGTATTATTTTGGTGGCAAGTTGACGGCGTCAGACCAAACTCTTGACGCCGTCATCACGCAAAATCTATATATAGTTTTCTAGTTTTCATTCATTGTGTGCAACTTTCAAGGGAGTAAACCCTAGATGAATTTTACAGATATTTTGATGGTTTCAAACCCTTGTTTCATCCATGCTTAATTGAAGATAAGTCTTTCATCAAATCATTCAATATGTCTGTGTGTTGTTTGATTATATCTTACGCTTGTCTTCTCTTTAACACGCTAGGCTGGGTTTTCTTTGTGTTTGCTTAGACATAATGAAACTTAGATATTGATTATGGGTTGGTTGTTTGTTTATAATTATTGTGGATGAATGAATTCGATGTTAGGCTTAAGAAAACTGGCAGACTTCCAATTGGTAACTTGCTTGAACGTCTTAAGAAACATGATCGGAGGTGTACTATGATATATTGGTTGTATTTAATTCGTAGGTAACTACTAATGAGGCCATGTTAGGAGCTAGTAGTCGGCTCGACATAGGAAGAGGTAGAAGCTTATAGAGTTAGGGAAGATCGTACACGGCCCTACGAATGGTATTAAGGAATATAACCCATCATCCATGCAATTGTAACAAACTAATCAACCTGTAAAAGATAGCTAGGGAATAGTGAAATCTAAGTAAACACATTTTCTCTGATTATTGTTTTCACCATAATTTAGTTTAAGTCTAGTTTATTTTACTTTGATTGCATCTTTAGTTATTTGGGTTAGTTGATTAGCAACTAATTCTGCCTACTCCTTCCAAAACCGAGATTTTACTAGTTTTCATTTAAAATATAAAAATACAAAAAGAATCATTCCTAGTTTCTAGACCTAGTTTAATTGATTTTTAACCTTACCGAACACTATTCTTTGAGTTGAACGATCAATCCCTTGGTACTTGTCACTATACTATACTACAACGGTCAGGTACACTGCTTGGCGGGGATTGCAAGCTTCTCAAGATCCCTTGAGAGGTAAAACCTTTTGCGAGGACGCAATTCCACGCATCAAGTTTTTGGCGCCGCAGCCGAGGAATAGTTATTGTCTAGGTTAAAATTTCTTTTTATAGGTCTACTTGCTAGATTCCTTTCTAGTGATATTTTTATTTTATTTTTATAGGTTTCTTTAGTCTATCTTTTTTCTTCATTCCTATGTTCGTAACCTTTGCCATCCACCATCATGGAAGGTGGTAATCTCTTTGATCCCATCAACCCACCACAACAAAACCATCCACAAAACCCACCACAACCAAACCAACCTCCTAGTCCCTGAACTTTAGGAGAATAATCCCGTCCTAGCCACCAAGGCTATCGAAACACCATTGAGCTCACTCAAGGAGCCAATGTGTCTCCCTTGAGATCCGACACCATCCGGTTGGTGCAAAGCGGATGTGCATTCCATGGACTTCGTTCCGAAGATCCTAATCAACATCTCAAGGATTTCCTAAAAATCGTAGATTCAATAGACCTTGATGTTGGAACTCGAGAGACGACCTGATTGCGTCTCTTCCAATTCTCTCTACGTGACCAATATAGTCAATGGCTTGAACATTTACCCGTGGGAACAATCACCTCTTGGGATGATCTCACCACTCATTTCCTTGCTCAATTTTTCCCACCGGGGAGAACTGCTAAGCTTAGAAATGACATCTTGATGTTCCAACAACGTTAAGGTGAAACTCTTTATGAAGCATGGACTCGTTTCAAGGACTTACTCCAAAAAGTACCTCATCATGGCATAGATCTTTGGCTCCAAGTCATAATTTTCTATGACCATATCGATCTCTCCACAAGGCGAACCATTGACCAATCGGCCGGTGGCAAGCTTCGTGATCTAAGTGCGGAAGAATCATGGGAACTCATAGAAGATCTTGCTCTCTATGACAACGAAAGTTGGAATGACCCTCGTGATTTGAACAAAACGGTCAAGGCAATATCTTTGCCTTCGAACAATTCAAGCACTCCCGACCGTAGGATCATGGAACTAGAGTACCAAGTCAAGTTTCTCATGAAATCCTACGAAGCTCCTAAACCTTCAAGCCAAGTGAACAAAATCACTTCTTGGTGCAAATTATGTAGTGGTCCCCATGAAACTCGTGATTGCATGGAACTCCCAGAACAAGCTTTCGCGGATTACACATCCTTGCGTACCGACGGAGCGGGAGACAAGTGGTATGATGAGGCAAAAAATGATCCGTTTTTAGGGGGTCATTTAAGCCGGAATTTGAATTTATTTGATAAAATATTGCCCTAAATCGTTCCTTTTGTGATTTTAGGTACTTTGGGAGTGAATTCTAGAAAAGGAAGCATTTTGGAGGTTTTTGGAGCATAAAAGTGAAGAAAACGACAAAGTCTTAATTTTCCTTGCTGGGAACAGTACCAAACGGCGTCAAGAGCAATTTTGGTGACGGCCTAGTGAAAACGTGACGACTTCAAATCAAGGCCGTCAAGAGTAAAAGTGGTGACGGCCCAGAGCAGCAATACACATGACGGCGTCAGATCTAGATCTAGGCAATCCGATTATATTTTTGGCGGCGGGTTGACGGCGTCAGAACTTTCTTCTTGACGCCGTCACATTAGCAAATATATATATATAGTTTTTGTAATTTTCATTCTAAAAGAGAGGAGAATTTTAGGGTCGAATTGCATAAACCCTAACACGGTTTTTACAGTATTTTCAAGGGTTTTCACCCCATGAAACCCTTCATGTTCAATTGAGATAAGTATCCTTTCAATCCATTCAATATGTCTATGTGTTTTTTGAATATATCTTACGCTTGTCTTGATTTTAACATGCTAGGCTAGAGCTATTGTGTGTTTGCTTAGATGTAATGAAACCTAGATGTTGATTATAGGTTGATTGCTTGTTTACAGTTGTAATGGATGACTGATTTCGATGTTAGGCTTAAGAAAACTGGTAGACTTCCATTGTGTAATATGCTTGAATGTCTTAAAAAACATGAACCAATGCGTACTAACGTTTTTATGGTTGTATTTAATGCATGAGCGAATTCTAGTGATCCCATGTTAGGAGCTTCTTGCAGGCTCGAAATAGGAGTGAAGTAGGAGCTTATAGAGTTGGGGAAGTACGTACGCCACCCCACGATTGGTATTAAGGAATATAACTGTCATCCACGCAACTGTAACAAACAATTAACCTGTAAAAGATATCTAGGGAGTAGTGAAATCTAAGTAAACACAATTCTCCCATCTATTGTTTACACCATTAATTTAATTAGTTTAATTTACATTTCTGTTATTTTATTTTGATTGCATCGTTAGTTATTGGGTTAGTTGACTAGCAACTAATTCCGCCCACTACTCTAAAACCCGAGAATTTTACTTGCTTTGATAAAATATAAAAATACAAAAAGAATCATCCCTCACCTCTAGACCTAGTTTTTAGGCTTTCTAATCTTAGCGACTCTATTGTTGAGTTGAACGATCAATCCTCCGGTACTTGTCACTATACTATACTACAACGATCAGGTACACTGCCCGGTGGGGGTTGTAAGCTTCTCGAGATCCCTCGAGAGGTAAAGCCTGGTGCAATTCCCACGCATCAAGTTTTTGGTGCCGCAGCCCGGGGAATAGTTATTGTCTAGGTTAGGATTTCTTTTTATTAGGTCTACTTGCTAGATTCCTTTCTAGTAAGACTTTATTTTTATTTTTAGGTTTTCTTTAGTCTATCTTATTTCTTTGTTTCCTTTGTTCGTAAACTATCTCGATGGATAACAATAACATTGATCGTTTGATTCCTGTTATTCGTGTTTTTCGTCATAGGATTTTCCAAATGCCCGCCCCAATCCCTTTAGTGGAAAATGAAAACCCACCTAACCTCTCGCCTAACCACCACTTTGACAATAATTCTGAAATGGAGGAATCTGACCATGATGATGACCATAGGGCTAGTCCTTTTTACTATTCAGACTCCGATGAGGATCTAGATGATGGTGATGTGATTAATGAGGATAGGATGGAAGATGAAGTGAACCCTCTTAGGTATGTTGACCCTAGAACAATGATTGAGTGTGATAGCTCATTCAATATGCAATTTCCTTGTAAGATTGGATTTAGGAGCTTTAATGCCTACCTTAACTCAACTCTACCAATGAACATAATCTCGCATAGTGAATACAATAAAATCATGGTAGATGAGTTAGAATACAAAGGAGATAATATTATTGCTAGGGCAATGTCATTGCATGTATTTCTAGGAAGCTTTGTCTACCTTGTTGAGTTCATGGTTATGGAGAATCTAGGAGAATTTATCGATAGTAAGTTAACCCAAGTTGTGTTTGGGAAACCTTTCAAAAGGTTGACCAACCTTGATGAAAAACATATGGAAGGGTTAATTACATTCTTGGATGGGGATGAAGATTTTATCTACCAAATGACCTACGCACACCCTAGATTCAAGGATTTTTCCATGGAGAAGTGTAGTAGGTATCCGCCCCTAGAAATGCTAAGTGAGAATGATAAAAGAAAAGGGCTTAAATATACACATGAAAAGAATAAAAGGTATTATCATGGATGTTTAGAGTTAAGTGATGATTATAAGAAAGATGAGGCGACTATTAGATGACTCACCCTTGGTTATGTCAGCATAAGCGACACACGATAGCCCATGACCTTGAGTCTAGCTACAAGACTCGTAAATAAAGAAAAGCGCTTCTTGGGAGGCAACCCATGCTTTGTGTGATTTTTATTTGTTTGATTCTTATTTGTTTCCGTATGCATGCTTTATTTTTATTGTTGGTAGATCATGTTTCAAACTAAAATGGTGAAAATACTTTATTTTGTCGTTTGGCTTAGTCTTAACTTCATCCAAAGGTATTACGCAAAAGATAAGTGTAAGGGGAAACCCCAAATATGTTTTTTAAGAAACAAACTCGATCATGATTCTCCACAATATTAAATGAACATGTATATTCGTATTTGTTAGAGTCAAATGCTTGTATCGAGTCATAATGATGTTTTGCAGGATTTTCCACGAAGTAGGAAAAAGTTTTTCCAAAAATTTTCCGGAAACTTAACGTAAAGATTTCTGCAGGTCACCTCTGACGGCGTCAGGAAGAAATTCCTGACGGTGTCATGTGTAAAATTCTAGAAATTTTGCTAGTTTTGTTTTTCTAACGAAGTCTTAAAGTTTTTGTTAAATCTTTAGTTTTATAAACTCCAGGGAATCTGCAACATTCATTCCACAAGCATTATATCTTACTTTGTTTTCTAGGATTTGTTATCATATATAGATTGCCACCGATTTTACGCGAGGTTTCCTTGTTTGTTTTCTCAGGTTTAACAGGTTAGGTATGACAAGAAGATGATTTATATTCTGGAAGGGAAGCTTTGATTTTTCATTTTCTTGGAGGAAGATCTAACCTTGTTTCCACACTATCCATACCGAGTGAATCAGGGGAGTATTTGATTTTATTCTTTTACCTATTTCACTTTTACATTCTTTAATTGAACATTGGGGACAATGTTCATCCTAAGTGTAAGGGGAGGGTAAAATGATGATACCTTATAGTATACACTTTCACTTGAGTTTGTTTGTTTGATAGTAGATGTGTAATAAAACTATGAGAAATACTTGTTAGTGAAATTTTTGCGCCAAATTTAAAATTTTTTACTACATTTAGGAGTGAAATTTTATCCTTAGCAAGCATCTCATGGATAGGAGTTGTATGACTAGCACAAAACCGTACCATTCAGAAAAATCTTCCACCCAAATATGTGAGGTTCGCCTTTAGATTTGATAGGAAAAGCATTTACTATTAGTGCTTATGAGTGTACAGGTAGCATTTAGATTCTAGAACTTGCGTTAATGATGCATCCCGAGACCGCTAGTGAGACTGCATTCGTGTAGTAGGATTTACTACATGATAAGAGGCATTAGGATCACCCTTGTGTTAAACCCATATCATAATTACTTGACCATTTAAGTCATATTACTTGGCTAGTTAAGTCAATTAATTTTTCCCACACCCTTAGCGTTGTACTCATTTTTAGTACACGAAACCCCTAGTACAGCCCTCCGAGCCTATCTTTTCGTTTCTAACTTTAAGCATCTTACTTAAAGGAAGAATTTGTTACACCCCACTTAAATGTACAACCAAATCGCCTTAGCCTTCCGTGTATACACTCATCTTTAGTGCATTATTGTTATTTGTTTAAACCCTTAGTTAATTATCTAATTGATTACATGGTTCCTAAGTCGAGTCATATCCTTGTACATATCATTTTCGGACGATTGGGACTCATAGGTAAAGTACTAATGTTATGGAGTAACGGGGAAGAACATCATATATTACCCCCATATGTGCGTTAATATTAAAAGTACTCAAAGTGTTTTGATTTTCTTAATTCGAGTCATTAGATTAGTTTATTGTAAAGTATGTAAAAATTCAAGTGTAAGGGGAATGTTCATTCCCTATGATGTATTATTTTGGATGGTAGGGTAACAGTGTATGCAAAAAAAAAATAATAATAATAATAAAAAAAAAAGTGAGAGAGAGAGAGAGAGAAGAAAACATACGGACTACCATCCCGTTTCATTATATGTTTATTTTATGTTATTTTTCATTTATTAGCTTAAGTCAAGTCTAGTCTTGGCTTAGCAACGCCATATTGTACATGTAATTAACCAAGATTATTAACTCGCTACCAGTAAAGATTGCCTATATCTAACAAAACTGTGTATTCCATATCCCTACACCTAACGTTATAACCCTTTAAAAGACCTATTTGATAGTTTATCCTAGGTGCTTAGGCCATGTGGTGGAGGTTTTATCCTTTCCCAAGCCTATGGTAATCTATTTTGCTATGACACGTAGTGAGAGATGTTTTCCATTTCCATATTGTGATATATACTTTATTACACCCGAGAGATGTGAGTATCAAAACACTATTTGTGAGGTGCTAGTATATGACCTCCGTGCTTGTCTTTGGTCTTTAGTGGAACAATTATTTGTTGTAATTACTTTTATATTAGTGTTAAATGACCCCTAACTTGTATTTTGACTAGAATAAAAGTGCATTTGCTTGAGGACAAGCAAATCTCAAGTGTAAGGGTATATGATGAGGCGAAAAATGATCCATTTTTAGGGGGTCATTTAAGCTGGAATTCGAATTTATTTGATCAAATATTGACCTAAATCGTTCCTTTTGTGATTTTAGGTACTTTGGGAGTGAATTCTGGAAAAGGAAGCATTTTGGACGTTTTTGGAGCATAAAAGTGAAGAAAACGGCAAAGTCTTAATTTTTCTTGCTGGGAACAGTACCTGACGGCGTCAAGAGCAATTTTGGTGACGGCGCAGTGAAAACGTGATGGCGTCAAATCAAGGCCGTCAAGAGTAAAAGTGGTGACGGCCCAGAGCAGTAATACACATGACGGCGTCAGATCTGGATCTAGGCAATCCGATTATATTTTTGGCAGCGGGTTGACGGCATCAGAACTTTTTCTTGACGCCGTCACCTTAGGTCGAATTGCATAAACCCTAACACGGCTTTTACAGTATTTTCAAGGGTTTTCACCCCTTGAAACCCTTCATGTTCAATTGAGATAAGTATCCTTTCAATTCATCCAATATGTCTATGTATTGTTTGAATATATCTTACGCTTGTCTTGATTTTAACATGCTAGGCTATATCTATTGTGTGTTTGCTTAGATGTAATGAAACCTAGATGTTGATTATAGGTTGATTGCTTGTTTATAGTTGTAATGGATGAATGATTTCGATGTTAGGCTTAAGAAAACTGGCAGACTTCCATTGTGTAACATGCTTGAACGTCTTAAGAAACATGAACCAATGCGTACTAAGGTTTTTATGGTTGTATTTAATGCATGAGCTAATTCTAGTGATCCAATGTTAGGAGCTTCTTGCAGGCTCGACATAGGAGTGAAGTAGGAGCTTATAGAGTTAGGGAGGTACGTACGCCACCCCACGATTGGTATTAAGGAATATAACCCGTCATCCACGCAACTGTAACAAATAATTAACCTGTAAAAGATATCTAGGGAGTAGTGAAATCTAAGTAAACACAATTCTCCCATCTATTGTTCACACCATTAGTTTAATTAGTTTAATTTACATTTTTGTTATTTTCTTTTGATTGCATCTTTAGTTATTGGGTTAGTTGACTAGCAACTAATTCCGCCCACTACTCTAAAACCCAAGAATTTTACTTGCTTTTATAAAATATAAAAATACAAAAAGAATCATCCCTCACCTTTAGACCTAGTTTTCACGCTTTCTAATCCTAGCGACACTATTCCTGAGTTGAACGATCAATCCTCCGGTACTTGTCACTATACTATACTACAACGATCAGGTACACTGCCTAGTGGGGGTTGTAAGCTTCTCGAGATCCCTTGAGAGGTAAAGCCTGGTGTAATTCCCACGCATCATGGTACACTTTCAAACCGGAGCAAAACCCTTACGGTGATTCATACAACCCCTCTTGGAAAAATCACCCGAACCTTATGTGGAAACAAAATCAAAACATGCCCCAAAACAATTCGTCCACTCCACCTAATCGTTGTCAACCAAACGGTCCACCCTCCAACTGACTTTCAACAACAATCCTTCTAACAACTATGGTAGTACCAATAATCTTGAAGGATTGATGTCCAAATTTATGGCATCTCAAGAAGCCCGCATAGCTAAGTTTGAATCCGTATTCAATCAATAACAAGCGGAGATGACCAATAAAATTGACAACTTGTTGAAATCTCTCAACAACCAAGTGCTAACTACACCAAAGAAGGACACTAGGGACACCAGTAGTGGAACCCAAATTAAGGACCCCTCATCATCTAAACACGTCCACTTTGTCAATGTAGTTACTATTAAACCGGTCAATAATAATAGGGAAGAAAGTGATATGGATGAGATTAAGGAAGTTGTGGAGAAAAAGGAAGAGAAAGTTACTATCAAACCCAAATTAAGGACCCCTCATCATCTAAACACGTCCACTTTGTCAATGTAGTTACTATTAAACTGGTCAATAATAATAGGGAAGAAAGTGATATGGATGAGATTAAGGAAGTTGTGGAGAAAAAGGAAGAGAAAGTTGAGGAAGTAGAAAATGTAGAGGAATACTTTGATATGTTACCTACCAAGGAAGAACGGGAACACCATAAGGATCTATTCAATGACCACGAGACACCATACGTCCTTGGTTCACCAATCATCAAGGCGGGTGATCCCTCTAACATCAACATACCATGCAACATTGGGCATATGAATGTGTGGAAAGCCTACATCGATCTTAGATCTCCCATAAACATTATGACTAGGACCCATTACAATTGGGTAATGAAGAAGCAACTTGGATATAGGATGATGCCCAACACGAGTTGGATGAGTAACTTTGTGGGAAGAGTGAAAGGATTGCACGTCTTTGTAGGAAACCTCACTTATGTTACTGATTTTGTGATTGTAGAAGATATTAGTCCGGTAATAGATGGTTGCCTAAGTCAAGTAGTGCTCGGAAAGCCGTTTGTTGAGACCTCTAAGATGAATTATGACCCATCTCTGGGGATACTTAGATTCAAAGATGAGAACGATGAGACATCTTACCCAATGCCCTATAAGGTTGAACAATTTCGTCTTTTATCAAACATCGAAAAGGAACACAAGCAAGCGGTCTACTACAGGAATGACGAGGATAAACGTAGAGGAGTAGACTATGTTATGAATAAAATATTTGGTTTTTACAAGTAATGGTTGCAACTAGGTCCGGAATACAAAACTAAAATCGAGGATGACCTAGGAACCGGGACCGATGACGAGGTCACGTAATAGTCCATGACCTTGAGTCTAGCTACAAGACTCGTAAATAAAGAAAAGCGCTTCTTGGGAGGCAACCCATGTTTTATTTGTTTTATTTGTTTGTTTTTTTTTTTATTTTATTTGCTTCCGTATGCATGCTTTATTTTTATTGTTTGTGGATCATGTTTCTTAATAAATTGTGAAAATGCTTTAACTTGTTGTTTGTCTTAACTTCATAAAAAGGTTTTTCACAAAAGATAAGTGTAAGGGAAACCTAAATTTGGTTTTAAGAACGAGAATTGGACATGAACCACAACAATATTAAATGAACATGTATATTAGTATTTTTTTTGAGTCAAATGCTTGTATCGAGTCATAATGATGTTTTGCAGGAATTCTAGGAATTAAGGCGTAAGTTTTTCCAGAAATTTTCTGGATACTTAACATGAAATTTCGGTCAGAACACTCTGACGACGTCAGGATCATAACCTGATGGCATCAGATGTAAAATTCTGACGGAATCTTAAAGTTTTTGGCAATTCTTTAGTTTTATAAACTCCAGGAAATCTGCACACATTCATTCCACAAGCATTATATCCTTATATATATAGATTGCCGCCGATTTTACGCGAGGTTTGCCTTTATTGTTTTCTCAGGTTTAATAGGTTATATGTGACAAGAAGATGATTTATATTTCTGGAGGGAAGCTTTCAACGTTCATTTTCTTGGTGGAGGATTTAACCTTGTTATCCATTTATCCACACTGAACAAATCAGGGGAGTATTTTTTTTTTTCATTCTTTTACCTTCATTACTTTTACATCCTTTTTATTGAACATTGGGGACAATGTTCACCCTAAGTGTAAGGGGAGGGTAAATGATGATACCTTAGAGAATACAATTACGCTTGAGTTTGTTTGTTCAAAAGTAGGTGTGTAATAAAAGTAAGAGAAATACTTGTTAGGGCAATTTTAGCACCAAATTTAAAATTTTTTACAACATTTAGGAGTGAAGCTTTTTCCTTAATGAGCGTCTCATGGATAGGAGTTGTATGACTAGCACAAAAACCGTACAACTCAAAAAAAATTTCCTCCCAAATATGTGAGGTTCGTCTTTAGATGTGTTAGGAAAAGCATTCATTATTATTGCATATGAGTGTACCGGTAGTACTTAGATTCTAGAACTTGCGTTAGTGATGCATCCCGAGACCACTAGTGAGACTACATTCGTGTAGTTAGGATTTACTACATGATAAGAGGCATTAGGATCACCCTTGTGTTAAACCCGTATCATAATTACTTGACCAATAAAGTCAAACTACTTGACTAGTAAAGTCAACTAATTTTCCCACACCTTTGTGTTGTACTCATTTTTAGTACACGATACCCCTAGTACACCCCTCCGAGGCTATCTTTTCGTTTCTAACTTTAAGCATTTTACTTAAAGGAAGAGTTTTTTTACAATCCACCTCAAATGTGCAACTAAATCGCCTTAGCCTTCCTTGTATGCACTCATCTTTATTGCATTATTGTTATATGTTTAAACCCTTAGTTAATTATCTAATTGATTACATGGTTGCTAAGTCGAGTCATATCTTGTACATATTGTTTTGGGACGATTGGGACTCATGGGTAAAGTACTATTGTTATGGAGTAATCGGGAAGAACATCATATATTACCCCATATGTGCGTTAATCTTAAAAAGTACTGAAAGTGTTTTGATTATCTTAATTCAAGTCATTAGAATAGTTAATTTTGAAGTATGTAAAAGTTCAAGTGTAAGGGGAATGCAAATTCCATATGATGTATTATTTTGGATGGTAGGGCAAGAGTGTATGCAAAAAAAAATAATAAAAAAAATTAAAAAAATAAGAAAAAAAAATTGAAAATATCAAGTAAAAGAAAAAAAAAATAGAAAAAGAAAAAGAAAAAGAAAATGAAAAACATACGGACTACCATCTCGTTTCCTTTTATGTTTGTTTTATGCTTTTGTTAGTTTGTCATTAGCATAAGTCGAGTCGAGTCTTGGCTTAGCAACGCCACATTGTACATATAATTGACCAAGATGATTAACTCGCCACCAGTAAATATTGTCATTATCCAACAAAACCGTGTTTATCATATCCCTACACCTTACGTTATAACCCTTTTAAAAGACCTCTTTGATAGTTTATCCTAGGTGCTTACACCAAGTGGTGGAGGTTTGATCCTTTCCGAAGCCTATGGTAATCTATTTGCTATGACAGGTAGTGAGAGATGTTTTCCATTACCATATTATGATATATACTTTATTACACCCGAGATATGTGAGTATCTAAACACTATTTGTGAGGTGCTAGTGTATAATTTTCATGCTTGTTTTTGGTTGAAGTGGAATGATTACTTGTTGCAATTACTTTTATATTATTGTTAGATGACCCCTAACTTTTATTGTGATTAGAATAAAAGTGCATTTGCTTAAGGACAAGCAAATCTCAAGTGTAAGATTATTTGATGAAGCGAAAAGTGTATCGCTTTTGGGAGTCATCTAAGGCCAAAGTCGAGATTATTTGATCAAATATTGCCCTAAATCGTTCCTTTTATCATTTTAGGTACTTTTGAGAGGAAATTTACAAAAAGAAGCATTTTGGACGTTTTTGGAGCGAAAAAGTGAAGAAAACAACAAAGTCTCAAAATCATGCTGGAAATTGCTCATGACGGCATCACAGGATGCTAGTGACGGCATCAAGACTTAATAAAGAGGTGGATGAATAAAATACACGTGACGCGCTAGAAGGTTTTCTAAAGAGTTCGTGACGGTGTCACGTTATAAAATGCCAAGGCCGTCACGTATTATCACAATAGAGACGGCCCAGAGTCCACAAACAGTGACGGCATCAGAAGTGGATCTAGGCAATACGAGTATTATTTTGGGGGCGAGTTGACGGTGTCAGACCTAACTCTTGATGCCGTCATGATGCAAAATCTATATATAGTTTTCTAGATTTCATTCATTGTGTGCAACTTTGAAGGCAGTAAACCCTAGACGAATTTTACAGATATTTTGAGGGTTTCAAACCCTTGTTTCATCCATGCTTAATTGAAGATAAGTCTTTCATCAAATCATTCAATATGTCTGTGTGTTGTTTGATTATATCTTATGCTTGTCTTCTCTTTAATACGCTAGGCTAGGTTTTCTTTGTGTTTGCTTAGATGTAATGAAACTTAGATATTGATTATGGGTTGGTTGTTTGTTTATAATTGTTTTGGATGAATGAATTCGATGTTAGGCTTAAGAAAACTGGCAGACTTCCAATTGCTAACTTGCTTGAACGTCTTAAGAAATATGATCGGAGGTGTACTATGATATATTGGTTGTATTTAATGCATAGGTAACTACTAATGAGGCCATGTTAGGAGCTAGTAGTCGGCTCGACATAGGAAGATGTAGAAGCTTATAGAGTTAAGGAAGATCATACACGGCCCTACGAATGGTATTAAGGAATATGACCCATCATCCATGCAATTGTAACAAACTAACCAACCTGTAAAAGATAGATATGGAGTAGTGAAATCTAAGTGAACACATTTTCTCTCATTATTGTTTTCGCCATAATTTAGTTTAACTCTAGTTTATTTTATTTTGATTGTATCTTTAGTTATTTGGGTTAGTTGATTAGCAACTAATTCCGCCCACTCCTTCCAAAACCGAGATTTTATTTGCTTTCATTTAAAATATAAAAATACAAAAAGAATCATCCCACATCTCTAGACCTAGTTTAATTGAGTTTTAACCCTAGCGAATACTATTCTTTGAGTTGAATGATGAGTGCTCAAACACTCATCATTTTTGTCGTATTTAAACTACCAAAACATCCAAAAACACTCAGAAATGCCTCAAAATACTAAAAATATCCCAGGGATTGTGTTTTATACGTTTCAGATGCAAAATGAGTAAAAACAATGAAAAACGAACAAAGTTTGCACAATTGGCATTTTCAGTCCCCCAACTTTCAAAAATTGACAAAACTAGTCCCTGAATAACTATTTTGAAAGAAAAGTCAACCCAAGGCATTTAAAAGTTAAAAGTTATCAAATATGGTCCTTGAAATTCAGCATAGTTACAAAATTGGTCCTTATGCACTTAATACCAAACGGACCCTTTGTAATATGTATAACCAAACCAAACTAATCCAAACACAAACCAAATCCAGCCCACTCACCAATCAGGCCCAAAGATACCAAGCCCACCCCACCCATATTATTAATAAAACAGGGTCAAAGAGTCAACCCTGTCTCTTCCCCTACCCCTCTTTTGCCGCCATAACTAAACAACACCCAGCCCCAAACAACCTGCAACCTCCAACATCTTGGTCCCCTCCACCATCCTATTAGACACCCTATTCCATTACCACCCCAAATGTCAACCCAAACACTCATCATTACTTTCCCCCCCTCCATGTTAGAAATCCACAACCCCAAATGATACCAAAACTGAATCAATGGATGAGATGAAGCAGATACCAATTTAATGGCTGGGATTCATTACAAGGAAGCAAAAGGACAAAGGATGCTGCTTTCCCTCACAAAGGATGCTCAGGAAAGGAAGCCCTAATTCTAGTGGTAGTATAAGTAGTAATCAATTGTAAGCCTTGATGGCATGTCTTAACTTTTAACTTAGTTTTAATATTGTAATATGTTTTAAGAGTTTAATGAAAATTCTCAGCTTTTAATCTCAATTCTTGTTTTCTCTCAGTTTTATTATCATTTAAGCTTCATAGTAAAAATCATGTCAAGTTAAATTATTGAAACAACATTATCACTAGCTCATATTGTTTCTAAAAACATAAAAAAGTCAATAAGAAAGAGGAGATAGTATCAGTGGTTCATCACAATATTACCTATGCATAAGACCTTGGAATGCTCAGGAAGTGGCTGTTTTGGATTAGCCAGAGGGATTTAACCTAGCTTGTTGTGAGAAAAGCTAGGAGCTTATAGCTGCCCTAAGGGGAGCCTTTGTTCAGCTAAGGCCCTAAGTAAGTACCAATTTGTCAATTTTTTTACTTTGGTATTGCATATTTGTAATCAGTGATTATCTTTGATTATTCATGGTCTCTTAGCTTGTTAGATTAATCTTGGTTCAACAGAAATAAGTTTAGTAAGTATTACTTAGAATAGGTTGTAAATTGTGGTGGTTTAGTCAAATCTTCATACTTGTGTTGTAGTTGTTATTTGTTGAAACTAATTGTTCAAACATCTCTAAATATAGTTAGGTTTAGCAAATTAAACACCAGTTTGGTGATTTGTTTCTTGTATCTGCAAAACATGGTGTAAACAGTTGGTTGAAGGGGTGCTTGGATCAGAAGCCCTTGCTGAGCCTATGGAAATTTTTGTTGTCCATTTTAGTTCAAACAGGTCATATGAGGTTAATTTAGTGTATTCAAAGTCTACTAGCCAATACTTAATCAAGTAAAAAGTCAAAGGTAGCCTAAGATCTTTGTTTCTCAGTAACTGTTAGGATTAAAGGTAGTAAATTCATTCATTTTAACTCACAAGTTGATAATTTAGTTTAATTTAATCTCATGTTAGCTTAAATCATCAACCTCAGTAGATTAGAGTCCAGAAATCTCATCAAATTCAAAGTGGTATAGAAATCAAGAAAGTCAAAAATTGAAAGTCAGTCAAAAACTCAATTCTTGGGGGATTTTTCTTGAATTTTGTAATATGATTTAGGACCTAAAATTTGTTGTGTTTAAAATTTCCCACCTAGACTACAAAGATCCACCATCATCTTATTTTTGGGATTTTTCTCCATAGCTTATTTGAGGGCTCAAACAAGCCTGCAGGCCTAGGTACTTACCCTGCTCCCAGTTGACCCATTTTCCATTTGACCATCAATTGCTCAAAAATTAAGCTCTAACCTTGATTCTAGGTGATTTGAGTAGTTGGTCAACCTGACTAGTTTAATCCATGCTTGGTTTGGCCTTGTTAGCTTATTTGATTGGCTTATTTTAGCTCCAAAGTTGCTTGTTTGGACACTATTTCTGGTTGTTCATCAGTGTGAACACTGATCTTATTGGATTCAGGTCCTAGTTTGATTCTTGCTTTAGAAGTTGTTGCTATATCTTGTTATGATTACCAAAGTAGTTTTAGTTTGTGTTTGTGTTGGCTTGAACTTATTTGCTTATTGTGTATAAACTGCTTATTTCAATACTCACTTGGTACTTTTGCTGTCTGAGCCTTTTTTTCCCAAAGCCACAATAAGCTCAAATCCCTAAGCTTTGTGCCTGTTTTTGGGTGTTTTGAGTAACCCTCCTTGCCAAGTTGTGATTTCTAGTTCTTGTTTGTATTTTATTGCCTGTTAAGTCTGCTCATTTTGTTCCTTTTGATTGCCTGACCCAACTTGCATACTGATTTATTAGTGTGCACAAGTGGATTTTCATAAGCCCTTATTAAGCTTAACAATGATCATTTCACTTAGTTCTTTGTGTTTCTAGGTAGCCAGTAGTACTGGTTGTCTAAATCTAGGCCTAGCTTGTTCATTTGAGCTTATTACACAGCTTATTTGAGCCTGCTATTTCCCCTGAGGGCCTGTTTGGTTCTGTGAGAAGTGGCACAGCTTATTTGCTTAATGTGATTATTTCAGTTCTTTCTCTTGCATGATTTAGCTTATTTATGGTGCACCAAAGTTGCTTGTAGCTAGTTTTACTCTCTGTGGTCAGCTGTTTGGCTTATTGCCAGCTTGTTCATAGCTTAAATCTCATTTTAAGCCTAATAAGCTTACTGTTAGGCTTATTTGTGAGCACATGGCTTATTTTTAAGCTCTAAGAAAAGTTCCTTTGCGAAAAGTGCTTAATATTAGTTGTAAATTAGTTGTGTAAAAGAAAAATTAAGAAAAACAAAAAATAATTAAAGTAATAGCTTCTATTTAAGCCCTTTTGGCTTATTTTCTGCTTATTTATAAGCAACATCTAATTTTAAATTTTTCCTAGGCTTCTTATTACCTGTTGGATTTTTTGTAATTTTTTCAGATTTTTCTCATCTCTTTTAGTATTTTTTATAATTTAATCCAGTTTAAATCAATTAAATAATTAGTTTTAATTAGTAATAATTAATTAAAAAGTAGGAAAAACAGAATTTCTGTTTTAAAATTAGTTTTATAATATTTTAGATTTTTCTAAATTTAATTTTCAATTTTCTAGTTAAATTTCATAATTATTTGTAATTTAGTATAATTTAGTTAATTAAAAAGTAATTAATAATTAGTAATTAATTAATAGTAATTAATTAAGTAGTTGTAAAAATAATTTTAATTTTCCAAAAATTTTCTTATAACATTAGGATTGTAAAAATATAATTTTCATATTCGTTGGACTTTATTTGCTCCCGTTTCACTTTTAATTTTGCGCGTTCGCGTTTAATTTAAATACAAACGCGCATTTTATGTTTAACTTACGTTTTTAAGTTATCTGATCATCAGTAATTGTTAATAAAGTGTTTCTAAGTTATTTTCAATCATAATATCGTAGTGTAATCATAGTAATCAAATTTCCAACCCTTCTGTTAAATCACCCGATCATTTAAAACGTTCACAAATACAATTACACGCCTCGTCGGGACATAACCACCCAGGGATTCACTATACTACTTGGTTAGTTGGTCTGAGACGTTTGACTTGGTTGACCAGTCACCTGGTCAATTTAGTTGACCTTCCAGGACCAATCAAATTTTGGCGCCGCTGCCGGGGAGGCTGCTGCGTATCTGCACACGTTTTTTAGAGATTAGTGATTTTTCATTCATCATTGTATAAACTCCACCACCTTTTGTAAATTTTAAAACAAAAAATAAAAAAGTCATTAACACTTTCCCTAAAGTTTTAAAACACCAAAAAAATCAAAAAACAAACAAAACAGATCGTTACGTTCTCTATATCGTGTTTCTTTTAAGGTGATTCTTAAAGAGATACGATTTTGGTTAACGAAACGACACCAAAAATATTGTCCAAAAGTTTTTCACCCATATGTCACACCCCCAATTTACCTGACTTGCAGCGGAATGGAATGCCTGGGGGTGTAACTGTCATAGCACCATAACAAGGATATATTGAACGACCTAAAGTGTCGTTTGGAAAACACATCGTTTGATTTATTTAAAAACATCCAGTGTTACAAAACATAGGTCCCGAAGGTTGAAACGTTTACAGAAAACGATAATTTACACAAGTGCATGAAAAATCCAAAATGTAGTGCGTCATCCCTGGCACACCCTAATGTGACTCCATGCATGTAATATGATAATGCCTTAGTTACCTGAAAATACATTGCGAAAACGGTCAACATAAAGTTGTTGAATAATCATAGGTTTATGAAATGTAATGTTGTACGGCCACCACAAGTATAAGTGCATGACAAAAGTCACGTAAAATAGTACAATAGACCTTAAGCTCATGACACCGAAGCTAGACTGATGAAATTTATGCCCCTCCTGAATGTTCTGCCAAAACACTCAAATGTAACAGACATGAAATGCATCCGCTTACTGTTGGTAAATACTACCACGGATGGAGGCGTCACCCTGAATAGATCTATCCACTCACTCTCGCTTAATAGGCAAATTAATGGTTCATGATGTTACTAGGGGACTTATCACATGGCAGACAAGCTACTTAAGCAATGTACATAGGTTTTGATACTTGGGCTCCTGCTAAAATGGTGCAATGTATTCTCCCCCGTGGGATTTGAAAACAATCATAAAATGTATACGGGGCTATGAAAACTCACCTTAACTGATGATACTGTGATGATGTGAAATGAACAACAATGAACGGTTAGCTGCCTCAACCTAATATGAATGATGAACGATCTAATTTAGATCACCAAATGAGGTTATGAATGTCCATGCACATGTTCCTATACCACTCTACTCTTTGGAAAATACTTGTTGTTATCAACCCGAGGATTTCGTCAATAAACTTGCAAAAATCATAACTTCTTCGTTATAAACTCTTTTTAATCCATTCTTTCGCCTACGGATTCGTTTTTGAAAGTATTTTCTAAAAATTTTGCCAAAGTTTCCTTTATGTTTACTGATTTTCCTGGATTTAATAAAATGGGACCGAATGTTTATATACTTGTTACAAATCCATTTCTAAGGTTCAAAACTAGTTTCAACCTCAACCAAAACTCTTGCAAACTCCACAAAGCTATACTAATCCTACCATACACCTTATTAGGGTGCCATGGGTTCCTAATGATCACTAAACAAGTTAATTTAACAAGGGAGTACCTAAAACAAATTCTAGGGTTTGTATGATCAAAAAGTCTACAAAAATAAAGTGGTATAGCTAGCTTGTGCATGAAATTAAGCATGAATACCATAAGATACAAGTGTTAATTAGATGAAAACATGAAAATAAATTTGATAACTCACTTTGAAATAATAGGTGATTAGATGATTAGAAACCTTGTGTTACTTGTGTTTTTGTTGTATGATTCTTGATTAGGAAGGTAAAATGAACAACTTCTATGCTTTAACTTTTCAAAAATCTTCACTTGATCATGGTTTATGGTGAAGTCGTGGGGTATGATGATGGAAGAGATGAGATGAGCCTTTTTGATTATCAAATTTGTTAAGTATAATGTTTTTGTGGTTTTTGTAAATAAGTAGTATAAGTTATATAGTATAATATGTATACATAAATGCCAAGGGTTAAGAAAAGTATACAAATTTCCTAGGTGAGGACTTTTGGGGCCGGTTCCATGTGGATGAGGGGGGGGGGGGGGGGGTTGGGGTAGTTTTGATTTAATTAGTAAATTAGTGTAGCATATGTGTTGATATGTGTTATTAGTTAAAATCGGGTACCGGGTTTGATAGAAATAAATGTTAACAAAGTTAACTGGGACAAAATAAAGTCATAAGAATGATAAAAATATGTTGGGAACAAGTACTGAGTGTTCGGGTGATTATTGTTTAGTTTTCACGAAAACCGTCGTAATATTTATAAGCTTACGTTATAAATAAAATAAATTTCCAAAATACTGGGTAAATGAATGTTATAACTTTTATGATGACAAAATGGATATAAAAATATGTCGGGACCATTGTGGGAATATTTAGATATATTCGTCATGTTTATAAACCGAGTGTTAACGTTTATTATAAATACTTATACGTAAAACGTTATAAATATAACATAAAAATGCTGTTATGATGATATCCAAACTGTCTCTAGTCCATATGCAGTGTCCTTACTACTAATGAAATGAATTCGCACCTAAACCAATCCGGTTACGCGAATTTGAATACCCGTAAACTAAATTTACGATGAAATGAGTAATGAAAGTGAATAGTGAAAACTTTTCCGGAAATGAATAGTGTTTAGTGAATAGTAAAATTCTCAAATGTTTCTCAGAATGTCAAATTGACCTCGGAAATGATGAATAGTAAAATGATGAATAGTGTTTTGATGAATAGTGATTTATGAATAGTAAAATGTCGAAGTTTGGGAAATGACCTGAAATGGTGAGTTATGACAGTCGCCCACCCAAAAAAGAATTCAGTCCCTGAATTCAGCTAGTGTTGGTCTCGGTAATAGGTTTGGTGAAAAGGTGTGGATACTTGCGTCGCATTTGATCTTCTCGTTCCTAAGTAAAGTCGGGTCCTCTTCGAAAATTCCAGCGAACCTTCACAATCGGAATTCGACTCTGCTTCAACTGTTTGACCTCTCGGTCCATGATTTCAACTGGTTCCTCTACAAAGTTAAGCTTGTCATCTAGCTGAATCTCTTCTAATGGTATAACGGATGACTCATCTGAAAGGCATTTCTTGAGGTTTGAGACATGAAATGTGTTATGTACGTTGCTGAGTTCTGATGGTAGTTCAAGCTTGTAAGCTACTGGACCAATCCTTTCCAGTATCTTAAATGGACCAATGTATCTCTGGTTCAACTTTCCACGCTTTCCAAATCGTATCACGCCCTTCCAAGGCGAGACTTTCAACATGACCTTGTCTCCAACCTGGAATTCCAATGGTTTGCGTCTAACATCTGCATAACTCTTCTGTTGGCTTCAAGCTGTTTCAAGTCTATCTCGAATCTGTATTATCTTTTCTGTTGTTTCTAGTACCATCTCTGGACCTGTGCATTGTACCTCTCCAACTTCTGCCCAACAAACTGGGGAACGACACTTACGACCACAAAGTGCCTCAAATGGTGCTGCTTTAATACTTGAATGGTAACTGTTGTTATAAGAGAACTCGATTAATGGCAAATGGTTAGCCCAACCATTCCCAAAGTCAATCACACACGCTCCCAGCATGTCCTCCAGTGTCTGAATAGTTCTCTCACTCTGACCATCAGTCTGTGGATGGTAAGCAGTGCTCATGTCTAACTGAGATCCAAAGGAATCTTGTAATGACCTCCAAAAGTTTGAAGTAAAGCGACTATCCCTGTCTGAAATGATAGAAACTGGTGCTCCATGCCTTGAGACTATTTCCTTGACATAAAGTCTGGCAAGCTGTTCCATGGAATAAGTCTCTCTAATGGGTATGAAATGTGCTGATTTGGTAAGACGATCAACAATTACCCAAATAGCATCGTAACCTCCTGACGTCTTGGGTAGTTTAGTAACAAAGTCTATTGTAATACGCTCCCACTTCCATTGTGGAATTTCTGGTTGTTGAAGTAATCCTGACGGTTTCTGGTACTCGGCTTTCACTTTAGCACAAGTAAGGCATTTGCTGACGTACGTAGCTATTTCTGCTTTCATGTTCGGCCACCAATACATCTTTTTGAGATACTGATACATCTTGTCAGAACCTGGGTGAATAGAATACTTTGACTTATGTGATTCATGCATAATCAAATCTCGTACTCCACCATAGAGTGGTATCCAACTTCGGTCCTTGAAGCATAACACTCCATCTGCTCTCTTTACAAAGCCATTTTTGTTCTCGGGCATACCATAAAGTTTCTCCTGTGGTCGATTTTCCTCCTTGAGAGCCTCAATCTGAGCTTCTAAAATTTTTGATGGTAATGGTGAAGTAATAGTCATTCCCAATGACCTAACCCTTAAAGGTTTGAGTCGTTCTTTTCGGCTAAGTGCATCTGCCACAACATTTGCTTTTCCTGGGTGATATCGGATTTCACAATCGTAATCACTCAACAATTCTAGCCAACGACGTTGTCTCATGTTAAGTTCCTTCTAATCAAGTATATGCTGTAAGATCTTGTGGTCGGTAAAAACTACACATTTAGTACCATAAAGGTAGTGTCTCCAAATCTTGAGTGCA
Organism: Artemisia argyi; assembly: GCA_030686995.1. Lineage (NCBI taxonomy): Eukaryota > Viridiplantae > Streptophyta > Magnoliopsida > Asterales > Asteraceae > Artemisia > Artemisia argyi. The sequence goes on from CM060696.1 coordinate 44,523,094, forward strand.
AAAACAACAGCACCCAACTCCAAGTCGTGTGTAGCGTAATTCTTCTCGTGTGTCTTAAGCTGTCTAGATGCATAAGCTATCACCTTCTCGTTTTGCATTAGCACAGCTCCAAGCCCTTTATGCGAAGCATCGCTATATTCCACAAAGTTCTCAATACCTTCTGGTAGTGACAAAATCGGTGCACTACAAAGCTTCTGCTTCAATAACTGAAATGCAGATTCTTGTTTCTCTCCCCACTCGTACTTTTGATTCTTTTATGTCAGCTTAGTTAGCGACTTCGCTATCTTAGAAAACCCTTCAATAAACCTTCTATAATATCCTGCAAGTCCTAAGAATTGACGAATTTCTGTAGGAGACTTGGGCGTAGCCCAATCCTTTACTGCCTCAATCTTTGCTGGGTCGACTTGTAATCCTTGGCTATCAATGACATGGCCAAGAAATTGAACTCTTTGTATCCAAAACTCACACTTTGAAAACTTGGCATACAATTGCTCCTTCTTGAGTAGTTCCAATATTGTTCTGAGGTGTGCTTCATGCTCTTTCTTACTCTTGGAATAAATCAGGATATCGTCAATGAATACAATCACATACTTATCAAGATATGGTTAGCACACTCTGTTCATGAGATCCATGAATACCGCAGGTGCGTTGGTTAATCCAAAAGGCATCACTTGAAACTCATAATGACCATAACGTGTTCTGAATGCCATCTTCGGGATATCTTCTTCCCAAACTCTGAGTTGATGGTAGCCTGATCTTAAATCAATCTTGGGATAAAAGCAAGAACCTTGTAGCTGATCGAACAAGTCATCAATCCTAGGGAGAGGATAACGATTCTTCACCGTTAACTTGTTCAGCTCACGATAGTCTATGCACATTCTGAAAGATCCATCCTTCTTCTTCACAAACAAAACCGGTGCTCCCCAAGGCGAGGAACTCGGTCTAATGAATCCTTTGTCTAGAAGTTCTTGTAATTGGTTAGACAATTCTTGCATCTCAGAAGGTGCAAGTCTATATGGTGCTCGTGCAATTGGTGCAGCTCCTGGCGCCAACTCAATCTAAAACTCAACCTGACGTGTAGGTGGAAGTCCTGGTAATTCTTCCGGAAAAACTTCTGGAAATTCCTTAACAATAGGCACATCTTCAAGTCGTTTCTCATCCGACTTCTTCTCCGTGATGTGAGCCAAGAATGCATAACAACCCTTCTTTATGTACTTCTCAGTTTTAATGCATGATATGATACTGAGTCTAGTTCCACTTCGCTCTCTGCGAACAACTAAAGTTTCACCTCCATAAGAAAGATGAACAACTTTTTCATCACAAATGATTCTTGCACGATGTCGAGACAACCAATCCATACCGATAACAACGTCAAAACTTCCAAGTTCTACGGGCATAAGGTCTATATTGAATGGGTGATTTAGGAAATTGACGGTGCAACCACGGATAACGGTGTTGGTGTTAACTAAAGACCCATTGGCTAATTCAACAATATAGGGTGTCTAAGGTAGTTGGTTCTATGTTAAGTAATGGTGCAAATGCATTAGAAACAAAACTTCTCTCCGCTCCTGAATCAAATAAAATGGATGCATAACGATTATTAACGAGGAACATACCCGCAACAACATTCGGGTGCTCACGGGCATCTTCTCCTCCCATAACATAAGCCCTTCCTCGAGCTACTCCGCCCTGATTTCTAGCTCCTTGATCCTTCCTCTTTGGGCAATTGTTCTTGAAATGACCCAACTCTCCACAACCATAACATGCTCCTGGTTGGTTCTGATTAATTACCCATCATGGAGTTCTGCATTCCTTAGTCAAATGACCGGCTTTTCCATAGTTCTGACAAGCTCTAGGACAATTTCCAGGGTTATGATGAGTTTGACATTTGTTACACTTAGGTAGTTTTCCAGTATATCCTTTTCCTTCTGTTGGTCCTGCAGCATAGGCCTTTGCCACTTCCTGTCTCTTAGGTGCTGGTTGGATAGCATTTCCACCTTGGTTATTATCAAACCTCCTCTTGTTGTTATTGTTTTTATTGTTTTGGTCATTGGGGTAGTTGCGGTTTCGGTTACTTGTATAGTTGTTGTTGTTTCGAGTGTTGTTATAATTGGTGTTGTTTGAACGGTTATTGTTGTTGTTTGCAACAGACTTTCCTTTTAACACTTGGACCATAAGTTTCTGAGTTATACGAATGGCCTCTTCCATTGACTGTGGGTCAAAAGACATCACATCCCCTCGGATGCTTTCGGGTAATCCTCCAGTAAAATTCTCCATCTTTTTCTCATCGCCCGGAACCATAGTTGGACATATTGCAGCCAACTCCCGAAACTTCCTGATATAAGTCTCAATGTCATCACCTTTTGTTACCAGCTCATAGAATTCGGTTTCCAACTTTTTCACCTCAGTACGAGGGCAAAACTTCTTAGTCATCAGCTTCTTGAATTGATCCCAAGTGAGCTTGTAGGCATTCTCCATACCAATAGGCTGAGCATACGAATTCCACCAAGACATAGCTTCATCAAGCAGCATTCCAGTAGCAAATTTTACCTTGTTAACCTCCTGGCAACCGCACATGAGAAATACATTCTCAGTCTTCTCAAACCAGCAGATCAAAGCAACCGCTCCCTCAGTGCCCTTATACTTGACGGGATCACTAATCTTGAAATCCTTCCAAGTACATTCACGCCTAGTAGTGGGTTGAACCACTTCAGTATTAGGTGGAACCTCAGCAGCCCTAGCAGCAACCTCAGCTCTCTCAGTCTCCTGAGCTTCTGCTATACTATCCCTGACCAACTTGCGGATAGCTGCTTGAGTTATAGCGGGTGTTTCTGATGTAGCCTTTGCTTTCTTTGGCGCCATACTTCTGATAAATAATAATCGTCAACAACCATGAGAAAACTATAATAGAAATAGTCATCGTACAAAAAGTATACGCCCACAACATGTATATATACAACCACAACAAGTATAAATACAACCACGACATGTACGAGTACAACCACAACCTGTAATAATACAACCACGACACGTATAGATACAACCACAACAAGTATAAATACGTTAACAATAAAGAGCAACTACAAAACATCGTAAATATAATCACAACACATGAATATAATACATGAAAATTTCGGCCTACATGGACCGATATATATATAGCACAACATTTCCAACAAAGTAGAGTCGCACTTGATATATTTGTTTGTACAATAACCAAAAGACTACAAGTTCTTGAACTATGTCCCACACCTCGGGACTAGGAAAATAGTAAAAGCTAATACAATAGTAGTCTATGTCTAGGCTCCTCCAGGTGCTCTAGATGGTCCAGGAGCTCCAGATGCTCCAGGTGCACTCCTCAGACGACGAATCTCCCTGTCCATCATAACTGCAATCTCCTCTAAATGATTAACTCGAAGCTGAAGAGCAGCATCTCTACCCTCCATCATAGCCAACCTCTCCTGTGCTACTGCCAACTGGTGTGTCTGCTCTCCCTGAGCCTCCTGTGTAGTCTGAGCTCTATCCCGTATCTCCGGTAGCTCATCCCTAAGCTGGTCAATCAGCTCCCGATGTCCCTCCTACCATGCCTCAAGTCCATGATACGATACATCGATACTAACTCTGCCTAAAATCAATCCCTCGACCTGCTTCTCAACCGCCTCAAGTCGAGTAGTGATATCCTGCTGAGCCCCTAACTGATCCTCTGATGTAACATCTTTAGGCTCCCTAGCATCAGTAGACTCCCTAGCAGTTGCTGCTCTCGAACTCTCACCTACATGGTATACTGGTGGTGGTTCTGACTCTGTAGTAGGTGAAGCTGGTGTAGTAAACCTCGCACGCTTCCTAAGCGGTAATAGTGAAGTAGATATGGATGTAGTAGCGGGTATGGCTGGTGGTGGTGTGGGTAACATAGGAATAGAAGGGATCTTAAAGGTAGATGTAGCAGTGCAAACTTTCTTACTAGGACCTATAGTCGTCTTCCTACGGGGAAACACGAGTCTAGGTTCTGATGGAATAGTTGTAGCAGAGGATGATGTGTCAGTGGGTGCACGGGTAATCTCAGGTGGTGCAATAGGGGAAACATGAGGAGTAGGAGCAGTCTCATCCTCCTCAAAAGGCTCGGTTTCCTCACCTGATGCCGAGAGTGGCAACACAGGTACAAGAGGAATAGGTGGTGGTGAAAAGGCAGTGGAAGACATAGAGCCTTCAACATCGGAGTCTGTGATAGAGTACAGTATGACAACGTTTGGGTCTGAAGACATGGTTCTGTGATAATCAAGGTGAAATAAAATAAATAACTCGTATAAAGAAATCACCTAAAACAATGAACATGCACTTATGATGAAATGATGAGATGCTATGATAATGTGGTTATAGTCTAGGGATCGTATACGTCATAAACCCTATCATAATGCATCCTAGTTCGCTATAACATTGGCTCTGGTACCAATCTGTCACACCCCCAATTTACCTGACTTGCAGCGGAATGGAATGCCTAGGGGTGTAACTGTCATAGCACCATAACAAAGATATATTGAACGACCTAAAGTGTCGTTTGGAAAACACATCGTTTGATTTATTTAAAAACATCCGGTGTTACAAAACATAGGTCCCAAAGGTTGAAACGTTTACAGAAAACAAGTCCAGGAAATGTCAAATGATAATTTACACAAGTGCATGAAAAATCCAAAATGTAGTGCGTCATCCCTGGCACACCCTAATGTGACTCCATGCATGTAATATGATAATGCCTTAGTTACCTGAAAATACATTGCGAAAACGGTCAACAGAAAGTTGGTGAATAATCATAGGTTTATGAAATGTAATGTTGTACGGCCACCACAAGTATAAGTGCATGACAAAAGTTACGTAAAATAGTACAATAGACCTTAAGCTCATGACACCGAGGCTAGACTGATGAAATTTATGCCCCTCCTGAATGTTCTGCCAAAACACTCAAATGTAACAGACATGAAATGCATCCGCTTACTGTTGGTAAATACTACCACGGATGGAGGCGTCGCCCTCAATAGATCTATCCACTCACTCTCGCTTAATAGGCAAATTAACGGTTCATGATGATACTAGGGGACCTATCACATGGCAGACAAGCTACTTAAGCAATGTACATAGGTTTTGATACTTGGGCTCGTACTAAAATGGTGCAATGTATTCTCCCCCGTGGGATTTGAAAACAATCATAAAATGTATACGGGGCTATGAAAACTCACCTTAACTGATAATACTGTGATGATGTGAAATAAACAACAATGAACGGTTAGCTGCCTTAACCTAATATGAATGATGAACGATCTAATTTAGATCACCAAATGATGTTATGAATGTCCGTGCATATGTTCCTATACCACTCTGCTCTTTGGAAAATACTTGTTGTTATCAAAAATATATATTTTCCAAGACTTAGGAAAATATGGCTATTAGAAAAATAAAACTAGTTGAAATATATATACATATATATATATATATCGTATGTATCGATGTTAGTATTGAAATCCTTAGGTTGAAATCCTTGAAATAACGCCTTGTAGTGATAAAAATATACTTGTAATCACTAATACTTCATTAGTTATGAAATTGGGTACTTGGTATTATTTCTAGAAATCTAGAGTTACTACCTAGTTTTAGCTTTATTATTTCTAAAAGCTGTCAAACTAATGAGTTTTGCCGATATTGAAACGTGAATATCTTTGTCGTTATAAGTCTGTTTTACTTGTTCTTTATATCCACGGTTACGTCTTAGTATGTAGTAATATATTTTGGAAAGCTTGGCTCCTCCGGGTTAAGTCTAAAGCCTCTTTTTGTCTGACGAAAAATGTCCAACAGCATGCATTTTCAGAAAAAATTACTTTTCGTCAATAAACTTGCAAAAATCATAACTTCTTCGTTATAAACTCTTTTTAATCCGTTCTTTCGCCTACGGATTCGTTTTTGAAAGTATTTTCTAAAAATTTTTCCAAAGTTTCCTTTATGTTTATTGATTTTCCTGGATTTAACAAAATGGGACAGAATGTTTATATACTTGTCACAAATCCATTTCTATGGTTCAAAACTAGTTTCTACCTCAACCAAAACTCTTGCAAACTCCACAACGCTATACTAATCCTACCATACACCTTCTTAGGGTGCCATGGGTTCCTAATGATCACTAAACAAGTTAATTTAACAAGGGAGTACCTAAAACAAATTCTAGGGTTTGTATGATCAAAAAGTCTACAAAAATAAAGTGGTATAGCTAGCTTGTGCATGAAATTAAGCATGAATACCATAAGATACAAGTGTTAATTAGATGAAAACATGAATATAAATTTGATAACTCACTTTGAAATAAAAGGTGATTAGATGATTAGAAACCTTGTGTTACTTGTGTTTTTGTTGTATGATTCTTGATTAGGAAGGTAAAATGAACAACTTCTATGCTTTAACTTTTCAAAAATCTTCACTTGATTATGGTTTATGGTGAAGTCGTGGGGTATGATGATGGAAGAGATGAGATGAGCCTTTTTGATTATCAAATTTGTTAAGTATAATGTTTGAGTGGTTTTTGTAAATAAGTAGTATAAGTTATATAGTATATTATGTATACACAAATGCCAAGGGTTAAGAAAAGTATACAAATTGCCTAGGTGAGGACTTTTGGGGCCAGTTCCATGTGGATGAGGGGGGGGGGGGGTTGGGGTAGTTTTGATTTAATTAGGAAATTAGTGTAGGATATGTGTTGATATGTGTTATTAGTTAAAATCGGGTACCGGGTTTGATAGAAATAAATGTTAACAAAGTTAACCGGGACAAAATAAAGTCATAAGAATGATAAAAATATGTTGGGTACAAGTACTGAGTGTTCGGGTGATTATTGTTTAGTTTTCACGAAAACCGTCGTAATCTTACGTTATAAATAAAATAATTTTCCAAAATACTGGGTAAATGAATGTTATAACTTTTATGATGATAAAATGGATATAAAAATATGTCGGGACCATTGTGGGAATATTTAGATATATTCGTCGTGTTTATAAACCGGGTGTTAACGTTTATTATAAATACTTATACGTAAAACGTTTAATGCATCAAATATATAAATTTGAAAATGCTGTTATGATGATATGCAGACTGTCTCTAGTCCATATGCAGTGTCCTTACTACTAATGAAATGAATTCGCACCTAAACCAATCCGGTTACGCGAATTTGAATACCCGTAAACTAAATTTACGATGAAATGAGTAATGAAAGTGAATAGTTAAAACTTTTCCGGGAATGAATAGTGTTTAGTGAATAGTAAAATTCTCAAATGTTTCTCAAAATATCAAATTGACCTCGGAAATGATGAATAGTAAAACGATGAATAGTGTTTTGATGAATAGTGATTTATGATTAGTAAAATGTCAAAGTTTGGGAAATGACCTGAAATGGTGAGTTGTGACACCATACACAAAAACCCAAAAACATTCGTCTTTTCTTGTGAATAATAATTACATAAAAATAAACCGCTGCAAACCAAGACAGAACACCTACTAACTGGGGGTGTGAACATAATAAGTTCCCAAACAAAAGATTAAAACTTGCCTTTGTATCCCTGTGGGTGGTGTACCTTTCTTAAAGAAGCCACTTACTTGTGATTATTAGTTTAAAATCGTTGTGGTTTTGCCTCGACTTTGTTTTGATTGGTTTTGTTCCTAGTGCATGCGCACTCGTTCTTCTAGGTCTACTAGCCCATTACGTGAGCTTGTAAGAATCCCTAGAAGACTTCGTAGAAGTTCAGCACCAACAGTCAGATCTGAGATCCATACTGTTTCCACTTCAGCTGTCACCATGGCGGAAGACCGCCCCATGTTTGAGCTTCTCCAAGAACCCATTGAGGGTTACAGAGACGCTATTGTTGTTCCAGCCATCGTTGCTAATAGTTTTAAGCTCAAAACCGGGTTACTTAATCTTGTAACCTCAAGTCAATTCTACGGTTTTGAGAGGGACGATCCTCATGCTCACATTCGATGGTTCAATAAAATCACATCAACCATCAAGTACAAGAATGTCCCGTGTGAAGCAATCAAGCTTCTTCTCTTCCCATTCTCCCTCGAGGGTCAAGCCCAGATTTGGCTTGAGAAACAACCCCCTCGATCCATTGAGACATGGGAAGACTTGGTAAAAAAGTTTGTGAATGAATTGTTCCCACTCTAAGACCACGAGTCTTAAAAACGAAATCACCAAGTTCAATAAAAAAATATGATGAATCATTTGGTGAAGCGTGGGATCGTTTCAAAGAATTACTTCGCAAGTGTCCACATCATGGTTTCTCCGAGTTGATGCAACTCGATACTTTCTACAATGGCGTGAGCCAAGTTGATCAGGATTCTCTGAATGCCTCCGCGGGAGGTAACTTTTTGAGTAGAACCACCAAAGAAGCCTTAGCAATCATTGAGAACAAGTCCAAGGTCCACTCTACACGAAGCAAGCCAGTTGTTTCCCAAATTAGTGCGGTTCCTTCCACTTCATCTCCTATAAGTCAATCTAGCACCGATGCTAAGATTGACAAGCTTACTGAGGCTATTCAAGCTTTGGTTCTTTCCCAGGAAAAGAAAGTCTCTTTTCCACAACATCCTCCACCTGCTTTGGTTCTTGCCCAGCATAAGAAAGTGTCTTTTGCACAGCTACTGATGGTTTTCCGTTTGAAGCTCATGCTGTAGTCGGGTCATCTAATCAAGGAGGCAATCAATACCGCCCTCCTATGGACCCGAACTATCGTCCTAATCATTACCCTGGACCCCCCGGTTTTAATCAAAACCAAAATGTCCAAAACCGTAACCAAAATCAAAATAGAATGAACCAAGGTTTTCAAAACCAAGGTAAGTTCAATCAGGGTCACGGTTTTCAAAATCAAAACCAAGGTTTCCAAAATCAAGGAAACTTTAATCGAAACCAAGGTCAGGGTAATTTCAACCCCGGGTATTTTCATGGAAATAACAACCCTAATCAGGGTAATTTTCAAAAATTAAGGCCCCAATCAGAACAATCGTGCTAAAAATTTTAATAACCAAAATCAAGCCATTGTTCCAACTGGGCCTTCATCGGACGAGTTGTTAAAACAATTCATGAAATCCTAAGAAGAGATGAACAAGTTGTTGGTTAGCCAGATTTCTGAAATCAGGAAGTCTTTAAATGAACGACCCTCGGGCTTAGGAACACTTCCGAGCAACACGATAGCTAACCTGAGGGGCGATGCTAAGGCGATCACAACTAGAAGTGGTGCTTCTTATGATGAACCCGCGATTCCTACTACCTCTTCTTCCTCTCCTCCAAAGGTAGTGGAACGTGAACCTGAGGTGACAACGGATAAGGTGCAAACTCCTAGCTCATGAAGTACCGCACACGTCCAACCTCAGGTTATTCCAGAAACCATATGAAAACCTGGAGTTGTCTTTGAACCACCTGAAACTCCAGTGGACAACCCTAAATCCAAAACTTCCATCCCTTCCCCATCACGTCTCAATGAACAAAAGCTCCGCGAAAAAGCTAGTCACCAAATGGATAAATTTTTCCAAATCTTTCAAGATTTGCATTTTGACATTAGCTTCGCGGATGCGATTCTCTTGATGCCCAAGTTTGCATCAACAATCAAGAATCTGTTAAGTAATAAGGAAAAACTCTTTGAGATGGCTAGAACTTCGTTGAATGAGCACTGCTCAGCAGTTCTCTTGAAAAAGCTTCCCGAGAAGATTGGAGACCCCAGAAAAATTCTCATTCCTTGTAGTTTTCCAGGTATGGTTGAATGCTTCGCCTTGGCCGATCTTGGTGCTGGCATTAACCTGATGCCATATTCTGTGTGGAAGAAACTCTCTTTTCCCGAGCTCACTCCCACGTGCATGACTTTAGAGCTTGCCGATCGATCGATTTCTCGTCCACTCGGCATAGCCGAGAACGTATTCGTTAAAGTGGGAAAGTTCCATTTTCCGGCAGATTTTGTGATTGTTGACTTTGATGCCGATTCAAGGGTCCCTCTCATTCTTGTAAGGGGATTCCTTAGAACTGGGCGTGCTCTCATCGATGTATTTGAGCAAGAGGTCACATTGCATATTGGAACTGAAGCAATCACCTTCAACCTCGATCAAACATCGAGGTACTCCTCCAATTATGACTCTGAATCGGTAAACCGAATAGATGTCATCGATGTAGCTGCTGAGGAGTACGCTCAAGAGGTTTTAGGTTTCATTGATGATTCTACGAGTGAGAACTTCACTCCATCTTCTTATCCCATCATTGCCAATTCTTCTCCTTCCCTCACTCCGTTTGAGGGAAGTGACTTCATCTTAGAAGAGGTTAAGTCCTTTCTCAAAAGTGATTCGATTCCCGATGGAATCGATAACCAAGAGATTAACCCCGAGAGGGATATTCTTCTCCTTGAAAAATTGTTAAACGAAGATCCCTCTCCTCTTCCCGTTCTACCACAACAATTTCATAAAGAGGAAGTAAAAAATGTTGAGAAAACTGATGACTTCCCTGAGGTTGAACTTAAGGACTTGCCGCCTCATCTGGAATATGCATTTCTGGAGGGTGATGATAAATTACCCGTCATAATTGCTAAAGACTTAAGTGTTGAGGAAAAGGCTGCTCTAATAAAGGTTTTGAAGTCACATAAACAAGAAATTGCTTGGCGACTCTCCGACATCAAGGGCATTGACCCTGAATTTTGTACCCACAAGATTTTGATGGAGGATGACTTCAAACCAGCAGTCCAACAACAAAGAAGGGTAAATCCAAAAATTCATGAGGTCATCAAACAAAAAATTTTAAAACTTCTTGATGCCGGATTGATTTACCCTATATCGGACAGTCCTTGTGTTAGCCCAATACACTGCATTCACAAAAAGGGTGGCATTACTGTTGTCACTAACGAAGAAAACGAGTTGATTCCAACTCGATTGGTTACGGGTTGGCGTGTCTGCATTGACTATCGCAAGTTAAATGACGCCACTCGCAAAGACCATTTTCCTTTGCCCTTTATGGATCAGATGCTCGAGAGACTAGCGGGGAATGAGTACTATTGCTTCCTCGATGGTTTCTCGGGTTACTTTCAGATTCCCATTGATCCGAAAGATCAGGAAAAGACCACGTTCACGTGCCCCTACGGAACTTTTGCATATAAACATATGCCATTTGGCTTATATAATGCTCCGGGCACGTTTCAAAGATGTATGATGGCCATATTTTCCGACATGATCGGGAAAACTATGGAGGTCTTTATGGACGACTTTTCGGTCATTAGGGATTAGTTCCAAACATGTCTCTCCCATTTAGACAACATGCTTAAACGTTATAAAGACACAAGGTTATGTCTAAATAGGGAGAAGAGTCACTTTATGGTCAAAGAGGGCATTGTCCTCGGCCATAAAATTTCAAAGAATGGGATTGAGGTTGACAAAGCCAAAGCTGATGTCATCGCAAAATTACCTCATCCCACTACCGTTAAAGGTGTTAGGAGCTTTTTGGGTCATGCCGGTTCCTATCGTAGGTTCATTCAAGATTTTTCTAAAATCGCCCGGCCTATGACCCATCTCCTCGAGAAGGATGCTCCTTTTTTCTTCTCCCCCGAGTGCATCGAAGCTTTTGAAACATTAAAGAAAAAGCTTACTGAGGCACCGATTCTTGTTGCCCCCGATTGGGACTTGCCCTTTGAACTCATGTGTGATGCTAGTGATTATGCGATAGGGGCAGTCTTGGGGCAACGAAAAACAAAACACTTTTAGCCTATACACTATGAGAGCAAAACTATGACCGAGGCTCAAACTCATTACACCACCACTGAAAAAGAATTATTAGCTGTGGTGTATGCCTTTGAAAAATTCCGGCCATATTTGATATTGACCAAGAGCATAGTGTATACGGATCACTCGGCTTTGAAGTATCTATTTGCAAAACAAGATGCAAAGCCGAGACTACTCCGTTGGGTTCTCCTCCTACAGGAATTTGATATCATAATTTGTGATAAAAAAGGAGCTGAGAACCTTGCTGCTGATCATCTCTCCCATTTGGAAAACCCCCATCAGATGTCTTCGAGAAGAAAGAAATTAATGAAACCTTCCCTCTCGAGACACTCAATGCGGTTACCTTTTGTGGAGATTCTGTTACCCCCTGGTTTGCCCATTTTGCAAACTACCATGCGGGTAACTTTGTGCTGAAAGGGATGTCGTCCCAACAGAAAAATAAATTCTTTAAGGATGTAAAACACTATTTCTGGAACGACCCCTATCTTTTCAAAATCTGTGCGGATCAAGTCATCTGGTGGTGTGTTTATGGTCAGGAAGCCGCTGAAATTCTAAAGGCTTGCCATGCTGGTCCCACGGGGGGCCACCATAATCCAAACTACACCGCCAAAAAGGTGTTTGATTCCGGTTTCTACTGGCCCACGATCTACAAGGATGCCCAAGAATTAGTCAAATCCTGTGACGCTTGTTAACGTCATGGGAATATTTCACAAAAAAATGAAATGCCTCAAAATGCAATTCAAGTTTGTGAAATCTTTGACGTGTGGGGCATAGACTTTATGGGGCCATTTCCATCATCTCATGGAAATAAGTACATACTCGTGGCTGTTGACTATTTGTCAAAATGGGTTGAAGCGAAAGCTTTACCCACTAATGATGCCTGAGTAGTTGTGAAATTCTTGAAAGCTCTTTTTGCTCGATTTGGAACTCCACGTGCTATAATTAGTGATCGTGGTACGCATTTTTGCAATGACAAATTTGATAAAGTCATGCAAAAGTATGGTGTAACTCACCGTCTTTCTACTGCGTACCACCCTCAAACAAGTGGACAAGTAGAAGTTTCCAATCGAGGCATTAAAAGAATATTGGAAAGAACTGTAGCTGAAAATCATGCATCGTGGTCAGATAAATTAGATGATGCACTTTAGGCTTTCCGTATAGCTTACAAAACACCCATCGGGTGTACGCTATACAAGCTTGTGTACGGGAAAGCGTGCCATCTGCCGATCGAGCTTGAGCATAAAGCCTATTGGGCCTTCAAGCCTGAAAATTTTGACCTCAAAACTGCCGGTGGTCATCGGAAAGTTCAACTGAATGAATTAAATGAACTTCGTGATCAAGCTTACAAGAACTCTTTGATCTATAAAGAAAAGACAAAGAAGATTCATGACTCAAAAATCAAGAACCGCTTTTTCAATGTTGGTGATCGAGTCCTTCTTTTCAACTCTAGACTCAAGATCTTCTTGGGAAAGCTCAAAACCCTTTGGACTGGCCCATTCACTATAGCAAAAGTTTATCCATATGGCACTGTCGATTTTGCTCAAAATGATGGGTCCAAATTTCAAAGTGAATGGGCATCGTCTGAAACATTACTTTGGAGAGGATATACCATCCATGGTTGTCCCGGATCTCCAAACTTTCCCCAAGGACAATTGAATTCGGGGATCGAGTCAAGCTAGCGACTCGATAAACAAAAATAGTAGCAACAACATGGGTTTTCACCCATGTCTCTGACTTCTTTCTACTTTCTAACACCCTAGTGTGGGGAAGTGGCCGTCCCCTGCAGCTGTTTTCAATGTATATATCCTTAAAAAAAAATGTGTGTTTGTATGTACATATAAATAGAGTGAAAAATGAAAAATGATATTCCTACAGTTAGCTTATAATATTATCTTTTTACGTTCAAAGAGTCGGCATAATAGCCAGGACTTTGAATATTGAGGACAATATTCAATTCTAAGTGTGTGTGTGTGTGGGGGGGGGGGGGGGGAATTCTAGCGAATTTTATCACATTATACCCTCTAGAACCCTTTTAGCCTAAAAATTTAAATTTTTTTTCACTTTATTTCAAAATGTTTGTGGTTATCAGTCCGCCATGTCTAAACGACAAAATGATTGGCTAATTTAGGAGCAAACGGCTCTTAGTAAAGATAAATCAAATCCGTTTACGGCTTGCAATTTGCCCAAAATTGTATGGTATCTCAACTCGCCATATCCTAAAAAGTGAAAGAGTTGGCTAACCCGCAAGATTATGGCTTGTGGTAAAGGCAGTGAGAAGCCACAATTGGTAATCAGCTCACTAAGATGTCGATTGTGTCTATCAAGAGTTGGCTAGTCCAGAAGCAAACGGCTTCTGGTAAAGACAAATCAAAACCGTTGAAAGGTGGTGGTTTGCTCAAAATCATATGGTTATTAGTGTACCGTGGTTCTTACTTGAACTAAAACATTCGGCTACTCCAGAAGTGATGGCTTTTGGTAAAGAGACTTCAAATCCATCAAGTTTTCCAAAAAGATGGCTAGGGACTAGCAATAGTGTAGTGTGGGGGACTGATGAGTGCTCAAACACTCATCATTTTTGTCGTATTTAAACTGCCAAAACATCCAAAAATACTCAGAAATGCATCAAAATACTAAAAATATCCCAGGGATTGTGTTTTATACGTTTCAGATGCAAAATGAGTTAAAACAATGAAAAATGAACAAAGTTTGCACAATTGGCAGTTTCAGTCCCCTAACTTTCAAAAATTGACAAAACTAGTCCCTGAATAACTATTTTGAAAGAAAAGTCAGCCCAAGGCATTTAAAAGTTAAAAGTTATCAAATATGGTCCTTGGGTGAAAACTTTGAGAAAATTACATATTTGGTCCCTATACTTTGCAATTTGGCAAAATCAGTCCCTGGGAATTTTAAGCTGGAAAATATCTTTTGTGGCCCTCATCTTATTGGAATGTAACAAACTTGGTCCCTGGATTAACTTTGGAAGGTTGGCAAAAATGGTCCTTGAAATTCAGCATAATTACAAAATTGGTCCTTGTGCACTTAACACCAAACGGACCTTTTGTAATATCTATAACCAAACCAAACTAATCCAAACACAAACCAAATCCAACCCACTCACCAGTCAGGCCCAAAGATACCAAGCCCACCCCACCCATATTATTAATAAAACAGTGTCAAAGAGTCAACCCTGTCTCTTCCCCTACCCCTCTTTTGCCGCCATAACCAAACAACACCCAACCCCAAACAACCTGCAACCTCCAACATCTTGGTCCCCTCCACCATCCTATTAGCCACCCTATTCCACTACCACCCCAAATGTCAACCGAAACACTCATCATTACTTTCCCCCCCTCCACGTTGGAAATCCACAACCCCAAATGATACCAAAACTGAATCAATGGATGAGATGAAGCAGATACCAATTTAATGGCTGGGATTCATTCCAAGGAAGCAAAAGGACAAAGGATGCTGCTTTCCCTCACAAAGGATGCTCAGGAAAGGAAGCCCTAATTCTAGTGGTAGTATAAGTAGTAATCAATTGTAAGCCTTGATGGCATGTCTTAACTTTTAGTTTAGTTTTAATATTGTAATATGTTTTAAAAGTTTAATGAAAATTGTCAGCTTTTAATCTCAATTCTTGTTTTCTCTCAGTTTTATTATCATTTAAGTTTCATAGTAAAAATCATGTCAAGTTAAATTATTGAAACAACATTATCACTAGCTCATATTGTTTCTAAAAACATAAAAAAGTCAATAAGAAAGGGGAGATAGTATCAGTGGTTCATCACAATATTACGTATGCATAAGACCTTGGAATGCTCAGGAAGTAGCTGTTTTGGATTAGCCATAGGGATTTAACCTAGCTTGTTGTGAGACAAGCTAGGAGCTTGTAGCCGCCCTAAGGGGAGCCTTTGTTCAACTAAGGCCCCAAGTGAGTACCAATTTGTCAATTTTTTTACTGTGGTATTGCATATTTGTAATCAGTGATTATCTTTGATTATTCATGGTCTTAGCTTGTTAGATTAATCTTGGTTCATCAGAAATAAGTTTAGTAAGTATTAATTAGAATAGGTTGTAAACTGTGGTGGTTTAGTCAAATCTGCATACTTGTGTTGTAGTTGTTATTTGTTGAAACTAAGTGTTCAAATATCTCTAAATATAGTTAGGTTTAGCAAATTAAACAATAGTTTGGTGATTTGTTTCTTGTATCTGCAAAACATGGTGTAAACAGTTGGTTGAAGGGGTGCTTGGATCAGAAGCCCTTGCTGAGCCTATGGAAATTTCTGTTGTTCATTTTAGTTCAAACAGGTCATATGAGGTTAATTTAGTGTATTCAAAGTCTACTATCCAATACTTAATCAAGTAAAAAGTCAAAGGTAGCCTAAGATCTTTGTTTCTCAGTAACTGTTAGGATTGAAGGTAGTAAATTCATTCATTTTAACTCACAAGTTGATAATTTAGTTTAATTTAATCTCATGTTAGCTTAAATCATCAACCTCAGTAGATTAGAGCCCAACAAATCTCATCAAAGTCAAAGTGGTATAGAAATCAAGAAAATAAAAAATTGCAAGTCAGTCAAAAACTCAATTCTTGGGGGATTTTTCCTGAATTTTGTAATATGATTTAGGACCTGAAATTTGTTGTTTTTTAAAATTTCCCACCTAGACTACAAAGATCCACCATCATCTTATTTTTGGGATTTTTTTTTCCATAGCTTATTTGAGGGCTCAAACAAGCCTGCAGGCCTAGGTACTTACCCTGCTCCCAGTTGACCCATTTTCCATTTGACCATAAATTGCTCAAAAATTAAGCTCTAACCTTGATTCTAGGTGATTTGAGTAGTTGGTCAACCTGACTAGTTTAATCCATGCTTGGTTTGGCCTTGTTAGCTTATTTCATTGGCTTATTTTAGCTCCAAAGTTGCTTGTTTGGTCACTATTTCTTGTTGTTCATCAGTGTGAACACTGAGCTTGTTGGATTCAGGTCCTAGTTTGATTCTTGATTTAGAAGTTGTTGCTATATCTTGTTATGATTGCCTAAGTAGTTTTAGTTTGTATTTGTGTTGGCTTAAGCTTATTTGCTTGTTGTGTATAAACTGCTTATTTCAATACTCACTTGGTACTTTTGCTGTCTGAGCCTTTTTTTCCCAAAGCCACAATAAGCTCAAATCCCTAAGCTTTATGCCTGTTTTTGGGTGTTTTAAGTAACCCTCCTTGCCAAGTTGTGATTTCTAGTTCTTGTTTGTATTTTATTGCCTGTTAAGTCTGCTCATTTTGTTCCTTTTGATTGCCTGACCCAACTTGCATACTGATTTATCAGTGTGCACAAGTGGATTTTCATAAGCCCTTATTAAGCTTAACAATGATAATTTCTCTTAGCTCTTTGTGTTTCTAGGTAGCCAGTAGTACTGGTTGTCTAAATCTAGGCCTAGCTTCTTCATTTGAGCTTATTACACAGCTTATTTGAGCCTGCTATTTCCCCTGAGGGCCTGTCTGGTTCTGTGAGAAGTGGCACAGCTTATTTGCTTAATGTGATTATTTTAGTTCATTCTCTTGCATGATTTAGCTTATTTCTGGTGCACCAAAGTTGCTTGTAGCTATTTTTACTCTCTGTGGTCAGCTGTTTGGCTTATTGCCAGCTTGTTCATAGCTTAAATCTCATTTTAAGCCTAATAAGCTTACTGTTAGGCTTATTTGTGAGCACACGGCTTATTTTTAAGCTCTAAGAAAGGTTCCTTTGTGAAAATTGCCTAATATTAGTTGTAAATTAGTTGTGTAAAAGAAAAATTAAGAAAAACAAAAAATAATTAAAGTGATAGCTTCTATTTAAGCCCTTTTGGCTTATTTTCTGCTTATTTATAAGCAACATCTAATTTTAAATTTTTCCTAGGCTTCTTATTACCTGTAGGATTTTTAGTAATTTTTTCAAATTTTTCTCATCTCTTTTAGTATTTTTTATAATTTAATCTAGTTTAAATCAATTAAATAATTAGTTTTAATTAGTAATAATTAATTAAAAAGTAGGAAAAACAGAATTTCTGTTTTAAAATTAGTTTTATAATATTTTAGACTTTTCTAAATTTAATTTTCATTTTTCTAGTTAAATTTCATAATTATTTGTAATTTAGTATAATTTAGTTAATTAAAAAGTAACTAATAATTAGTAATTAATTAAATAGTTCTAAAAATAATTTTAATTTTCCAAAAATTTCCTTATAACATTAGGATTGTAAAAATATAATTTTCATATTCATAGGACTTTATTTGCTCCCGTTTCACTTTTAATTTTGCGCGTTCGCGTTTAATTTAAATGCAAACGCGCGTTTTAGGTTTAACTTACGTTTTTAAGTTATCTGGTCATCAGTAATTGTTAATAAAGTTTTTTTAAGTTATTTTCAATCATAATCTCGTAGTGCAATCTTAATAATTAAATTCCCAACCCTTCTGTTAAATCACCCGATCATTTAAAACGTTCACAAATATAATTGCATGCCTCGTCGGGACATAACGACCCGGAGATTCACTATACTCCTTGGTTAGTTGGTCTGAGATGTTTGACTTGGTTGACCAGTCACTTGGTCAATTTAGTTGACCTTCCAGGACCAATCATTGAACGATCAATCCCCGGTACTTGTCACTATACTATACTACAACGGTCAGGTACACTGCCTGGTGGGGATTTCAAGCTTCTCAAGATCCCTTGAGAGGTAAAACCTTTTGCGAGGGCGCAATTCCACGCATCACTAACCAAAATGGACCCAAGAGACAATGGGTACTGAAAGCATGAGGTGTGTCTTTGTTGTAGGTTTGTCACAAAAGTGATTTACAACCGGACGAGTGGATAGTGAATAGCGGCTGTACTAAACACATGACCGGGAATAGAAGATTGTTCACTTCATACATGGCGTATGACGGCAATCAAGTCATTTTGGGCAGCAAAGTTAACTACAAAATTGTCGGTAAAGGTAATATCCTTCATGACTCCATAGAAATTACCAATGTTGAGCATGTTAGGGGCTTAAGTTTTAATTTGATTAGTGTAAGTCAATTAAGTGATGATGATTTTGAGGTTAAGTTTACTAAAATAGATTGTATGATGCGTGGGAATCGCACCTTGCTTTACCTCTCGAGGGATCTCGCGAGGCTTACAACCCCCACCAGGCAGTGTACCTGATCGTTGTAGTATAGTATAGTGACAAGTACCGGGGGATTGATCGTTCAGCTTAGGAATAGTGTCGCTAGGATTAGAAAACCTAATTAATAGTTCTAGAGATGGAAGATGATTATTTTTTTTGTTTTTATATTTTATGAAAGCAATTAAAATCTCGGGTTTTGAAGGAGTGGGCGGAATTAGTTGCTAATCAACTAACCCAAAAACTACTTTATAACTAATTAACTAATGAAAATGAAATTAAACTAATATTAAACTAAGGTTGTGAGCAGTAATTGGAGAAATTGTGTTTACTTAGACTTCATTACTCCCTAGATATCTTTTACATGTTAATTACTTGTTACACTTGTATGAATGACGGGTTGTATTCCTTAATACCATTCGTGGAGTGGCATACATAACTCCCCAACTCTATGAGCTCTTATCTCCTCCTACACCATGACCCAGCACAACTATAGGGATTGTAAACAGTGGCTCATGCATTAAATACAACCAATAAAGACCTAGTACGCCTCGGTTCATGTTTCTTAAGACGTTCAAGCATGTTACCATTTGGAGATCTGCCAGTTTTCTTAAGCCTAACATATAATATCATTCATTCAAAACAAGAATAGACAAGTAATCAACACATAATCAACATCTAGGTTTCATTAGATCTAAGCAAACACAAAGGAAATTTAGCCTAGCATAGTAGAATTAAGATAAGAACAAAAGATAGACAACCAACACATAGACATATTGATTGAATTAAGAGTATACTTATCTCAATTACAATGCAAGGTCTCAAGGGTTTGGAACCCTTGAAAAACCTGTAAAAGAGGCACCAAAATCGTCTTTAGGGTTTCACCAAAACTTCTCTCTTTTTAATGAAAAAACTAGAAAACTATATATAGGAAAATCGTCCTGACGGCGTCAAGAGTAAAATCTGACGCCGTCAACTCGCCGCCATACACTTCCTCGGACGCCCTAGATAAAATCGTGACGGCCTATGTGACGCCGTCACCACCCACGGTAAATTATTCTTGGCTACTTTGACGCCGTCATAACTCCATCTAACGCCGTCACCAGCTACGGTAATTTATTCTTCATGTCTGACGCCGTCAAGAGTAATTCTTGACGCCTTCATGCACTGTTCACAGCATAGAATTTTGAGACTTTGCCGTTTTTTTCACTTTTATGCTCCAAAAACGTCCAAAATAGCTTCTTTTCCAGAATTCACTCTCCAAACACCTAAAATCACAAAAGGAACGATTTAGGGCAATATTTGATCAAATAAAGTCGGATTTGGGCTTAAATGACCCCCTAAAAACGGATCATTTTTCGCCTCATCATATACCCTTACACTTGAGATTTGCTTGTCCTCAAGCAAATGAGCTTTTATTCTACTCAAAAGACAAGTTAGGGGTCATTTAACACTAATATAAAAGTAATTACAACAAATAATCGTTCCACTAAAGACCAATAGACAAGCACGGAGGTCATACACAAGCACCTCACAAATAGTGTTTAGATACTCACATCTCTCGGGTGTAATAAAGTAATATAACATTATGGAAATGGAAGATATCTCTCACTACCTGTCATAGCAAAATAGATTACCATAGGCTTGGGAAAGGATCAAACCTCCACCACATGGCGTAAGCACCTAGGATAAACTATCAAAGAGGTCTTTTTAAAGGGTTATAACGTTAGGTGTAGGGATATGAATTACACGGTATTGTTGGATAAAGGGAATTTTACTGGTGGCGAGTTAACAATCTTAGTAAATTACATGTACAAGATGGCGTTGCTAAGCCAAGACTAGACTCGACTTAAGCTAATAAATGAAAAATAACAAAAACATAAAATAAACATAGAATGAAAACGGGATGGTAGTCCGTATGTTTTTTCTCTCTTTCTTTTCTATTTTTTTTTTTCTTTTTCTTTTTTTTTTTTCGAATTTTTTTTTTTTTTTTTTTTTTTTTTTTTTTTTTTCATACACTCTTACCCTACCATCCAAAATAATACATCATAGGGGTTTGAGCATTCCCCTTACACTTGAATCTTTACATACTTTACATTTAACTATTCTAATGACTCGAATTAAGAAAATCAAAACACTTGGAGCACTTTTAAGATTAACGTACATATAGGGGTAATAAGTGATGTTCTTCCCCATTACTCCATAAAATAAGTACTTACCCATGAGTCCCAATCGTCCCAAAACAATATGTACACGGATATGACTCGACTTAGCAACCATGTAATCAATTAGAAAGTTAACTTAGGGTTTAACATATAACAATAATGCACTAAAAATGAGCGCATACACGGAAGGCTAAGGCGATTTGGGTGTACATTTAAGTGGGGTGTAACAAATTCTTCCTTTAAGTAAAATGCTTAAAGTTAGAAACGAAAAGATAGGCTCGGAGGGGTGTACTAGGGGTATCGTGTACTAAAAATGAGTACAACGCAAAGGGTGTGGGAAAAATTAGTTGACTTAACTAGCCAAGTAATATGACTTAAATGGTCAAGTAATCGTAATACGGGTTTAACACAAGGGTGATCCTAATGCCTCTTATCATGTAGTAAATCCTACTACACGAATGTAGTCTCACTAGCGGTCTCGGGATGCATCACTAACGCAAGTTCTAGAATCTAAATGCTACCGGTACACTCATAAGCACTAATAATAAATGCTTTTCCTATCAAATCTAAAGGCGAACCTCACAATTTTGGGTGGAAAATTTTTTCTGAATATACGGTTATGTGCTAGTCATACAACCTCCTATCCATGAGACGCTTGCTATGGCTAGAGTTTCACTCCTAAATGTTGTAAAAAATTTTAAATTTGGCGCTAAAATTACACTAACAAGTATTTCTCATAGTTTTATTACACATCTACTATCAAACAAAACAAACTCAAGCGAAAGTGCATATGTAAGGTATCATCTTTTTACCCTCCCCTTACACTTAAGATGAACATTGTCCCCAATGTTCAAGTAAAGAATGTAAAAGTTAAAAAGTAAAGAGAATGAAATCAAATACTCCCCTGATTCGCTCGGTATGTATTTTAGGTTGGCCAGGTTAAATCTTCCTCCAAGAAAACGAACAATCAAAGCTTCCCTTCCAGAATATAAATCATCTTCTTGTCTCAAATAACCTGTAAATCCTGACAAAAGTAAACAAGGCAACCTCGCGTAAAATCGGCGGCATCCTATATAAGTTACTAAATCCTAGAAAACAAAGTAAGATATAATGCTTGTGGGATGAAGTTTGCAGATTTCCTGGAGATTATAAAACTTAATAATTCACAAAAACTTATAAGACTCCATTAGAAAAACAAAATCGGTAAAATTTCCAGATTTTTGACTCCTGACGCCGTCAAGAGCAATTGCCTGACGCCGTCAGAATGAACCTGCAGAAATCTTTATGTTAAGTTTCCGGAAAATTTCTGGAAAAACTTTGTCCTACTTCCTGGAAAATCCTGCAAAACTACATCATGACTCAATACAAGCATTTGACTCTAACAATACGAATACACATGTTCATTAAATATTGTGGAGAATCATGATCGGTTTGTTTCTTAAAAAAACATATTTGGGGTTTCCCCTTACACTTATCTTTTGCAAAAAAAATACCTTTAGGTTGAAGTTAAGACTAGGCTAAACAACATAATAAAGTATTTCACATTTTAATTGAGAAACATGATCAACCAACAATAAAAATAAAACATGCATACGGAAGCAAATAACAATCAAACAAATAAAATCACACAAAACATGGGTTGCCTCCCAAGAAGCGCTTTTCTTTATTTACGAGTCTTGTAGCTAGACTCAAAGTTGTGGGTTACTACGTGATTTCATCATTGGAAATGATGTACCCCATATAATTGCGATCATTACTGTTATGGTGGTAGTGCCTCAATCTATCAATACTCGCAATAACCTTCCCACCTAATTTGCTTCTCAAGCTAGCTATCCCATCTTGGCTCAATCCTTCGATGGTGAATGGCCCATACCACCAAGGACTCGGTTTATCGGGTGGTATTGTGGTTTCTAAGTGTCTCAAGAGTATTAAGTTCCCTTCCTCAAACGGTGTATGATTGCTTGTGTGTTGGGTGTGTTTGAGTTCTATCGGATCCTTATTGCTTTTTCTCCTTTCATCCTTAGCTTTCTTATAGCTCTTGATTCTTGCCTCCCATGCAAGAATTTTATACTGAACACGAATGGGCGTCGTGCCAATGTTGTTTTTAATCATTCTCCAACTCAAATTCTCATGCCCACTTCGCGGAGTCATGTGAAAACTAATCTTTCTCTTTCCAGACTTAAGCTCAATCTTCCTATCTTCATACTTAATGACAGCCCTAGCGGTGGTGAGGAATGGTGCCCCAAGGATTATTGGCATGCATCCATCCCCTTTATCATCAATGATCATAAAATCAACGGGGTACATGAATCCTGCAACATTGATTAATACATCTTCTGCGATTCCTAGGGGGTATACGTACGAGTGTCCAACAAGAGATAGCCTAACACGAGTAGGTGCTGGCATTTTTGACGTTAGTTGGATGTAAATAGTTAGGGGCATAAGATTTACTTCCGATCCTTGGTCGGCGAAAGCACTAAGAAGTTTCAAGTCCCCGATGCTCGTTGGTATTTCAAAATTCCCACATGCTACCTGCTTAGTGGCCACTTTCTGTATTAATAACCTCTCGACCACTGATCCTCCAATAAGCGTATCATACTCATCTTTCTCTTCTTTCTCTTTATCGGGAACCTGTTCGGAGGATTGGTTACGCCCATCACCCTTAATCCAATTTGTTATGGTGTTTTTGTTTATATCGTGTTTCAGGTAGTAGCTCAAAGGTTGGGACTCAGGCGGTTTTTCTACGGTCTGTTTAGCGGGAGTTTTTACCTTCTCATTATCTTTATGGACAATGGTGATGGAGTTAACAAATTGGGTGGTGGGAATCGTGCTTTCTTTCCTTAGCAGTATTCGTTCGGGGGTTCTCTGATTGGTATACTCCTCCAATAGACTCAGCATCTCATTCATTTTCTCCTGCATCTCCTCCTTTTGCTTATAAACTGCTTCTTCGAATCTAGCAAGCCGATCAGAGTGGGTCGCCATATACTCTCTCATCCTAGCCTCAAATTCCGAGCTAAGTTCCTTGGGAGGGGAACAAGGTGGAGTGCACTTCTGAAAAGTTTCGACATGTTCTCTAGAGGGTGATTCAGATAATGGTATCGAGGTTGATCTTGAGACAGAATTGACCGTGGCTTGTCTAGGACTTAAGGGTCTCCTTTGCCTTTCCTCAAAATAGTCAACTTTTGCCTCAATTTTGCATAAGAGTTCATCGGGGATTTCGGTGTTTCCTCCAGATGCCGAGACTGCATTGATGGCCGCTTCTACTGTATGTTTAAACTCCCACAGTTCCTGATTGTTAGTGGCTAGCTCCTCGATGATTGCCCAAGATTCCTCAGCGTTCTTATCACGTAATTTACCTCCCGCGGCTCTGTCAATGGTGCGCTTAGTGTGATAGTCAACATGATCGTAAAAAATCTGGACTAATAACCAAAGGTTTATACCATGATGGGGGAGTTTGTGGAGGAGATCCTTAAAACGGGCCCAAGCTTCGTAGAAAGTTTCACCCCGCTGCTGCTCAAACCACAAAATGTCCCTTCTAAGCATTGCGGTCTTTTCCGGCGGAAAGAATTGGGTAAGGAAGCGATTGGCGAGATCGTCCCATGTGGTGATGGATCCCGCGGGGAAACGCTCAAGCCATTGACTAGCTTGATCCCGTAGAGAGAATTGGAATAGGCGTAAACGGGTAGTCTCTCTAGTTTCAACACCTAGGTCTATGGAATCTACGATTTTGAGGAAGTCCTTAAGGTGTTGGTTTGGATCTTCGGAACGAAGTCCATGGAATGCACATCCGCTTTGCACCAACCGGATGGTGTCGGATCGCAAGGGGGTCACATTGGCTCCGGTGAGCTCAATGGTGTTTCGGTAGCCTTGGTGGCTAGGTCGGGAATACTCTCCTAAGGTTCGGGGCCTAAGGGGTTCTAATGGTGGGTTTTGTTGTGGTGGGATGATGGGTTCAAAGATGTTACCACCTTCCATGATGTCGGATGGTAAAGAGTTACGAACAAAAGCACGAAGAAATAAGATAGACTAAAGAAGACCTAAAAATAAAAATAAAATCTTACTAGAAAGGAATCTAGCAAGTAGACCTAATAAAAAGAAATCCTAACCTAGACAATAACTATTCCCCGGCAGCGGCGCCAAAAACTTGATGCGTGGGAATCGCACCTTGCTTTACCTCTCGAGGGATCTCGCGAGGCTTACAACCCCCACCAGGCAGTGTACCTGATCGTTGTAGTATAGTATAGTGACAAGTACCGGGGGATTGATCGTTCAGCTTAGGAATAGTGTCGCTAGGATTAGAAAACCTAATTAATAGTTCTAGAGATGGAAGATGATTATTTTTTTTTGTTTTTATATTTTATGAAAGCAATTAAAATCTCGGGTTTTGAAGGAGTGGGCGGAATTAGTTGCTAATCAACTAACCCAAAAACTACTTTATAACTAATTAACTAATGAAAATGAAATTAAACTAATATTAAACTAAGGTTGTGAGCAGTAATTGGAGAAATTGTGTTTACTTAGACTTCATTACTCCCTAGATATCTTTTACATGTTAATTACTTGTTACACTTGTATGAATGACGGGTTGTATTCCTTAATACCATTCGTGGAGTGGCATACATAACTCCCCAACTCTATGAGCTCTTATCTCCTCCTACACCATGACCCAGCACAACTATAGGGATTGTAAACAGTGGCTCATGCATTAAATACAACCAATAAAGACCTAGTACGCCTCGGTTCATGTTTCTTAAGACGTTCAAGCATGTTACCATTTGGAGATCTGCCAGTTTTCTTAAGCCTAACATATAATATCATTCATTCAAAACAAGAATAGACAAGTAATCAACACATAATCAACATCTAGGTTTCATTAGATCTAAGCAAACACAAAGGAAATTTAGCCTAGCATAGTAGAATTAAGATAAGAACAAAAGATAGACAACCAACACATAGACATATTGATTGAATTAAGAGTATACTTATCTCAATTACAATGCAAGGTCTCAAGGGTTTGGAACCCTTGAAAAACCTGTAAAAGAGGCACCAAAATCGTCTTTAGGGTTTCACCAAAACTTCTCTCTTTTTAATGAAAAAACTAGAAAACTATATATAGGAAAATCGTCCTGACGGCGTCAAGAGTAAAATCTGACGCCGTCAACTCGCCGCCATACACTTCCTCGGACGCCCTAGATAAAATCGTGACGGCCTATGTGACGCCGTCACCACCCACGGTAAATTATTCTTGGCCACTTTGACGCCGTCATAACTCCATCTGACACCGTCACCAGCTACGGTAATTTATTCTTCATGTCTGACGCCGTCAAGAGTAATTCTTGACGCCTTCATGCACTGTTCACAGCATAGAATTTTGAGACTTTGCCGTTTTCTTCACTTTTATGCTCCAAAAACGTCCAAAATAGCTTCTTTTCCAGAATTCACTCTCCAAACACCTAAAATCACAAAAGGAACGATTTAGGGCAATATTTGATCAAATAAAGTCGGATTTGGGCTTAAATGACCCCCTAAAAACGGATCATTTTTCGCCTCATCATTGTACTATTAGTAAGAATGGTGTTGTGTTAGCTAAAGGTCATAGGAGATGATACGTGGGAATCGCATCAGGCTTTACCTCTCAAGGGATCTTGAGAAGCTTACAACCCTCACCAGGTAGTGTACCTGATCGTTGTAGTATAGTATAGTGACAAGTACCGGGGGATTGATCGTTCAGCTAGGAATAGTGACGCTAGGATTAGAAAACCTAAATACTAGTTCTAAAGGTGAGGGATGATTATTTTTGTATTTTTATATTTTTTAGAAAGCAAGTAAAAATCTCGGGTTTGAAGGATTTGGACGGAATTAGTTGCTAGTCAACTAACCCAATACTAAAGATGTAATCAAAATAAAATACTAGAAATGAAAATAAACTAAATTATTGTGGAGTTTGTTAGACTCCATGGATCGTTTTGAGCATCTAGGGTTAACAATAACGTATACAATATGCAGCGGAATAATTAAAACAAATTATATGTTATTGACACAAGGTTTTTCCCAATCACCTCCAATTATTATTTGATCAGAATAACAACGTGTTACCTAAATGTAACAAGGATCTAAGACACCTCAGAACTTAGAGGAATACGAACACAAACTAATCTAGTTCTAGGCGTTTATAGTTTACACGCCCTAGAGAACACACACACACTTTTCTAGTCGACTACATTGTGAAAGACTTAATAAACTACGTACCCTGCATCTCTTTATATACTATAGAATGCTAGGGTTTACACAAAGAGATAATACTGAATAATATAAAATCTTTTCTACATAATAAATTATTTCCTGTATCCTGATATCTTTAAAGCTTTCTCTCTTTGTCACTTTAGCCCTTCATGTTTCATTCTTATATTTATTTTGTCACATCAAATCTAGAATCCCAACAATCTTCCCCTATTTGATGATGACAAAACAAACAAAGTCGTGTACGAACTTCCCTAGGCGAAGTAGAGAAGTTGAGATGTAAGCATCTCCCTGAATGAAACAATCTTTGTCTTCCCCTTAAGTCATGCCATGCCACCACAATATTTCTTCCCCTTCTTGTTATCAACAAATAAAGAATGAATAAACCGTAGAAACTTCCCCTCGAGTGATGCATGTACATAAAATGATTCTTCAAATCTGTAGGCTTTATATATTGTTGAAGAAAACTAATCATTACCAATTTGATGCTGAAGTAGAAGAAACCAACCTTGTGTCTTATGCCTTGTACTAACCACGTGACTTCAAACTTATACGAACTGGAAATATAAGTAGATCGCAATCCCTTGACAAAATCCTCATCCTCTGTGAGACACTGAGCAATACAATGTAACTCCTTTAAGTGATAGCCAGTGTGTGCATAGAGCATCATAAGAAAAATCACACATTGCTAGATTCGTCAAATTGTTGTCACCACCGTATAAACAAACAAGTTATCTTTAAACGTTGTTAGCCGTTTAAGATATAATAAGACACAACCTTGAAAAATTCCACTGCATCATCAAATAAGCAACAAATACTTCTCTTCGCCAATAAGAAAATTAATGCAAGCCTTTAAAAACGTTTAAGAACAATAACCAAACCAAACTCCATTTGTGTGTGTAAATCAATCAAACATATGTAGTTCCCCTTACTGCTCTTAAATCATCCAAACAAAGCAGTAGAATAAATAACACAGCAGCAGAATTAATTCCCAAGCAGCAGTGTCGAGCAGCAGAGTAAAATACAACAGCAGTAGAGTCATAAAGCTAGCAGTAGAGTAAACTTTGTAACAGCAGAGTGAACAATAAGCGTAGCAGCATATAATATAATCAGCAGAATCTTACAACAAGCAGTAGTTTGCAATAATACTAGCTGTAGAAACTTTACGAGAACAACATACTACGAATAGTGATTAGGGTTTAGTGAATAACGCGACTTTTACAACCAAAATCATAAAGACAACACTTCAAAGTGTCGCGAAAACCCTAAAATCACCAAAAATCACTCATACACCTCCATAACTGCTTTCCTTCAAGAATTATAAACACCAAACATCGTATAACCAACTTCTATGACAAATATATTCAATAGAAACCGAAATCAAAGAAGTTGATATAAAGAAAACCCTAAAATTCAATTTAGAAAACCTTTATCTGCAGCAATTTTTGACACACCAGAACTTCCACATAAAAGCTCAGATTGAAGATCCCTCCAGTGGAAATCTTCCTTGATATATAGAGAAGCTCCAGTAAAAATTTCAGCCCGATCCAACGGTTAACGAAGGAGATATCGCCGTTTGAAAATTGACCTGCAGAAAGTTACGAAAATTGAAACCAAATTCGATTTTATTCTTCATTCTTCGACTAAAAACCTTGTGAATCCCTAGGTAACGAGCTCCCCAAGCTCTGATACCAATTGTGGAGTTTGTTAGACTCCATAGATCGTTTTGAGCATCTAGGGTTAACAATAACATATACAATATGCAGCGGAATAATTAAAACAAATTATATGTTATTGACACAAGGTTTTTCCCAGTCACCTCCAATTATTATTTGATCAGAATAACAACGTGTTACCTAAATGTAACAAGGATCTAAGACACCTCAGACCTTAGAGGAATACAAACACAAACTAATCTAGTTCTAGGCGTTTATAGTTTAAACGCCCTAGAGAACACACACACACTTTTCTAGTCGACTACATTGTGAAAGACTTAATAAACTACGTACCCTGCATCTCTTTATATACTATAGAATGCTAGGGTTTACACAAAGAGATAATACTGAATAATATAAAATCTTTTCTACATAATAAATTATTTCCTGTATCTTGATATCTTTGAAGCTTTCTTTCTTTGTCACTTTAGCCATTCATGTTTCATTCTTATATTTATTTTGTCACATCAAATCTAGAATCCCAACAATCTTCCCCTATTTGATGATGACAAAACAAACAAAGTCGTGTACGAACTTCCCTAGGCGAAGTAGAGAAGTTTAGATGTAAGCATCTTCCTGAATGAAACAATCTTTGTCTTCCCCTTAAGTCATGCCATGCCACCACAATATTTCTTCCCCTTTTTGTTATCAACAAATAAAGAATGAATAAACCGTAGAAACTTCCCCTCGAGTGATGCATGTACATAAAATGATTCTTCAAATCTGTAGGCTTTATATATTGTTGAAGAAAACTAATCATTACCAATTTGATGCTGAAGTAGAAGAAACCAACCTAGTGTCTTATGCCTTGTACTAACCACGTGACTTCAAACTTATACGAACTGGAAATATAAGTAGATCGCAATCCCTTGACAAAATCCTCATCCTCTGTAAGACACTGAGCAATACAATGTAACTCCTTTAAGTGATAGCCAATGTGTGCATAGAGCATCATAAGAAAAATCACACATTGCTAGATTCGTCAAATTGTTGTCACCACCGTATAAACAAACAAGTTATCTTTAAACGTTGTTAGCCGTTTAAGATATAATAAGACACAACCTTGAAAAATTCCACTGCATCATCAAATAAGCAACAAATACTTCTCTTCGCCAATAAGAAAATTAATGCAAGCCTTTAAAAACGTTTAAGAACAATAACCAAACCAAACTCCATTTGTGTGTGTAAATCAATCAAACATATGTAGTTCCCCTTACTGCTCTTAAATCATCCAAACACAGCAGTAGAATAAATAACACAGCAGCAGAATTAATTCCCAAGCAGCAGTGTCGAGCAGCAGAGTAAAATACAACAGCAGTAGAGTCATAAAGCTAGCAGTAGAGTAAACTTTATAGCAGCAGAGTGAACAATAAGCGTAGCAGCAGTATAATATAATCAGCAGAATCTTACAACAAGCAGTAGTTTGCAATAATACTAGCTGTAGAAACTTTACGAGAACAACATACTACGAATAGTGATTAGGGTTTAGTGAATAACGCGACTTTTACAACCAAAATCATAAAGACAACACTTCAAAGTGTCGCGAAAACCCTAAAATCACCAAAAATCACTCATACACCTCCATAACTGCTTTCCTTCAAGAATTATAAACACCAAACATCGTATAACCAACTTCTATGACAAATATATTCAATAGAAACCGAAATCAAAGAAGTTGATATAAAGAAAACCCTAAAATTCAATTTAGAAAACCTTTATCTGCAGCAATTTTTGACACACCAGAACTTCCACATAAAAGCTCAGATTGAAGATCCCTCCAGTGGAAATCTTCCTTGATATATAGAGAAGCTCCAGTAAACATTTCAGCCCGATCCAACGGTTAACGAAGGAGATATCGCCGTTTGAAAATTGACCTGCAGAAAGTTACGAAAATTGAAACCAAATTCGATTTTCTTCTTCATTCTTCGACTAAAAACCTTGTGAATCCCTAGGTAACGAGCTCCCCAAGCTCTGATACCAATTATGGAGTTTGTTAGACTCCATAGATCGTTTTGAGCATCTAGGGTTAACAATAACATATACAATATGCAGCGGAATAATTAAAACAAATTATATGTTATTGACACAAGGTTTTTCCCAATCACCTCCAATTATTATTTGATCAGAATAACAACGTGTTACCTAAATGTAACAAGGATCTAAGACACCTCAGACCTTAGAGGAATACGAACACAAACTAATCTAGTTCTAGGCGTTTATAGTTTACACGCCCTAGAACACACACACACACTTTTCTAGTCGACTACATTGTGAAAGACTTAATAAACTACGTACCCTGCATCTCTTTATATACTAGAGAATGCCAGGGTTTACACAAAGAGATAATACCGAATAATATAAAATCTTTTTTACATAATAAATTATTTCCTGTATCTTGATATCTTTGAAGCTTTCTCTCTTTGTCGCTTTAGCCCTTCATGTTTCATTCTTATATTTATTTTGTCACATCAAATCTAGAATCCCAACAATTAAACTAAGGTTGTGAGCAATAAAAGGAGAAAATGTGTTTACTTAGATTTCACTACTCCCTAGACATCTTTTACATGTTAATTACTTGTTATAGTTGCGTGGACGACGGATTGTATTCCTTAATACCATTCATGGGGTGGCGCACTTAACTCCCCAATCCTATGAGCTCTTATCTCCTCCTATGCCATGCCCAGCACAACCATAGGGATTATAAACAGTGGCTCATGCATTAAATACAACCAATAAAAACCTAGTGCACATCAGTTCATGTTTCCTACGACGTTCAAGCATGTTACCATTTAGAGATCTGCCAGTTTTCTTAAGCCTAACATCGAATTCATTCATCCAATACAATTATAAACAAGTAATCAACACATAATTAACATCTAGGTTTCATTAGATCCAAGCAAACACAAGATAGATCTAGTCTAACATGATGGAATTAAGACAAGAACAAGATATAGACAACCAACACATAGACATATTGATTGAATTAATAGAATACTTATCTCAATTACACATGAAAGGTATCAAGGGCTTAGAACCCTTGGAAAACCTGTAAAATTCGCACCAAGTTCGTACTTAGGGTTTCTCCCCAATACTTCTCTCCTTAATGTGTGAAAATTAGAAAAACATATATAGGAAATAGGGTCTGACGGCGTCAAGACAAATCTTGTGACGCCGTCACCTCACCGCCAAAATATTTCTCGGACTGCCTTGATCTACTTTTGACGCCGTCATGTGTTATGCATTTCCAAGCCGTCATGAATTTTACTCTTGACGCCCAACTTCGTGACGCCGTCAAATCTGTACTGGATATTCATGGGAATTACTCTTGACGCCGTCAGGAATTCCTTCTTGACGCTGTCACCTACTGTTCCCTGCAAGGAAAATTAAGACTTTGGCGTTTTTTTCACTTTTATGCTCCAAAAACGTCCGAATTGCTTCCTTTTCCAGATTTCGCTCCCAACGTACCTAAAATCACAAAAGGAACGATTTAGGGCAATATTTGATCAAATAAGTTCAATTCCGGGCTTAAATGACCCCTTAAAAGTGGTTCATTTTTCGCCTCATCATATACCCTTACACTTGAGTTAGGGGTCATTTAACACTAATATAAAAGTAATTAAAACAAATAATCGTTCCACTAAAGACCAATAGACAAGCACGGAGGTCATACACTAGCACCTCACAAATAGTGTTTAGATACTCACATCTCTCTGGTGTAATAAAGTGTAAATTACAATATGGAAACGGAAGATATCTCTCACTACCTGTCATAGCAAAATAGATTACCATAGGCTTGGGAAAGGATCAAGCCTCCACCACATGGCGTAAGCACCTATGATAAACTATCAAAGAGGTCTTTTAAAGGGTTGTAACGTTAGGTGTAGGGATATGAAATACACGGTTTTGTTGGATAAAGGAAGTTTTACTGGTGGCGAGTTAACAATCTTGGTTAATTACATGTACAATGTGGCGTTGCTAAGCCAAGACTAGACTCGACTTAAGCTAATAAATGAAAAATAACAAAAACATAAAATGAACATAGAATGAAAAGGGATGGTAGTCCGTATGTTTTTTCTCTTTTTTCTTTTTTCTATTTTTTTTTCTTTTTCTTGTTTTTTCGATTTTTTATTTTACTTTTTTATTTTTTTTATTTTTTTTTATTTTTTTTTGCATACACTCTTATCCTACCATCCAAAATAATACATCATAGGGAATAAACATTTCCCTTACACTTGAATTTTTACATACTTTACAATAAACTAATCTAATGACTCGAATTAAGAAAATCAAAACACTTGGAGTACTTTTAAGATTAACGTACATATGGGGGTAATATATGATGTTCTTCCCCATTACTCCATAAATAAGTACTTTTACCCATGAGTCCCAATCGTCCCAAAACAATATGTACAAGGATATGACTTGACCTAGCAACCATGTAATCGATTAGAAAGTTAACTTAGGGTTTAACAAATAACAATAATGCACTAAAAATGAGCGCATACACGGAAGGCTAAGGCGATTTGGTTGTACATTTAAGTGGGGTGTAACAAATTCTTCCTTTAAGTAAAATGCTTAAAGTTAGAAACGAAAAGATAGGCTCGGAGGGGTTTACTAGGGGTTTCATGTACTAAAAATGAGTACAACGCTAAGGGTGTGGGAAAAATTAGTTGACTTAACTAGCCAAGTAATATGACTTAAATGGTCAAGTAATTATGATACGGGTTTAACACAAGGGTGATCCTAATGCCTCTTATCATGTAGTAAATCCTACTACACGAATGTAGTCTCACTAGCGGTCTCGGGATGCATCACTAACGCAAGTTCTAGAATCTAAATCCTACCGGTACACTCATAAGCTCTAATAATAAATGCTTTTCCTATCAAATCTAAAAGCGAACCTCACATATTTGGGTGGAAAATTTTTCTGAATAGTACGGCTTTTGCGCTAGTCATACAATGTCATCACTAACGCAAGTTCTAGAATCTAAATCCTATCCATGAGACGCTTGCTATGGCTAAAGTTTCACTCCTAAATGTTGTAAAAAATTTTAAATTTGGCGCTAAAATTGCACTAACAAGTGTTTCTCATAGCGAAAGTGCATATGTAAGGTATCATCTTTTTACCCTCCCCTTACACTTAAGATGAACATTGTCCCCAATGTTCAAGTAAAGAATGTAAAAGTAAAAAAAGTAAAAAGAATGAAATCAAATACTCCCCTGATTTGCTCGGTATGGATAATAAGGTGGCCAGGTTAAATCTTCCTCCAAGAAAATGAACAATCAAAGCTTCCCTTCCAGAATATAAATCATCTTCTTGTCATACATAACCTGTAAAACCTGAGAAAATAGACAAAAACAACCTCGCGTAAAATCGGCGGCATCCTAAATAAGTTACAAAATCCTAGAAAACAAGATAAGATATAATGCTTGTGGAATGAAGTTTGTAGATTTCCTGGAGATTATAAAACTTAATAATTCACAAAAACCATAGGACTCCGTTAGAAAAACAAAACCGGTAAAATTTCCAGATTTTTACACTTGACGCCGTCAAGAGTTAACTCGTGACGCCGTCAGAAGTGTCCTGCAGAAATTCTTATGTTAAGTTTCCGGAAAATTTCTGGAAAAACTTGGTCCTACTTCCTGGAAAATCCTGCAAAACTTCATTATGACTCAATACAAGCATTTGACTCTAACAAATACGAATATACAGGTTCATTTAATATTGTGGAGAATCATGATCGGTTTGTTTCTTAAAAACATATTTGGGTTTTCCCCTTACACTTATCTTTTGCAAAAATACTTTTAGGTGGAGTTAAGACTAGGCCAAAACAACAAAGTAAAGTATTTCCACTATTTAATTTAAAAACATGATCAACCAACAATAAAAATAAAGCCTGCATACGGAAGCAAATAACAAACAAACAAAATAAAATCACACAAAGCATGGGTTGCCTCCCAAGAAGCGCTTTTCTTTATTTACGAGTCTTGTAGCTACACTCAAGGTCATGGGTTACTACGTGATACGGGTGAGTTCCTCATTGAGGACATCCTTGGGATCAAACTTAGGTTTCAACTTCCTATCGGTTTCCTTAGTATGATATGACCTTTCAAACTTTTCTCCATCCGGATCATACAAAGTCATCCTCATATGCCATGATCCGTCACCTTCTTTAGGTGGCTTGTCCCACCTCCATTTACACTTGTCTCCCTCTCTTTTCCACTTATTCATCTCTATGTTAATAGGCATTACGCTTAAGAACTCAATCATCTTCCTAAAGACTAAGGGGTCCTCAAAGGGGTCTATCTCTTCATCTCTAGCTATGAGTTGTTCTACCGAATGTGTCTTTTCAACGAAATCTTTCTCTAGATAAAATGGGCATTGAGGTCCTATAAAGTTCCTTTCTATCCAAGGTCCATATCTAGATGGTCTCCTATTCATCTCTACCCAATGCGGTGTCGGTTCATCATCACAATCATAACTATGCTTCTTTGCATCGTACACCGACCAAGTATCGCCTTCACCTACCGCTATCTTAGACTCCTTGCAATCTATCATGGCGCTAGCGGTTGCTAAAAATCCTCTTCCTACCAATAATGGGCATGTAGTGTCACTAACCATGTCTAGGACGTGAAAATCCGCTAATATAGTTAACTTTCCTACGTGAACAACTACATCCTTAATCAATCCAACTGGGTGGGCAATACTCCCATCCGCTAGACCTATCAATACCTCCGTTTCCTCTAACTTTCCTAGCTTAAGAGCGGTGAATAAGGATAAGGGAATCAAGTTGAGGCTTGACCCTAAATCGGCTAGTGTGTCGAAAGCTTCGGATCTTCCTATCTTACAAGGCAAAACAAATATACCCGGATCATCAAGCTTTTTAGGCAACTTGTTTTGAACGAAGGCGGTCCCATTTTTACCTAGTTTAAACTTCTCATATTTTTCTAGGAGGGCACTATAGTAAGGAGCATGCGCTAAGACATCAATGACGGGGCGCTCAAGGTGAAGTTTGAATTCATCGTCAAGGTCTTGCGTAGGAGGTGTTTCAACTATACTTTTGACCGGTTCTATATTGGGTGTTTTATTTGATTGGTCCTTTTGAAGAATTTGGTTTTGTTTGAAACACGTGCTCGTTGATTTAACCGAGTAGTATTTTGGACACGAATTGGGTGACAAAACTGAAGATATGGAATTAGCATTTAGTTTCGGATTCTTGATTGTGTCGCTTGGGAGTGCTCCCATTTCTCGGTCATTGAGAACTTTCAACAGTGCGTCAATTCTAGTGGTCATCTCGCTTTGCTTTTGTTTTAAATCGGCTTCAAACTTAGATATGCGAGCTTCTTGAGATGCCATGAACTTAGACATCAACCCTTCAAGATTGTTGGTACTACCATAGTTGTTAGAAGGATTGTTGTTGAAAGTACGGTTGGAGGGTGAACCGTTTGGCTGGTAACGATTAGGCGGATTGGAAGAATTGGGTTGATTTTGTTTCCACCTAAGGTTTGGGTGATTTTTCCATGAGGGGTTGTATGAATCACCGTAAGGGTTCTGCTCGGGCTTGAAAGTGTACCACTTATCTCCCGCTTCGTCGGTACGCGTGGATGCGTAGTCCGCAAAAGCTGTTCCGGGGAGTTCCACACAATCACGAGTGTCGTGGGGAGACTACATAATTCGCATGAAGAAGTGATTTTGTTCACTTGGCTTGAAGGTTTAGGAGCTTCGTAAGATTTCATGAGAAACTTGACTTGGTCCTCAAGTTCCATGATCCTACGGTCGGGAGTGCTAGAATTGTTCGAAGGCAAAGATATTGCCTTGACCGTTTTGTTCAAATCACGGGGATCATTCCAACTTTCGTTGTCATAGAGAGCAAGATCTTCTATGAGCTCCCATGATTGTTCCGTACTTAGATCACGTAGCTTACCACCGGCCGATTGGTCAATGGCTCGCCTCGTGGAGATATCGATATGGTCATAAAAAATTTGGACTTGGAGCCAAAGATCTATGCCATGATGAGGGACTTTTTGGAGTAAGTCCTTGGAACGAGTCCATGCTTCATAAAGAGATTCATTTTGACGTTGCTGGAACATCAAGATGTCATTTCTAAGCTTAATAGTTCTCCCCGGTGGGAAAAATTGAGCAAGGAAACGAGTGGTGAGATCATCCCATGTGGTGATGGATCCCGCGGGTAAATGCTCAAGCCATTGACTAGCTTGATCCCGTAGAGAGAATTGGAATAGGCGTAATCGGGTTGTCTCTCTAGTTTCAACACCTAGGTCTATGGAATCTACGATTTTGAGGAAGTCCTTAAGATGTTGGTTTGGATCTTCGGAACGAAGTCCATGGAATGCACATCCGCTTTGCACCAACCGGATGGTGTCGGATCGCAAGGGGGTTACATTGTCTCCGGTGAGCTCAATGGTGTTTCGGTAGCCTTGGTTGCTAGGTCGGGAATACTCTCCTAAGGTTCGGGGCCTAAGGGGTTCTAGTGGTGGGTTTTGTTGTGGTGGGATGACGGGTTCAAAGATGTTCCCGTTGTCCATGATGTCGGGTGGTTAAGAGTTACGAACAAAGACACAAAGAAATAAGATAGACTAAAGAAAACCTAAAAATAAAAATAAAATCTTACTAGAAAGGAATCTAGCAAGTAGACCTAATAAAAAGAAATTCTAACCTAGACAATAACTATTCCCCGGCAGCAGCGCCAAAAACTTGATACGTGGGAATCGCACCAGGCTTTACCTCTCAAGGGATCTTGAGAAGCTTACAACCCCCACCAGGCAGTGTACCTGATCGTTGTAGTATAGTATAGTAACAAGTACCGGGGGATTGATCGTTCAGCTAGGAATAGTGTCGCTAGGATTAGAAAACCTAAATACTAGTTCTAAAGGTGAGGTATGATTATTTTTGTATTTTTATATTTTTTAGAAAGCAAGTAAAAATCTCGGGTTTGAAGGATTTGGGCGGAATTAGTTGCTAGTCAACTAACCCAATACTAAAGATGCAATCAAAATAAAATACTAGAAATGAAAATAAACTAAATTATACTAAGGTTGTGAGCAATAAGTGGAGAAAATGTGTTTACTTAGATTTCACTACTCCCTATACATCTTTTACATGTTAATTACTTGTTATAGTTGCGTGGATGACGGATTGTATTCCTGAATACCATGCATGGGGTGGCGCACTTAACTCCCCAATCCTATGAGCTCTTATCTCCTCTTATGCCATGCCCAGCACAACCATAGAGATTATAAACAGTGGCTCATGCATTAAATACAACCAATAAAAACCTAGTGCACATCAGTTCATGTTTCCTAAGACGTTCAAGCATGTTACCATTCGGAGATCTGCCAGTTTTCTTAAGCCTAACATCGAATTCATTCATCCAATACAATTATAAACAAGTAATCAACACATAATTAACATCTAGGTTTCATTAGATCCAAGCAAACACAAGATAGATCTAGCCTAACATGATGGAATTAAGACAAGAACAAGATATAGACAACCAACACAAAGACATATTGATTGAATTAAAAGAATACTTATCTCAATTACACATGAAAGGTATCAAGGGCTTAGAACCCTTGAAAAACCTGTAAAATTCGCACCAAGTTCGTACTTAGGGTTTCTCCCCAAAACTTCTCTCCTTAATGTGTGAAAATTAGAAAAATATATATAGAAAATAGGGTCTGACGGCGTCAAGACAAATCTTGTGACGCCGTCACCTCGCCGCCAAAATATTTCTCGGACTGCCTTGATCTACTTTTGACGCCGTCATGTGTTATGCATTTCCAGGCCGTCATGAATTTTACTCTTGACGCCCTACGTCGTGACGCCGTCAAATCTGTACTGGATCGTCATGGGAATTACTCTTGACGCCGTCAGGAATTCCTTCTTGACGCCGTCACCTACTGTTCCCAGCAAGGAAAATTAAGACTTTGGCGTTTTCTTCACTTTTATGCTCCAAAAACGTCCGAATTGCTTCCTTTTCCAGATTTCTCTCCCAAAGTGCCTAAAATCACAAAAGGAATGATTTAGGGCAATATTTGATCAAATAAGTTCAATTCCGAGCTTAAATGACCCATTAAAAGTGGTTCATTTTTCGCCTCATTAGGAGAAATAACTTGTATACATGCAAGTTTGGAGATAACTCCAGGCAACATATATGTCTTACATCCATGGTGGATAACTCAACACTTTGGCATAGGAGGTCAAGTCACGCCAACA
The DNA here is from genome assembly GCA_030686995.1 of Artemisia argyi. Lineage (NCBI taxonomy): Eukaryota > Viridiplantae > Streptophyta > Magnoliopsida > Asterales > Asteraceae > Artemisia > Artemisia argyi. The sequence goes on from CM060696.1 coordinate 44,562,355, forward strand.
TGAGGTTAGTCCAAAACCTAGCTTCCAAGGAGCTAGTAAGGAATTTACCAAAGTTGAGTTTTGAGAGACATTATTGTGATACATGTCTAGGAAGTCAAGGACAAACAAATAATAGGAGTAAGAATGAAGTGACAACTAATAGGGTGTTAGAATTATTGCACATAGATTTACATGGACCATCTCCAATCCAAAGCTATGGAGGAAACTTCTACACTTTGATGAATATAGATGATTATTCAAATTATACTTGGGTGTTATTTTTAGAGAATAAGGATGGAGTCTTAAATAAATTTGATATTTTAAGAAAGAAACTTGAAAACCTACTTGATTGTTCTATTGTTTCAATAAAAATAAATCATAGTTGTGATTTTGACAAATTACAATTTGGAAGCTTTTGTGAACAACATGGAATATCTTATAACTTATCGGGCCCGTTCACTTCTCAATCGCTTGAGATTGTTGAAAGAACACATCGTAAGTTAAGAAAGATGAGTCATGCAATGCTTGACGAGCAATCCATTCCACAAAAGTTTTGGTGTCATGCCCTAGATACCGCATGCTATATCTTTAATAGAGTTTATATAAGAAAGGTCATAAATAAAATACCATATGAAATACTTAGGAATAGAAATCCTTCCTTAGAGTGTTTTAGAGTATTTGGTTGTAAAGTATTTATACTAAACACCAAAGAATATCTCACCAAATTCGACCCAAAATCGTATAAGGGTGTGTTCCTAGGATACTCTCAAACTAGCAAAGCATACATAGTGCTTAACAAGGAGACAATGAGGATTGAGTAATCTCTCAATGTAACCTTTGATGAGAGCATGCCCGAGCCTATGTCATCCCCTTTGGTAGAGGATGACGTGATTAATGAACATATAGTTCAAGATCAAGAAAGGTCGCCATCATTACAAGTTAATGTTTCAAATGAAGGGAATCCTAAGGAACTGAGAGAAGCGAGGGGTCATCCTATTGAACAAGTCATTGGTGACTTGAATAAAAGGACACTTAGATCACAAAATAAACAAGTCTAAGTTTTGGCATGACATTTTTCAATAGTCCAAATTGTTTAGGTCTAGATGGTCATGCTTGACATGCATCTTAGGAGAACAATCCATAAGATCTAATGAGTTGTCTAGAAGTCGTATACACGTCCTTTAGGTGTTCCTAGGGGTTATATGGTTATATGTCTAGGACTTACGTGGAGGCATGAAAGGAAACACAATTAAATGATTTCCAACAGAGAAAAGATATATATATATATATATATATATATATATATATATATATATATATATATATATATATATATATATATATATATATATATATATATATCAATTCATTGGTCAAAGGATGATTGATAATATTCAATACTCTACATGTCTATATTATGTGCAATGAACAAGAAAAATTAACACAAAAATATCTTATTAACACTTAATAAGATTGAAGGTCATTTGTGTTAAATTATAACGATTAGATAAAACTTCGAACTACGACTCACAATCGTATTGAAGGATGTGCATCTATATCTACTTGTTCAATTTTTGTTAATATGGCATGCTTTGTGTTTAGGAAAGAAGAGAAATGAAAAGATTTTGTGCAAACATACAAACTACTTACATAGTTGAAGGCAATTCCTATGAATCGAATTCGGTGTGGTATTGCATAACAAACTAAAATACCCAATGAATAGACTAAATAAGCTAAGTTCCTCATTCGAGATCTTAGAAGCTTATGGCGTTAATGCAAGTAACACATAAGGATTATTTATGTCGACACACTACACAACGAACTATGAACCGAAGATATCATGTATTATGTATTGACTTTCTATATAATGTGTGGCGGTTCATAGGATATAGCTTGTGTATCTAAAATGAAAATGCACTTAATAATCATATACATATAACTACACTCATTAAATATCCTACATGAAATGCTTGCACTTAGTTCATGTATGGTGGAATCTTGGTTATATGTTAAGTGCTCTAAGGAATCTAGTTACTATATGACCAATTTGTCCATCCTAATCTTACTAAATTTAACCATCTTTTGTCACTAAAATCACTTCAACCCATAAAGCATGTGATGAGTGCTCAAACACTCATCATTTTTGGTGAAATCTGAACTGCAAAACATACAAAAACACTCAGAAATGCATCAAAATACGAAAAATGTTTCAAAATTGTGTTTCATATGTTTTAGATGCAAAATGAGTAAAAATAGATGAAAAATGTACAAAGTTTGCAAAATTGGCAGTTTCAGTCCCCCGACTTTCAAAAATTGAAAAAAATAGTCCCTGAGCCCTTATTTTAAAAGAAAAGTCACCAAAGGTCCTTTTATCATAAGTTGTCATATTTTATCCTTTGGTGAGAAATTGGAAAAGTTTTCAAAATTTACATGTTTGGTCCCTAAGATTTTAAATTTGGCAGAAAAGGTCCCTAGGCATTTTGAAAAATGGAAAAAATACAAAAACTGGTTCTTGGGGTATTATATTGTGGCAAGATTGGTCCCTATAAGTGCTTTGGATAAGTTACATCTCAGGTCCCTCATATTTGGTCAAATTACAAAAACGGTCCTTGTGACTAAAAAAAACCAAACCGGACCCCCTTTTGATATTAAAAACCAAACAAACCACCCATCCTAAAACCCTTAAAGCCCATGTACCCCAGCCCATTCCCAAAATAATAAAACCCAACACCATTTCAAGGTCAAACAGTCAACAAGCCAGGGTCAAACAATAGTCAAACACCACACCCCACGCACTGTTCACCCTCCACTCTCCCTGGTTTCCTGCTCTGTGTTCCCCTCCCCCCCTCACCACCAATTTCCCACAAAACCCTCACCTTCCCCCACTATCCAACCCTTACAACTCACCCCCTCATTAATAACTTCACCAAACCCACCCAATTTACTTGTGCCCGCTTTCCCGCCAAAAGAAGTTTGAACGGCTGAGCTCAATTGAAGCTTATCCAAGGGCTCTAAGAGAGTGGGAAAGAAAGAGGAGATCCAGAGGGCTTATATAAGTGTAGAAATGAAGTGAGAAATGCAGTATTTAGGCAGGAGTAGTGTAGTTTTACTTTTACATGTCGTTTTTAGTTTAATTTATTTTCCAAGACCTGTTTTTAAGTTTAAAAATGTTGTACTCAGTTTAATTTGTATAATTTAAGCTATCTTTGCAATTTAATTCAAGTTCTCTTTTATAAATTCGAATTTGGCATTTTTTGAGTTAAATTGACAACTTCACTTAAATATTGTTAAATTGTTGTTTCTATTATCCTGTGAGCTTATATAAGTCATTAAACAACTTTTATAAACTTAACTTAGCACTATACTCAGTTTCTAGTCAATAAGCTAAAATACCAAAAATTCTCATAAATGGTTCAATAATTCAAAAATCAGTTGCAAAGAAGATTGAAGCAGTGAGAATGGTTGCTTGTGGATTCTCTTGGTATTAGAGCCTCAGGTAAGGCATTAGGTTGTGTTTGTGGCTCTTGGTTCTTGGTTTCACAGCTTACAGGCCATTTGTAATCATTTCCTCACTTTTTGCTTATTACTGTACAAGTGCTTATTGCACTGCTTGTTGCTTCCTTTATGCTTAATTAATGTTGTTTATATGTAATATTACTTAAAATCCCTTGGTTGTTTATCAGTATACATAGTTACTTAGTTTGTCATTTTAACTGCCTAATTAGTATATTGTTGATTCTTAGGTGTTTGTTGTTACTTTTGATACTTTTGTGTCTAAACTGTTCTATATCATGATAATTTGAGCTTATGCATCTGTTTTGTGGTCTGGATTAGCTTCATGGTTTGAAAATCTCATTTTCATAATCTTAAGGGAGTGTTTGGATTTGCTGATTATATTGAGGTAGAAGTTGTTTTTGATGCGGTTCTTGTTTGATTTTACATCACAAATAGGCCTTATATCTCAGTTAACCCATTAAATTCAGTGGTCATTTGATCAAAAGTCAAATTGACCTTCAATCTCTTATTGTGGTTCACTGTGTGATTTTCTAGTTACCATAATCATGCATATCAGTTCAATAGTGGTTAGGATTGCTTAATTTAGTTTCTACTTAACTTATAACATCATCAGTAATCAACTAGGATCTTTTAAATCTCAGATTAGTCAACTTAGGTTCTAATATCAAAAAGTCAAATTGTAATGTTTCAGATTTTTCCAAAAGTTGCATGAATTTTATAGAATTTTGAGATAAGTTTTAGAGTGTGAAATTTCTTGGGTGTATTGTCCCCCGACTTAACTCTTGATTCCACCAAATTGCTTATTTTTCAGAATTTTTTATTCATAGCTTATTGTTGTCGAAAGTTGGCTGCAGGGCAAGGTGTTGCCCTGCACACAGACCTTGTCCCAATCACATATTTTCAATGGCTTCTCTTTTGTTCATTAGTGGGTCCTACAATGGGATTATTGGCTATTTGAGAAGCCAATAAGCTATTCTTTAGATTCCAGTGCTTATTTGCTAATTCACAGCTTATTCACTAGGGATGCTTACCTTATTTTCTTGGTCCATTTCTGCCCTATGCTGAGTAAGTCTGTGCACAAGCCCAACTTCCTAAGCTTGTACACTGTTTATTAGTGAACCTCTAGGGCTGATCTTTGGCTTTTTGAAGAGCCCCTCAGCTTAGCTTTTCATTTTAACTTCTTCCCTGGACTTCCAACTCAACCAGTAGGCCCTACACTAGTCTAAAATTGACCAAACAAGCTTGTTTGGTGTCAGGGGTGAGTTATGTGCTTATTGCTTATTTTTAAGCTTCTCAGTGAGCTTATTTGGTTCTAGTAGCTTGTTTCTAATTCCATTAAGTTGTTTTCATCTTAATTTACCTTTGTTTTCCCCTTCCTAGCTTATTAAAGCTTCTTGCTTGACAGTTTGACCAAAGTCAACTGTCCAAGCAATAAGCACTTGTAGTGCTTATTTTTGAGCTTTTTCCAAAGTGCCTTTTTCAAAGTAGCTTACTTTTAGGTATAAATCAGTTTTGTAAAAAGAAAATCCAAAAAAAGACAAATTTTCAAAAAGTGATAGCTTCTATTTAAGAAGCTCATTGCTTATTAGCTTATTTTCCTTAAGCACATAGTGATTTCATATTTTTCTTAGGTTCCTTATATCTTAAAATAATTTCAGTAATTTTTTCATATTTTTCTCTTCTCATTTAGTATTTTTAATAATTAATATTATTTTTTATTAATTAATTATTAGTTAATAATTAATAATAATTATTTAAAAAGTCTTAAAAATATATTTTCTGTTTTAAAATTAGTTTTATATAACTTTAGATTTTTCTAAGTTTTAATTTTAATTTTCTAAGCTTATTTTACATTTTCTTATTATTTAGTGTATTTTTAAATAGTTTAAATTAGTTTTTAATTAATTGTAATTATTTAAAAAGTAGGAAAAATATATTTTATGTTTGAAAATTAGTTTTAAAATATTTTAGATTTTTCAAAATTTATTTTTCATATTTTTAGTGTAATTTCATAATTAGTTATAATTTAGGTTAATTTAAATAATTAATAAGTAATTAGAAAATAGTTATTAATTAATAATAATTAGTTAAATAGTTGTAAAAATAATTTTAATTTTCCAATAATTTTCTTATATAATTAGGATTCCAAAAATATAATTTTCGCATTTGTGGGAGTTATATTTGACAGAATTCACTTTTTATTTTGTACGTAGACGTTTATTTAAACGTAAACATACGCGTTTTAGAGTTTTAGGTTTTCTTAACTTTTAAATAAATTTGTAATTATTAAATAAACATTTTAAGTTTGTTTAATTTGCATTTAAGCTACTAAGGCATGCAAAATCCTCTTTTGTTATAATTCCCCATTTGTTTTTATACGTATGTTTACATAGATTTAAATTGAACGTACACGTTTTTAGGTTTAAAACGTTTCTGGTTTTTCTACTTTTACAGCCTTATTCAAATAGCTTATTTAAGCTATTCCCTTGTAGATTCCTTAGTTTAATCAATCACAAACCCCTTCTTGTCCAAATTCACCCGATCACAAGCCCGTTTGAATACAATCCACACCTCGCCGGGACATAACGACCCGGGGAAACCCTATACTTCCACGGAGCATTGAGCCTAAGGAGTTTGACTATTTTGACCACATCCGTGGTTGACTTTAGTTGACTGCTTTTGCCTCAATCAGCATGATTAACTTTCAAATACATCATGAAGAATCTTAGTACATATTGCCTTAATATCCGTTGGATAATAAGAATCATTACCATTTCCATGCTCATTTCACTACTATTTAAGAATTAGAGATCTTAAGTAAAGAATACACCCAAAATTTCAATAAAAAATTAATAGCCTTCCACCTTCTCCAAACAATGTTCTTGACAATATCACCCTCTTGAGAAGTGACACTAGCTCCTTGAATACCAACAATGGTAGTCAAGTCGAAGGTGATCATATTGTTGTTTCTCAATCTCCAATTTTGGGCATTGGGGTCGGAAAAGGATGGTTTATGAATAATAATCATCATCAACAACAACCTAGGTCTAAGCTTGAAGAAATTATGAAAGATGACATGGTGTGAAATCTTAATAATTCTCCTGCCACAACTTCTCCATTTAAAGGAATTGGTGAAGAAAATATTTGGGAAAAGATAAGGAAGCCATTAAGCCCAAAAATTCGTGAGGGAAATCACGCAATTTGTTGTGAAAACACAATTGACATGCTCAATGCCATTAAAGACTTTAGGGAAGAAAATCGTTAAACATTCAAATCCATCAACGACGGAGTTAAAATGCTACAAGCATTGGCTTCAAACGTGACACGCATTGTGCAGAATGATAGGGGTGTCGATACTTGTGAGGACAATCTTATTGATCACAAGATCTAGTCTCTTTAATAATGTGTTGGCTAAGTGTGTTTTGAGAGTGCTTTGTATGTCTTTTATTTTCCTAAGTTATCATGCTATCATGACTTAGTTATACTTCTAGCTTTCATGCTTTATGATAATAATAATTGCACTCTCGTTAATATTTTCATGCTCAACAAATGGTTATTGGAGTCATTTGGACAAATAACAATATTATTGTAAACTAACCCATGTTGTAAGTATCCAAATGGTCACCTAACCCATCTTGGATCTTCACATGTGAGGATTTCTTGTTTGTTGCATGTTGTGTTGTTTTATGTAGCTAGGCCTCCGCAAAGGTGAGGCGCTTGACCCATGGATCCCCGCCTTGGAACAAGGGGGAGCAACAATCTAGAGGGAGCTATGTTCAAGGGGGAGCACGTTCGGGTGCTAATGGAACAAGCTACTTTCCCATTTCAATGGATGTCCTGCCTTTTTGATTCGACAAAAGGGGGAGAAAGAAAGCAAGAATGTTAAGACCAAGTTAAAGATCAAACAAAGGATTCACCAAATTACAAGGCAAGGTCAAGACGCAAGCTAAACCAAAGGCGTGCTTTGTCTTCGCTACATTTTGTAATCTTATTTGCTTTCGGATTTTATTTGTCATCATCAAAAAGGGGGAGATTGTTGAGGCAACATGATCAAGATCTCCTAATGTTTTAACGATGACAAGTAAACCTTCGAAAAACATAAAATAACAAATGGTAGCCAAAATTCCCTGAATCCATATCTGGTGCTGGTGCGCTGCGCACGCGTTGACGCAAGGGTGACGCGTCAGGCTTTTATATAGTTTGGGACGAATTTTGAAAGTCAGCTTTCCCCTTACCCGACAAATGTGGATCTTTCAATACATGTATGAATATGTCATGTGCTTAATTAAGAACACTCGAAACGAGTTTTGGGATTAGAGAGATCCAACTTTTAAAGCACCTACTTATGGGAAAACACCAACTCAAGCTTTCTATCAAATGCCTCTAGCCAAGGCTTTTTTCCAAACTTAGGGAGATTATATACTTCATGTAACATTACGTGAAAGCATCCATATGGTCATATCCCGTGCTTACGTCTTCTTTAATCACGTAACGGGTTTACTCCCTTATTGGTCAAACTAAGTGCACGGTCTCTTTGCGTAAACGCATCCTTACCCGCATGGGTTATGCTTTACATCAAGGCAAAGCACTTGACTTGTTTGCACCAAGGTTTAGTTGAGTACGTCAAGTCGTGGAAAGTCACGAGTTATGAAACTATGGATTCTCGACGTTATGTTACTTGGACTTATAAGTAACTTATGATTTTCTCAACTTATAATCCTAATTTTCTAAACCTTTTCTTCTTAATGACAATTAGATTATTTCTTAATCTCTTCTTAACCTTTTTAATCACAAAAGACAAAGCCACTAAAATCTCCCACAATCCTTCCCAAAATTCCTTTTCCAATATCTTCTTACATATTCCCTCGCACCTCCTACACACTCAAACTTTTTGACTCACACACTCTCCCACACAAGATTCCCCCCACTTTATACAATTCCCATACACCTTTCTCATACACCAATACATACTCTTCCCTATACATCCTTTCAAATACACTCTTTTCTACACATACACACTTTCTCATACATACACTCTTTTCTACACACACCTTTATTTTCAAAATACACACACTTCATTCACATACCCTTCTTTACACACACAAGGCTCCCCATCCAATCACTCTTACACATACTTACACATACTTCACCTATACCTTACATACACAACTCATACCTATATACATCCCATCTATAAAACCTATATCTCACACTCTCCAATGCTCTCTCATTCAAAATACACACACTACTCACAACCATTTCACCTTCTACACACACTAGGCTCCCCATCACATCTAACTTTTACATATTCTCTTACACACTCTTACACTATCCAACCTTTATTCCCTTACACACTTACACAATCCAACTCATACTCTACACACTCTTCATCTCAACCATTCATTCTCTTACAACACATCTCAACCATCCATTTCTCCTTCCTCCCCAAGAAATGGAATATTCCTTGGAATATACTTCTCTTAATCCAACCATGGTTCTCCTAACCCAACTATGTTTAGTTCTCTACACTTAACCTTGGTTAACTCTTAACCACACCAAGGATGGAATATTCCCTTGGATATGCTGCTCTTAACCCAACTATGGTTCTCCAAACTCAACTATGGTTAGTTCTCTACATTTAACCTTGGTTAACTCTTAACCACACCAAGGATGGAACATTCCCTTGGATACACCATTTAACCTAACCATGGTTTATTCTCTATATACTTCTTTTGAAACCCAACCATGGTTAACTCTTAACCACACCAAGGATAGAACATTCCCTTGGTACACCCTTTAACCTAACTATGGTTTATTCTTTATATACTTCTTTCTAAACCTAACCATTGTTACTTCTTAACCCAACCTCTCACACTCTTCCCTTTAGAGGAATACTCCATGGCATATTCTTTCTCTTTTCTATGCCATATGTGGAATACCCATTTTACCCCTACCAAATTACCCTTTCTACCCTTGGTAATTTGTTTTTCTTATAAACACTTCACAAAACATTTTCCAAATTGGCTATTTAAGTTGGTAAACCTAGATTGATTAATGTTAAGGTTTTGTGTGAAGTACACTTGGGGGTTTAGCAAGGTAAGGTATTTATAAGGACAAAACCCAAAGGTTTGGGAAAATCTTTAGAGACGCCTGGCGCGCTGCCCACGCGTTGACTTGTGGGTGACGCATCGGCCTCGGTAAAATTTCCCCAAGTTTGGGTTTTGCCTATAAATACCATGCCTTGCCTCTTGTATTCCTCACCTGTTGCCATTATTCTTTCTCTCTAATCTCTCTATTTCTCTTGTGTTCTTAGTGAAACACACTATAATTTTGAAAGAACACGTCTCCTTGCAAGGGAAAAATCACAAGAACCTAATCCACTCTTGTGATTGTGTCGAGGGTCTTCTTCTTATATCCTTTCTATTACAATCAAGTCTCTAGGATAGGTTAGGGCATGGTTGAACAAACACTTATTCATTCATTCAATTGTTTGTAAGGGAAGTTTTGTGTCTTGGTGACCAAGCCTAGATAATTGGGGATCTAGTTGGGGTTTGATACTTCCGGTGGGAAGTCTTGGTAGTGGTCTTGGTGACCCTTAGGTGAAGTCGAATCGCGAGATTCTTTTGGGGTGGTTTCCGAGGGCGGAATACCGTGGTAGTAACTCCTTCTTTGTAAGCATCGATATTGGTGAATATCGGTGGAGTGGATTGTAACAGTTTATAGTCCACCAAAAGGATTATAGTAGTTGAATAGTATAGTGTCGTGGATTCACAACTGGACGTACGGATGGTATAAACCCCCCATCCTGAACCAATATATATCGTGGTGTTCTTTACTCGCTTTATTTATTTGTAGTTGTGATTATCTTTGTAGTTGTTCTTTCTTAGACCACTTGGTTGTCTTCGTGGCTTAAAGTTTTTAAACGTTCTAAAAGCCAAAGAAACCATATTCACCCCCCTCTACAGTTCTACACAGACAATACCGGCTGGGTTTGTTAGAAGACATGAACTATACAATTACTTTGATTCTGATGGTCCAACAAAGGTCAGACTGTGTTACTTGCATTCATCCTTTGAGAAGGAGATTTTATTAAGAAAGTACACTAATAAATCAAAATTCAAAGAGTTTGATGATCATGTTGTTATGCTTGGAAAATGGAAACAAATTATGAAGGAAGTTAGATTGGCTGAAAACCAAATAGTCAGGTTCACTATTGATGTTGGAGTATTGTCGAGCAATGGTGATGTTATGCTTACATTGGAATGAATATTTGGTAGTTTTATGTGTATTCAACTATGGACAATGATGTGTAGTTTGTTTAGCAGTTATGTATAATCGTTAATTTTGGATTTGTTAGCTTGATTAAGTAGATAGTAAGTATGGCATGTAATTATAATGTATGTCGCATGGTAGCTTTTGGATAGTCACTATGGGGAAAACCATGCTTTGTCTATAATGGAAGCATGTTTTGGTATGTTAATGTAATGCAATGTGATTCATGTTTTTAAATACAAAATCATGTATAAAAATGGTTTAAATATGTTTATGCAATGTTTTAAATATAGCTAGAAATACTTGAGGAAATATACCTGATCAGCAGGAATAAAGTGTTCCAATTCAGACCATACATACAATGTTTTATTTTTTTCTCTTTTATCTTTAGCATTGTGTCTTATCTTTAACTCTCTAGTCACTTTTCCAAGTTCTTCAGCCATTCCATACGCAATATATGTCTTTGGACCCAAATCAGGTTTTATGACACCTGGTAGTAACTTTACAGCTAGGTTGAGAAAACGTGCCACTATATTTAAAAACAGGATTCACATTTATGGTTACTTTATATATAAACTTGGATCATAATTTGTTTCTGTGAAAAAGTTATACAAACTTAAGAATTAAAAACAATGAAATTCCAAATTAAAAGTAATGAGATAAGATATAATTATTTCATGTGAAAGTATACAATCGATAGTCATGCAGATAATATAAAACGAAAGACAAAGAATAATTATTCAGTTTTTATTCTTTATTACAAAATAAGTAGTTTTTCTCTATTACAATCCCAATTATAAAGCTCTGCTTGTTTAATTGAAGATTTCAAACGTGCTCCCAATCTGATGATTAATATATATCATAGGCGGACCTGCAAAGCATGTATGTTAATTAATCAATTAAATCCATTAACAAAATAATTTTTTCATCATAAAAAATAATGAATATGGAACATACACATGTACCTTTCCCATCATCATAAACTCTAGCATTTCCTATATTCATAAAAAACTTATTACAATTCTCAGTAGATTTAATGTAATTAAGCAACTTTTCCGCCATTATACCCATTACTAAACATGTAAGCCTTATCTCCTCAAAAAGTAAATGATAAATATAGCCCGTTAATGTTAAATTTTAACATAGTGTATTTATAAGGTATGCTTATATAATTAAGTACGATAAATACAAAATTTTATTCTAAAAATTACAATGTATCCTTAAGCTTGAGGGGTAACATCCTCGTTTTACATCCATAAACTTCATAGTCTCTTAATTTACACGACCAACTAAATACTTCTCCTTCAATATCTAGAACACATACAGTGTTAGTATTAAAGGATTTATAAAAATTAAAATAGTTGCAGTATATAAAATTACCAACCGGCAATTCTGTGTCTAGGTTTAGTGATATTATATCAGAAAATTTGGTGACTTCAAATGCAGGTTTATTAACATCGGCATAAAACATATTTGATCGACATGCAGTTCCTTCGCCATCGAAGGTTATTTTGTATGGATGTTTTGTGTATGTGTAACTTGTGTTATTAGGAATAACATTAAAATTACTTATAAGAACCACCATATCCTCTTTGAAATACTTTTCAAGAAACGTCAATCGACAATTCTTTATGATAACATGAATCTTGTCACCCTGTAAAATAAGAATGATACAATAAACAGTTTGATAAAAATACATGTGTAAAAGAAAAAAAAAATAAACAAATAAATAAATAAATAAAATAAACCTTTTCATCTATGACAATCATCTCAAAGTGTTTATGAGATATTGGCATGGCTGCTTTGCTATAATACCAAACCCTTAATAGTTTTATGTTGATAGTGCAAGGACCTAGTTCTGGTGTTAGCTCACTGATATAAACCTTTGGTGTTGTCATCTTACATTGCATACACGATGTATAAATTCGTGAATTAGGGTTAAGGATGATTTTTGTTCGGCGAGTATATATAGATTATTTAACATAATCTAAGTATAAGAGAAATCTAAACAAAGATAACTATACTTTTTAGATTCAATCTTGGTAAATATATGTTAAAGTTAGGGGTGAGCAAATGGACCGGATGGACCGGACCGATCGAAAAAACCGACCGGACCGGACCGGACTGAGACCGGACCAAACACATTCGATCGGTCTCGGTCCGGGGTTTTTTTATAATTTCGGTCTCGGTCCGGTCCGGTCCGGTCCGGCTTAAAAACCGGATATTTAGCCTATTTAGACCGAGACCGGACCGGACCGAGACCGGACCGACAACATTCGGTCCGGTCTCGGTCTAGATTTTTTCTGGATTCGGTCTCGGTCCGGTCCGGTTTTTCTCGGTCCGGTCCGGTTTTGGACCGATGAGCAGCCCTAGTTAAAGTTATATGAGGATTACGATTTTTTAAAACATTGACCTCGATAATTAAGAGATATCTGTTTATATACTTATTATCAATATCACGAATATATTATATGTTTAAATTGCCATTTTAATTATTATTAAAGGAATAGATATATTATCTATTTTTTATTTTTTAAAAGTATACAATTGTTACATGGTATATTTTTAGTCTATGTATGTATTAATTATTTTTTGTTTATTGTTTTTATGTTTTAAACTTACAATATTTTTAACAGATAAACATAAATCTTAAATTTCATAAGAAAGTTAAACATAGTACAAAATTTTTGAAATTAAGTAATTAATACCAAATACATATAAACTAATATTGAAAATAGATTTATATGTCTTCTCTTGAAAAAGCCAAGTGCATGTCATCATATGAATAGACCTCTAGATCATCTTCATTTTCATTGTCATATTCATTATCAACAATAGTTTTGTTTTTGTTTCTCTTGAACTTCCTAAACTCCTTAATCTCTTTCAATAACTTCTTTTGTTTTTTTTGAACCTTTTTCTTCGCTTGTTGTTCCTGCTTCTCTTCCCATTTTCTTTTTTTGGTGGCTGCTCTTTTTGCAACCATCCAATCATAAATCGCAAATATTGATTCCACTTGAGCATCATTAGGATTAACTTGTTCAATACCTGCATGCATGATATAAATCAAAATATCAAACACATAATTTTTTTATAGGTTACATTTTAGAAATATTAGTTTCTGTTACATCACCTTTGATTTCTTGGACATGAGCATTGTTGAAATTTGCAGCCATTTGGATGTTATTGAAAATAGAGATATGCGTGCAGGCAGAAAAAAATTTGTGATAATGAGTATGGGATTTTGGAATGAAAATACCTTGAAAATAGAGATATGCGTGCAGGCAGAAAAAAATTTGTGATAAAGAGTCTAAAATTAATTAGTTATTTAAATAAGGAATTACATATCTTTTAAAAAATATGTGTAGATAACGTGGGAATTAAGTGTTACAAATTAAAAAAAAAAAAAAACTATTTTAAAAATATCAGTCAGTATTGATAAATATTAGATTAATTTATAATGTTGATTTGTATTTTAATTTAGGATGCATGTATTTTTATTAACAATAGTTACATATATTTAATTTTGGAAAATATATGTTTATATTATATGAGGGTTATGGTTTTTTTGGATACATGTATTTTTTAAATAAAGAAACATATATTTTCTTGAAACATTTTGTTTGTAATTTATTGTTTAGAGCATGCGTTATTTAAAAAATTAGAAGATGTGATGCTTTTTTAAAATATGTGTACATATTACACGATATTATCTAAATATGATCCTATAAATTTGTATTTTAAATTCAAATGGATGCAAATCATTGGATATATAGAAAAAAGATTTAAATTAAAAGATAAATATTGACTTCCTTGTGTTTTTAAACTTTTCAATATAAATAATTTAGTTTATAGATTTTTTTTTGTTTTGTATTTAAAAAAAAATATGTACAGATAATGTTGGAAATTATCATTATACATTCCTTATAATATCTTTTGAACTTAGCTTGTTAGTAACTTATTCAGATATTATTTGATCATAAAAGCTAAAAATTTTAAATAAAAGTTGTTCTCTATTAGTGTTTAAGTAGTTTTGCATAAAGTGCAAAAAAATAAAAATAAATAAATAAATAAAAAATAAAAAAAGCCAAAAAGCGCCATTGCTGGGGTTTGATCTCGGGCCACCCAGCACACCCCACACACACATAACCATCTGCCCCAGGGACTTTTCTCGTTATTCATTGCACTTGTAATCCTTTTATAAAGTTTTCCTTTTATTAAGCTTATCAAAACCTTTTTTTTTTTTTTTTTTTTTTTTTTTTTTTTTTATAAAATTCGTAAATTACAAACATTTGGATTTAATTTGGAAGTTGATTTGCTTATAAATTCATAGATCCTATTAACCTGTTTATGCATATGCATTAAATACGAATATATTTTTTTAAAGAATTTTTTTAAATACAAATATTAAACTTCATTTTCTTTTTAAAATTACATCATGATATCTTATATATCAAACAACTAAAAAAATTAAACCATGTGACCATTCAACACATACATTGTACGCAAAGGAATAAATCGATAATAGTTTCAAACATAATACCTAACCTTATGGATGTAATCAGAAATCTACCAACATTAAACGTAAAAAAAAACAAAATTAAGGAATTCTACCGCGTATGAAAGAAACTACAGAAAATCATGACCATCAATTTGTTTCTTAACATCGGTTATCCTCTCTTCATACTCTAATACTTTTCTCCTGCGCTTATTAATTACCTCTTTACATTCCAATATTTGTTGTTCGTTGCTTACGATTTCTTTTTCCATAACTTTTATTATTCGCCTAAGCTGATCAATATATATTATAGATAGAAAATACCTTCCTTTTGGTTCTGATGAGGGTTTTTTTGGAGGAAAAGCAATTTGTGGGCTTTTGTTTGACGATTTTGATGGTGAAAAAAGCTCCCGACCCATTGAGAAAATTTTTCATTACATAAAATTATAAAAGTGTTGTAGATGTCTAATTCCCTTTGAGATCGATTAGTATTTATAGATAATGAAAAGATGTATAATCTATAATGATTAATATTAGTTTATGATTAATATTAATGTAAACTGAAAAAAATTTTATCTAAAACACATCGTCTACAATTTATTAATGGAATAAATATATCATATATCAAATTTGTAACTTATTTAAACTTTTCTCTTCTTTTTTAATTATAAAGATCTTGTAATAAAATCGAAAAATAATACAAACTTTTTTATATTTAAAAAACTAAATATTAATAACATATAAAGTAAAATCAAAATAAATTTTGATAATGTGTATGGGGAAGTTAGAATGAAGAGAAAAGTTTTAATATCAAAAAGTTATTAATATTTGGTTTTTTAAATATCAAACTTCCCCATACACATTATCAAAATTAATAAGTGGAATACATAGGGTCTAAAATTAATAAGTATTTTAATTTACAAAATATGTATGTTTTTTTTTTTTTTTTTTTTTTAAATATGTGCATATAATGATGCAAATTATCGTTATAAATTGATCATGAGAGTAATTTAAATATGTCAGTTAATCTTGATAAATATATGATAAAGTTATGAAATCAATTGTATTTTAATTTATGATTTATGTATCTTTATAAAAAATATTTTCATATATTCAATCTTGATAAATATCTGTTAAAGTTATATGAGGATTACGATTTTTTAAAAGATTGACCTAGCTTTAAAAAATTTTGGTTAAAATTTTTAATTTTCTTTAAAGAATGTTATTCGAGTATTTGATTAATTTGACTATTCTGCAAATCTTTCAAGTCATTGTTATGTTTAATTATCAACTTTATTGAATAAAAATGTTTATAAGAAGCATATTGTGAATAAATGCACATACATTAACATATACTTAAACAGATAAAGATAAATTTAATTGTTCATACAGATTCACATCAACAACATTACATATTGTTAAATATAATAATACATATACAAAACATTAAGAAGTATATAAACTTTTCTCAATGCTTTCATAGACATCAATGATATTTCTTGTTATTTTTTCAACTTTTTGTTGCGGTCTTCAATTCTTTGGTGATATTCCAGTATGAGTTGTTGGTCTCTCTTGTTCATCTCTTCCAGCAACTTCCTATGCTTGTTGTAAGACTTAAGCAAGAGTTTCTCAGTTCCATATTTTCCATCATGACATTTTTCCCAAATATCTTATGGTATATCAAAATTTTTATATTTTTCAAGCATAGCGGGAGGAGAAGTGTCCCTTGATCGTTTTGTTGCTTTTGAAGCAGATTTTGAAGATGATGATGCCATAGGATTTTGAGAGTAATCTAGAATGTATAATTAGAATATGATAGAATTCGTTTATGAATGGTTAGTATTTATACGGGTTTATGTTTGCAGGATATTAAAAGTTGCAATGTTTCCCAAAAAATCGTTTGCATGCATCTGTTCATTTTGTTAGAATTAATTCCCACGATTTTAGATAACTAAGAGATATCTGTTTATTTCTTTTGAAGATATATTCTTAATTTTTTTTAAAAGATTTGTAAATTACAAACATTTGAATTTAATTTGAAAGTTTATTTTCTTCCAAATTCATAGCTCCTAATACTAATATTAAATTCGTTTTCTTTTTAAAATTATATCATGATATTTTACATATCAAGTAACTAAAAAAATAAAACCATGTGACCATTTAACACATACATTGTATGCAAAGTAATAAATCGATCATAGTTTCAAACATTGTACACACTACTTCAAACAAATAAGAAATACAACCATCCAACTTTCATTTCACACACATTATATAACTCCCCCAAACTGAATCAAAATTATATCAAATTCTAAATATACTGTAACATAATTACAACATTTTTTTAGCAAACTTCAATGGATCAAAAAAAACATATCATTGAAGAAATTAGCCAAAGTATTGATGCTGATGTGAAGACAGTGAAGCGAATAACGTCCCTCATGAGGGAGTTGCTTGCAGATGGAGAAGCAAGAGATAGAGTTATAGAGGAAATAGCTACCCAACCCAAATCAAAAATACATGAACAATGCTTAATGTATTATATGCGGTTGAATGAAAAAGATGGTGAAATACTGAGAAACCTTGAAACTTTACTTGATAAAATAGATGCAATTGTGGATAAGAAGATGGGATATCTCAAACAAATTATATAAATATAAACAGAATTTAATCAAAGTTGTATTTTGTTTGGAAGTTTTATGAAGAACAACGAATTAGGAGTTAAGAATAAAGTTTTTTCATTTTATTATGAAGAAATTTGTTATAGAATGATGCAATTTGTTACACATTTTATTTTATTGTGTTTTTTGTATTTTATTTTTAAGAATAATGACTTATCTTCTTATACATAAATCATGTATATTTAAACCATTAATATAAGTTATCTATAAAAAAATAAACTAAAACTTGATTATCGAAAATCAATTTGTTTCTTAACATCGGTTATCCTCTATTGATACTCTAATACTTTTCTCCTCCGCTGATCAATTGCCTCTTTACATTCCAATATTTTTTGTTCGTTGCTTACGATTTCTTTTTCCATCACTTTTATTATTCGCCTAAGCTAATCAATATATATTATAGGTAGAAAATACCTTCTTTTTGGTTATGATGAGGGTTTTTTTGGTGGAGAAACACTTCGTGGCCATTTATTTGACGGTTTTGATGTTGAAAAACACTCCCGACCCATTGAGAAAAATTTTCGTTACACGAAATTATAAAAGAGTTGGAATCAATTTGGCTAAACAATATTATGAGTATCATTTGTTTTAGTAATTATCTTTTATTATCCAGGATTGAATTATTGTATTTTTTAAATTTTTAAAAACTTATATTATCATGATTCGTGAATATTTTAGCTTTGTGAATTAGGCTTATGAATGATTTAGATATGTTTGTTAATAGAATTCATATGAATCATCCATTAGTTAGGTTATATTTTTTAATGTGTAAGATTTGTATATGTTTAAGTATGATTAACTCTTCATGAAAACACTAACATGAATTCTTCCCACATTTGTATAACATATCTAGTATATTTGATATCACGATTATTATTTATAATAGAGATTACGATTGGAATAATCATGGAAACCATAAAACGAATCTCAGCAAAGATAACTATATATTTTAAAATACCAAGTAACATATCTCTTATATTTATACAATTGCAATCATCGTCCGTGTGAGAAAACTGGAATTGGTAAACACAAACCAAAATCTGACAATTTTGTCATACCAAAACACACTTGAATAGGAAACTATCTTTTGTTTAAATTGAATTGCATTTTTGTTTATGACGGGGTAATAACCATACGGGAATAGCGCAGATCCTACCAACAAAGCATCCTTAGAAAGAAAACACTTAAAACCCGAAACAAATACAACATCTAAATTTTGGATACGTCAGCGCTCATTTGGGATTATCTGAGTACGATTTTGATTTAACCATTTAATGTTTATGTAAAGTTGAAACCAAATGCATTGTATCAATTACAAAAAATATACTTGAATAGGAAACTGCCTTATATTGAATTTGAATGAATTTTTTGTTATTGGATAGGTTATTATCATGCGTGGAATACAACAACTCATACCAAGATTTCCATCAGATATGATCTTCGCTTCGATAACATTGACTCCCAACCTTAGCACTTGAAGCCTTGTACCATTGCATAGACCTACTTTTTGATTAATGCTTCAAGTTAACATTACATGAGTACCAATCTTTAACTTTATTGCATGTTGCAGAAGACTATACATCCTTACTCCATTAAGAAAATTTGTAATGTATATTGAACCATCCAAATTTGTGTTTGAGCCGTCCAGAGAAACATAATATGATGATTCATATATAGTCTCCTCTTTTTGAATTAAACGCATCATGCTTTTCTTAACATTGTCAACCATTTGTTCACTTGCTGCCCCTAATTCATGATTCCATATGTTTTCAAGCAAACATGTGTAGGTTACATCAACTGTTGATGTTACATACTCATAAGTATTTGGAATCAATATCCCTTCTCCAAATGCAATAATGAAGAATACATCATTAAACAGTTTCTTTCACTATACAGTTGGTTTGATATAATGGGTATACACAAACATATATGTACAATTTTCATAACACTCTACAATTATTCGATAAAAACAGAATGTTTAATCGATAATAAAAAAATTAATATTCCCTTAATCAGCAAAAAAAATGTATAATGTATATATAAAAAATTAATTAGCATACTACATGTTAATCATGTAAGAACATAAGAAACATGGTGGTCCGAGTTTCGACCTAGTGCATAACTTTCAAACATACATTTGTTGATAATTGTAACAATTTGCATTTTTGGAATACTATTCATTTTCACTATTCACTTTTACTATTCACTCCCGATACCGAACCACCTTTTGACTAGTACATTTTAAATTACCTTGCCTAATAATATACCTAGTCATCAACTAGATATTATTTTAGATGATATCTTACAAAATATCTCACTGAGAGAAGTCAAGTTGAAATTCTCTTCTTAACTATCTTAACTAGATATTTACAATTCCAGTTTTAGGTTTTTACGACTTTAAGCACCCTGATAAAAGTTATCACTCTTTTAATAGGATAATATAGAGTATATTGATAAGATTTAACATATTTACAAGTTCCATATTTTTAAGATACCCGATTTTAAGTTTCGTGACCTAAAGACTTACCGTTAGCAATTACCAGGACCAAAACTCACTCCGTAAAGGCAAGATGATTATTTAAAACTCTTAACCTCCTTAAAATAGCCATATGTGGCGTTTTTGGTGACTAAGTAGGGCACTTTTCTTGTTTAGAATACATCTTACATAGGATTATTACAAGTTTTATGACTTACTAGTTAAGTCTTACAAAATATCCTAAGTTTAACCTCCTCATTACACTATAAGAATTTCCTTCTCATCCAAAGACCAAAACTTATCCTAGTATCTTCCAAACACATCAAAATTTCTCCTCTTGGCCTCTTAGTGTCGTTCATAATCAATCCCATAACATTATCCATAGTTAGATTTCATACTTCAAGTTATACACCAAAGCTGAAGGCCTTTGTGATCTCTACCTAGTTCTTGTATTTGTTTGATGATTCCATGGAAGAATTAGAAGTTATACAAGGTGGTTAAGGACTGAATTCATAAGTTTCTTAAAAGTTTAGATCAAGATTATCAATATTAGCAAGGGTGGTTAAGTATTGGAAGCTAAGGATTTGGTTGAAAGCGTATAGGATTTAGTGATCCTAGCTAGTTCATGGTTCTAGTTAATTTCATCACAGGTATTGTAAGCAAACTCCTAAGTTTACCCTTGATTACTGTAAATATTAGTATTTCATATATGTAATATGTTTTATATGCTTATTATACTTGATTATGCTTGGAAAATCAGAAACCGTCGAAAGGACTAGCTTTGCAAAACAAAAACTGAACAAGGGCTGTAAACATAATTTCTGGGAAAATATGTGGACTGAGAAGCTTAGGTGAAAACATAGGGAGTTAGATCAAAGTCTTATGGTCGTTTCACCGAGAGGCTTGTGCCGTAACTCATCCCGATGATTAAACTAAAGCTAAAACGGTAAAACATGTCAAAATCTGACTAGCAGATTACATTGGACAAAACGGGACAGTTCTGTTCATTTCTGTAACTCGTTGTAGTTTTATGAAATGTAGATAAAACATAAACTTAAACGTAGGAAAAATCCTTGCATCCTAAAGTTTTGTTGAACTCAAAATATGGCCTTTGCCGCGGGACTGCTGAGTGCTGTCAAAATTTTGTATTAAAAATGCAAGTGTAAATTTGTAAATTGAAACATGTTATGATATAAGTAAGGATGTAAAGTCACTAGAAATTATGTATACATTCAAATACAATTTCAATGACATAGAAACCAATTGATGACCTTTTACGTGTTAAGAATAAACATAGAAAGTTAGAATAACTATATTTATAAAGACCGTAACGTGACGAATATTAATACTTGACCACTTTTACTTACAAATGTTATACATCCAAGCATAATGAATGTAATAAATACATAAGTCATGTTTATATATTCACTTTGTTGTTTTAGAACCTAAGACAAGACATCATATTCTAGGTTGCGCGTAGAGACTTCCCGGCTTATCCATCGATTTCCTTATACGTTTTGATATCATTAGTTCAAGGTAAGTCATAGCCCCTAATATTTTAATATTTGTTTTAACTCTTTTGGGGAGATAGATTCTCAAATACTTACATATTATGCTCGATTAAAAAAATACTTTACTTGCTTGATTTACGTACATGACTTGCATTTACGTATGTACTTACATACATATATGATTGTGATAAATTTAATTGTGTTATTCAGATTTCTATAACTAGAGTTGATACAAATATACATCCTAATATTGCGATATTGGAAGGCCATTAGTTTGGATGCATCGTAAGCGTGAGGTTTCGGAGATGAAGTAGAGCCTCACGACTAATTGCTTAACTGTTGTGATGAACATATACATGTCTTACTCATACTATATTTTAGCAGTGGGTTGTGAACACATAGGTTGCAAGTTTTGTATGGGCGGAACATAGAATCAAGCTGCATATTCTGAAGACTTACGCTTTTATCATTTACCGTTCGAAACATTTTGTATACATTTATTTATCATACTTTGGAATCTCATGTTTGTAACTTTGAATTCTTTAATCGAATGGTAACTTTTCAAAACATCTCATTTAGGGGTCGTTTTCTATAACTTGTCTTTGTACTATGAAGTAGCACCCCAAGTGACACAGTCTTCCGCTGTGATATTTTGGGGGTGTTACAGATTGGTATCAGAGCATTGGTTATAGAGAACTAGGTTGCATTTAGTACCTAGACTATAACTGCTATATACGTTTCGACTCTCCTCTTTATTTGCCTTTCACACACTACATACGCATATGCTTTTTGTTAGTTGTTTGTTTAGTTCCACGCTATTAGATGATATGACTTTAGTATTATAAGGAACCCCAGAATTTAGTCGAGTTATTAAAAATACGGAGCTCAGTAATAACTAATTATTTAACTTGATCTTGTGACAGTTCTCGTTTGATGAGACATAAGGCTTGAGTTAAATAATATTATTACTTAGCTTTAGGGATTTGATGACTTGGTTATCTTACTATCTGTCTTAGAAAGCGAGTTCTTGTGTCGAAAATTCTTAAGTAGGATGATTTAGAATCTCCTTATTTAAATGGATTGGGACGCCTCTTTATTTAAATAAAGAAATTGTAGATCACCGAACCATGAGTTTATGATCCCTTACTTACATAAATTTGGACGCTTCTTTATGTAAGTAATGAGTTATAAATAAGTGGGCTTATTTGTATCCGATACGACTCCTTAACCCAAATCTTAGATGAATCTGAGTGAACACCACTATTTTAAAGATCCTGAAACCTCGAATTTTCTTAGACACACCGTAAGTAGTTAACATAAATAGAACTTCGGGACGAAGTTCCCCTTAAGGTGTAGGTACTGTAACAATTTGCATTTTTGGGTTACTATTCATTTTCACTATTCACTTTTACTATTCACTCCCGATACCCGCACCTCCTGTTGACTAGTACATTTTGAATTACCTTACCTAATCATATACCTAGTCATCAACTAGATATTATTTTAGATGATATCTTACAAAATATCTCGCTGAGTGAAGTCAAGTTTAAATTCTCTTCTTAAATATCTTAACTAGATATTTACAATTCCGGTTTTAGGTTTTTATGAGTTTAAGTACGCCGATAAAAGTTATCACTCATTTAATAGGCTAATATAGAGTATATTGATAAGATTTAACATATTTTCCAGTTTAATATTTTTAAGATACCCAGTTTTAAGTTTCGTGACCTAAAGACTTACCGTTGGCAATTACCAGGACCAAAACTCACTTCCTAAAGGCAAGATGATTATTTAAAACTCTTAACCTCCTCAAAATAGCCATATGTGGCATTTTTGGTGACTAAGTAGGGCACTTGTCTTGGTTAGAATACATCTTACATAGGATTATTACAAGTGTTATGACTTACTAGTTAAGTCTTACACAATATCTTAAGTTTAACATCCTCATTACACTATAAGACTTCCCTTCTCATCCAAAGGCCAAAACTTATCCTAGTATCTTCCAAACACATCAAAATCTCTCCTCTTGGTCTCTTAGTGTCGTTCACAATCAATCCCATAAATTTATCCATAGTTAGATTTCATACTTCAAGTTATACACCAAAGTTGAAGGCCTTGGAGATCTCTACCTACTTCGTGTATTTGTTTGATGATTCCATGGAAGAATTAGAAGTTATACAAGGTGATTAAGGGCTGAATTCATAAGGTTCTTACAAGTTTAGATCAAGGTTATCAAGATTAGCAAGGGCGGTTAAATATTGGAAGCTAAGGATTTGGTTGAAAGCGTATAGGATATAGTGGTCCTAGCTAGTTCATGGTTCTAGTTAATTTCATCACAAGTATTTTAAGCGAACTCCTATGTTTACCCTTGATTACTGTAAATATTAGTATTTCGTATATGTAATATGTTTTATATGCTTATTATACTTGATTATGCTTGGAACATCGGACTAAAACACTAGAAACCGTCGAAAGGACTAGCTTTGCAAAACAGAAACTGAACAAGGACTGTAAACATAATTTATGGGAAAAATACGTGGACTAAGAAGCTTAGGTGAAAAAATAGGGAGTTAGATCAAAGTCTTATGGTCGTTTCGCCGGGAGGCTTGTGCCGTCACCCATCCCAATGATTAAACTAGAGCTAAAATGGTAAAACATGTCAAAATCTAAGTAACAGATTATATTGGACAAAACGTGACAGTTTTGGTCATTTTTGGAACTCGTCGTGGTTTTATGAAATGTAGATAAAACATAAAATTAAACGTAGGAAAAATCCTCACATCCTAAAGTTTTGTTCAACTCAAAATATGGCCTTTGCCGCGGGACTGCTGAGTGCTGTCTAAATTTTTGTATTAAAAACGCAAGTGTAAATTTGTAAATTGAATCATGTTATGATATAAATAAGGATGTAAAGTCACTAGAAATTATATATACATTTAAGTACAATTTCAAAGACATAGAAACCAATTTATGACTTTTTACGTGCTAAGAATAAACATAGAAAGTTAGAATAACTATATTTATAAAGACCGTAACGTGACGAATATTAATACTTGACCACTTTTACTTACAAATGTTATACATCCAAGCATAATGAATGTAATAAATATATAAGGCATGTTTATATATTCACTTTGTTGTTTTAGAACCTAAGAAACGACATCATATTCTAGGTTGCGCATAGAGACTTCCCGGCTTATCCTTCGATTTCGTTATACGTTTTGATATCATTAGTTCAATGTGAGTCATAGCCCCTACTCTTTTAATATTTGTTTAGCTCTTTGGGGAGATACATTTTCAAATAATTAAATGTTATGCTCGATTACAAAAATACTTCACTTGCTTAATTTATGTACATGACTTGCATTTACATAAGTACTTACATACATACATGATTGTGATAAATTTAATTGTGTTATTCAGATTTGTGTAACTAGACTTGATACAAATATACATCCTAATATTGCGATATTGGAAGGCCATTAGTTAGGATACATCCTAAGCGTCAGGTTTCGGAGATGAAGTAGAGCCTCATGACTAATTGCTTAACTATTGTGATGAACTTACACATGTCTTACTCATACTATATTTTAGCAGTGGGTTGTGAACACACAGGTTGCAAGTTTTGTATGGGCGGAATTTGCAACTGAGTGGATTTACAATGCCTTTGCTGTGTGAACATTCTTTAAAGCCTTTTCAACTTATTTAAAACAAACTCTATGAACTCACCAACCATTGTGTTTGACACTTTAGCATGTTTATCTCAGGTTAGTAATGTGATAGCTAGTGCGTGGAACATAGAGTCAAGCTGCATATTCTGAAGACTTACGCTTTTATCATTTACCATTCGAAACATTTTGTATACATTTATGCATCATACTTTTGAATCTCATGTTTGTAACTTTGAATTCATTAATCGAATGGTAACTTTTTAAAACGTCTCATTTAGAGGTCGTTTTCTATAACTTGTACTTTGTATATTATGAAGTAGCACCCCAAGTGACACAGGCTTCCGCTACGATATTTTGGGGTTGTTACAATAATTGTAGATAAAATTTGTGGATATTCATGTGCTACACAATCATAAAGGTACTTGGTTAAATTACCAATATTACGGCAGTAACGAATGTTATAACAAATGTATTATTAATTTAGAAGAAAAAAAGTACCTGATGAATCCTTGAAGATGTTGCTGGTCTCCTCTACAATCATTGCTATAAATTAATAAAAACATGCAGCCTTAGTTAAACATCATACATAAATTGGTTGATACATATGAATCTAAGTAATAATCGTACATGGACATACGCAGATAATACACGTTAAAAAATATTACCTAACTAATGAATGATTCATATGCATTCTATTAACCAACATACAACAACATATATAAATTATGATGTTGGATCGATATACTCTGATCAAACTACTTTGTAGCTTGTAAGGGTTTAACAATATTGAGTAAACTCAACACTATTAATATTGAAACACTGTTTTACCTTGTAAAGTATGCGGAATCTACTAACACAAAGCTTAAGAAGAACTTTTATATTAACCAAACTTTGAACCTGCTTTGTCACACAGATTCACTAACAATCCCTAACTATTATCAACTTTGATCGACTCTAAAACTTATGAGAACTTCTCAAAAACTTGTATCGACTAATACCTCTTAAGGCTCTTAATATAGATAACCTTAAGTCGGTTTACAGCATATAATCCTTGATCGACAAGTCATTATCCCTAACTAATTATAGAATATTCATTCAATGTTACACATTAATCCTTATCTAATATTGTACATCAGTCCTTGTTTCCTTCGAAGTACTTTAAATATTCATCAATAACAGCAGTACTTTGACTTTTTCCTTCAGCAGTACTTTGGCTTTATTCTTCATGCAGCAGTACTTCGACATCCAGAAGTACTTTGATATTTTATATCCCAACAATCCTCCCCTAACTTGAACTCCACTTGCTTGATTTCAAGTTTCTTTGTTGTCTTTAATCTTCAAATCTTTAATCATTCAGAAAGATTGTTTCTTTATTTCTTTGTCTTCTATCTGTCATGTGTCAAAGTACTCTTCATCAGCATCTTGTCTTTCACTATATCTTCTCAGCAACTCAGCAACATTTTGGTACAAAGATCATCAAATCTTAAAAGTTTCATACTATTCTCATCACTTCCAGGTGTGTTAACTCCTGTGAGAGGTGAATCATTGAAATTTATGATTTTTAGCAAATCATCAGCTATCAACGGATTTGATTTGTCTTTTCCAATAGCCGTTTGCTTTGGACTAGCCAACTCTTAATCACTTGGAGTATGGTGAGTTGATAACCATATAGTTTTTGGTAAACTATCAACCATAAACGGATTTGATTATCACTTCAGAGCCGTACCCTCATGATGAGTCAAACTCTTTCTTGTCTGTTAAACATGGTGAGTTGATTACCATTTGTTGTGCAGTATAAATACTAACACCATATATTGCTTTTCAAATCAAAACATTTTATTTTTATTTTAAAAGACTTATACTGGTTTATATCAGCAAGCAGTACTTTGTTAAAGTACTGTTTGTTTTTGCAGTACTTTGAAAAATACTTATTTTACAAAACAAATCATACCAGTATTATGCAATTTTACTCTTCAGACTTGACCCATCTGATAAATAGCTTGATAACATCCAAAGCTACTTCAGATTCATCTTCAAGTTCCATTCCATGATCCAGCATTCTGAGCATAATTTCTCTAATCAATGGATATCTCCTTTCAGCCAACATATGAATCATGGTACCATCTTCCATTTCTAGTGTATGAACTCCTGATGACTCAAAGAATCTCCATCTTGTTATTTTCCAATTCTCTTGATCATTCCACAAAGGATCAACACTTGTTTCTTCAGTTTCCCAAATGGTAATTAAGTCTCCAAGCAAAATTAATCCCACTCCTGAAGCTTCAATCTCTGCATAGTATGTCTGCACTTGTACATATAAGTCATATAAATCTGCCCTTGTAATACTGTGCAACACATCCCATAACATATTGAACGTTGTGAAGCTTTCATCTTCTCAGTGGATCATAAAATAATTCCCTTCTTTTGATTCAACCACAGAAAATGAGATTATCTTGGACTTCTTTCCAGAATCATCAATCTTCTTATTCTCAAAATCTACAACTCTGAAATAATTTCTAAGTTCATCAACCGTGTCTTCATAAATCATCTTCAGCCTTTTTGACAGTTGATCATCTTGAAGTGCTTTCTTCCTTTTCAATCTTCTTTCCTTAGCTTGTTCCTTTCTGATATCTTCTAATTTCTTCTTTCTATCAACTTCCATGGGCACAAAGCTATCTACTTCTCTTCTGATATCTTCTTGTACTTTGTCCCACAAAGCTTTCACTTCTGGATATCTTTTCAAATGTAAATTCTTGTATCCCTTCTTTCTTAAGAAACTTATCATCCAGTTCCTTTCCTGAGCTTTGGTCATTGGCTTCTTCATAATTGGCCTACTAACTTCTTCCAAATACTCAGCATCATATTCAGCTTGTTGCTTTCTAGCAAGCTCTAAATCTTCTGCAATCTCTAATTCTCTAATCTGAGCAAGAGAAAGTTTCTTCTTTTTCTTCTTAGTATCTTTTTTAACCATTATCCTTTTCCCTTTATCTTTAGGATCCAACTCTTCTGATTCAGAAGTACTTTCAACATCTTTTTGTGCAGGCTCAGAAATATGTATTCCTCCAGTAGGTCTCCTCAAATTCATCATAACTTGAGCAATTGTTTCATCATCACTTGCAGTGTGTACTCTTACTTCTTCTTGCTGTACAAGAGTAGAAGGACCAGCTTCATCTCCATAATTCATTGTAGAAGGTCCACCTGTAGTGACTTCACTTTCATTAATATTTCTAGAAGAAGTACCTTGCTCAGCAGTACCGTGCAGACTTATGTTTTCTGCAGCTGTACTTTGAACATTAGCACTTTGAATGTTCTGTGCACGCACATCCTGTTTAACATTTTCTTGCTCATCATCTTCTTGCTCAACATCTTTTTGCTCATTCTCTTTCTTTTGTGCAATATTCTCATCTTCTTGTGCAATATTCATATCCTCTTCAACATAGCTTTCTGGTATAAGAGTCTTTGGACTTTCTGGATATTGCCACAAATGAGCATCTTCTGAATTTTTAACTTCAGCATCATATTTATCCAAATTCTCATCTTGATTCCTCCCCAATTTGGTAAAAGTTGACCTCCTATGCTTCCTCTTGGATTTAGAAGACTTCTTTGAAGATTTTGACTTTGGCTTCTGAGACTGCTTCTTTTCTTTCACATAAAGCCTAAAATTTTGAACAAGAGGCCAAACAAATTTCTTTAACCTTCTGAACTTCTTTCTTAGCTTCTTGATTTCTTCAGCTTGAGCCTTAACAGTATTCTTCATCTTTTCCAAATCCTTAGCTAAATCAGAAGTACTCTCAGCACCTTTAATTCCCTCATCTCCTCCAGGTGTTTGAAATCCACCTGTGGAAGTATAATCATTGGGAGTAGTTACCTTTGAGTCCTCTGAAGCAGTACCTTTAGAATTAGTACTTTGTGGAGAAGTACCTTGAGCTGAAACAGATGTATCCAATGAAGCTGGTACTGAGGGAGTCCTGTTACTTGAAACAACATGCTGAGGAGAAACAATAGGTGGTGTAGGAGTATGTACTAAAGCAGAATGCTCAGCAGAATCAAGTTGATCATCATCATTAGAATGTGCAGACCCACTATTGTTTTCTTCATCCCTAACAGCTTGAGCTACCTCTAACATATAAGCATTAAGAGGTGTATTCCTACCCTAAAACTTAACTCCCTTATTAGACATAAAAGTGAACACTTTAGGTGGCATCCTAATGGTAGGTACATAATCTTGAGGTTTAGGTATCCCATCTAATGGAATCTCTAAAAGTAATTGAACAAATCTAGGATACATGAGAAAGGGTTTGCCAGCCTTAATATGAGTAAGCATACCTTCAAGGATCATGTATGAGAAATTGAAGGGTTGATTGGTAATAAGGCCAACAAAAGCAGAAGCTATGGAATGGCTAAACTGATCCCAAGCAGTACTTTTGGGACTCAAACAGTGAAGCAAAACGTGAATAAGAAATTTCCAATGAGGACTAACCATAACCTTCTGAAAAGTGAGCTTAGTCAAAGGACCTTCATACCCAATGTCTCTAAGTGTGTTCCAAATCTCTTGTTTTCCAAATAAAACAGAGCCTCCTTCATCATCAAATAACAGAGCCTCTCGGATTGAAGCTTTTGTGACACGAATAGCTCTCCCAGCAACTGTAGTAGTAATGATATCCTCGCCATCTTCAACCTGTGACCTTCCTGTATCCCAAAAAACTTGAATCCAAGGTCCAATATTCTCTGGGTTGACTAGGATTGAGTAACAGATGTTGGTTCCAGTGAGAAAGTCAATAATACCATGAAAATCAAGGTTATCTTGGGTTTTCTCAAGGTTTGCTATCATGTTGTGTTTGGTGTTGGTGCGTCGATTTGCCATGGTATTAGGGTTAGAGTGAGAAAAGTGATGATCGATGCAAAGTAGGTATGAGTTTATATAACAAGAAAGGTGAATAAGGTGAATAAAAAGAAAAGACATGAGGTTTTTATATAAGGATAAGATTACAAAAATCACGGTTAATTAATGATTTTACCGTTATTTTTGGACGTAAATATCCCATATCTTTCGAAAGATTGTTAGCTGCAATCTGACCGTTGGAACCGTATCTGACACG
Source organism: Artemisia argyi (assembly GCA_030686995.1). NCBI lineage: Eukaryota > Viridiplantae > Streptophyta > Magnoliopsida > Asterales > Asteraceae > Artemisia > Artemisia argyi. Next base: position 44,593,055 of record CM060696.1, read on the forward strand.
TCAGCGAACCCTTTAATAACACCAAGTAGTACGTTCCATAGAATATAGAGCAGTACCTTCCGTTATAATCTCACACAGTATGTTGACCAAAGTACTTTTCCACAAAAAAATCTTGAATGTTGACCATTTGACCAAAATATCTTTGAAAGTCAAGCATGATTAATGACTATCTCCCCATATTAAATCCCAAAGCTACCATGGTAAGTGAACATCAATATACTTCATTAAAAGCCCTTTTACCTTTACTTTGCTTATAAAAGCAACTTCACCAACAACTTGCAAGCACCGTAACTTTCTTTAACACAAAAACTAGTAAACACAATGAGTCACATTCCAATTGTGAACATCTCTTCAGACTCAGATGGTACCGCGGATTCAGAGATAAGTTAGTACTCTGATTCTGAGTTTGAAGATCCAGGATGGTTAGGTTATTTTCCTCCTCATGTACAATGGATAGGACTCCAAGAATCTTCTTCATCAATAAGTGCTGCCAACTCTACCATAACTGATGCAGGTAGTACTACCAACAAAAGCCCAAAAAGAAGAAAGTTGTCCCTGGTTCATCTTTGGCTAATGAGCTTCCACATGCTTTGACTCAAGCCCTGGAATCAGCAATACAGAACATGAAGTGGCCTGCTCCATGGAAAGAGAGACCTCCCAAACAGGTTCTTGGCTTGGCTTGCCCAAGAAAGCAGGCTTCTTTTGATGACAAGAGAAAAACTGCTCAAAAAGGAAAGCATAACTATGAGGGCAAGGGAAAAAGGCCTATGGAGTAGGGATGTGGAGCTTGGTGGTAGTCTATGGTAGTTGTTTGTCTGGTTTATCTTGTTTTTTCTGTGTTTGTATCTTGATAACAACAATGGTGATGTATGAATCCTTTGTAATTCTAGTGTTGAATGATGAATAAACTTGTTGCTTTTGAATGATACATATAGCCTCCCCTCAAATAATGACTAACTAATAACTATTAATGCCTCCCCTAAAAAATAGCTTACATATTAATCATACCAATACTCACAACCAAAAAGGTAAATCTTGAAACATCAAAGCCCTTTGTGAGTAGATCTGCTACATTATCATTAGTATGAACTTTAACCTCATTGATAAGCCTTTATTCATACCAATCTCTTATAAAGTGATGTATAATCTGAATGTGCTTGGTCTTGGAATGATATACTGGATTCTTGACAATACATATAGTACTCTCATTATCAATATTGACAGGAGTATTCTTGAAATTGAATCCATAATCCAAAAGCTGATTCTACAACCAAAGTACTTGTGCACAACAGCTTGCAGCAGCTACATGTAACACCCCCAAAATACCGCAGCGGAAGACTGTGTCACTGAGGGTGCTACTTCATAATACAAAGTATAAGTTATAGAAAACGAACCCTAAATGAGACGTTTTGAAAAGTTACCATTCGATTAATGAATTCAAAGTTACAAACATGAGATTCCAAAGTATGATACATAAATGTATACAAAGTTTTGAATGGTAAATGATAAAAGCGTAAGTCTTCAGAATATGCAGCTTGACTCTAAGTTCCACGCACTAGCTATCGCCTTACTAACCTGAGATAAACATGCTAAAGTGTCAACACAATGGTTGGTGAGTTCATAGAGTTTGTCTTAAAACAGTTGTAAAGCCTATAAAGAATGATCACATAGCAAAGGCATCGTAAATCCACTCAGTTGCAAGTCCCGCCATAAGAGACTTGTAACCTGTGTGTTTACAACCCACTGCTAACATATAGTATGAATAAGACATGTATAAGTTCATCAAAACAATTAAGCAATTAGTAGTGAGTCTCTACTTCATCTCCGAAGACCTCACTTGGGAGCCAATTCCCAAAGACAACTAGGAGCCACTTCCCAAAGAAAACAGGGAGCCATTTCCCAAAGAAAACTGGGAGCCACTTCCCAAAGATAAAAGTTTACCGGGAGCCACTTCCCAAAGTATAAAACAGTCATGTATGAATAAAATCAAGTATAATGCAATCAAGTATAAGACAATCAAGTATAAAACAATCAAGTATAAATGTTTTGAATATTTGTATAAGTAAGCAAGTAGTTGAGCATGTATCCCCCCCAAAGAGTTAAAACAAGTATGAAAAGAGTAGGGGCTATGACTCACCTTAAGCTTCTGTAATGAGAAATGAAAGTGGTAGTCGAATCGCGAAAGTCTCTAAGAGCAGCCTATAATAGAACGTTGCGACTTAGGTTTGGAGTAACGTCTAAGAATACGAAGAATTGCCAATATATGTCTTGCATAATGTTCATGATGTAGTACTTAGTATATAGTGTAAGTCTTTGAATATAAGTGGTTTATGAAACATGTATAGTTTGTATATCTCTTACTACCGTTCGGGCCGACATAATTCAGAAGTCATGGAGTAAACGTTCGAGGAGCCAGGACACTTTAATTCGTAAATCCACAACTCATCTCGACGGCTTACTCAATGAACTCCTCACATGAGGCTCCCTACTATTGTAGTATTTGATAACATATATATAAGTTTTGATCTATAAAAGTTATATGGTCTTTAGCCGTGGCTTTGCCGTGACCTTGGTCATTGTTACCATGGTCTTGAGACTCAACCTTTGCTTTAGCCATGGTTGTGGTCTTGGCTTTAGGTCATTAGACCTCTTGGTCTCATCTAATTATAACCATTATATAGTTACTTTGGTCTAAAAATGGGCTGTTAAGAATTTGAAGAAAATTATCACTCAGAAAGCATTTTCAGGGCTCGAGCTTCTTTGTTCCTGAACGAAAACGGCGTTCCGGACAACTTTCGTGTTTTAACTTTTTGTTGAATCGGAACAGAAGGGTGACTTTCAAATTGGCAGAATGCAAAACAGTAGGGTATAGGCAGTTTTGCCGTTTTGGTTTCGCTAACTTCTTATGGCCATAACTTTTGACTCGTGTACTCGTTTTAAGTGATTCAAATTGCTATGTTTTCCTTTTGAAGTCCTTTATAACAGTAAGTAAGTGTCAAATATCATAGTTATACTATTTTGGTCGTGGTTCCCCATAAAAATCACTAGTTTGCTTGTTTACTTGTCATAAGTTAACATATATATACATAACTTGTTTTATCCATTTTTAAACATCATGAACACAATAACAAGAACATATATAGCATGAAAGGAACACAAAGATCATGAAAATGTTAATTAAGCAAGGAGTATGTATAAGGGTTTGCTTACAACTTTTGGCTTTCTAAAGAAAGGAAGTCAAGTATAGAACTAGGACAGTAAACCTAAGCTTGTAAACCCTTTACCATAACTCTTGTAACCCTTGCTAGCCTTGATATAACCCTTGTGAAAATCATTTAACTTCAGCCCTAGTAACCTTGTGTAGCTCCTAAATCAACCATGAAATCACCAAACAAACTTGAGAACTAGGTAGAGAATACTAAGACCTTGAACTCTTATGTGTAACTTATAGTTTGAAGATCAAAGGATCATGGTGCTAGGGATTTGTTGTGTGGCATTTTTATTATGAAGAAAGGAAGAGATTAAGCTTGTATTTATACTATGAAGAGGAGGTTAGGAAGGTGCCTAGGAAGGTTCATTGAGGAGGTTAGTTTTTAGGATATTTTTGCTAAACTTGGAGACAAAGTTGTAAATAAGTATTGATCTAATGGCTAAAGTCATGAGTTCATGCCACAAGTGTGAATCCTACCCCCCCCCCCTAAGTCGGCCATATTGAGATAAGGGTGACTAGATGCAAAAACTTGGTATTATCCTACTTATGTAGCTAGTTTTGGACCCGTAAATTGCTAACCGTAAGTTGTTAAGTCACGAAACATAAAACCGGGTATCCTAAAAATATGAAACTTGAAAGTATGGTAAAACATGTCAATATACTCCATAATAAAATATAAAATGAGTGGTAGGTTCTATTGGGTTGCTCAAACCCTGCTAAAACTGGAAACACGGGTCTAAAACTCGTAATTCGCGTAAAACGTTGAACTGAAAAACGTAAAATTCCAAAACTTTTGGAATTGTCCTAAAATGAGAGAAAATCATATTTCTATTGTTTATAATGTTTTATGGACATATCGGGATGCTGGAATGACGTTTAAACCTAAAAGTAAATCTCGGACACGGCTTCGCGATTTTTGCAGAAATGATCCGACGAGTGTGAAATTCTCGGATTATCATTAAAATAGTTTAACTTACAAGAATATGAAATAAAATTTTTTGATGTGAATAGTAAAAAGTGAATAGTAAAATTTTCGGGAATAAAAGTTAACCTGAAAATGCGAATTGTTACAGTCTCTACCCCTTAAGGAGAACTTCATCCCGAAGTTCAGTTGATGTTAACTACTTACGGTGTGTCTAAGAGAATTCGGGATTTCAGGATCTCTAAAATAGTGGTGTTCACTCTGATTCGCCTAAGGTTCTGGTTAAGGAGTTGTATCAGATGTAAATAAGCCCACTTATTTATAACTCTTTACTTACATAAAGAAGCGTCCAAATTTATGTAAGTAAGGGATCATAAACTCATGGTTCGGTGATTTACAATTTCTTTATTTAAATGAAGAGGCGTCCCAATCCATTTAAATAAGGAGATTCTAAATCATCCTACTTAAGAATTTCCGACACAAAAATCCGCCTTCTGAGGCAGATAGTAAGATAATCAAGTCATCAAATCCCTAAAGCTAAGCAATAATATTATTTAACTCAAATCTTGTGTCTCATCAAACAAGAACTGTCACAAGATCAAGTTAAATAATTAGTTATTACTGAGCTCCATGTTTTTAATGACTCGGCTAATCTCTGGGGCTCATATAATACTAAAGTCACATCATCTAACAGCGTGGAACTAAACCAACAACTACCAAAAAGCGTATGTGTATGTAGTGTGTGTAAGGCAAATAAAGAGGAGAGTCCTAACGTATATAGCAGTTATAGTCTAGGCACTAAATGCAACCTAGTTCTCTATAACCAAGGCTCTGGTACCAATCTGTAACACCCCCAAAATACCGCAGCGGAAGACTGTGTCACTGAGGGTGCTACTTCATAATACAAAGTATAAGTTATAGAAAACGAACTCTAAATGAGACGTTTTGAAAAGTTACCATTCGATTAATGAATTCAAAGTTACAAACATGAGATTCCAAAGTATGATACATAAATGTATACAAAGTTTTGAATGGTAAATGATAAAAGCGTAAGTCTTCAGAATATGCAGCTTGACTCTAAGTTCCACGCACTAGCTATCGCCTTACTAACCTGAGATAAACATGCTAAAGTGTCAACACAATGGTTGGTGAGTTCATAGAGTTTGTCTTAAAACAGTTGAAAAGCCTATAAAGAATGATCACATAGCAAAGGCATCGTAAATCCACTCAGTTGCAAGTCCCGCCATAAGAGACTTGTAACCTGTGTGTTTACAACCCACTGCTAACATATAGTATGAATAAGACATGTATAAGTTCATCAAAACAATTAAGCAATTAGTAGTGAGTCTCTACTTCATCTCCGAAGACCTCACTTGGGAGCCAATTCCCAATGACAACTGGGAGCCACTTCCCAAAGAAAACTGGGAGCCACTTCCCAAAGAAAACTGGGAGCCACTTCCCAAAGATAAAAGTTTACTGGGAGCCACTTCCCAAAGATAAAAGATTACTGGGAGCCACTTCCCAAAGTATAAAACAGTCATGTATGTATGAAATCAAGTATAATGCAATCAAGTATAAGACAATCAAGTATAAAACAATCAAGTATAAATGTTTTGAATATTTTACAAGTAAGCAAGTAGTTGAGCATGTATCCCCCCCAAAGAGTTAAAACAAGTATGAAAAGAGTAGGGGCTATGACTCACCTTAAGCTTATGTAATGAGAAATGAAAGTGGTAGTCGAATCGCGAAAGTCTCTAAGAGCAGCCTATAATAGAACGTTGCAACTTAGGTTTGGAGTAACGTCTAAGAATACGAAGAATTGCCAATATATGTCTTGCATAATGTTCATGATGTAGTACTTAGTATATAGTGTAAGTCTTTGAATATAAGTGGTTTATGAAACATGTATAGTTTGTATATCTCTTACTACCGTTCGGGCCGACATAATTCAGAAGTCATGGAGTAAACGTTCGAGGAGCCAGGACACTTTAATTCGTAAATCCACAACTCATCTCGACGGCTTACTCAATGAACTCCTCACATGAGGCTCCCTACTATTGTAGTATTTGATAACATATATATAAGTTTTGATCTTTAAAAGTTATATTGTCTTTGGCCGTGGCTTTGCCGTGACCTTGGTCATTGTTACCATGGTCTTGAGACTCAACCTTGGCTTTAGCCATGGTTGTGGTCTTGCTTTAGGTCATTAGACCTCTTGGTCTCATCTAATTATAACCATTATATAGTTACTTTGGTCTAAAAATGGGCTGTTAAGAATTTGAAGAAAATTATCACTCAGAAAGCGTTTTCAGGGCTCGAGCTTCTTTGCTCCTGAACGAAAACGGCGTTCCGGACAAATTTTGTGTTTTAACTTTTTGTTGAATCGGACCAGAAGGGTGACTTTCAAATTAGAAGAATGCAAAACAGTAGGGTATAGGCAGTTTTGCCGTTTTGGTTTCGCTAACTTCTTATGGCCATAACTTTTGACTCGTTTTAAGTGATTCAAATTGCTATGTTTTCCTTTTGAAGTCCTTTATAACAGTAAGTAAGTGTCAAATATCATATTTATACTATTTTGGTCGTGGTTCCCCATAAAAATCACTAGTTTGCTTGTTTACTTGTCATAAGTTAACATATATATACATAACTTGTTTTATCCATTTTTAAACATCATGAACACAATAACAAGAACATATATAGCATGAAAGGAACACAAAGAGCATGAAAATGTTAATTAAGCAAGGAGTATGTATAAGGGTTTGCTTACAACTTTTGGCTTTCTAAAGAAAGGAAGTCAAGTATAGAACTAGGACAGTAAACCTAAGCTTGTAAACCCTTTACCATAACTCTTGTAACCCTTGCTAGCCTTGATATAACCCTTGTGAAAATCATTTAACTTCAGCCCTAGTAACCTTGTGTAGCTCCTAAATCAACCATGAAATCACCAAACAAACTTGAGAACTAGGTAGAGAATACTAAGACCTTGAACTCTTATGTGTAACTTATAGTTTGAAGATCAAAGGATCATGGTGCTAGGGATTTGTTGTGTGGCGTTTTTATTATGAAGAAAGGAAGAGATTAAGCTTGTATTTATACTATGAAGAGGAGGTTAGGAAGGTGCCTAGGAAGGTTCATTGAGGAGGTTAGTTTTTAGGATATTTTTGCTAAACTTGGAGACAAAGTTGTAAATAAGTATTGATCTAATGGCTAAAGTCATGAGAGCATACCACAAGTGTGAATCCTCCCCCCCCCCTAAGTCAGCCATATTGAGATAAGGGTGACTAGATGCAAAAACTTGGTATTATCCTACTTATGTAGCTAGTTTTGGACCCGTAAATTGCTAACCGTAAGTTGTTAAGTCACGAAACGTAAAACCGGGTATCCTAAAAATATGAAACTTGAAAGTATGGTTAAACATGTCAATATACTCCATAATAAAATATAAAATGAGTGGTAGGTTCTATTGGTTTGCTCAAACCCTGCTAAAACTGGAAACACGGGTCTAAAACGCGTAATTCGCGTAAAACGTTGAACTGAAAAACGTAAAATTCCAAAACTTTTGGAATTGTCCTAAAATGAGAGAAAATCATATTTCTATTGTTTATAATATTTTATGGACATATCAGGATGCTGGAATGACGTTTAAACCTAAAAGTAAATCTCGGACACGGCTTCGTGATTTTTGCAGAAATGATCCGACGAGTGTGAAATTCTCGGATTATCATTAAAATAATTTAACTTACAAGAATATGAAATAAATTTTTTGATGTGAATAGTAAAATTGAATAGTAAAAAGTGAATAGTAAAATTTTCGGGAATAAAAGTTAACCTGAAAATGCGAATTGTTACACTACATACTCTGCTTCAGTGGAAGAAGTTGCTGCAATTGTTTGCTTCTTACATTGCCATGACACTAATCTGCTTCCAAGATACTGACATCCTCCAGTTGTGGATCTTCTGTCATAGTTATCTCCAGCATAGTCACAGTTTGAGAAAGCTTGGAGATGGAAAGGTGAATCTCTAGGATACCATAAGCCTAGCTTAGGTTGTTGCCTAAGATACCTGAAAATCCTCTTGACAGCATTTAAGTGAGATACCTTTGGATGAACTTGATGTCTTGCACATAAACTTACAGCAAAAGTTATATCAGGTCTTGATGCAGTTAAATACATGAGACATCCAATCTTAGACCTGTATAGTGTAACATCAACATCTTCTCCATCTTCATCCTTTCCCAAAGGTTTGTTAGTATCCACTGGTGTAGATGTAGGCCTAACAGTTGTGAAATTGAATCTCTTAAGAATATATGCAACATACTTATCTTGACTAATATATATTCCACTACTTGACTGTTGCACTTGAAGTCCCAAGAAGAATGTTAATTCTCCCATTGAACTTATCTGAAACTCTTTCATCATAAGATCTTCAAATTCCTTCACCATAGTTTTCTTTAGTAGCACCAAAAATAATATCATCTACATACACTTTGACAAGCATGATATCCTTCTTATCTCTTTTGATAAACAAAGTCTTGTCAATAGCTCCTTTTCTATAACCATGTTGTAGTAGAAAATTGGAAAGCCTTTCATACCATGCTCTTGGAGCTTGATGAAGGCCATACAGAGCCTTGATTACCTTGTAGACTTTGTTTGGATGTGCAGGGTCTTCAAAACCAGGAGGCTGTTTGACATAAACTTCTTCTGTGATTTTACCATATAGAAAAGCACTTTTAACATCCATTTGATATACAGGGAATTCCATATAGGATGCAAAAGCCAAAAATAGCCTGATGGCTTCAAGCCTTGCCACAGGAACAAAAACTTAATCATAGTCTACTCCTTCTTCCTGTCTATATCCTTGAGCCACTAATCTTGCCTTGTTCTTGATAACATTCCCTCTTTCATCTCTTTTTACCCTGAAGACCCATCTAGTTCCAATAAGTTTCTTTCCATCAGGTAAATCACATAATACCCAAACTTCTTGAAGTTTAAACTATAGGAGTTCTTCTTGCATAGCTTCCACCTAATTTTCCTTGGCTAATGCTTGTTTGATATTTTTGGGTTCCTCCTGAGATAGAAAACAAGCAAATAAACACAACTTCTGATCCTTGTGATTCACCCTGTTTTGCTTGTAGATAAAACTAAGCAAAGAAGTATGTTGTTGAGACATATTCTTAGCCTTAGTCCTTGTGAGCACCCCTGAAGATGAGGGTCTAATTATGTTGGTAACAGGATGAGTTTTGTGAATTCTGAGAGTAGGAGTTGGTGAAACTTCAAGATCATCTTCCAAATTAGTTATATCAGGATCTTCATAAGAATCTGAGAAAATGCCTTCTTGATCCAATTCATCATCAGTGTCTTCTAAAGTAATCTTGTTTGGATCATCAGTATCTTCTAAGTCAGGCATATTAGAATCATCAACAACATCAGTATTTATCCAATTTGAAGTATCTAAAGGTTGAAAAGTACTTTCAAATGGATTAGCAGTACTTTCGGGTAAAGTACTGGATGTTTCCTTTGCCTTCTTCTTTTCTGCTTCATAAGCTCTCCTTAGTTCATCTTCATACGACTTAGCCATTGTTTCTTGAGAAAGCATCCTTGATAGTCCATCTTGAATGGCTTGATCTTCATCAGATACTGGTATTTGTGGTGGAACAGTACTTTGAGGATAAGCAATACTGTTAGGTTTAGCAGTACCTTGAGGCTCAGAAGTACTCGTCTTCTCATCATTGGCATTATGCTTTGGCTCATCTTCAGATCTTAAATTAACATCATGAACAATGTACTGTGCTTCTTCTTCTATTGGAGAAACTTGATTTTCTTCTCTTACAGGTACATAATTCATTGATGAAGACATTAAATCAAGATCAAACATCCAATCAGGACCTTTTCCTTTAGAATTTTCTTGTTCTTCCAGAAAATCAACATGAAGACATTCTTGAACCTTTTTGGTAGCCCTGTTGTACACTCTGAATCCTTTGCTATTGGTACAATATCCCAATAAATATCCTTCATCAGACTTCCCATCAAATTTGCCCCAATTATAAGTAGTATTTAGGATGGTTAGGGGACATCCAAAAGGTTTCATAAACTTGATGTTTGGCTTCTTTCCCATAAGTAACCCATAAGGTGTCCTCATTTGAGGTTTAGTCACTGATCCTCTATTCAACACATAACAAGCAGTACTTACATCCTCAGCCCAAAATGGAACAGGTAATTGAGAGTCTGCAAGCATTGTCCTTGCTGCTTCTATAAGAGTTCTATTCTTTCTTTCTGTAACTCCATTTTGCTGAGGAGTTCTAGCAATACTGAACTCTCTTTTAATTCCTTTCTTGGCACAAAATTCATCCATTAGCTGATTCTTGAACTCAGTCCCATTATCACATCTAATGCCTCTAACCTTGAGTCTTAACTGATTTTCAAGTGCTATTATAAGATCATGAATAGCATCAAAAGTTTCATCTTTAAAGCATAAGAAAAAGACCCAACTAAATCTGCTACAGTCATCTGTTACAACCAAGCAGTACTTCTTCTTGTTGAGACTAACAACTGAAACAGGCCCAAACGGATCCATGTGTAGCAATTCCAAAGGCTCTCTAATGGTTTTCTCATCAATCTTCTTACAAGAAGCCTTGTGCTGTTTACCCTTCTTACAAGCAAGACATGAGTGATCATTCTTGAATGTTTTAGAAGGTAAACCTCTAACTAAATTACCTCTGACTAGCTTATTGATGTTCTTAAAATTGACATGCCCCAATCTTCTGTGCCATTGATGTGCTTCTTCCATAGTTGCTCTTGCAATCAAACATGTTGCTCTTTCAACAGAGTTTACATTCTTTAAGTCTATGCTATACACATCATTAGTTCTTGTTGCTCTCAGCAACACCAAGTTTCTATCTTCTAACTGGAAATCAGGAGAAAGTATAAGACATTATGTGTCAAGGAATAACACAGGGTACTTCTTATCACAAATCTGAGAGACTGACAAAAGATTGAATTTGAGCTCCTTCACATATCTAACATCTTCAAAATCAATGTTTCCTGCCTTGATAGTTCCTTTGCCAGTAATTCTTCCTCCATCAGGATCATTCCCAAATGCAACTTTTCCTCCAAAATAAGCTTTAAAATCTGACAAGAGCTCCTTTTCTCCTGTCATACTGCCAAAGCAACCACTATCTACAATAAGATGATCTTTAAGCTCCTCCTCTCGGTTGCCCTGCATTCACATAAAAAAGGTTAGTTAATTTTAGGAACCCAAGCCATTACTGACTTGTGTTCCCCTTGTGGAGTGACATACTCAAAATTTTTGAGTATGTAATCACCACTGTCTTTGAAAGCATGATTAAGAATTAAGGTTTTTGTTTCCAAAACAGTTGGTTTTTCATGATCAATTTTCCCTTTTTCACCCTTAACCTCTGAAAGTACTGGTTCTACCCCAACAGTACTTTCTTTCTTAACCCATTTAGTTGTAACTTTAGGAGTTGGGTTCTGTGTTCTAGCATCTTTTCTTGTGTTGTAAGTCCTTCTAGGGTTGTAGTGATTGTACCTCCTAGGTCTTACATATGAGTGTTTGCTAGAGACATCCTGGTTAGGGAACTTTCTATCAGTACTTTGTGAAGGTACTGAGGGTTTGGAGTATGACCTTTTCTGATGAGGGTACCTATAGTCTTTTGAGAAATTACTATGGTTAACCCTATTTGTATAATTCCAAACTTGTTTGTTGTCCCTTGGTTTATTCTCCCTATGACTTGGTTGTGCAGTTCTGGTCTTTGGATATTTACTTAGGTATTCTGAATGATAATCACAGTCTTTAATCAAATGATGAGGACTATAACAAACATAATAGACCTTTGGACCAATATCCCCAAATCCCCTTCCATAAGAGTTTCTAAAATTAGCAGTATTTTGAAAGAATTTTCTTTGAGGTACTGCTGAGTGATCAGCAGTACTTCGAAAAGTGTTTGAAGGTACTGCTTGTTTTGAAAACTTGGTCTCTTCAACCTTAGGTGCTTCAAAAGACTTTTCTAAAGTTTCAGGGTTAGATTTACTTTTAAGCTTTTTCCTAAACTCTAGATTGTCTACACCATAACAGTCAACATCTTTCCTAGGTGGTTGAAAGCTACCTGGGGGGGGGGGGGGGTGAGGAACTGCATTATATCCCTTTTCTTTCTTAAATTCAGGAGGTGTTGGACTAGGGGATTCCTCATCACTAGAAGTGTTTTCATCTAGACTTATGAACTCTTCATCACTAGTGGAGGTATCTACTATAAGATTTAGTTCCTTGCCTTCATTGTTATCATTATCATAACCTAGGCCTATCTTAATATTTGATGTTCTTTGCTTTTCAACAAATTGTACATGTGACAGACCTGCCTCATTCCATACGGCAAGTTTTTCTAACAACTTATCCCTTTCAGCAGTCACTTTCTCTAGTTCAGACACCTTACAACCTAGTTTCCATTCACTTAACTTAACTAGGTAATCCTGTTGTTTATATGTTTCAAGCCATGCTACTTCATTGTTTTCATGTGTAATGATTTTGGCCTCCATTGACTCTAAAGTCAATTGATAACCAGTTATCTCAGCCCTAGCTTTTTGAAATTTATCTCTTTCAGCTACATATTCACTAACTAACTTTTGATACATATCGTTACACTTAGAGCATACCTCAGATTTAGTGGATGAACTTGGTGAAGCAGCTACCATAGCAAGCTGAACAAGTGCTTCTTCAAACTCCATGCTCCAATCAAAGCTTCCTAGACCATCTCTTGACTCAAAAGCAGCATATCCAAGCTCTTCATCAAATGCTGTGCTCCAGTCTTCCAATGCAACCATTGAATAGGTTACAGGTTCATCATCAAACTCATTGGACCAATCAATCTCTGATAGATTCTCTTGAGAAACCAAAGCTTTTGGTTTTGGTTCAGTAATTGGAATCTCTTTTCTCTCAGGATTGGGTGGTTCAATCATCTTGTTTGCTTGAAACTTTGCAAATTTGCATTCCCTTGCAAAGTGACCAGTCCTTAGACAGTTGAAGCACTCAATCTTGGACTTATCAAATGTTATTCCCTGTTTAGCTCTAAAATTGATGCCTTTACCTGTCTTATTCACATACTTCTTGATCCTTGCAGTGAGCATTGCTACTTGCCATCTGATATCAATTTCTTCTAAAGCATCATCATCTATTTTCAAAACATCTTCTTCATAGGTGACAGGTAAAGATGCTTGTTGAGCAAAGAATGAACATAGAACTTCATCTGAGGTGGGTGTAAGTGATTGTGATGAATTGGTGGTGACCATTGTTGTACATGGAACCTGTGTTTCAGTCATAGTACTTTGAACAGGATAAGCAGTACCTTTGTTAGAAGTACTGCTTCTCTTTTAAAAAGAGACAAAAGCTATGTTTTGGGGTTGCTGATGTGTGCTTGAACTTGTAGTACCATTCATCTCATGCTAATACACCTTCAGATTGTTGTAGAGACCATCAAAGTCCATAGTATCTAGCCCTGGTTGTCCTCTGATCATAGTAGCAACTACATGCCATTCTGATGGCAAACTTCTCAGGAACTTAAAATTAGCATCTTCAATTGATGCCTCAGCATCATATAGCTCAAGCATACTCAGAAGATGTTGGAATCTTTCATAAGCAGAATCAAGACCTTCTCTTTCTCCAACATCTTTTTGGAAGCATCATTACCTCCAAACTTCTTCTTTATTGCAGCCCATAGTTGTTTGGCATCCTTGGCATCATGAAACTTTAATAAGTGCCCATCAGGAATAGCAGAAAGCAGTATGTTGAGAGCTTGGTCTTGGTTTCTTTTGGTAGCAGCAGGTACAGTAATTTTAGGTGGTGTTGGTTGTCCAGGTACCTCTACTGGTTCTTCAATTTGCATGTTACCATTGACAATCACATCCCATAGTGCATGGCCTGTGATGGCAATGTACTGCCTCATCTTCATGGCCCATAGGTTGTATTCTCCCTTCTTAATAATAGGAATTCTAACAGCAGTGATTTAGGGAGCAGGTGCAGCTTCAGTCGACATCTTGAAGGGTTTGTAGTGAAATCGGGTTAAAGGTTTAAAGGTTTGTCTTCTTAATCAGAGTTTCCAACACAGGCTCTGATACCACTTGTTGGATCGATATACTCTGATCAAACTACTTTGTAGCTTGTAAGGGTTTAAAAATATTGAGTAAACTCAACACTATTAATATTGAAACACTGTTTTACCTTCTAATGTATGCGGAATCTACTAACACAAAGCTTAAGAAGAACTTTTATATTAACCAAACTTTGAACCTGGTTTGTTACACAGATTCACTAACAATCCCTAACTATTATCAACTTTGATTGACTCTAAAACTTATGAGAACTTCTCTAAAACTTGTATCGACTAATACCTCTTAAGGCACTTTATATAGATAACCTTAAGTCCGTTTACAACATATAATACTTGATCGACAAGTCATTATCCCTAACTAATTCTAGAATATCCATTCAATGTTACACATTAATCCTTATCTAATATTGCACATCAGTCCTTGTTTCCTTTGAAGTACTTTAAACATTCTTCAATAACAGCAGTACTTTGACTTTTTCCTTCAGCAGTATTTTGACTTTATTCTTCATGCAGCAGTACTTTGACATCCAGAAGTACTTTGATATTTTATATCCCAACATATGACAATAGTAAACAAAATTAATGTCACAACTCGTAATTTCATGTCCTTTTTCAAATGTCGAAATTTCATAATTTATTTCAGAAAGTTACTATTCATTTCTACCATTCATTTTACTATTCACTTTCACTATTCATCTCCGAAATTTTTATTTCATATTCTCGTAAGTTAAACTATTTTAATGAGAATCCGAGAGTTTGGCAATCGTCAGATCATTTCTGCAAAAATCACGAAGCCGTGTTCGAGATTTACTTTTAGGTTTAAACATTATTCCAGCATCCCGATATGTCCATAAAACACTATAAACGATAGAAATATGATTTTTTCTCATTTTACGACAATTCTAAAAGTTTTGGAATTTTATGTTTTCCAGTTCAGCGTTTTACGTGAATAACGCATTTTAGACCCGCGTTTCCAGTTTTAACAGCGTTTATGCAACCCGATGGAACTTACCATTCATTTTATATTTAAATTGGAGTATTTTGACAAGTTTAGTCATTCTTTCGAGTTTCCTATTTTTACGATACCCGGATTTACTTTTCGCGGTTTACATACTTATTCCAATCCAACCCATGTGCCACCCCCCCCCTTGTCCATGTTACTTCAACTTGACCAAATATTCACCAAAATGCCATCAATATTAGATATTTGCTAGATTTTCTTTCATTTCACAAAATCAACTAGAAACTTTTCATCTCTTTCTCTCTTCATCCTTGTGGATCAACCATCATCAAGAAGCAAACAAGAAACCATTAATTTTTCATGATCCAAGTATTTATCAAGTCTTAGGAGTGATCTAGTTAGGGTTTTGAAATAAAAACCACAAAGATTACTTAGATTTTCATCACCATTTCTTAATCATCATCATCAGGTAAGCTTTCCAAATATTTATCTTAATCTTACATACTACTTCATGATCTATTTTTATGTTCTAGTACAAAAACATGTAAGTTACATATGATATTTATACCACTTTTCAAGTATTTCTTAATTATTATGAGATTATAATTAACCTATGATTATTCCCATGTAACCCACCATAGTTGGTGATGTTTAGAACTCAATGACACCCTAAGAAGGTGTATGGTATGATTGAGTATTTGTGTAGTTGATTTGAGATAGTTTGGTTAAGTTTTCAAACTATATATAAGTTGCTGTCCATTTTTGAAAATCTGGAAAGATCAGGGGTTTCCGGGTAACATTGGGCTAAAGAATCAGAAAATACTTTCAAAAACAAAGCCGTGGGCGAAAGAACGGATTAAAACGGGTTTATAACGAAGGATATATGATTTTTGCAAGTTTAACGACGAAAACTATTATTTTCTAAAAATAGTAAGCTGTCACACGATTTTTATGGGTAAAATCAAGGTGTTAGACGTAACCTAGAGAAACCGAACTATAAAAAATATATTAGTATATGTCAATACGATTCCGGGGATATAAAGAACGTAGAAAACGAGTTTATAACGAAAAAGATACAAGCGTTTGAACTTATACGATTTTAATATTTTTGCTTCAGCAAAACACTTGAGAAAAATTTCCAAGTATTAACCATTTCGCCAAGTTACTAGGTTGAAAGCCATTTTTCTCATTGATAAACTCATTTCTTCAAAATTTACATCATTGACAAAAAGTTAGTTCACCCAGCCTAGTTTTCAAAACATCCAGCCGTTTGTCAAAACGATTTATAACGAATAACTTATGGCCTTCCAAACTTTCCCGAAAACTGCCCAGAATCTGCCAAAACAGCCCAAACACCTCACTTCGCGGCTATTTATCTTTATGATCGAAACCCGTATGGCCAAACTTCAGTTCTATGACTTTTTAGATAAGGTGAAAATCTTCCTAAAACTACTAAGCTGCTTTCCTAACTCTTAATATTCACTATTTCGCGACTAGTTTTGCGAGACCATTTTGGTTATATTTTCAAGTTATGAAAAGTGTTATTTTACGTCGAAAACCTTATATTTGCCGATAGAACACCAAACGAGGATCGTGGAGTACCGTTTCAACGTATTTACACGGGAAGTGTTTATTAACTTAATGAGACGTCAAAAATATATTTTTCAACGATAAGAGTTTTTTTCAAAACTAACGAGTGGTATCGATAACATACGTATTTGCATGTGTAGCATCATTTCATTTCTTACATTGACCATATCCTTCATATTAGGTTGCGGTTAGAGATCGTACCTCATTTCTGTGTATCTACTTTTGTCATCGTAGCTATCGCACCAGGTGAGTCATAGCCCCGCTTTTACTCTTTTACTACTCGTTTAAACTATTTGGGGGAGTTACATGCAAAAATACTTGTTTGATACTTGAAACATTTATACTTTTATACTAAGCTAAGTTTTTTAATACTTTTAGCAGAACTACTATATGTGCCTTAATGTGTAAATCTTGATTGTGTATTCTTGAGCGACGTATATCTTTGGGAATTGGCACCCAGTAGTCTCTTATCTTTGGGAATTGGCACCCAGTAGTCTCTTATCTTTGGGAATTCGCACCCAGTAGTCTAATATCTTTGGGAAATGGCACCCAGTAGTCTTTAATCTTCAAGCATTGGCATGTACACATATCGTATACACATATGTCTTAATCATACTATATATTAGCAGTGGGTTGTGAACACACAGGTTACAAGTCTCTTATGGCGGGACTTGCAACTGAGTGGATTTACAATGCCTTTGCTGTGTGATCATTTTTTATAGGTTTTATTTGTTAAACAAACTCTATGAACTCATCAACCTCGTGTTGACACTTTAGCATGTATTTTCAGGTATTAAGCAATGGCACGCTACAGGAGTCTTTGGCAGGGCATGGCATGGTTATAGAAGACTCTGATTATTCATTTGGGGACTGTTTTAAACTATTTTAAGGGCCTACTTCCGCATTACTTTTAACCATGTAAATTCAACATTTTTGATTAAACTATTTTATTCTAAATGATTCAAGTGAAAACCATTTTTGAACTTGTGTTGTAATACCAATTGAGTTACACCCCAGCTACATGTATGCTTCCGCTGGACCCGATTTTGGGGGTGTGACAATTAATATATGAATGTTTAAAACCATGCATGTTACCTGCTGGATCCGTTGTAATGTTGTTGTTTCCATCCTCATCCATTGATGAAAATCATACACAATCTTATCATTAAGGATTCATATCCATAGACATACATTAATAATCATACGTGAAAATATGAATCTAATTAATAATGATACATGAACATACACCGATTATACACATTAAAAAATATGACCTAACTAATGAATGATTCATATAAATTCTATTAACCAACATCCAACAACATATATAAAGCACGAAAATAGTAAACAAAAGTTATATATGAATGTTTAAAACCACTCATATTACCTGCCGGAACCGTTATAATGTTGTTGTTTCCATACTCATCTGTTGATGAAAATCATGAACAGTTTTATCATTCAAGATTCATATTCATAGACATACATTAATAATCATACATGAACATACACGTATCATACACATTAAAAAATATGACCTAACTAATGAATGATTCATAGGCATTCTATTAACCAACATACAACAACATATATAGATCATGACAATAGTCAACAAAAGTTATATATGAATGTTTAAAACCATGCATGTTACCTGCTGGATCTGTTATAATGTTGTTGTTTCCATCCTCATCTGTTGATGAAAACCATGCACAGTCTTATCATTAAGGATTCATATTCATAGACATACATTAATAATCAATCATGAACATACGAATCAAATTAATAGTCATACATGAACATACATAGATCATACACATTAAAAAATATGACCTAACTAATAAATGATTCATATGTATTCTGTTAATCAACACACAACAACATATAAAAATCACGACGATAGTAAACAAAAGTTATATATGAATGTTTAAAACCATGCATGTTACCTGCTGGATCAGTTATAATGTTGTTGTTTCCATCCTCACCTGTTGATGAAAATCATACACAATCTTATCATTAAGCTAGGATTCGTATACATAAATATACAATAATAATCTAACAAATCAAAAAATCACTTGTAGAATCAACTACACTGTTCTGAATTTTCATCTTACTTGCCCCAGTTTCAGTCATCTTCTTCAAGCTTGACCTAGTAAGCCTGGCAGAGTATCTTTGTGGCTGCATACCGATATATAAACCGTGTATAATGTGTGTTTGACAATGAATCATGAGAGTATACAATAAGTCATATATATATATATATATATATATATATATATATATATATATATATATATATATATATATATATATATATATATATATTGTAGAATTAGGTTAAAACAACCTTCATAGTTGATCCGATTTGGTCTAAGATCACAATGAATATTTTCCGTACTTATCACATTATAAATACCGGTTTTAATTTTATTATCTCCAATTAAATTAAAGGAATAATCATTTTCTGACCCTTATAAAACTTTTTTTACAGAATTTCTTCAAAAACATGTGGTGGTTTAATGGTTAAGATACCACATAAGATATTAATAGTCAAGAATTCGAATCCTTCTAGTGTTTTTTGACATGAAAAAAATTAAATCCGTGATTTAAAAAAACAAATTTCCTATGTGGACATAAGTGTGATGACACGACCTTTCAAGTGATGAAATGGACATATTGCTGATGATGTGACGTTATCTAGTCATACGCCTCTTATAATAAAAAGTGTAGGAAAGATTGTGCGAGTGACATGTGTCATCCGTATTCCACATCATATGACATATGTCACCCCCTCCCTCCGAAAAAAATTTTTTCCCTCCAAAAAATTTTTTAGGGGCAAAATTTTTTTCCTGCCAAAAAATTATTACTGCATCACAGTTATAAAGTTACTGCATCACAATTATTATTTAGTGAATCACAATGATGATTTAGTGTAATAAGGTTATAAGTTACTACATAACAGTTGGTGCACTTAATTGTTAACTATGATGCAGTAACTTATAACTGTGATGCATCACAGTTATAAAGTTACTTCATCACAATTATGATTTAGTGCATCTCAATTATAATTTAGTGCATCTAAGTTGATGCACTTAACTGTTAACTATGATGCGGCATAACATATCAGTGTGATGCACCAAAACTTATAATTGTGATGCAACAAAAGAATGGTGCATCATACTTATAAATTTTTGGCGGGAAAAAAAATTTTTTTGCACATTTTTTTTTTTTTTTTTTTTTTTTGCGGGAAATCTATTTATCGGGGGGTGGGGGTGGGGTGGGTGACACATGTCATATGATGTGGCAAGGTGACACATATCGCTCCCACAATGCTTCCTAAACTTTTTATTATAAGAGAGTTTTTTGAATAACCCCACCCTATATATCTACATATTATATATAACAGGATGCGTACGACGTCATTTATTCGCCATGTCCAGTAATCAGGCTGAAACGCCATGTCATATGTCCATGTCGTCTGCATGCCTTCATTATTTTGCTTTTAATTTTATTTCATATGCCATGTCATATTTTTTTAATTCCATGTCATTAACTAGTTTTCTACGTGTGCAATATTTGTTAATTGCTTCCTTTTTTTCTTTTTCTTTTCTTTTCTTTTTTTTTTTAATAAATTTTGGTTTTAAATCATTGATTAAAAATGTCATTGGCAAGCTTCGAGCCTTGGATCTGTTAGTTTATTGATAAGGATCTTTACCAGTAGACCATTTTATTTTTTGAGATATATCATCCTAAACTATATATATAATGTTCAAAGGAATTCGTATACCATGTATTTGAAAATTTTTATTTATTTTGTGGAAGATATCTTTTAGAAGATAATTTCAAAGAAATTCGTATAACATGTTTTAAAAAAAAATTGTATAATTTATGAAAGATATCTTTTAGAAGATAAGTTTAGAATGTATTTTTTATTTGGAAACTGAATATATTCTTGGTATACGTCTCTTCATCTTTAACATAACTTGACAGTATATATAGATCATAACATAGCCATTATTGTCACGTCAAAAATCGAGAAGCCATATTCAGATAAATAAATTACATTTTGCAGGCTCGAAGACAATCTGCAAGGCTTAAAAGAGTATCCGAGAAGAAAAACACCGAGTCTCTTTCGGAAGGTTGGTTTGTAACAAATAATTTATTCATTGAGTTGTTATGTTGTTATTTATGTGGTTGAAAAATCTTTCATCTGTGTCGTTGCATAATAGTTTTCTAATTTATTATAGTTGTTGAACCACAAAACAATATTATCATGGAGAAGAAAAACTCTAAAACTCCTCCACAAGGTATTGTTTTGTTAGGTACGTTTACATGTGGTGTGCATTAATATTAATAATATAAACATGCACGTTTATGATTATGTGACAGGAAAGCCTCCACAAAGTTTGTCTGCAAATGTCGACAAATCCATGTTTGAATGTGATACGCCAGGCAGAAGATCTCGCCATGATGTTTCTGAAGTTGTTACACAATCAACAGGTAGTAACCTTTTTAATGTTTTATTTAGATGGATTATACATGTTGTCTATATTTTGGTAATTAATTTATAAATTCTATATCAGCACCGAAGAAAAGTTTGGTACAACAATCTACCTCAACTGTAATGGAAAACTCCATATTTGAAAGTGATACACCTGCTAGAAGCTCTGGAAAAGGTGGTACTAATGTTGTTAACCAGGCAGTATCTAAACCACCTAAAAGGAAAGTTTTGGTAAATCTATATGTTTTTAAACTATTTTTCACATATTATAAAATGCTTTTATAGCATATTTATTGATTATGTTATGTTAAATATATATCCATTAAATAACAGGTTCTAATTGATCATTGAAAAGAAAAACTATGAATGAATCAAACTTTGTTGAAGCACATTCCACTGATGAAAATTCTGAGCTTGATTCTTCCAGCTTTGAGACTCAGTTAGGTAGGAATATTTGTTTTTTAAACCCTAAAATTTTATGAATGCATATAATATAACAATTTGTTTAATGTTTCTTGCTAGGGAAAACATCTTTAGATGTTGAATCTAAAAGGTTGGTCTACACTAGAAATCAACTAAAAGATCCTTGATATCAATCAAAATTTTGATATCAGATAACATCTTCGGCTGTACATTCAAACAGAGTCCATAAAACTGTGATGAATACATCATCTTATGGAAGTCTTTCAACAGGTTTTGTATTCAGTTTAAGAATAATATATATTTTGATTCGATTAATTTATATAAACTACATTGTCATAATATCTTTGTGTATTTGTAGGAGGTAATTCAAATCAAAAGCAAAACAATGGAAAGAGTATGTCCAATGTTAAAAGTTCTACACCAGGTTATTTAAAATGTTTGATTCATTATACATTATGATTTAATAGAGTACAAAAAAATAGTAATATGTTTTTGTATTTTGACATTTAGTGGTGAGAGAGCGAACAATTACTCTCATAAAAGATATCAGTCCGATGAATTTAAGCATGGCGATTAAAGGAAGGTGCCTCTCCGTATGGCCTTCACACAAGCTTAATGAAGAACACGATCCTTACAGTCTTTATTTTGTTTTCCAAGATGAAGAGGTAACTCAAATTAAATTAGTGATTATTTATATCTATGTCTATTTATTTTACATCATTAATGTTTGAATTTTGTAAACTGTCAAACCGTATTCAGATTTACATCAAGAAATAGTTTATGTTTAAAGTTGAACCTCTTTTACAAGAGGGTCAATGTTACATAATCTCTAATTTTAGAGTGGCTGAGAATGCTGGAAGGTTACCTTTGTTACCAAACCATTGGAATATCTTTTTATAAAGGAACTGAGTACCACGACACTGATTGTGTTGGTACGTGTTTCTATAAAAAGTATAGGCAACATTTGACATTATTGAAAAATTTATTTGCATAGTTTTAATAACTGATTTTTTTTAGATATCGTTGGCACAGTTGTAGCTATTGGTAAAATAGTGACTGTGACCAGTGCTGGCGGTCCTAAGATACATGTAACAATTCGCATTTTCGGATTACTATTCATTTTTACTATTCGCTTTTTACTATTCACTTTCACTATTCACTCCCGAAATTTTTATTTCATATTCTCATAAGTTAAACTATTTTAATGATAATCCGAGAGTTTGACACTCGTCGGATCATTTCTGCAAAAATCACGAAACCGTGTCCGAGATTTACTTTTATGTTTAAACGTCATTCCAGCATCCCGATATGTCCATAAAACACTATAAACAATAGAAATATGATTTTCTCTCATTTTACGACAATTCCAAAAGTTTTGGAATTTTACATTTTCCAGTTCAGCGTTTTACGCGAATTACGCGTTTTCAGCTTACGATTTCCAGTTTTAACAGCGTTTAAGCAACCCGATGGAATTTACCACTCATTTTATATTTTATTATAGGTTATATTGATAAGCTTAATCATTTTTATAAGTTTCATATTTTTGGGATACCCGGTTTTATGTTTCGTAACTTTACGACTTACAGTTAGCGATTAACGGGACCAAAACTCACCCCATAAGTCAAGATAAGTATCCAAGTCATGCAAAACTTATCCAAAACAACTAAACCTCCTCATTCCTAGCCTATTACACGTTTTGTATGAGTAATAGGATAGAACATGCTTAGATTTATCACAAGTGTAAGTTTACTTAACCTAAAAGACTTCTAAAACCTTACAACTCTTAACCTCCTCAATGAACCTTCCTAGGCACCTTCCTAACGTCCTCTTCATGCTATAAATACAAGGCTCATTCCTTCTTTTCTCTTCATTCCAAACGACACACATAATCCATAAACCTTGATCCTTTGATTTCTGAGTTATATGTTACATACCAAAGTTGAAGGCATAGTTAGTCTCTACATGAATCAAGAGTTTGTTTGGTGATTCCATGGTGGAATTAGGAGCTACACAAGGTGGTTAGGGGCTGAACACATAAGTTTCTTACAAGGTTTGACCAAGCCTAGCAAAGGTTAGCAAGGGTAGTGTTGAAGAATTGGAAGCTAGGGTTTTCGATTGAAGGATTTAGATCTTGTCTTAGTTCATGAGTTCCCATTTCATTAAGGCCAAAAGTTGTAAGAAACCCTAATACATTTTCTTGCTCAATATCATTTTCATGCTTATTATGTTTCATTCATTCTATATATGGTCTCTGTGTTATGTTTATGATGTATAAAAACTATTAAAACAAGTTTTGGAAACTATATATTAACTTATGTTAAGTAATCAAGGAAACTAGTGACTTATATTGAGAACCACGACCAAAATTGAGTAACCATGATATGAAACACTTACCTACTGTTATAGAGGACTTAAAAAGGAAAACATAGCAATTTGAACAACCTAAAACGAGTACACGAATCAAAAGTTATGGTCATAAGAAGTTAGCGAAACCAAAACGGCGAAACTGCCTAAAACAAGCTGTAAACATTCTGACCTTTTTGAAAGTGGCACTTCTGGTCCGATTCATCAAAAACTTAAAACACAAAAGTTGTCTGGAACGTCGTTTTCATTCAGGTTTATAGAAGCTCGAGCCCTGAAAACGGTTTACGAGTGAGATTTTTCTTCAAATTCTTAAACAACCCATTTTAATACCAAATGACCATGTAATGGTTATGTCTAAGTAAAACCAAGAAGTCTAATGACCTTAATGCCAAGACCACAACTATGGCTAAGGCCAAGGATGAGTCTCAAGACAATGGTAACAATGACCAAAGCCACGGCAAGGCCATGACTAAAGACCATATAAACTTACCTAGGCGAAAACATGAACTATAAAGTTAATGGCAACGTTAACATCCAATTTGGATCTGCTCCATCAAAATAACTATGAGACTCATTTCAATTCCTTTAGGAAATATAGCATCTAATCTAATCATGATATAGCATGCATGCAAAAACACTTAAGTAAAAGAACAAACAAGCAATAAATAATAAGCTAGAGGAGACAAATAAAGGCAAGGGAACTAAATCTTCCTATGGCAACTATCTTAGATCAAAGGCAAAGGTAACTAGTGAGTCAAAAACTAGTGATGAAACAAGATGACAACATTATGAGTGATTTTGTCCTAGTGTGTGCCTATATGCAACAAATGTGGAGTTGTGATTGTTTCAACTCCTAAATGCAAACAAAAATAAGTTTCCTAAGAAACAATCCAAAATCTCCTTGATTCAATTTTTGCTCATTTCAAGAATGTCAAAGATATATATTAGATTATATACCTTGACAATTTATGTGAGAGTTTATGCATGATTTCAGAAAAAGGTTTTTAGCATTTGTCAATAATGCAAGAAAAAATGATGTTCACGTAATTCCTAGATGTGAGAATAGTTTAAAAAATTTTGATTGGGTTTTACAAGAGAGTATATGCAAAGAAAATAAGGTTTCCCAATCTTTAATTTTGTGCGAAATAGATTCCTAGACTTAGAAATTGAGAAGTGGAAGAAAAGTAAATATTATGCAAATTTTATGCAAGAAAAAAATTTGTCTAAATGCAATAAAATTTAGTCAACTTGTTCCATCATTCCTAATCCTAAACGCAAGTGATTGAATAATTCACTCTTAAGGGGTTTAGTGAATATATCCGCAATGTTATCTTCCGATGCAACTTTTTCTATCAATATGTTTCCTTTTTTTACATTATCCCTAAGTAAGTGGTGGCCTATTTCTATATGTTTAGTCCTATAGTGTTGCACCGGATTTTTACTTAAATCTATCGCACCTTTGTTATCGCACATAATGGGAACATTTTCTAACTTAATGCCATAGTCTATGAGAGCTTGTTTCATCCATAGTGCTTGTTGATATGCCTTTCCAGCGCTTACATATTCGGCTTCGGTGGTAGAAATAGCAAGAGCGGTTTGCTTCTTCGAAAACCAAGATGTTAGACAACATCCCATAAATGTGCAAATAACGCTAGTGCTTTTTCTATCTACGTAGTCTCCCGCATGATCCGAATCTGCATAAACGATGGTTTCTATGCTGGATCCCTTAGGATACCATAATCCTAAGTGTATAGTGCCTTTAATGTATCGGAAGATACGCTTAACCGCTTCTAGGTGAGAGGTTTTGGGATCCTCTTGAAAACGGGCACAAAGGTAGACACTAAACATGATATCGGGTCTACTTGCCGTCAAGTATAGTAGACTACCTATCATTCCCCTATACTTGGTGTTATCTACGGGCTCACCTTCATCATCCTTTGTGAGTTTCACTTCCGTAGACATGGGAGTTTTCATTAGGCCAAATTTCTTAAGCATTTCCTTAATATTCTTTGATTGGTTAAAGAATATTCCATCTTCTAATTGTTTTATTTGTAATCCTAGGAAGAAGTTTAGTTCACCCATCATACTCATCTAAAACTCATCATGCATGATTTTGGCAAAATCATCACACATGTCTTGACAAGTTGATCCAAATATAATGTCATCAACATATATTTGAACAATGATGAGATTTGGGTCTTTCCTTTTAGTGAAAAGAGTGTTATCTAACATTCCCATGGAATAATCATGTTTAATAAGGAAAGCTTTTACTCGATCATACCAAGTTTTGGGAGCTTGTTTGAGTCCATACAAAGCTTTCTTTAACTTATAAACATAATCAGGTTTTGCGAAGTCAGTGAATCCTGGAGGTTGTGCCACATAAACCTCCTCATTGATAAAACCATTAAGGAATGCACATTTCATGTCCATTTGGAATAACTTAAAATCTAGGGCACACACATAGGCAAGTAATATCTTAATAGATTCTAGTCTAGCTACGGGGGCATAAGTTTCGTCATAATCAATTCCTTCTTGTTGATTATATCCTTAGGCAACTAACCTAGCTTTATTCCTAGTTACTATTCCATTTTCATCTAACTTATTCCTATATACCAATTTAGTTCCAATGATGGTCATATTCATTGGATTTGGGACTAATTCCCAAACATCATTTGCCTTAAATTGATTTAATTCTTCTTGCATAGCTATAACCCAACTTTCATCTTTTAAAGCCTCATTAATATTCTTAGGTTCTATTGCTGAGAGGAAACAAAAGAAGTTATTTTTATCTTAGGCTTGTGACCTAAGGGTTCTTTGGTTAAGATGTCCTATTATATTATCTAATGGATGTGATCTAGATTCTTTAACATTTACAATTTCATTATTTCCTAAGTCAATGTCTTCATTATCATTTCCTATGGGTTTTGTTTTACTAACCTCAATAGCTTCATCTTCTACTAAGTCATCATCTTCTAAAGGTATAGTTTTAGGAGGAGGTGGTGTTTCATCAAATGTTACATTTAGTGATTCTTCTACTTTCATAGAGTGTTTGTTAAGTATTATATATGCTTTACTATTTTGTGAGTACCCTAAAAATATTCCTTCATATGATTTAGGCTCAAACTTAGTGAGGTAATCCTTAGTGATTAGAATATAACATTTACTACCAAATACCCTAAAGTAGCTCAAGTTTGGTTTTCTACCTCTTAGTAACTCATAAGGAGTTTTTCCTAGAATTCTCCTAATTGATACCCTATTAATAATATATGTTGATGTATCTACAGCGTGACACCAAAATTTTTCTGGGATGGATTGTTCGTTTAACATTGTTCTACTCATTTCTTATAATGACCTATTTTTTCTTTCTACTACGCCATTTGATTGAGGAGTACGAGGAGCGGAGAAATTGTGAGATATTCCATTTAAATCACAATAGTTTCCGAATTGCACTTCGTTTTCAAATTCCCTACCATGGTCCGTCCTAATGGCTACTATTCTGCATCCTAATTTATTTTGAATCATTTTACTAAATATTTTGAATTTTTCAAAGGCTTGGGTCTTGTCACTTAAAAACCTAGTCCACGTGTATCGTGAGTAGTCATCTAGTATTACTAAGGTATATTTGTTTCTTCCATAGCTCCGCACAGCGGATGGACCAAAAAGATCCATATGTAATTATTCTAGGCACCTAGTAGTAGATACTATATTCTTAGCTTTGTGACTAGCATGAACTTGTTTCCCAATTTTACATGCATCACAAAAGTGCTTATCATATTTTAGATTAGGCAAGTTTCTAACTAGTTCTTTAGAGGTCAAAGATTGTATTTGTTGCATGTTTGCATGTCCTAATCTCCTATGCCACAATGTGGAGTTTTCGTCTAGGGTAGATAGGCATATTCTATCCTCAGGTTTGTTTCCTAGTTTCATAACATATATGCCTCCTTTCCTAATTCCTCTACCTATAATTTTTCCATTCTTAACTATTTCGCTATCCTCTTCGGTAAAGGTAATTCTACATTTATTATCGCATATTTGCCCTATACTAAGCAAGTTATATGTTAAATTATCTACATGCTCAACATTTTCAATAGTAAGTGAGTCTTGAGAAATCGTACCTTTGCCAATGATTTTTCCACGCAAGTCACTACCGAAAATAACGTTACCTCCATTGTATGCCTTATACGTAGAAAATAGCTTGCGGTTCCCTGTCATGTGCCTCGAACATCCGCTATCCTTAATCCATTCGTCAGGCTCCAAGTCAATTCCTAAACATATTTCGTTGGTTGCTTTTGCCACAAAGCATTTTTCGTTTCTTTGTTTTTCCACTTCTTCTTTGTCACTATCACTCCATGTTCCGCTAATGAAGGCGCCTTGATTTTCATAACCCGGCGGCTTTAGACATTCACCAATGAGATGATTTGGACTTCCACATCTAAAGCACTTTCTATTCCCGTAGTTATTACTTCTATTTCTTTGGAACGGTTTTCTTTCGTCTCGTGGTGATCTAGTGAATCTTCCTCGTCTCTTGAAGAATTTCTTGAATTCTCTTACGGCCATTGCATATTCTTCGTCTTCACTTTCGTCACTTGAGTCATCATCGTCACTAGGTTCCTTTTTGGCTTTTAGAGCAATGGATTTAGTTTGTTCTTTCTTGACTTTGACCGTTTCCGAATCTCTTCTAATAATTTCTTCATGGACCTTCAAGTTACCAATAAGTTCATCAAGTGATAATGTCATCAAATTCTTTGACTCTTCAATTGCCGTGACCTTAGCTCGCCATTTTGGATGCAATGCCCTAAGAAATTTCCTAACACAATTTTTACTAGAAAATGTCTCATCAAGTGCTTTTAAACTTGTGATAATAGTGTTGAATTTAGCAAAAGCATTATCAATTGATTCCTCTTCTGGAATCGTAAATTGTTCATATTGTTGTACAAGAAGATCTATTTTATTATCTTTGACTGGACTATTACCTTGGTGAGTAATAAGTAGTGATTCCCAAATTTCTTTGGCGGTTTTACACATAAAAATTCTTTCATATTCTTTACGTGGTAACACATTAATAATTACCATTTTAGCCTTCATTATTTTTAGCTAGTTTCTTTTTCAAATCATTATTTTGTTTTTCAAAAGGTACAAGTGTCTACACAGAAGACCATTCCTTAGAGTCACTTTACTATAGTATAGAAAGTGAAGGTCCGTATCTAACAGAACTTCCCGATATTCAAGCCATTAAACAACACGTGTTAACCCGTCGTGAAGTCTACACGCATCAAAGGCGTGATGGGACAGTTCTAAATCTTGATCCAAACCGGATCTATCTTAAGGAAATCCTTCCCGACCTCAGAAGTTGGGAACTTCTTATTCAAATTTCATCAGTCTCGCGGCAATCGGGATCATGTTCCAGCTTGTCTAGCCCACATGCTCTTTTGTCTGAGTAACGAGGTTCCTTACAACCTCGCATAGTATATGGCAAAGAGAATGGTTGATATCCATAGTCGGTCCGATAAAGTCATGCCATATTGCATGTTACTTACTCGTCTCCATCGGTGGGTCATGGCCCATTACCCACACCTTGAAACCATCAATTATTACCTCGTCGATCCCGTCATGAAACCTTTTTGTAGACCACAACGTCGCACAAAGCAACGTAGTGACAAAGGGTTACCACGTGGTCGTAAATCCACTTCTGACGCCACTTTCTCATCCTCCTCCTTTCATCATGGGTCATCATCTGATCGTATGGATGAAGATGATGGTGACATGAATGAAGAAGAAACTTCTAGTGCTCGTATTCCCTCTCCCGACACATACTTTTGCAATCTTAATACATTCGACATCAGAATGACATCCGATCTTGACTTTAGAGAGACCAATTTAACTGGTCTCATGCAAAGGCAGACCGTTATGATGAACAGACATGTGTCGATGCACGAGCAGACTATCAGAGGTTTCAAGTCGATTGGAAAGGCAATTAAAGTCATCGGGAACAAGTTGAAGAAATTATGGAGGTCAAGAAGATAAAAATAGTATTTAACTATTACTAATTAGTGCTTCATCTAACTATTCTATGAATTTGATTATAGCTTTATAATACTAACCTTGCATGAACTATTTTGGGTCTGTCTTATCATTTTACCACCCAAAGGTAATTAATCAAGCTTTATTCTTGGTTAACTTTGGTCTCATGATCTTTGCTTAACTTTATTTTCTTACATGCTGCTAGATGATCATAACATGTGCTTGGATTATTTTATGTGCATCTTTATAGATGATGATTTGCATGCCTAACTAGTAGCCTATTTAGTAGATTAATCACATAATCATGTTTGTTTCTAGTCATGTGCATGGTTATGAAAACCATGTGATTATTCTTGAGTGGATTGAGGTATTGGGATTTGCTGCAAATACTTCCCCTAGAATTACCCATTTAAGTAGCCTAAAACCTGCAGAATTGGAAATTTCGCCACCAGCAGTTCACGGCACCACCAAATGGGGCACGACACCACTAAATTTAGTGGTACCGTAGGGTATTTAGTGGTACCATACCCTGGAAACATGAATTTCACTATTCCCTTTTTCTTTTTGACCTATTTTTCCTTAGAATTCTGCAACCTTGAGCTGATCCCTATGATCACACTATCATAAACACATAATCCTATCACCAATGCATGCTTGAATGTGGTTATTTAAGCTCTTATCATGTAACTTCTTAGCTCACAAATCACACATCAATCAAAAACTTTAAAATTGTGGAAAACTAGAAGGGGGGTTGAATAGTTTTACGTCTTTTTAATTTGTTACAAAAGATTGTTTGAATGTTTTCTTTATTTTCAAAAATTTAGATTCGAAAATATGTGATTTCAAGTCTTGCACAATATGAACAACAATAAATATGTACGATATAGCAATAATAATGTAAGTAAAGAAATAAATGAGAGATGGAAAGATCGAACCGCGAGACAAGAGATTTATAGTGGTCCGGCTACAAGGACACCTTCCTTGCCCTACTCCACTCCATGAGCACCTAACTCGAGAGTTTTCTTCACTATGTCAACAAGCTCCCTTATGGCGGAGAAAACCTTACACACCAATGTACACACCACAACTTCATCACAACTTCTATACAACTTCTTCACACCAATCTACTTCACACCAATACTTCTTCACACCTTTCTACTTCACGCCAATACTTCTTCACACCTTTCTACTTCACACCTATCTACTTCACACCAATCTTCTTCACACCTTTCTACTTCCTAACTCTTCTTCTTCACAACAAACCACTAACCAATCACACTATTTATATACCTAGCTAAACTATCTTCTATCAAATATTCACAACTAATTACACAAAGAGATAGATACAATGGATGATGCTCTAACAACTTGGATGTGGAGATCACAACAAGTTGTAATACTTCTTGTCTTGAGGGATAGAAGTATTCTTCTCTTGCACTTGAGAGGATGATGTTTGGATCACTTTGAAACAAAGATTTATGAATGTATGATCAAAGGATTAAGAGAATAAAAATGGAGATCTAGAACAGAAAGTTTAGGAGTGCAAAAGGTAAAGCAAAATTGTAGAAATGAACCAGTATTTATAGGCAAAAATTTCTGACAACTGGAGCGTGCCGGTCCCCTTAATTCATGGTTGGTCCCCTTAATTTTAAGGGGACCGCCCCTTATAATTAAGAGGGCCGCCCAGCTGTAACGGCCAGAAACTCTGTCTTTTAGTGGGGAAAGTTTATTTGGTGAAAACTAACTGATTTTGGTTAAAAATTTGAATTCATATATTTAGTATGATTAAAACATTTTTCTTTATTACCAAAAGTGTTTTTCAAAAATATATAATATGTTTATATAATTAAATAAACTTTGTAATAATTAATTAAATACCCCTTTGATCATAGATTGCAATAAACACTTTGTTTATTCATACCTTAAGTGATTTGGATGTAAAGAGAATGTTAATCACTAAATACTTGTTTATGTCATAAATTTTAGTTCAATGGGTTTATGTTTTGTAATAATTAAAACATAGAGATATTGATAATATGTTAATAATTTTTTTAGGCATTATTTATGTCAACAAAAATTTCTTCCACCATAGCCACCACATCCCACAAAGCTAAGAAACCAAGGCTTAATATCAACCATCTAAGGAAGTAGTCCTTATTGATGTCACACTTGATGATGATGAAGACATTCATACACCATTGAACTCTAACTCAACCTCATCCATCTCAACTCTACTTGCTCCCTCCAAAACCATATCAACTAGGCAAACCTCATTTTCATCATCCACAATTAGGGCAACAACACTTTCCTTAGCACCTAATCCACGTCAACCTTTGGCATTCACATTCATATTATCACCCACAACTTCTCTTGACCCTATCCACTCATCACCATCATCTTCGGCACCTCCACCACCATAATCACTAATTGGTCGTCCCATTCTTTACCCACTTGAACCACATAGCCTTAGTTGTGCATGTTGTCATCACAACCGAGACCTTATCTTTCATCTTAGAGATGAATTGGGCCTTATGTTCTCCTACCTTGAACATCTCTTGACACTACCTCAAGGACCCATCATACCACCTCCTCCTCCAACCAATAGCCCAAGCAGCTAAACTTTTATGTTTAGCCATCATCAATAAAAACCTTAGGAACCCTTTGGAGAAGTTAAGAAGATAATCTTAGGACCTCAGTGCCACTTGAGAATGTCACATATTTCATGTAATTGTCTACTCGTCTAGCTATTGTAATCATACTTCATGTATGACCTTTTATTAATGAAAGCATGGGCTCATTTTATCTTTTACTTGTGGTTGGATTATTTCCTTTGTGTTTTTGGTTGGATATTTGTCTTGAATGCTACATGTTAGATATTGTATTTGTCTCATCTAACTCTGTTTTGTAAAATCAACATTGCTCGATTCCTTGGTATGCTCCAAATGAGGGGGAGTATACATCAATGGGGAGCCTTAGTAGTCTTTTAGCTTCAACAAAAAGATGGAGAAATGGGATAAAAACTCATACCATAAACTTGTCGAAACTAGTTTTTCACATAAAATGAGTTTATGTTTTGTCATCATCAAAAAAGGGGAGATTGTTGATGCAAATGATGTCTAAAAACGTTATTCTCATCTTTCGATATCTCTATGTTTTGATGATAACAAAATCTGAAAACATCTTACAACAAAATTAATGTAAACAAGTCTTTAGTCGATATATCCGATTTCTACAATAATCACTCTACGTATGAACAAACAAATTTACAACTTGACAAATGATAAAAGAAGTGAATTTGTGTTTTTTGAACTTCACATTGTAGCTTGACAAAACTTTCTTTTCAAAAATACAATTTACAAATTATTTTTGAATTATAAAGAAATGTTTTATTTAGGAAAATCATTTCAAAAATATTCCCCAACAGCTATTTTTACCCAAACCAGCTCCAAACTCCCCCAAATAAAATTTCACCACTAAAGACAAAAATTGGAGCGTTCTTGTCTGGCAGGGTACCACGGTACCACTAAATTTAGTGGTACCGTGTGACATTTAGTGGAGCCATCCCCCTTAAAATTGTCAACTTTCCAGATTCTATAAATACCACTTCCCAGATTTTGGCCATCCTTTCACACACATAACTTTCTGGTTTCCATCCTCTTTTTCTCTTTACACTTCTTAGATCATTAGTAAGTTTTCTTTTAATTAAAAAGTGATTCTTCCATCAAACTAAGAATCATCTAAATACATCTACTAGTCAAGATAAGAACACAAAGTATCAAGAAGATACAAGGTGTTGGTGTCATAGAGTAGTGCACTTGCATTACTAGTTGTCTACTTGATTGTATCTTGATATACATCAAGTGTATTAGTGTTTCTTAGTCATTGTGTTGATCACTGTGATCTTGTCGAGATCTTAGGACCTAATCTAGAAACTTCACTATAGATTACACTAATCTAGAAACACTAATAGGTCATAGGACACTAATCTTGTTGAGATCTTGATAAACCTTAATCTCCTATAACACTCATAGGACACTAATCTAGGTACAAAACCCAAGAATAAACCTTAATCTCCTACTAAATACAAATAGGTCATTTAGGTTACAAAACTAGGTCAAACCTTCCCAAATCTTTCCCATAAGTTACCATCACTTAGTGTAAACCCCTTAGGACTTAGGATTAGTGACTAAACACTCTTAGGAACCTAACCTAGGCACTAAACTTTAGGTAAAGCCTTAAACACTCACTAAGTAAAACTAGGTCTAAACTTAACCTAAACTAGTAAAACCTAAACATAAGCACCTCAAACACCTCAACCAAGCACTCTAACACCTCTCCCTAGTTAAGCTAGCACCCTAACACCTTACAAGCACCCAAAAAAGTAGGTGCATCACCTACTTTTCACCTACTTAACTAAACCATCACTAAACCACAACTAATCACCCTAAACTACCACTAATCCACCACTAATCACCCTAAACCACCACTTAACCTCCCAAACAGCTTACAAGCACCTCTAAGCTAGCAAGCAAGGTGGTGCATCACCACCTTGTCACCACCTTCACCCTGCGGTTCCATTTCCACCACAAACACCCCAAACCGCCATTATAGCCTAGCCCCATCACCCTTATGGCTCCCAATAGTCACCATTAGCTTTTAAGAGTCACCCCCCCCCCCCCCCCATCAACACCTCCTCCTTCCCTTGCTTCCTCTCCACTCTTTTTGTGCCCTATATAGCTCGACCCCCTCTCCATTTCAAAAGCACACATCCTCTCTTGTTTCCACCTTAAACTTATGTATTAGTAGTACTTGAGCTATAGTAGGCCTAGGAGTCGAGCAAAGCAAGCTAAGGACCTTGTCGAGTTATTTTTCCATCGCTAAAACTCTGAACCCAAGCTTAACCCTCGTTAAACCCTAAACTAACCAAGTAAGTTTTACATTTAGTTCTATTATCTTTAGTTTAGTATTAGGATAGTATTAGGATACATTAGATCCCCTAGGAACCCTTGCATGAGCCTTGGTCATAATCATTTACTAGTTTTAATTTTAAAACCCTAAAATGAGTCTAATACATGTTTGCATGCTATATACCCTTTATATGATCTATAATCTGATTTAGATAACTTAGATAAGCTAATATTAGTTAAACATAAGCTAGAAAACTTAGTTGTTACATAAAAATATAAGTTACATGTATTTAGGACTAGTTTTGCAAAACTTTACATGCATAAGGGTATACAACATAAATTCCAAAAACTATAAAGTCTAGGGACTCTCTTTGACATTTCCCAGAAGTTATAAGTGTAAGGACTAGTTTTGCAAAGTATTAAAACCTTAGGATAGAAACTAAAATAAGTTATAAACTAAAAAAGAACTAGTTATGCAAATATTATAAAGTTAAAGTTCTAAATGGTAAATATAGAAAACTTATAAGTCTAAGGGTTAATTATGTCAATTTCTAAAAATATAGAAGTCTAGGGACTAGTTGTGTCAAATATAGATAGTTATAAGTATAAATAATATAAGTATTATAAGTTTAGGGTAGAAAATGTAAATATATAAACTATAAGGGTATAAAGTAAAAATATCATATAAATATAAAACTTAATAAAAGTTAGAAGCATAATTCAATAGTAGGGAGCTTCATGCAAGGAGTACTATGTGGATATTTCATTTTGTTGAGTTTGTTGGGTTTATGAATTAAAGTGCCATGACTACTCGAACGATTATTGTATGTACATCTGATATATGATGACCCGAACGGTGTTATGATTATAACTTAACCTAATGACAATATAGCTCATTAGTAGGGAGATTCACGTGAGGAGTATTAACTTTTGAATTATGATGGCCTGAACAGTATTATGTTGTTAACATAATAAAATAGTAGGGAGCTTCATGCGAGGAGTCATATACTTCTGAATT
Organism: Artemisia argyi; assembly: GCA_030686995.1. Taxonomy (NCBI): domain Eukaryota; kingdom Viridiplantae; phylum Streptophyta; class Magnoliopsida; order Asterales; family Asteraceae; genus Artemisia; species Artemisia argyi. Next base: position 44,629,084 of record CM060696.1, read on the forward strand.
GTCATATACTTCTGAACCGAATACAAGTCTTTTTCTTTTGGTTGTTGCATGAGTAAACTAACTGCCCCCACTACATAACCAAAATTCATGAATCTAATCATTTGGGATATTTTACCCATGCAAATGCGAATATAGTTGATAGATCTATTGGAGTTTGACAACTCCCGTTAGTATTAACACCTCTCTGGGTGGTACCAATAAGTACTATATTTGAACCCACTAAAGGTTTAACTTTGGCAAGTTATCCTTCCCATCCCCTCATGGCTGGGTTTGCAACCCCCATGACCCGGATTGTTAACGTGTGGTTCATGAGCTTAGTGCAACATACCCCACTCATGAATATTGTACATGCATCACGATTATCACAAACACATGACATTTTCCCAGATGGGTGTAACAACTAAACCTAAGGAACTTGTGTTCACATCACTACTAAAACCTATGACTCTCACTCAACACCTAGTGTTGACTTTTTAAGCATGTATTCTAGGTATACTACTTCTACGGAGATATGGCAGAAGGAGGCACTGAGCTCGGAGGACTTTCAACCTGGTTATCATTCAAACATAACCTAACACCTAGATTTTTGGGACCTCATCAAAAGTAAAAGTATATCTTTTCCAAATAAAACACTGATAATTAAATGAATGATAACTAAATTTCTAAAACGTCTCTTTTCGAGTCGTTTTCTATTACTGTAACTGTGATTCTATGAAGTAATACCCCAAACACTTAATCCGCTGTGATCAGTGAAAAATGGGGGTGTTACAGATTGGCATCAGAGCTTCAGTTGTAGAGAATCAAAAATTAAACTACAACTATTTTTCCAAAACCCAAGAAAAGTCCTCAGTACCTCTGCCATCGTCCGTAACTATATGTGCTAAGGTTAGTATAATAATTGTCGGCTTAATTGCTAAATGATTTATAGTATTTTATTATTATATATAGTTATGTCTACTCCCCACTACCCTACCCTCGTCTCATCTAGCTTACATCCGGAGAATAATCTTCCCTCTCCGAATGTACTAGATTATTCCCCTAAACCCTATATCCCCAATAACTTAGAAGACTCTAGGAATAGTTTAGATATACCTTCACCCTTAGGATATACCCCTTCCTTAGATAACCCTCATTTAAAACACATAAGAGATTTCTATACTAAGACATCACCTATACCTCCCCTAAACCCTGTTACATACCCACCTTTCCCCACATCTAGATTAGAACCCCATGGTTTCTTTCTCTCTAGAGAACCATCTATACCTAAAACCCCTATCCCTACCTATACCCCTAGATATGACCTTAAGCAACCCTACACCTTGGGACCTACCCCTTACTTAGTAAACCCTCCCATTTCATCTTGGAAATATTAAATTGGAGAAAAACCCTCTAGGACAACTTTAGAAAACGAGGAAAATCAATTAGAGGAAATTTTAAATAACAGATTTTCCTTGACCTTCTTGAGAAGATAGAAAAAGGTCATAATAATACTAAATTAGATAATCAACCTGACTATAGTAGTTTAAGAAACACTTTACAAGAAAACCACTTTAAAGTAGCTAAAATATAGAAAAACAAATGAAACACCTCCATAAAATAGTCTTTGCCCGCTTTAGGATTTGCACTTTAGAAAAGATAATAGATAATGATGAGGAAAATTTTCAAACAAACCTAGAAAACACAAACTCTTGGAATTAGGAAAACCTTAGAAACCCCTTGGTAATATGCCTTTTATACCCTAGAATAGTTAGTGCCTATAGGATATGTAAGATAGGAAATCAATAAAATATGTTAGGTTTTAGAAACTACCTAGTACCCCTTAATTAGGATAAATTAGATAAACCCCTTAGGAAAATACCTCTCCCTCATTACCTTAGGTCACCCCTAACCCAATAGTAACCCTTTAGGAAAGCTAGGTATAACCAATAGAACATGAAAAGTTAGGTACTTGTTATAACCTACCTTTAACCCTTACCCTTAGGAATTTAGGAAAAACTACCTCGATATCTTAGATATATAGAATCTCTAAACTGTTTTAAGCTCCCCTCATTCTTCCTCCTTCCCTAAAACTCAATCACTCTCAAACACTCTCCCTTATCAATACACCATAGATTTTTTTGTGAATTAAACTAAGAGTACAAACTGCTAGTGTTGGAGTTCCCACTGCTGGTCGAATACACTAGCAGTGGAAACATCATTCCCACTGCTGGAAGAATACACTAGCAGTGGAAACATCATTACCACTGCTAGTACAAAGTTACAACTGCCTATGTGATAACGACTGAAATGAGAAGATAAATATAGAAAAGATTTTGTGTATATCTTATTCTGTTAGAATATACTTATCTTGTAAAGGACTCCTTATGTCTTATAAAAGGATATCCTAGGACTAGGGTTTTATACATCAGTTGTTAATATACGTTTTCTTAGAGCTTCAAGGTTGTAACCCTAGTGATACAAAGATCACTCGTATTATTATTCTTAATAATATTGGAGCTAATAGTTTGACTCATTCATTATTTTCATTCATATACAACTGTTTTCATTCACATACAAACTTCTAAGTATTACTAAGTAGATTCCGCATACTTAGTAGTATTATTCAAAGTATCATTCTAACACAGATCAAGGTGTTTAGATCCATCAAGTGGTATCAGAGCCAGGTTTCTGATACTTTGAATTAGAAGATCCAGAAGAACTCTTATAAGAAGATAGCGTTTTCTGACTCAGAGGTACATTCTATAATCAGTTGTGCTAGATCTTATTCTGCTTTAATATAATATGAAAAACTTAAAAGCAATATGATGAATAGAGGTTAGAGTTAAATCAAACTAGTTATAATCTATCTAATCATAAAAGAGGTCTTGCTGTGCTAGAAGAACAGATTTTGCATTATAGAGAAAATGAGTCTAAATTTAATGATGCCATTGTTGTGTTAAAAAGGGATTTAGACTATAAGATTGCCGTAAATGTGGCACTTAGAGAAGAATTGGAGAAGGTTAAAAAGGCTAATGAGAATATTCAGATAACCTATAATACTTTAGATCATCAGTCTAAGTGCGTTGATAAAATTTGGGAAGCACAGGTTGTAAACAAGGCTAAATCTGGTATAGGTTATAAGTCTGTTCCTCCACCATATAGAGGTGTTCCTTCACCTCCTGGTATTGACCTAGTACACACAGGTCTAGAGGAATTTCAAGAACCTCATATGGTATATGGTCAAAAGTCTAGTCACAAGATAGAAAAGATTGCGGAAACTAAAGAATGCTTTGAAAGTGCTAGTGACACTTCTTTAGTTGATGAAGATGTGTCTAAAGCTAAATCTGAGATTAAGGTAGAAGTCAATAATGTTCCTAAAATGGCTAAAATTAAAAACAATAAACTAGTTAGGAACACTGTTAGATATGCTGAAATGTTGTGTCTACACCTAGGAGAAACCAGAGAAACTGGAATAATATGAAATCTCAACAGCTAGGTAGTGATTTTATTATGCAAAACAAAACTTGTTTTGTATGTGGTAGCTTTAACCACTTTGCTGCATATTGTGAAAATAACCCATGGAAAAAGGTAACTTCAAGGGATACAATGGTATTTGGAAACAAACAACCTAGAATGAACAAATATGCTTCAAATCAAACTCACTCTAATATTAATATGATACCTAGATCAGTTGTGTTGAACTCTGGCACAATACAATTTTGTCCTGCTAGACAAAACAAAACTATGTTTCTAAAACCAACTGTTTCAAGAGCAAAGACAAAATTTTCAAATAATAAGCAAGCTCAAACAGTTAACAAGTCCTTTTTCAATAAAACAACTATGTATAATCAAAAATGGATGCCTAGGGTTTCAACTGCTAAGCCAGTAGTTCCCTCTATTAGGCCAAAAGTTTCTACTGATAGGCAAAAGAAAGCTATTAAGGGAAATATGGGAAATGGCATGAAAGATGTAACACCCTCAATTCATGGATGCAGCGGAATTCAAACTAGGTGTTACTTGACGGCACAATAGTCACAATAATAGAAAACGAACTCCAATTGAGTCGTTTTAAGAGATTTATCATTCAAATTGTATAAATATTAGAGGTTACAAAATGAGGTCCCAAATGGTTCCATGTTTACAATGTATAATAAAGGAGTTTTTGAATGATAATAAAATTTATAGCCCTCTTGAGTATCCGTGCCCTTCCGTGCCATCCTTGATCGTCAGGAACCTGAAATACATGCTTGAGAGGTCAACACAAAGGTTGAGTGATATTCATAGAGTTTGTTTAATGTTTTGAACACAATATGTTGGTAGTGTGAGTTATAGACTCACACCAATGTTTGGAAAACAAAACAGGTAGGCTACGTTATTATACGCCCGGAACATGTATTATACACTAAGCTTATGACACCAAAATGTTAATGGGTACCAATATCAATCGGCGGAGTTATCCCGGTAGGTACTTTGCCGTCATACCTAATGTCTCAAATATTAATGCATTTGTTTGAACTTAGTCAATACAAATGGGATTCGTCAATCCCAATAGGCCTATTAATAATATTCGCGCTCACTATTGCTAGTGACTAAATGGTTCATAATAAAGGATCTCGGTTTAGCAAGGTTGGTACTTAGTGATAATAAAACAATCAGGTAAGCATACAATTTAAAAACATTGTGCTCGGTTATAAATAGCATGTATCCCCCCCAAGGGTTTGTAAAACAATTAAGTAATCGAAAGTGGGGCTATGAACTCACCTTAAGTAAGATAGCAAGTAATGAATGTAACGGTCAAATCGCGAAGGTTTCTACGAGCAACCTATAATAGAATGTTGTGACTTAGGATCGGAGTAATGAATATGAAGTAGTGCCTATATATATATCTTGCATTATAGTCCATGATGTGGTATGATGTATATTGTAAGTCCTTGAAAGAAAAGATTCATGAAACATGTATGTTTTGTATATCGTTTACTACCGTTCGGGCCGACATAATTCAGAAGTCATGTTAGTAAGCGTTCGAGGAGCCAGGACACTTTAACTCGTAAATCCACAACTCATCTCGACGGCTTACATAATGAACTCCTCACATGAGGCTCCCTACTATTGTAGTAGTTGATGAAATATATAGATATAAGTTTTGATCCGAAAGGTTACATGTCCGATATTTGAATAAACTTAGGAAAGTTTATTAGTACATAAAGATTGTTATTAGGGTATGTTTCATAAGTTTTGTATGACCATTTTCTCTTGGTAATATCTCATGGTTCCCTTTTAAGTGAAGTAGATCCAAATTGCTTGTTCAAGTTCTCGTCAACTCTTTGTTTCATGTTTACGCCTATGAAAGTTGGTATGGTCATTTCGTCATGGCCTAGCCATGACCTTTGGTCCTTGTTCCAAGGTCATGAGACACAACCTTGGCTCTAGCCATGGTTGTGGTCTTGATTATAGGTCATAAGACCTCTTGTTCCTTTCAAAGTATAACCATAATCTAGTGACTTTGGTGTAAAAATGGGCTGTTAAGATTTTGAAGAATTTATCACTCAAAAAGCGTTTTCAGGGCTCGAGCATCCTATATCCTGAACGAAAACGTCGTTCCGGACAACTTTCGTGTTTTAACTTTTTGATGAATCGGACCAGAAGTGTGACTTTCAAAACCCAAATTTGATCAGAATGGTATTTGGCAGTTTTGCCGGAAATCTTTGGTAACTTCAAATCGCCATAACTTTTGACTCGTTTACTCGTTTTAGGTGGTTCAAATTGCTATGGTTTCCTTGTTAAGTCCTCTACTGTAATATGTAATGATCCAACATCATATTTTTACCATTTTGATCAGGTCTTACCAAGAAAGTCACTAGTTTACTTGTTTTAGTAACTTGTTGTAACAATCAATAACAATAACTTGTTTTGCTCACTTTTATACATCATGGACATAACTACAAGACATAATATAGCAAGAATAACATGTAAATAACATGAACATGATTATTTAGCTAGAATAAAGTTAGGGTTTGGCTCACAACTTTTGGCTTTCAAAGATGAAAGGAAGTTAACATGTAAGGATAGGACTTTGATAGACTTGCTTCAACCCACTTCACTTCATGCAATCTTTCTACCCTTGTAATCTTGAAAGATGGATGATGAAGGTTGAGGTGAATTGAGTGGATTTAAACTCAAGAGAAATCACCAAGTATATTAGGGATTGGAAGAGTTTTATGAATGATAACCTATCTAGGCTTTCTACCTTGAACTAGCACTTGAATCTTGCATGAAACTTGAAGAGAATGAGAAAATGAGATGGTGTGGGTGTGTGTGTGATGAGGGACGGCCAAGGAGAGGGAGGGGGGTATTTATATGGCTTGGAGGAGGTTAGAAATGTTGACTAGTCCAACCTTGGAGGCCAAGGTGAAAACATGGATGAAATCTAAGGCCATTAAGCTTGAGATCAAGCCACCTAGTGTGAAACCCCCCCCCCCCTATGGCGGTTCATATGGACTTGGAGAGCAAGGGTGGACTTTTCTTGGTATTATCCAAGATACTTGGTTAGTTTTGACTCCGGGAAATGCCAATCGTAAATGATTAAGCCTCAAAACGTAAAACCGGGTGTCGTAAAATTATGGAATTTGAAAGTATTGATAAACATGTCAATAAGTTCCATAATAAAATATAAAATGAGTGGTAGGTTCCATTTGGGTGGTAAACCCTGCTAAAAACTGGAAACACGGGTCTAAAACGCGTAATACGTAAAACGTACGAATATTGCGTAAAATTGAGAAAAGTAAAATGTTACTTTTCTAATGTGATAAAAATGATTTAAAATGACTTATAATGTCTAGACTGGGCTCAGTCTAGTGTCGGTTGGTATTAAATGTCTTTTAGACATCAAACCGTAAGCCTAAAAATCAAGGAATGACTTATAAAATCAAGGAATGATTTTTGGTCAATGGAGGAGGGAAAAATATGTTGACTTTTTCTAATAAGTTGAAGACTCAAATTGTCTTAGAAACGCGTTTTGTGGTCTCACGGTTAATCGCCCATACGGTTAAGCGTGCTCATGCGAGAATAGTACAGGCTTGGGTGACCTGCTGGGAAGTCTTTGGTCATGTTTTTCTCAGTCATGATTAATTCTCAAATAAATCATGAGTGTGTCAAACATTATTCTGATGCGGGGTCACTTAACGCGGTCGAGTTTCGTTGTACGTAGAATTTCTGAATGACGTTTTACCCTAAAACGTGTAATTCCTTAATAACTTTCACGAAAATGAGCTTATGAATGTCAAACTTTTAATTTGCCATGGAAATGATTTATCACTCGATAAAATCAAATAAAAATCAACTTTCGGGAAAGTTTCGGGAAAAATGAATAGTAAAAATGAATAGTAAAAGTGAATAGTGAATTTTCCAGGAATAATAATTAACCTGAAAAATGTGAATTGTTACAGTCTCTACCCCTTACGGGGAACTTCGTCCCGAAGTTCTTTGTGTGTCATATGTTGGAGTGGTGTCGATAAAGATGTATGGTTACTTATGAGGACCAAAGTCTGGAATTACTAGTGATGTAGTTTGATTTGTCATTTCAGTGTATGGTGTAGGTTGAGGCTTACTTTTATATAGGAAAGGTATGGTAATAGTCGAATATCAAAGGAAATTGATATAGCAGTCGAATATTAATAGGAATTGATATAGTAGTTGAATATCAAAATAGAACTCGATATAGTTGTCAAGTATCAATAGCAATTGATATAAGAATCGAATCATGGAATAAGCGTTGAACATGTGGTTGGACCAAGTCCTATTTGAATTGTACGGCTGCCCATGCATATGGCTACATGGCTTCGCAATGAGTTTGGTACGACTGCGCATGCGTATGGTTACATGGCCCCGTAATGAGTTTGGTTGTTATTGCACTATCATTATGAAAACCAAAAAGTAAACCTCGTACTAATGGAAATTGGGATAGTCGTTGCAATCATAGCCTAGTAGGTAATCTGTTGTTGTATCTAGTGTTTATTGACTTCATACTTATGTTATTTCGGATATAATTAAGCCCACTTGTTTATAATTCTTTATTTACATAGAGAGGCATCCCAAACAATGTAACTAAAGGAATATAAACGTATGGTTCGATGATTTATAATTTCTTTATTTAAATGAAAAGGCATCCCAATCCATTCAAATAAGGACATTATAAATCATCCTACTCAAGAATTCCCGACACAACATTCATACTTAGCCGGTGAGTTACAAGGTAGTGTATTACGAGATGATACTGGTGTTCCAAAAGTACAAGATGAATATTCAAACTTGTAAAGCTGATGAGGGTACTTGTGGTGTAACTAAGGATGATTTGAGCTTTAAAAGTGCATCAAGATCTGTTAATGAGCTTGTGTTTGCAACGGTTGTGAAGATAATGTTGTGGTATGTTGATGAACAAAAGTGTGTATGCTTAACATTAATACTCTTAGGTATAGATGTTGAGTTTGCTTTAAAAATCTTAAGAGATTTTAAAGGTTTATGATGGAATGGTATCCTTAGGACCTAAACAGGATAGTACTTCTACAGGATGAAGAGAATAATTGATAACTATCCCAAGATAGTAGTTCGGATTATCTCATAAATGAAAAATTTCAAGAATGAAATTAGGTAACACAAATAAGGTGTTAAGATTTCGCTGAGTGGTAAGACATTATTGTGTCTCTAGATTGTTTTAATGTATTCTGGTGGTTTATCGAGTTCATGTAGGAAATCAACCTAAACATAACCCTAGTACAACTACTCTCAGTATTTGAAAATTCTAAGTCGAATATAGTTAGTCAGACTATATTCCACTGTCCCTAGGTTAAATATAGGTGACTAGTCTATATTTAGCCAAGGTTCGATAAAATTTTCAAATACCTAAACTAGGTATACTTTTGATATGTCTGTTGCTTTCGGGAAACTGTCCACTAAACAAAGGTGATGTCAAACCCTTAAGTTGCAAGTCCCGTCCATACAAGACTTGTAACGTATTTTTTTCATATTCCATTGCATAGAAGGTAGTAAGGGTAGATACGTATGGAAAGGAAGTTTTAAGTAGTTCTAAAATAGAACATACTTGGCCAGGATCACGAACTTTTAATAATGAAGGTTTCATAAGAAAACTTGATGAATGTAGAGAAAGTTCAGCTTTTGTTGATGATGGAATATTTTGTCCTTTAGAAATCTCATATTTCTTGTTTTGAAATCGATAGATTGTGACGGGTTTTTGATATCATAAGAAATGATATTGATGATGTGATGGAATAATTCTAGAGACCATTACGCAAAACACAATGTCTCAGAAGTAGGTTAGACCATTGTGCAATTCACAATGTCTGGGAAGTAGGTTAGGTCATTGTGTGACTCAAAACATTTGAGAAATGATTAAGACCATTGTATCATACAATGTCTTGGAAAATGAATGAGACCATTGTATCTCACAATGTCTTGGAAAATGAATGAGGCCATTGTATCTCACAATGTCTTGAAAAATGAATGAGACCATTGTATCTCACAATGTCTTGGAAAATGAATGAGACCATTGTAATTAGTTACAATGTCTTGGACATATAATGTTGGAGTAGGAACATGATTGGGAGAGTGTGGCTGTGCCGAAATGCCTTAGAATAGGCATACACAGATATGTTTAGTCCATTGTTTAGATAAATGATTGAAAATAAACCGAGTTTATATATCAATATACTAATGTGTTCATGTAGCATAAAATGCCTAGTGTGTATATATCAATATACTTATATGTGTTCATGTAGCATAAAATGCTTACGGGGAAATGCTCAATTATGTTTAGGGTACATATATCAATATGCAATTATGTTTGTGTAGCATAAAAATGTCTTCGGGGAAATGCTCAAAATGGGTATATATGAATATACTAACATGTTTGTGTATCATAACATGCTTACTAAATCCATAATCTTCTGGAGGATGGAAGACACGGAGAGCGGAAGGCTATAAAATGTTTTTGTTTGTGATTGTAGTTATAGTTTAGGTCTCACTTAGACCCGTTTCTCTATAACCATGGCTCTGGTACCAATCTGTATCACCCCCAATTCATGGATGCAGCGGAATTCAAACTGGGTGTTACTTACGGCACAATAGTCACAATAATAGAAAACGAACTCCAATTGAGTCGTTTTAAGAGATTTATCATTCAAATTGTATAAATATCAGAGGTTACAAAATGAGGTCCCAAATGGTTCCATGTTTACAATGTATAATAAAGGAGTTTTTGAATGATAATAAAATTTATAGCCCTCTTGAGTATCCGTGCCCTTCCGTGCCATCCTTGATCGTCATGAACCTGAAAAACATGCTTGAGAGGTCAACACAAAGGTTGAGTGATATTCATAGAGTTTGTTTAATGTTTGGAACACAATATGTTGGTAGTGTGAGTTATAGACTCACACCAATGTTTGGAAAACAAAACAGGTAGGCTACGTTATTATACGCCCGGAACATGTATTATACACTAAGCTTATGACACCAAAATGTTAATGGGTACCAATATCAATCGGCGAAGTTATCCCGGTAGGTACTTTGCCGTCATACCTAATGTCTCAAATATTAATGCATTTGTTTGAACTTAGTCAATACAAATGGGATTCGTCAATCCCAATAGGCCTATTAATAATATTCGCGCTCACTATTGCTAGTGACTAAATGGTTCATAATAAAGGATCTCGATTTAGCAAGGTTGGTACTTAGTGATAATAAAACAATCAGGTAAGCATACAATTTAAAAACATTGTGCTCGGTTATAAATAGCATGTATCCCCCCCAAGGGTTTGTAAAACAATTAAGTAATCGAAAGTGGGGCAATGAACTCACCTTAAGTAAGATAGCAAGTAATGAATGTAACGGTCGAATCGCGAAGGTTTCTACGAGCAACCTATAATAGAATGTTGTGACTTAGGATCGGAGTAATGAATATGAGGTAGTGCCTATATATATATCTTGCATTATAGTCCATGATGTGGTATGATGTATATTGTAAGTCCTTGAAAGAAAAGATTCATGAAACATGTATGTTTTGTATATCGTTTACTACCGTTCGGGCCGACATAATTCATAAGTCATGTTAGTAAGCGTTCGAGGAGCCAGGACACTTTAACTCGTAAATCCACAACTCATCTCGACGGCTTACATAATGAACTCCTCACATGAGGCTCCCTACTATTGTAGTAGTTGATGAAATATATAGATATAAGTTTTGATCCGAAAGGTTACATGTCCGATATTTGAATAAACTTAGGAAAGTTTATTAGTACATGAAGATTGTTATTAGGGTATGTTTCATAAGTTTTGTATGACCATTTTCTCTTGGTAATATCTCATGGTTCCCTTTTAAGTGAAGTAGATCCAAATTGCTTTTTCAAGTTCTCGTCAACTCTTTGTTTCATGTTTACGCCTATGAAAGTTGGTATGGTCATTTCGTCATGGCCTAGCCATGACCTTTGGTCCTTGTTCCAAGGTCATGAGACACAAACTTGGCTCTAGCCATGGTTGTGGTCTTGATTATAGGTCATAAGACCTCTTGTTCCTTTCAAAGTATAACCATAATCTAGTGACTTTGGTGTAAAAATGGGCTGTTAAGATTTTGAAGAATTTATCACTCAAAAAGCGTTTTCAGGGCTCGAGCTTCTTTGTTCCTGAACGAAAACGTCGTTCCGGACAACTTTCGTGTTTTAACTTTTTGATGAATCGGACCAGAATTGTGACTTTCAAAACCCAAATTTGATCAGAATGGTATTTGGCAGTTTTGCCGGAAATCTTTGGTAACTTCAAATCGCCATAACTTTTGACTCGTTTACTCGTTTTAGGTGGTTCAAATTGCTATGGTTTCCTTGTTAAGTCCTCTACTGTAATATGTAATGATCCAACATCATATTTTTACCATTTTGATCAGGTCTTACCAAGAAAGTCACTAGTTTACTTGTTTTAGTAACTTGTTGTAACAATCAATAACAATAACTTGTTTTGCTCACTTTTATACATCAAAGATGAAAGGAAGTTAACATGTAAGGATAGGACTTTGATAGACTTGCTTCAACCCACTTCACTTCATGCAATCTTTCTACCCTTGTAATCTTGAAAGATGGATGATGAAGGTTGAGGTGAATTGAGTGGATTTAAACTCAAGAGAAATCACCAAGTATATTAGGGATTGGAAGAGTTTTATGAATGATAACCTATCTAGGGTTTCTACCTTGAACTAGCACTTGAATCTTGCATGAAACTTGAAGAGAATGAGAAAATGAGATGGTGTGGGTGTGTGTGTGATGAGGGACGGCCAAGGAGAGGGAGGGGGTATTTATATGGCTTGGAGGAGGTTAGAAATGTTGACTAGTCCAACCTTGGAGGCCAAGGTGAACACATGGATGAAATCTAAGGCCATTAAGCTTGAGATCAAGCCACCTAGTGTGAAACCCCCCCCCCCTATGGCGGTTCATATGGACTTGGAGAGCAAGGGTGGACTTTTCTTGGTATTATCCAAGATACTTGGTTAGTTTTGACTCCGGGAAATGCCAATCGTAAATGATTAAGCCTCAAAACGTAAAACCGGGTGTCGTAAAATTATGGAATTTGAAAGTATTGATAAACATGTCAATAAGTTCCATAATAAAATATAAAATGAGTGGTAGGTTCCATTTGGGTGGTAAACCCTGCTAAAAACTGGAAACACGGGTCTAAAACGCGTAATACGTAAAACGTACGAATATTGCGTAAAATTGAGAAAAGTAAAATGTTACTTTTCTAATGTGATAAAAATGATTTAAAATGACTTATAATGTCTAGACTGGGCTCAGTCTAGTGTCGGTTGGTATTAAATGTCTTTTAGACATCAAACCGTAAGCCTAAAAATCAAGGAATGACTTATAAAATCAAGGAATGATTTTTGGTCAATGGAGGAGGGAAAAATATGTTGACTTTTTCTAATAAGTTGAAGACTCAAATTATCTTAGAAACGCGTTTTGTGGTCTCACGGTTAATCGCCCATACGGTTAAGCGTGCTCATGCGAGAATAGTACAGGCTTGGGTGACCTGCTGGGAAGTCTTTGGTCATGTTTTTCTCAGTCACGATTAATTCTCAAATAAATCATGAGTGTGTCAAACATTATTCTGATGCGGGGTCACTTAACGCGGTCGAGTTTCGTTGTACGTAGAATTTCTGAATGACGTTTTACCCTAAAACGTGTAATTCCTTAATAACTTTCACGAAAATGAGCTTATGAATGTCAAACTTTTAATTTGCCATGGAAATGATTTATCACTCGATAAAATCAAATAAAAATCAACTTTCGGGAAAGTTTCGGGAAAAATGAATAGTAAAAATGAATAGTAAAAGTGAATAGTGAATTTTCCGGGAATAATAATTAACCTGAAAAATGTGAATTGTTACAAAAGATACAACACAATGGGTTTGGAGACCAATAACAGGTGATAAAGCATCTATGGTATTAAAGAAACACATTTATATTGATGCAAGAGGGAGAGTCAGGTCAGTAATGGCTTGGGTTTCCAATGTTTAGTTGTCTGTTCTAGTATGTTTTGTTAGTCATATTCATTATTGTTAAATGGAAAATATTTTGTCTTGTATTTTCTTGGTTTTGGACTAACAAATGCAGGTTGTTAAAGCAAATGATTTGGAACTATCGGATTGCTTGATATGTAAATTGGAATGTATGCTGATATAGAGTATGGAGTGTGTGAACTGGACACACAACAAATGGTAATTGGTTCACCATGTCTGACCCACACCAAGAACCAACTAGTCCAGAGCAAATGGTTTCTGGTAAAGACTTAACAAATCCGTTTATGGTTGATAGTTTACTAAAAACAATATGGTTATCAACTCACCTTGCTTCACAGTGAAGAGTTGCCTAGTCCATAGCAAATGGCTCATGGTAAAGACTTGTCAAATCCGTTGATAGCTGGTAATTTGCTCAAAATTATAAGTATTTTTCAAAGGTTATGAGTAGTGTTATTTATACTGCTTTACAAATTGTATGGTAAAGGGCTATCAGTACTGTGTCAAGTTTAATAGTTTCACAGGACAGAGATAACATCAATAAGACCTCTACCATGGCAACACCTAATGTATCTCATCCTTTTGGATTGGATACAGATGGTGGAATCCCAAGCTAAATGAACCATATGGGTGGTCCAGAAGTACTATCTAGTTTAACTAGGTAAGAAACTGAATCTTTGCCTAAAGATGCACCTCTCACAGAAGGTAATACATCTGGAAGTGCTGAAGGCAGTATGATAGAAAAGGAATTGGTGGAACTCTGTACCATTTTATCTGATTGTGATGATTTTGGTGGTGATTCTCCCAAACAGGGGAGGAAAAATGATGATAAGGTTCAGGGGAGGATTGCTCGCAGGTCAAAGAACCTTAATTTGATGCAGATATGAAAGCTATGCTGATGCACAAGTTTCTACTGATAAAATATTTGTTTCTACTGATGGTAGCAATTCAAGGCAAAGGTAAAGGTATCATGATTGAAGCAGAAGAAGAAAGAACCACCAATGAAGGATGGACAGCTGCTCAGTTGAGAGGAAAAGCTAATGAAGAAATAGAAAGGTTGTACTATAATGCATACAGAAGAGTTCATCAGTTTGATAGATGAGAACTGCATGATTGAAAAGATAAGTGTTTGGAAGGATCCCTCCAACATCAAGGATGAAGTTTAATTCAAGAAACTTGTGGATTTGCAGTAGAATCACAAGTTTAGGGGAGGATTGTTGGGAATTAAACTAACAGTACAAACCGCTAGTGTTGGAGTTCCCACTGCTGGTCGAATACACTAGCAGTGGAAACATCATTCCCACTGCTGGAAGAATACACTATTAGTGGAAAAATCATTACCATTGCTAGTACAAAGTAACAACTGCCTATGTCATAACGACTGAAATGAGAAGATAAATATAGAAAAGATTTGGTGTATCTCTTATTCTATTAGAATATACTTATCTTGTAAAGGACTCCTTGTGTGTTATAAAAGGAGATCCTAGGATTAGGGTTTTATACATCAGTTGTTAATATATGTTTTCTTAGAGCTTCAAGGTTGTAACCCTAGTGATACAAAGATCACTCGTATTATTATTCTTAATAATATTGGAGCTAACAGTTGGACTCATTGATTATTCTCATTCATATACAGCTGTTTTCATTCACATACAAACTTCTAAGTATTACTAAGTAGATTCCGCATACTTAGTACTATTATTCAAAGTATCATTCTAACACAGATGAAGGAGTTTAGATCCATCAGATTTGTATTCTTTATTCTCTGATTGAATTCTTTCTTCTCTGATTTCTAAACCCTCACTACTTCCTTAGCTTTCTTAAGCTATTTCCCTCCTAGTTAAAGATTCTACCCCTAACTATTCCATATGAAAATATATGATAAGTCATATACAAGCATATTCCTATCCTTTTTCCTCTTCATTTCCTTAGATTACTATGATTTTTCCAAATTAGTTTTCCCCATCCCCTTAGTAAAACATAAACCATATTTAGGATTCCCATACTTGAGGTTAGAAATAACATTAAGATATCCATAGAAAACATAGACTTGAGTATATAATACTTTAGATCACTAAGATAGGCTATTTAAGAAACCCTTGAGGAATTAGAAAATTAGGATTAGGAATCTTTAAGGTTTAATATGTTAGAAACCAAAATCCTTACCCCAATAGATAGAAAATTAGGAAGACATCCCTATAAGATAGGATTTAGCTTAGAAAATTCCTTAGGATTAGAACCTAGAAATATTAGGAAAAACATAGGATTAAATAGTAAAACCTCTACCATTAACCATTAAACCCCTAGTTTAGGATGGACACATAGCAAGCTTCTACCATATGGGAATAAGTAGTTTAGGATAAAAATTACTCTTGCCTAGTCTCTTAGGATACCAACACATATATTTGAGGATTTTAGATTACATCTTAGGATTTGATATTTCTTAGAATACACATTAGGAAATTCCACTTAAGAGGTACTATGGATACTACCCTAGCTGGTTTCAAGTACCTAGGAATAGTAATACTTATAATAATTGTAATAATGGTAGTAATAGACAACTTAAAACAAAAGAGAAAACCCGAAACTACACCTAAGAATAAAGGATACTCCTAGTAAACCCTTAGGAAAGAAAACCTCTAAACCTACACCCTCTTTAGAACCCTCTACTTTAAATGAACCAAGCACCTCACCCTTAGAAATTAGGATTAGTTAGGAAAGACTAGAAGAGCCTTAGGGGGGAAATAAACTACGGAAAGGCATCTAGTTAATCTAAAACTCCATTAGGATACTATCTTTCAGGTATCCTATACTCTTACTCTTCCATTTAATCTTATCTTTCTTTTTTCTCTCCATCTACCGTTTAAATCTCATTCTCCCGCCTTTTTTCCCACTCTTCCATTCAAAATCCCATTTTCCGCCTTTTTCCCCACTCCCCTATTAAAATCTTACTCTTCCGTTTTCCCTACTTTACCGTTTAATCTTATACCCTAATACTTTTCCACTTCACCTAAACCTACCCTTCCATCCTTTCATTATCTTCCATTCTTTCATACCCTCCTATTTCTTCCCTTTCCTTCTTTCATCTTCCTCACTCCTTCCTACCAAAAATTTCTCATTCCATTTCCTTCCTTTTTATCCCTCCATCATTTTACACTCTATTTTCTTCTATCTATATTCTCTCTCTACCTCATCCTACAACATTCTAAAAGTAGAACTTGTATTTCTCTTCGTATCGCAAGTTTCTATTAGTTAGAGCTTGTAAGAATATCTACATCAAATTGTAATCCTCATTATGTTCGACTATAATATTAAATCTCACTTTGCAAACGTTGCAAAAATGAGATCTTCAACGCCCGTCATTCTAGTCATAACATGGGAATTTACCATGTGGCAAGTTGCTGAACAGGAAGACTATATAACTTGTCTCTGTCATGACTAGAACTTGTCTCTGTCATGACTAGAACTTGTCTCTATCATGACTAGACTTTGTCTCTATCGTGACAAGGATTTACCTCTACCGTCGTTAGAACTTGTCTTCACCATGACTAGAACTAGTCTTCATCATGTTTGGAACTTGTCTCTAAAACATTTCCTTATTTTGGTAAAGGGGAGTAATCCTGCACCCTGGTAAGTATATTAAAACCCAAAAAGTTTAAGTACAAAAGAAATGTGGTTGAATTACCACATTAACCTCAAGCTTAAACAGCTTGATAAACAAAAAGCCTAGAGCTTATGACATGCCAAAATCTCATAATAACTCTAGAATCAAAAAGTGAACCTAGAAAAAGAACTAAGCAAAACAAGCTAACCAAATACTGCCGTGAATGATGAACTACCATCAGTAGTAGAGTTAGGAAATAAATTAGCCGATTTATCAAACACGTTTTCAACAAAATCTTCATCATCGCCTTCATCAGTAGCCAAAGCAGCATATGGATTTGACGTAGCTATATCGCTTTCCTTTGAGGATAAACCTTTAGAGTTCAACATAGATGACGATGTAGGCACAATATTCCTATTTGTAGCTCCCTTGTTTGGCTCACTAGTAGTCTTCTTAGGCTCATACCTGAGATTCGGTTTGATTGAAATACCAACCTGACTCACATTACTAGACTGGGCTTTACCCTTCTTCTTTTTATGACTTACCTTTTGGAAACCATCATTAAGAGGCTCTGCAGGAGTAGTGACACTGGGAGTAAAAGCAATAGGAGGACTGACCACGGTTTTAGGACAATGATCCTGGGTATGCCCGAAAATCTTACATGAAGTACATATGGGAGGCCTCTATTCATACTCGACTCGGATAGTTTCTTTAGTAAACCAATCCCCTATA
This sequence comes from Artemisia argyi, assembly GCA_030686995.1. Classification (NCBI taxonomy): domain Eukaryota; kingdom Viridiplantae; phylum Streptophyta; class Magnoliopsida; order Asterales; family Asteraceae; genus Artemisia; species Artemisia argyi. The sequence continues at coordinate 44,646,969 of CM060696.1, forward strand.
AGAGAGGGGACACCAATAATAATAACCTCTACGAGCTCAGCCTCAGAGGAAACCTCGATTAAGCACCGAGCAAAACTACTTCTACCCCAAGAATATTTACACATTGAGCTAGTGTACGAATCAAGCATAATAGGTTTACCAAGAAATGAAGCAATCAAGCTAATACCATCATCTTCAAAAACTTGAATAGGCACATCATTTAATTTAACCCATACCGGAATACGGGTCAACTCTTCCATACATAATTTAGTATCAATTGACCATTTCTTGAGAATGATCGGTGAATTGCATATCAACCACGGGTCATCTTCCAATACTGCTTCTAAACCAACCTGAGTATCAAAATTGAAAAAGAAAAAACCTTTTGCATTCATCATAATCTTTTTCAAACCATATTTAGTGGTAAACTCTCTTCGTTTTCCGCCGATACTACTTAAGGATGATTTATAATGACTATCATATTAAAACGAACTAGGTCACTCCTTCATTTTAATGAGAAATTTATAAATCAAACGGATTATGAATTTATACACTCTTGTTTAGAAATATTGGGATGCCTTTATTTGTAAGTAATGAGATATAAATGAATAAGCCTAAGTATCTGGCAACTGTGCAAGCATTTCCTACTCTGCTTGTGCACACTTTCCTTTCTTTTCATACTATTCTTCTTCGGTATTAGAAATCCTTCCCTATAACTTTGTTCTTCCTTTTATCTTTCTTGACTTATTCTTTCCCCTACTCCAACGATTATCTAAATCTTGGGACGTGATTTCTTATAAGGGGGTAAGACTGTAACAACCCACAAAACCTCATTACTATCATTCCCATTACAAATACCTAGAGTAGGTATTTCACAGGTAAATATTTGCTTTTTATGTGCATTTATTACTTGCATGACTCACTAGACCTGCTCACGTACCCACACAAGCAAAAATAACTCAACACTCACATCCTATAAACCCCTGGTATGTCAAGCATAATATCACCACAACACCATAATAAGTAATTGATGAGGCGAAAAATGATCCATTTTTAGGGGGTCATTTAAGCCCGAATCCGACTTTATTTGATCAAATATTGCCCTAAATCGTTCCTTTTGTGATTTTAGGTGTTTGGAGAGTGAATTCTGGAAAAGAAGCCATTTTGGACGTTTTTGGAGCATAAAAGTGAAGAAAACAGCAAAGTATCAATTTTCCATGCTGAAGACACTAGGTGACGGCGTCAAGAGTTATACCCTGACGGCGTCAGACATCAAGAATAAAATACCGTAGCTGGTGACGGCGTCAAAGTACCAAGAATAAAATACCGTGGTTGGTGACGGCGTCACATAGGCCGTCATAAGTAGATCAAGGCCGTCCGAGGAAGTATTTGGCGGCGAGGTGACGGCGTCACATGGTTGTCTTGACGCCGTCATCCCAGTTTTCCTATATATAGTTTTCTAGTTTTTACATTAAAAAAAAATAGAGAAGTTTTGGTGAAACCCTAAAGACGAATTTGGTGCATCTTTTACAGGTTTTTCAAGGGTTCCAAACCCTTGATACCTTGCATTGTAATTGAGATAAGTGTTCTTCTAATTCAATCAATATGTCTATGTGTTGGTTGTTTATATCTTGTTCTTGTCTCAATTCCATTATGCTAGGCTAGATCTCTCTTGTGTTTGCTTAGATCTAATGAAACCTAGATGTTGATTATGTGTTGATTACTTGTATATTCTTGTCTTGGATGAATGATTTTATATGTTAGGCTTAAGAAAACTGGTAGATCTCCAAATGGTAACATGCTTGAACGTCTTAAGAAAGATGAACCGAGGCGTACTAGGTCTTTATTGGTTATATTTAATGCATGAGCCACTGTTTACAATCCCTATAGTTGTGCTGGGTCATGGTGTAGGAGGAGATAAGAGCTCATAGAGTTGGGGAGTTATGTATGCCACCCCACGAATGGTATTAAGGAATACAATCCGTCATCCATACAAGTATAACAAGCAATTAACGTGTAAATGATGTCTAGGGAGTAGTGAAGTCTAAGTAAACACAATTTCTCCAATTACTGCTCACAATCTTAGTATAATTTAGTTTAATTTCATTTTCAGTATTTTATTTTGAATATATATTAGTTTTGGGTTAGTTGAATAGCAACTAATTCCGCCCACTCTTCCAAAACCCGAGATTTTACTTGCTTTCATAAAAATATAAAAATACAAAAATAATCATCCCTTACCTTTAGAACTATTAATTAGGTTTTCTAATCCTAGCGACACTATTCCTAAGCTGAACGATCAATCCCCCGGTACTTGTCACTATACTATACTACAACGATCAGGTACACTGCCTGGTGGGGGTTGTAAGCTTCTCGAGATCCCTCGAGAGGTAAAACCTGTTGCGATTCCCACGCATCAAGTTTTTGGTGCCGCAGCTCGGGGAATAGTTATTGTCTAGGTTAGGATTTCTTTTTATTAGATCTACTTGCTAGATTCCATTCTAGTAAGATTTTTACTTTTATTATTTTTAGGATTTCTTTAGTCTATCTTTTTCTTTGTGTGTTTGTTCGTAATTTCCATTGACTCTTCCGTTCACCATTATGGAGTACGCGAATCCACCATACCACCAACCACAAAGACCATTCTACCCTATTGACATCTCGAATTTCAAACAATATCGAGATGAACCTATATATGATGCATGGACTCGTTTTAAAATTTTACTTCGAAAATTCCCTCATCATAGTTTCTCTTTAGCATCCCTAACCGAAACATTTTACTATCGTGTCAGCCGATGTGACCAAATGTGCATTGATGATTTTGCCAATGGGGGCCCTAGGGAATTAAGTGATGAAGAAGCATGGGATACCTTAGAAGACTGTGCCCAATACTATTATAGAGTAGACAACCCAACAAACAACATCACAAATCAATCAAAAAAAAGTTTGAAGGAGCAAACAGGAAGTTTGTCTGGGGATGATTGCTCAGGGATACCTATGTGGATGTCACCTAAAGCCATAGTACAAAACAAACACATAGGTAATCTAGGTACAATGGAGGATGAGGTGGACAATTCAAGCCCACAAAGTACCTCACAAGTCCTACCATCATTTGAGGCACATACACCGCCCGTGACTTACCCGGAAGAAGTAGAAGAGACTATAGGAACCCCAATTGAGGTAGAACCCTTGGACCAAGCACCACTAGAGGATATAGGTTTGAACACTTGTAGTGATAACCTTACTCCTAGTTCTAGGGAAGTTCCTAGTTTTGATGAACTGGAGCCTCAACCAAAACCATTACCTAATCTTCCATCCTTGGATGAAGATTTAGGAATTGAAATAGGTCCCGATCCACCCATCAAACCATGTAGTCCGGGTAGTTTTACGTTGAAGGTAGTAGACCCCAAGCCTTGTAGAGAAGAAGCCAACATAGGAGTGAACCATGACCTTACATACTTACATCACCCATTTGTGATTGATCACAAGAAACATTATGGGTTTAAACCTTGTTTATTAGGTCAAGATGGATCCCCAACTAGTAGTCTCTTGAGGTTGATAGAAAATGATCCCTTTCTAGGAGAAAACTTCAACTCACCCATTGACCAAAGTGAACTAGGTAAGGTTATGATGATAGGAGCACACCCCTTTGAGAATATAATTCATCCACCACTCTTTTCTCACGTGGAATACTTCCACCCTAAGGGTGTGTATCGCTACTTCCACCCGCACTTAATCCTAAGTGTAGGGAAAACCTTACCTTTATCCGTGAAATAACGGTAGAGTCAGGCTCGTGACTCGAACAAAAACAAGCGCTTCTTGGGAGGCAACCCATGTTTGTGTGATTTTATTTGTTTTATTGTTATTTGCTTCCATATGCATGCTTTGTTTTTATTGTTGGTTGATCATGTTTCTCAAATAAAATGTGGAAATACTTTACTATGTTGTTTGGCCTAGTCTTAACTCCAACCTAAAAGTATTTTTGCAAAAGATAAGTGTAAGGGGAAACCCCAAATATGTTTTTAAGAAACAAACCGATCATGATTCTCCACAATATTAAATGAACATGTATATTCGTATTTGTTAGAGTCAAATGCTTGTATTGAGTCACAATGAAGTTTTGCAGGATTTTCCAGGAAGTAGGACCAAGTTTTTCCAGAAATTTTCCGGAAACTTAACATAAGAATTTCTGCAGGTCCATTCTGACGGCGTCAGAGTATTACTCTTGACGGCGTCAGTAGTTAAAAATCTGGAAATTTTACCGGTTTTGTTTTTCTAACGGAGTCTTATGGTTTTTGTGAATTATTAAGTTTTATAATCTCCAGGAAATCTGCAAACTTCATTCCACAAGCATTATATCTTACTTTGTTTTCTAGGATTTAGTAACTTATATAGGATGCCGCCGATTTTACGCGAGGTTGTCTTGTCTATTGTTCTCAGGATTTACAGGTTATTTATGACAAGAAGATGATTTATATTCTGGAAGGGAAGCTTTGATTGTTCATTTTCTTGGAGGAAGATTTAACCTGGCCAACCTATAATCCATACCGAGCGAATCAGGGGAGTATTTGATTTCATTCTCTTTACTTTTTCACTTTTACATTCTTTACTTGAACATTGGGGACAATGTTCATCTTAAGTGTAAGGGGAAGGTAAAAAGATGATACCTTACATATGCACTTTCGCTTGAGTTTGTTTTGTTTGATAGTAGATGTGTAATAAAACTATGAGAAATACTTGTTAGTGTAATTTTAGCGCCAAATTTAAAATTTTTTACAACATTTAGGAGTGAAACTTTAGCCATAGCAAGCGTCTCATGGATAGGAGATTGTATGACTAGCACATAACCGTATATTCAGAAAAATTTTCCACCCAAAAATGTGAGGTTCGCCTTTAGATTTGATAGGAAAAGCATTCATTATTGGTGCTTATGAGTGTACCGGTAGCATTTAGATTCTAGAACTTGCGTTAGTGATCCATCCCGAGACCGCTAGTGAGACTACATTCGTGTAGTAGGATTTACTACATGATAAGAGGCATTAGGATCACCCTTGTGTTAAACCCGTATTATAATTAATTGACCATTTAAGTCATATTACTTGGCTAGTTAAGTCAACTAATTTTTCCCACACCCTTAGCGTTGTACTCATTTTTAGTACACGATACCCCTAGTACACCCCTCCGAGCCTATCTTTTCGTTTCTAACTTTTAGCATCTTACTTAAAGGAAGAATTTGTTACACCCTACTTAAATGTACACCCAAATCGCCTTAGCCTTCCGTGTATGCGCTCATTTTTAGTGCATTATTGTTATTTGTTAAACCTTAAGTTAACTTTCTAATTGATTACATGGTTGCTAAGTCGAGTCATATCCTTGTACATATTGTTTTGGGACGAATGGGACTCATGGGTAAGTACTTATTTTATGGAGTAATGGGGAAGAACATCATATTATTACCCCCATATGTACGTTAATCTTAAAAGTGCTCCAAGTGTTTTGATTTTCTTAAATCGAGTCATTAGATTAGTTTAATGTAAAGTATGTAAAGATTCAAGTGTAAGGGGAATTCTCATCCCCTATGATGTATTATTTTGGATGGTAGGGTAAGAGTGTATGTAAAAAAAAAAAAAAAAAAAAAAAAAAAAAAAAAAAAAAAATCGAAAAAATCGAAAAAATTAAGAAAAAGAAAAAAAAATAGAAAAGAAAAAGAGAAAAAACATACGGACTACCATCCCGTTTTTATTCTATGTTCATTTTATGTTTTTGTTATTTTTCATTTGTTAGCTTAAGTCGAGTCTAGTCTTGGCTTAGCAACGCCATCTTATACATGTAATTAACCAAGATTGTTAACTCGCCACCAGTAAAACTTCCTTTATCCAACAAAACCGTGTAATTCATATCCCTATACCTAACGTTACAACCCTTTAAAAGACCTCTTTGATAGTTTATCCTAGGTGCTTACGCCATGTGGTGGAGGTTTGATCCTTTCCCAAGCCTATGGTAATCTATTTTGCTATGACAGGTAGTGAGAGATATCTTCCATTTCCATAATGTTATATTACTTTATTACACCCGAGAGATGTGAGTATCTAAACACTATTTGTGAGGTGCTTGTGTATGACCTCCGTGCTTGTCTATTGGTCTTTAGTGGAACGATTATTTGTTGTAATTACTTTTATATTAGTGTTAAATAACCCCTAACTTGTCTTTTGAGTAGAATAAAAGCTCATTTGCTTGAGGGTATATGATGAGGCGAAAAATGATCCCTTTTTAGGGGGTCATTTAAGCCCGAATCCGACTTTATTTGATCAAATATTGCCCTAAATCGTTCCTTTTGTGATTTTAGGTGTTTGGAGAGTGAATTCTGGAAAAGAAGCCATTTTGGACGTTTTTGGAGCATAAAAGTGAAGAAAACGGTAAAGTATCAATTTTCCATGCTGAAGACACTAGGTGACGGCGTCAAGAGTTATACCCTGACAGCGTCAGACATCAAGAATAAAATACCGTAGCTGGTGATGGCGTCAAAAGTAATTATGACGGCGTCAAAGTACCAAGAATAAAATACCGTAGTTGGTGACGGCGTCACATAGGCCGTCATAAGTAGATCAAGGCCGTCCGAGGAAGTATTTGGCGGCGAGGTGACGGCGTCACATGGTTGTCTTGACGTCGTCAGCCCAGTTTTCCTATATATAGTTTTCTAGTTTTTACATTAAAAAAAAAAGAGAGAAGTTTTGGTGAAACCCTAAAGACGAATTTGGTGCATCTTTTACAGGTTTTTCAAGGGTTCCAAACCCTTGATACCTTGCATTGTAATTGAGATAAGTGTTCTTCTAATTCAATCAATATGTCTATGTGTTGGTTGTTTATATCTTGTTCTTGTCTCAATTCCATTATGCTAGGCTAGATCTCTCTTGTGTTTGCTTAGATCTAATGAAACCTAGATGTTGATTATGTGTTGATTACTTGTATATTCTTGTCTTGGATGAATGATTTTATATGTTAGGCTTAAGAAAACTGGCAGATCTCCAAATGGTAACATGCTTGAACGTCTTAAGAAAGATGAACCGAGGCGTACTAGGTCTTTATTGGTTGTATTTAATGCATGAGCCACTGTTTACAATCCCTATAGTTGTGCTGGGTCATGGTGTAGGAGGAGATAAGAGCTCATAGAGTTGGGGAGTTATGTATGCCACCCCACGAATGGTATTAGGGAATACAATCCGTCATCCATACAAGTATAACAAGTAATTAACGTGTAAAAGATGTCTAGGGAGTAGTGAAGTCTAAGTAAACACAATTTCTCCAATTACTGTTCACAACCTTAGTATAATTTAGTTTAATTTCATTTTCAGTATTTTATTTTGAATATATATTAGTTTTGGGTTAGTTAAATAGCAACTAATTCCGCCCACTCTTCCAAAACCCGAGATTTTACTTGCTTTCATAAAAATATAAAAATACAAAAATAATCATCCCTCACCTTTAGAACTATTAATTAGGTTTTCTAATCCTAGCGACACTATTCCTAAGCTGAACGATCAATCCCCCGGTACTTGTCACTATACTATACTACAACGATCAGGTACACTGCCTGGTGGGGGTTGTAAGCTTCTCGAGATCCCTCGAGAGGTAAAACCTGTTGCGATTCCCACGCATCAGTAATCAACCAATCTAACACACTAAACATATCACAAAACCCTAAAAACCTTAATTAAACCCTAATTAGGTCTATGTGCTTATTTGAACCAATATGCTTAACTTAACTAGTTTGAAAGTGTCCAACGCTTAAGTATGAGTTACCTTAGGAATATTAGAATACCTTAGGACTCTTAGGCATTACTACAACCTTTTAGAACTCAGGTACAAGTCCCTTAAGCACAAAACCATAACTAAGTCATAACTCCTAGAATTAGGTCTAGACTATCCCAAAACTTCACTATAGATCACCACCACTTAGTATAAGCCTCTTAGGACCTAGGATTAGTTATTAGACATTCATAGGACACTAATCTAGGCACAAAAACCCTAGGATAAACCCTAATCAACCACTAAACACAAATAGGTCATTTAGGTTACAAAACTAGGTCAAACCTTCCCGAATCTTTCCCATAATTTACCATCACTTAGTATAAACCCCTTAGGACTTAGGATTAGTCACTAAACACTCTTAGGAACCTAACCTAGGCACTAAACTTTAGGTAAAACCTTAAACACTCACTATGTAAAACTAGGTCTAAACTTAACCTAAACTAGTAAAACCTAAACATAAGCACCTCAAACACCTCAACAAAGCACCTTAACACCTCTCCCTAGTTATGCTAGCACCATAACGCCTTACAAGCATCCACACAAGTAGGTGCATCACCTATTTGTCATCTATTTAACTAAACCATCACTAAACCACCACTAATCATCCTAAACCACCACTAAACCACCACTAACCCACCACTAATCACCCTAAACCACCACTAAACCTCCCAAGTAGCTTACAAGCACCTCTAAGCTAGCAAGAAAGGTGGTCTATCACCACCTTGTCACCACCTTCACCCCGTGGTTCCATTTCCACCATAAACACCCCAAACCGCCATTATAGCATAGCCCCATCACCCTTATAGCTCCCGATAGTCACTCCTAGCTTGTAAGGGTCACCTCCCCCCCCCCTCGACACCTCCTCCTTCCCTTGCTTGCTCTTCACTCCTTTCGTGCCCTATATATAGCTCGACCCCCTCTCCATTTCAAAGGCATACCTCCTCTCTTCTTTCCACCTTAAAATTCTGTAGTAGTAGTAGTACTTGAGCTATAGTAGGCCCAGGAGTCGAGCAAAGCAAGCCAAGGACCCTTGTCAAGTTATTTTTCCATCGCTAAAACCCTAAACCCTAGCTTAACGCTTGTTCAACCCTAAACTAACCAAGTAAGCTTTACATTTATTTCTATTAGCTTTAGTTTAGTATTAGGATAGTATTAGGATGCCTTAGATCCCCTTGGAACCCCTGCATGAGCCTTGGTCATAATCATTTACTAGTTTACATTTTAAAACCCTAAAAATGAGTCTAATACATGTTTGCATGCTATATACCCTTTATATGATCTATAATCTGATTTAGATAACTTAGATGAGCTAATATTAGTTAAACATAAGCTACAAAACTTAGTTGTTAAATGAAAATATAAGTTATATGCATTTAGGACTAGTTTTGGAAAACTTTACAAGCATAAGGGTATATATCATAAATTCCTGAAACTATAAAGTCTAGGGACTTTCTTTTTAAAAATTTTCTAGAAGTTATAAGTGTAAGGACTAGTTTTGCAAAGTAATAAAACTTTAGGATAGAAATTAAAATAGATAATAAACTAAAAAAGGACAAGTTATGCAAATATTATAAAGTCAAAGGTCTAAATGGTAAATATAGAAAACTTATAAGTCTAAGGGTTAATTATGTCATTTTCTAAAAATATAGAAGTCTAGAGACTAGTTGTGTCAAGTACAGATAGTTATAAGTATAAATAATATAAGTATTATAAGTTTAGGGTAGAAAATGTAAATATATAAACTATAAGGGTATAAAGTAAAAATATCGTATAAATATAAAACTTAATAAAAGTTAGAAGTATAATACAATAGTAGGGAGCTTCATGCGAGGAGTACTATGTGGATATTTTGTTTTGACAAGTTTCTTGGGTTTACGAATTAAAGTGCCCTGACTCCTTGAACGATTATTGCATATACTTCTGAGATATGATGGCCTGAACGGAGTTATGATTAAAACTTAACCTAATAACAATATAGCTCAATAGTAGGGAGCTTCACGTGAGGAGTCATATACTTCTGAATTGTGATGGCCCGAATGGTGTTATATTATATCTAAAACATTAATGAACCTAAGAACAATAACTTAAGAAACTTAAACAAGATGACTAAAGTTTGACATACATCCAAACATGCAACACACTAGGATACGTGAGTAAGGCAGTCTAGTTCCCGAGTCACTTTTTGCATCATTTAATTTTCCCTATGCCCAGGTGTGTTTTCATAGCCTCATCTTTTTTTGTTTTTTTTTCTTTTCTTTTTTTTTTCTTTTTCTTTTTTTTTTAAATTTCATTCAAAATGCTTTACAAACCCTGTGAGGGGGATACATGCTACTTGCTTTACTGAAAACCGAATACAAGTCCTTTTCTTTAGTTGTTGCACGAGTAAACTAACTGCCATCACTACATAACCAAAATTCATGAATCTAATCATTTGGGATATTTTACCCACGCGAACGCAAATATAGTTGATAGATCATTGGAGTTTGACAACTACCGTTGGCATTAACACCTCTCTGGGTGGTACGAGTAAGTACTATATTTAAACTCACTGAAGGTTTAACTTTGCCAAGTTATCCTTCCCATCCCCTCATTGTTGGGTCTGTAGCCCCCATTACCCGGATTGTTAACGTGTGGTTCATGAGCTTAGTGCAACATACCCCACTCATGATAATTGTGCATGCATCACAATTATCACAAACACATTACATTTTCCCAGATGGGTGTAACAACTGAACCCAGGGAACTTGTATTCACATCAATACTAAAACTTATGACTCTCACTCAACACCTAGTGTTGACTTTTTAAGCATTTATTCTATGTATACTACTTCTATGGAGCTATGGCAGAAGGAGGCACTTAGCTCGGATGGCTTTCAACCTGGTTATCATTCAAACATAACCTAACACCTTGATTTTTGGGACCTCATCAATAGTAAATGTATATCTTTAACAAATAAAACTCTGATAATTAAATGAATGATAACTAAATTTCTAAAACATCTCTTTTTGAGTCGTTTTCTATTACTGTAATTGGGATTCTATGAAGTAATACCCCGAACACTTAATCCACTGCGATCAGTGAAAAATGGGGGTGTTACAGATTGGCATCAGAGCTTGAGTTGTAGATAACAAGGTCAAAACTTAAACAACAACTATTTTTCCAAAACCCGAGAAAAGTCCTCAGTACCTTTGCCATCCTCCATAACTATACGTGCTAAGGATAGTATAATAATTGCCTACTTAATTGCTAAATGATTTACAGTATTTTTACTATTATATATAGTTATGTCTACTCCCCACTACCCTATCCCCATCTCATCTTGTAGCAACCCGTAAATTTTCATAAGGCAAAATGACTATTTTGCCCTTTGACTTTGACTTTTGACTATTTGACTTTTACCGTAACGTAAAGGCAAATACTGTAACCGGTAGTAAACCGTTAAATTTTTCCCGCGACCAACACAAGACTAGGATGAGTCTATATGTTGAAAATACTCAAATCTCACCAATAGTCATATTTTATATGAACTATTGTCATTTTGTCATTTTTACATGAGCATTTTATTTCTTACTTAATACGCGTGCTCAAACCTATGTTATTAGGTTTTAACAACGTATACGTATTCCGTTACACTATCACCCATCTAATATACTTAGTTGGAGTATATTGATAAGTTTTGACATTTTTGTAAGTATTACATTTTTATGTTACCCGGTTTTAAGTTTTGAGACTTAAGGGCGTAACATTAGTAATTACCGGGACCAAACTATACCCTGTAGGAACCTTGCTTCACCTTGAAGCTATCCTTATAAGCTAGCAAGAAACCATGTCACACCACCTCAAGCATGAGGTGGCGCATAACCAGGAAACCACAAGACACGGTTCATACTTCTGTATCTTATGTAGATCTTTTCTCATTTGATAATTAAACTCATCTCTTTTCCCTGTATTTTCCTCCCATGACCGAACCATCATCATCATACACTTTCTATACTTTGATTTCAAGCTTCAAGTTACACAAGAAAGATGAAGATGTTAATGATCTCTACCTAGTTCTTAAGCTTGTTTGATGATTACTTAGATGAAATAATAGATACACAAGGGTCTCGTTTGGTTCGAAGAACCACCACCAAGTCGCATCACCATCTTCACCTCGTGATCTCTCAGTCTCTCTCGATCTATGGGGTATGTCAAAACACCCATCTGTTTTTGTTAATCTTTTGTTTAACATCTTATACAAACCGATCTATAAGGTTTTCGTGGATAAAACAAGACTAAAAATATTTTGGTTTGATTCATGTGGTGAAAGAGATAAATACGCGATTGGTTTGTTTGTGTACTCGACTAGTGAAGAAACTTTAAGGGTTGGTTCAGATTAACTCAGAAAAACCCAACCAAAGTGTGTGAATGGGTTGTTTGTTTTGGTTCTTAGATGGCGACAGTAACACCCAAAAGGATGGCTTATTTGTTTTGAGACTCACTTCAACAAGAATCAGCCTAGGGTGCGTTTAATTTGTTACAGCTGAGGGTGTTTGCCTTGGGACTTGGTTCACAGCAACGACCCACGAGGGGTGTTTGTTGCTCTCGGCTCAGCCAACACCCACGAAGGGTGTTTTGGTTTTGACTCCCGGACCGACCACACCAAGAGGGTTGTCGATGTGGTTGTGTTTTTGTGTCAAACAACCCAAAGGAGTGTTGTTTACCTGTTATCGCGACTCACACCAAAGCTACCAAGGGTGCGTTTGTTAAGCTGTACCAAAAAGGGTGCTTTTGGGTTTGGTTTATTGCTGCTGGTAACTGAAGCTGTAACAAAAAGAGTAGCAGCTAAAGGTTCAAGTAGAGCATCTGATGTTAAAGCACAAGGACGATATTTTTAATTTACTTTTATAATTAAGGGTTGTGTGTTTGTTAATGTTATTGGTTAAGCATATATTTTCGGCTTATAAATAATGTCATACGACTTATATTGATGTAATAGACTTGTTAGCTTGGTTTGAGCTGTAAATAAGCTTATTAGCTTATTAGTTTTTGGTTCATGATTGTGATAAACAAATAGAGGATACTAAAACATGAACTTGAGCTTTTGAATCATGTTAAAAGGGCTTGTGGTTAAAAAGTTATCCTTAATTAAAGACTACTAGAAGGAAATTGATGCTGATAGTCTTCTGATCTGATTCATAAATCGCGATTTCGATCCTTTTCTGGTCTGAATCGTCGAAAGTGTCAAACACGAAAGTTGTTCAGAAAGAGGTTTTACATTAGACAACGCGGACGGTTTAGCCTGGAAGTAACGAACGAAGGCTGTAAACTGTAAAAGCTAACTGGACATTTTAAGACTGAAAAGTAGTCATGACTCGAGGGTCATAAGTTTACTTGTTATTCTCGGTTGCAAAGTAGTAACCGGTAAGATACATTTGGTTTGGAAACTACTTGGGGCCTCACCCTCATTAAGGGTGCATTTAGTTTATTAATGGGCTAGAGCTCATTTAGATTATTAAGGTTGTTTTCTTAATGGACCAATTTATATAACACTTGTTGTAGCAAATTTATATTGGACTTTGGATAATTAACTTATATTGGACTTTGGATTAAGTATCGGACTCTTAACGGACAGTATTAGACCTACGACACATTAAACTTGTATTGGACATTTGGTCTGTGATTCGGACTCAACAAATATATATATACATTTATGACTTTGGACAAAAGGTTATTGATGACAGACTTGGGTATATTGAACAAAACAGATGCATAATGGACAAATTGTTTTGGACAATTCAAATACTTGACGGACTTTATTATACAGACTTTGATTTGAGCATATTCGACTCAGACTTTAGACATTGGACTATGACTCTAACCGCTCGGACTTATATTGGATAGATATTAGACTTATGACATACTTAAGATATCAGACTTAAGATATCGGGCGATCGCCCATAATACTTTGGCGTACGTTTTGTCTTGAGTCTGTTAACATATCACCACACGAATGATGATACTAAACTTTTTACAAACAATGATACAATTATTCCACGAAAACTAAAACGTATTATCTTTTGAAAACTCATACGCATCGAGTACTTTCCGCGTGTCATATTTTGACACATGCTTATATTTAATAGGTTATGCTGATTCCTTACCATTGTGCTTTACTAGACATCGCTTGTGTTACGTTATTCACCATACGCTGAGGTGAGTTCATAGCCCCTACTTTTGTTTAACTGTTTTTATAAACTACATGGGGGAGATACATGCTACTGTTTTTATTATTATGGACAATGACTTGTAAACTGAATGCTAGCCTTGATTGTATTATTGCATGCATGTCTAAGTTGTTTATGCCAAAAGTCCCCATATCATGGACCACTAATCACGAGTGAGCGCAAATATTGTGGATAGGCCTATCGGGATTGACGAATCCCATTTGTGTTAATCATACAGCGGATATCACAAACGCACTATATTTGAATTCCTAGGTATACGACATAGTACCTACTCGGGGCAAATTGTTTAATATATATATCGTACGGTGATATATATATACAGTCAGTCGTGCGTGCCATGAGCTTAGAGCAATAATAACTATCAGGATGATAATTGCGCACATTGCAATTATACTATGAACTTTATTGTCCACTACTATTTTACAAACCTATGAATTCACTCAACCTTTGTGTTGACTTTTTAGCATGTATTCTCAGGTACGAAAGGAATTAGCTGGCATGTGAAGGCGCACGGAAAACATTTTGAAGACGATGCATATTATCATTCGAAAAACTTTGCAACTTTAATGTTGTACATTTTGTAAACTTGTGGGACCTCTTTTTAAATTCTGATATTTTAATCGAATGATAATTTATTTCAAAACATCTCATTTAGAGTTGTTTTCTGTAACTTGTACTGTGAACTATGAAGTAATACCCCGGTGACACAATCTTCCGCTGCGATAATTTTGGGGGTGTTACACATCTAGCTGACATCCGGAGAATAATCTTCCCTCTCCGAATGTACTAGATTATTCCCGTAAACCCTATATCCCCAATAACTTAGAAGACTCTAGGAATATTTTAGATATACCTTCACCCTTAGGATATACCCCTTCTTTAGATAACCCTCATTTAAAACACATAAGAGATTTCTATACTAAGACATCACCTATACCTCCCCTAAACCTTGTTATACACCAACCTTTCCCCACATCTAGATCCCCATGGTTTCCTTCCCTCTAGAGAACCATATATACCCAAAAACCCTATCCCTACCTATACCCCTAGATATAACCTTAGGCAACCCTACACCTTAGGACCTACCCCTTACTTAGTAAAGCCTCCCATTTCATCTTGGAAATATGAAATTGGAGAAAAACCCTCTAGGACAACTTTAGAAAATGAGAAAAATCAATTAGAGGAAATTTTAAATAACTTAGATGAGATTTTCCTTGACCTTCTTGAGAAGATAGAAAAAGGTCATAATAATAATAACTTAGATAATCAACCTAACTATAGTATTTTAAGAAACACTTTACAAGAAAACCATTTTAAAGTAGCTAAAATACAGAAAAACAAATGAAACACCACCATAAAATAGCCTTTGCACGCTTTAGGATTTGCACATTAGAAAAGATAATAGATAATGATGAGGAAATTTTCAAATAAACTAGAAGACACAAACTCTTGGAATTAGGAAAACCTTAGAAACCCTTAGGTAATATGCCTTTTATACCCTAGAATAGTTAGTGCCTATATGATATCTAAGATAGGAAATCAATAAAATAAGTTAGGTTTTAGAAACTACCTACTACTCCTCAATTAGGATAAATTAGATAAACCCCTTAGGAAAATACCTCTCCCACATTACCTTAGGTCACCCCTAACCCAATAGTAACCCTTTAGGAAAACTAGGTATAATCCATGGAACATGACAAGTTAGGTACTTTTTATAACCTACCTTTAACCCTTACCCTTAGGAATTCAGGAAAAACTACCCTGATGTCTTAGATGTATAGAATCTCTAAACTATTTTAAACTCCCCTCACACTTCTTCCTTCCCTAAAACTCAATCACTTTCAAACACTCTCCCTTATCAATGCACCATAGAGATCTGAATTCTTTCTTCTCTGATCTCTAAATGCTCACTACTTCCTTAGCTTTCTTAATCTATTTCCCTCCTAGTTAGAGATTCTAACCCTAACTATCCCATATGTAAATATATGATAATTCCTATACAAGCATATTCCTATCCTTTTTCCACTTCATTTCCTTAGATTACTATGATTTTTCCAAATTAGTTTTCCCCATCCTCTTAGTAAAACCCAAACCATATTTAGGATTCCCATACTTGAGGTAAGAAATAACATTAGGATATACCTAGAAAGCATAGGCTTAAGTATAGAATACTTTAGTTCACTAAGATAGGCTATTTAAGAAACCCTTGAGGAATTAGAAAATTAGGATTAGGAATCTTTAAGGTTTTATATGTTAGAAACCAAAATCCTTACCCCAATAGAAAGAAAAATTTGGAAGACATCCCTATAAGATAGGATTTAGCTTAGAAAATTCCTTAGGATTAGAACCTAGAAATATTAGTAAAAACATAGGATTAAATAGTAAAACATCTACCATAAACCATTAAACCCCTAGTTTAGGATAGACACATAGCAAGCTTCTACCATATTGGAATAAGTAGTCTTAGGATAAAAATCACCCTTGCCTAGTCTCTTAGGATACCCACACATATATTTGAGGATTTTAGATTACATATTAGGATTTGATATTTCTTAGAATACACATTAGGAAATTCCACTTAAGGGATACTATGGATACTACCCTAGCTGGTTTCAAGTACCTAGGAATAGTAATACTTATAATAATAGTAATAATGGTAGTAATAGACAACTTAAAACAAAAGAGAAAACCCGAAACTACACCTAAGAATAAAGGATACTCCTAGTAAACCCTTAGGAAAAAAAACCTCTAAACCTACACCCTCTTTAGAACCCTCTACTTCAAATGAACCAAACACCTCACCCTTAGAAATTAGGATTAGTTAGGAAAGACTAGAAGAACCTTAGGGGGGAAACGAATTTTGGAAAGGCATCTAGTTAATCTAAAACTCCATTAGGATACTATCTTTCAGGTATTCTATGCTCTTACTCTTCCGTTTAATCTTATCTTTCTGTTTTCTCTCCTTCTACCATTAAAATCTCGTTTAAATCTCCTTCTCCCACCTTTTTCCCACTCTTCCATTCAAAATCCCATTTTCCCGCCTTATTCCCCACTCCCTTATTAAAATCCTACTCTTCCGTTTTCCCCACTCTACCGTTTAATCTTATACCCCAATACTTTTCCACTTCACCTAAACCTATCCTTCCATCCTTTCATTATCTTCCATTCTTTCATACCATCCTATTTCTTCCCTTTCTTTCTTTCATCTTCCTCACTCCTTCATACCAAAAATCCCTCATTCCATTTCCTTCCTTTTTATCCCCCCGTCATTTTACACTATATTTTCTTCTATCTATATTCTCTCTCTACCTCATCCTACAACGTTCTAAATGTAGAACTTGTATTTCTCGTCATATCGCAAGTTTCTATTGCTTATAGCTTGTAAGAATATCTACATTGAACTGTAATCCTCATTATGTTTGACTATGTTGTTAAATCTCACTTTGCAAAAGTTGCAAAAATGAGATCTTCAACGCCCGTCATTCTAGTCATAACATGGGAATTTACCATGTGGCAAGTTGCTGAACAGGAAGACTGTAGAACTTGTCTCTATCATGACTAGAACTTGTCTCTTTCGTGACAAGGATTTACCTCTACCGTAGTTACAACTTGTCTTCACCATGTCTAGAACTAGTCTTCATCATGGTTGGAACTTGTCTCTAAAACATTTCCCGTATTGCATTTCCATAAATATGGTAAACTCTCTTCGTTTTCTGCCAATACTACTTAAGGATGATTTATAATGACTATCCTATTAAAACGAACTAGGTCGCTCCTTCATATTAATGAGAAAGTTATAAATCAAATGGATTATGAATTTATACACTCTTGTTTACAAATATTGGGACGCCTTTATTTGTAAGTAATGATATATAAATGAATAAGACTAAGTATCTGGCAACTGTGCAAGCATTTCCTACTCTGCTTGTGCACACTTTCCTTTCTTTTCATACTATTCTTCTTCGGTATCAGAAATCCTTCCCTATAACTCTCTTCTTCCTTTTATCTTTCTCTACTTATTCTTTCCTCTACTCCTACGATTATCTAAATCTTGGGACGAGATTTCTTCTAAGGGGGTAAGACTGTAACAACCCACAAAACCTCATTAGTATCATTCCCATTACAAATACCTATAGTAGGTATTTCACAGGTAATTTTTTGCTTTTTATGTGCATTTATTACTTGCATGACTCACTAGACCTACTCACGTACCCACACAAGCCAAAATAACTCAACACTTAAATCTTATAAACCCCTGGTTGTCAAGCATAACAACATCACAACACCATAATAAGTAATCAACCAATCTAACACACTAAACATATCACAAAACCCTAATAAACCTTAATTAAACCCTAATTAGGTCTATGTGCTTATTTGAACGAATATGCTTAACTTAACTCGTTTGAAAGTGTCCAAGGCTTAAGTATGAGTTACCTTAGGAATATTAGAATACCTTAGGACTATTAGGAATTAGTACAACCCTTTAGAACTTAGGTACAAGTCCCTTAAGCACAAAACCATAACTAGGTTATAACTTCCTAGAATTAGGTCTAGACTATCCCAAAACTTCACTATAGATTACCACCACTTAGAATAAGCCTCTTAGGACCCAGGATTAGTTATTAGACACTCATAGGACACTAATCTAGGCACAAAACCCTAGGATAAACCCTAATCTTCCACTAAACATCTTTAAGTTACAAAACTAGGTCAAACCTTCCCGAATCTTTCCCATAATTTACCATCACTTAGTATAAACCCCTTAGGACTTAGGATTAGTCATTAAACACTCTTAGGAACCTAACCTAGGCACTAAACTTCAGGTAAAACCTTAAACACTCACTAAGGAAAACTAGGTCTAAAGTTAACCTAAACTAGTAAAACCTAAATATAAGCACCTCAAACACCTCAACCAAGCACCCTAACACCACTCCCTAGTTAAGATAGCACCCTAACACCTTACAAGCACCCACACAAGTACGTGCATCACCTACTTAACTAAACCATCACTAAACCACCAATAATCACCCTAAACCACCACTAAACCGCCACTAATCACCCTAAACCACCACTAAACCTCCCAAGCAGCTTACAAGCACCTCTAAGCTAGAAAGCAAGGTGGTTCATCACCACCTTGTCACCACCTTCACCCCGCGGTTCCATTTCTACCACAAACACCCCAAACCGCCATTATAGCCTAGCCCCGTCATCCTTATAGCTCCCAATAGTCACCACTAGCTTGTAAGAGTCACCTCTTCCCCCCCTCGTCACCTCCTCCTTCCCTTTCTTGCTCTCCACTCCTTCCGTGCCTTATAAATAACTCGACCCCCTCTCCATTTCAAAGGCACACCTCCTCTCTTCTTTCCATCTTAAACTTTTGTAGTAGTAGTAGTAGTACTTGAGCTATAGTAGGCCTAGGATTCAAGCAAAGCAAGCCAAGGACCCTTGTCGAGTTATTTTTCCGTTGCTAAAACCCTAAACCCTAGCTTAACCCGTGTTAAACCCTAAACTAACCAGTTAAGCATTACATTTAGTTCTACTAGCTTTAGTTTAGTATTAGGATAGTATTAGGATGCCTTAGATCCACTTGGAACCCTTGCATGAGCCTTTGTCATAATCATTTAGTAGTTAACATTTTAAAACCCTAAAATGAGTCTAATACATGTTTGCATGCTATATACCCTTTATATGATTTAGATAACTTAGATAAGCTAATATCAGTTAAACATAAACTAGAAAACTTTGTTGTTACATAAAAATATAAGTTACATGCATTTAGGACTAGTTTTGCAAAATGTTACATGCATAAGGGCACAAATCGTAAATTCCTGAAACTATAAAGTCTAGGGACTATTTTTTACATTTCCTAAAAGTTATATGTGACACCCCCAAAATTTACAACGCAGCGGAATACCAATTTGGGTGTCACTTCATAATTCATAAAAACAAGTTACATAAAACGACCTCAAAAGAGACGTTTAATAAAATGTCACAGTCGATTTGATAAATCAGAGTACAAAGGTCCCAACAATTTATATTTAAAACTTAAGTTACAAGAGTTCAAAAATAACTCATTTGCATATTTAAAGAAAATAACTATCGAATGTGAAGAAAACAAGTCCTTCAATGTTTGATATCCACGCGACTCCGATTGCTCCCAATGCTCAGCTAGCAAATAATACCTGAGAAAATAGATGCTAAAAAGTCAACATAAAGTTGAGTGAATTCATAGAGTTTAATACGTAATAAGTTGAATACAAGATAATTCAATTTAAAAATACGATGGGTTACGTTGATATACGCCCATAATTGGTTTATAAATCTGTTGAACACAAGTCTCAAGATTTGGGCCACGTTGTTGTACCCATAACATAAACAGTGGGCCCCGTTGTTGCACCCATAAAGAAACATTGGGCCCCGTTGTTGCACCCATAAAGAAATATTGGGCCCCGTTGTTGCACCCATAAAGAAACATTGGGCCCTGTTGTTGCACCCATAAATAAATAGTAGATACTTGTGTTCATGGTTGTAGTATGTATCACTTCACGAGATTGAAAAATGTATAAAAGTGGGATTATGAACTTATAGTAATATGTAAAATTTTAGAGTACTAATGAAAGTAAAAATCAAGTAGCTAAGCATGTATCCCCCCCCCCCCCAAAGAGTTTATAAAATAATTAAATGAGAAAAGGTGGGGCTATGACTCACCTTAAGAGCAACAAGATCAGAAGTAAAATGGATCTTCGGACGAGTGCGAAGCGTCTATGCACAACCTAAAAGACGTGACGCGACTTAGAATGATAAAGAAGAGCGATATGAAAAAGTAATTCAAATGATCACGAGATATGTTTCCAAGATAAGCATGGCATTGCACTAAGACTTAGCCCAAGATATTTTCACTCTAAGATTGATGTTCGACCAGGTCTTATAGGTAATAAAACACCTACCAAGTTTCATCCTTCAATTCTTATCTTAACTATGTGTATCTACACGTTTTAGAGTTCAAGACAAGACGTAAAATATTAAATTCTGGATTTGACTCTATTTTACAGACCCTTAACTCCTAATCTATAAATGATATGAATACAAGGCCTTCACCCCTGGAAAGATCTTTGAGTCTAGTTTTCAAAAATCCAGGCCTCAACTTCTGAAAGATTCAGAATCATGTGAAAATACTATTTTACCCCTGAACATCCAGCCCATGATATTTTCTGAATTTTAATCTCTTACGAAAATGGCCATAAATCCTAAAATATGATAGAAATTTAAGTGAGACCAATTGGAGGTTTTAGCCTAAGATGTCTACTACTGAGACATGTTTTAAAACCCAATATTATAGAACAAAAATCTGGTGCTAAACTCCTTTTTCAAACAGTAGTTCAGAACGGATCAATTTTAGCAAAACGGCCATAACTAATTCATCCGGAAGAGTTGATAAACCCTCCAATTAGCCGAAAGTTCTTCATTTGTTTTACCCTTCACCCATGTAAAAACCCAGTAGCCTCTAGTTCAAGAATAATTCTTTACAAGTAAAACAATCTGCATTACAATTTCTGGGTACACACTAAATATGTTTTCATGGTTTTGGTCGTATCTCGACCATCCGGAATAGTTGGTTTTCTGGCCAACTCGCCACTAGGACCTGAGATATTAACCTATTCATTTATTTAAAGCTTCAGTAGGTTCTAAGCCAAAAATTTACCATTAACATACAAACAATCTGCAAGTTACCTATTTTGACTAGTTTTACTAATTTGGGCATAACTTGGTCATCCGGAGAAGATAAAAATTCCTCCAACTCGCCACATGAAGCTTAGACCTATATCTATCTAAAAATCTAATTTAATAATAGGCTCCAGGCCAAAACTTAATGGGAAAACCCACGTTTTTCTACTGAGGTAAAAACAGTCCCATCAAATCCAACTAAACCTATTCTAAACTCATCCAAAACATCATCAATCATCATGCAATGCCACACTAATCGTCACAAACAACTCAAGAACACTAAAACTCATCAAAATCAGAAAACCTAAATCAAAAATATAATGTTCATCATGAAAATAAAATTAATGAAAAGGGTTTAGGGCTTACTAGAATATAAATAGAGTAAAATGGAAGAGACACACCCTTCCTATGAGGTGTGTTTAGTTTGAACCAACAATAGACCAAGACCACAACTCCTAGATAATTTCAATCACAATCGAATCCTCCCAATAACACTTTAACTTCAGCCCTTGCACCCAAGAAAAATTGGTGTTGATGATGTGATGTTTGAGTGTAATAAATCAAGAACAAGACTAGGGCTTCAAGATATTTAATCTATGATTAAGATATTAGTAAATTTTTGGATGGAATTTGTGTTTGAGGGCTGAATAGGGTCATTCATATGGAGAGAGGGTGAGCAAAAATGGTGAAAATATTATGGTGATATAAACAAGGTGAAATATGAGTTTTATTTCATTAAAATGAAAAGATATTAAAGATGGGAAGGGGGTGATCCGGTTTTGTGGTCCCAAGGCAAGCCAAATATAAGATTTTATTCATATTTGATTAATATTGGGTGTATTAGTGTGTTTGTGGGGTTTAACTTAAGTGTACGGTCTTAAAAACGCGAATTACGCAGAACCGGGTGACCTGAAAACGTGAATTTTAGAAAAGTGTTATAAAAATATTATGAAGTTGTTATGAAGTGTTAAAATTGCTAATTTTAATATTTCATGAGAGCCTTGGGTTTATCGGACTGTTTAAACGTCGTTAAAAATGAAACCGTGAGTCTAAAACACGTTTGGTGACAACGGTTCTTGATAAAAGTGATGTAAGCTATAAAAATGACACGACAAGTATAAAACTCTTTTGTAAACATGAAATAGTTCAAAAATTTATAAAATATATAAATTATCATAGTCTATGGTTGGTTCACTTTGTCAAAACCTTAAAACGTAAATTTAAATCGGGTAAAACGTAAGGGCGCAAGGTTTATGTAAAATTAGAAAAATTAAATTAGGACTTTTAAAATAGGATTGTAAGAAAACAATGATGCATAAAAAGTGGTGAATGTTACGTAGTCTAGTCGCGGTTGAATTAGTTGAACGTGTTTTGACGAAACGCGGATAACTTCCGACGAAGTTAATTATAAAAAAAATAGAATAGTTAAATAAATAATAAAAATATTAAAATTAATGACATGAAATTTTAGAAATGTCACAGCACGTACCCCTTAAGAGAGCGACGTCCCGACGCTCAATTCTTCTTAATCATTTTTGGTCGTATTAAAGATTTTTGGGATGGAAGCATGTATAAAAACCATGTTGAAACTTGGGTTTATGGTTGTGATTGTAGAATGTCTATTTTCAAATTTTTAGGAATCAATAGTTGAAACGAAGTTTAAATAAGTCATATCCTCAAAACGTGATTAAAATATGATATATAAAAAGTGTAATTTGAAATATAGGGCATGGTGTCATTATAAATATTGGTTATGATTTTTACAAAAGAGGGTGGTTAGAACCGACTCTTTAACTTAAGAAGGTCATTTTGGTAATTTAAACACTTGTGAAATATTTGTAAAATTTTCATAAAGATGCATAAATTTTTTATAGAAGCCCATGGAGGTGCTTAATGCGTTTTGTGCTCGGGACTTTGACAAAGTAAAAAGGTAGCAACGAATATGGAACAAATGATAGAAATCACCTAATGTGTAAGCAATGGTATGAGGGAACGAATAGAATGTCATGAGGGTCCTTAAAGGAAAGGATAGAATAAAAGTGTTGGCGATAAGACAATAGGAGACAAGGAATTTATCAAGTTGTCAATTCATGCAAGCGGATAACAGTACATTACCATTAGCTTATGAAGCTCGCGGCGGTTGATATAAAATCAGAAAAATCAACATAACAAATTACAAGTCGAGAGGAATTCATAGCCCAAAGAATGATTCGTACACATGCTATGGTGGATACACATAAGCCCACTTATTCATAACTCGTCATTTACATAAAGAGGCGTCCCAATCCATGTAAGTGAAAATTTATGAATTTATGGTTCGGTGGTTTATAATTTCCTTATTCAAATGAAGAAGCGTCTCAATTCATTTCAATAAGACGATTATAAATCATCCTACTTAAGTATGTCCGTCACTAAAAAAATACACAACAAGATTAAGTGCTATAATAAATAAAAGGATGTCTAATTAACGACATGATTCATCAAAATCATGAGAAGTAACGAGAATAATAATATGACATTAGTCAATCGCATTCGCAAAGGTAAGTACCAAAGGATAGCATGATCCGGGATGACAAGTTAATGTCGTACTCCCATCAATTGAAAGATTTCAAAAGAATGGATAACGAAAACAACATACGTGATTCAAAGGCATAAGAAGAATGTTCACACTCAGAGTTGAACAATAAAATAACTAGTGGAATTGACAAAGTACGCCGAATGTAAATATCATCAAAAGGAAATAAAGTAAAGTAGCGAAAATGTTTCGGAGATCACCGAATCGTTCATAAGAGGTTAAAGTAAACGAACTTATTAATACATACAATAGTACTACACACATGTGTAAGGATTTGAGAAGAGAGTAACACATATATGTACGGGTATCCTTATACATACTAGTATCAACGTTCGAGGGAGAAAATAAGAAAACATGAAGTATGCGATAATCGGAGTGGTCAGCGTATAAATAACCGACCGATATAAAGTAAATATTATGACATCATAAGATAGGCTTGAGAGAGCAAAATCATGACTAGGGGATATATTCATTAGTTATATACTAGAAGAATAGATGCAAAATAGTGCATATAAGTTACCTGGGAGCAAGCGTACGCGGATATCGAACAACGGTGAAAGACTTTAAAAAAAATCGAAAATCAGTTATAGTTTAGGTTTTGAAAACGACCTAATTTTCTATAACTAATGCTCTGATACCATTCTGTGACACCCCCAAAATTTACAATGCAGCGGAATACCAATTTGGGTGTCACTTCATAATTCATAAAAACAATTTACATAAAACGACCTCAAAAGAGACGTTTAATAAAATGTCACATTCGATTTGATAAATCAGAGTACAAAGGTCCCAACAATTTATATATAAAACTTAAGTTACAAGAGCTCAAAAGTGACTCATTTGCATATTTAAAGAAAATAATTATCGAATGTGAAGTAAACAAGTCCTTCAATGTTTGATATCCACGTGACTCCGATTGCTCCCAATGCTCAGCTAGCAAATGATACCTGAGAAAATACATGCTAAAAAGTCAACATAAAGTTGAGTGAATTCATAGAGTTTAATAAGTAATAAGTTGAATACATGATAATTCAATTTAAAAATACGATGGGTTACATTGTTATACGCCCATAATTGGTTTATAAATCAGTTGAACACAAGTCTCAAGATTTGGGCCACGTTGTTGAACCCATAACATAAACAGTGGGCCCCGTTGTTGCACCCATAAAGAAACATTGGGCCCAGTTGTTGCACCCATAAAGAAACAGTGGGCCCCGTTGTTGCACCCATAAAGAAACATTGGGCCCTGTTGTTGCACCCATAAAGAAACAGTAGATACTTGTGTTCATGGTTGTAGTATGTATCACTTCACGAGATTGAAAAATGTATAAAAGTGGGATTATGAACTTATAGTAATATGTAAAATTTTAGAGTACTAATGAAAGTAAAAATCAAGTAGTTAAGCATGTATCCCCCCCCCCCCCCCAAAAGAGTTTATAAAACAATTAAATGAGAAAAGGTGGGGCTATGACTCACCTTAAGAGCAACAAGATCAGAAGTAAAATGGATCTTCGGACGAGTGCGAAGCATCTAAGCACAACCTAAAAGACGTGACGCTACTTAGAATGATAAAGAAGAGCGATATGAAAAAGTAATTCAAATGATCATGAGATATGTTTCCGAGATAAGCATGGCATTGCACTAAGACTTAGCCCAAGATATTTTCACTCTAAGATTGATGTTCGACCAGTTCTTATAGGTAATAAAACACCTACCAAGTTTCATCCCTCAATTCTTATCTTACCTATGTGTATCTACACGTTTTAGAGTTCAAGACGAGACGTAAAATATTAAATTCTGGATTTGACTCTATTTTATACACCCTTAACTCCTAATCTATAAATTATATGAATACAAGGCCTTCACCCCTGGAAAGCTCTTTGAGTCTAGTTTTCAAAAATCCAGGCCTCACCTTCTGAAAGATTCAGAATCATGTGAAAAGACTATTTTACCCTTGAACATCCAGCCCATGATATTTTCTGAATTTTAATCTCTTACGAAAATGGCCATAAATCATAAACCATGATAGAAATTTAAGTGAGACCAATTGGAGGTGTTAGCCTAAGATGTCTACCACTGAGACATGTTTTAAAACCCAATATTATAGAAAAAAAATCTGGAGTTAAACTCCTTTTTCAAACAGTAGTTCAGAACGGATCAATTTTAGCAAAACGACCGTAACTAATTTATCCGGAAGAGTTGATAAACCCTCCAATTAGCCACAAGTTCCTCATTTGTTTTACCCTTCACCCATGTAAAAATCCAGTAGACTCTAGTTCAAGAATAATTCTTTACATGTATAACAATCTGCATTACAATTTCTGGGTACACACTAAATATGTTTTCACGGTTTTGGTCGTATCTCGACCATCCGGAATAGTTGGTTTTCCGGCCAACTCGCCACTAGGACCTGAGATATTAACCTATTCATTTATTAAAAGCTTCAGTAGTCTCTAAGCCAAAAATTTACCATTAACACACAAACAATCTGCAAGTTACCTATTTTGACTAGTTTTACTAATTTGGGCATAACTTGGTCATCCAGAGGAGATAAAAATTCCTCCAACTCGCCACATGAAGCTTAGACCTATATCTATCTAAAAATGTAATTTAATCACAGGCTCCAAGCCAAACCTTAATGGGAAAACAAACATTTTGCTACTGAGGTAAAAACAGTCCCATCAAATCCAAATAAACCTATTCTAAACTCATCCAAAACATCATCAATCATCATGCAATGCCACACTAATCATCACAAACAACTCAAGAACACTAAAACTCATCAAAATCAGAAAACCCAAATCAAAAATATAATGTTCATCATGAAAATAAAATTAATGAAAAGGGTTTAGGGCTTACTAGAATATAAATAGAGTAAAATGGAAGAGGCACACCCTTCCTATGAGGTGTGTTTAGTTTGAACCAACAATAGACCAAGACCATAACTCCTAGATAATTTCAATCACAATCAAATCCTCCCAATAACACTTTAACTTCAGCCCTTGAACCCAAGAAAAATTGGTGTTGATGATATGATGTTTGAGTGTAATAAATCAAGAACAAGACTAGGGCTTCAAGATATTTAATCTATGATTAAGATATTAGTAAAGTTTTGGATGGAATTTGTGTTTGAGGGCTGAATGGGGTTCTTCATATGGAGAGAGGGTGAGCAAAAATGGTGAAAATATTATGGTGATATAAACAAGGTGAAATATGAGTTTTATTTCATTAAAATGAAAAGATATTAAAGATGGGAGGGGGGTGATCCAGTTTTGTGGTCCCAAGGCAAGCCAAAATAAGATTTTATTCATATTTGATTAATATTGGGTGTATTAGTGTGGTTGTGGGGTTTAACTTAAGTGTACGGTCTTAAAAACGCGAATTACGCAGAACCGGGTGACCTGAAAACGTGAATTTTAGAAAAGTGTTATAAAAATATTATGAAGTTGTTATGAAGTGTTAAAATGGCTAATTTTAATATTTCATGAGATCCTTGGGTTTATCGGACTGTTTAAACGTCGTTAAAAATGAAACCGTGAGTCGAAAACACGTTTGGTGACAACGGTTCTTGATAAAAGTGATGTAAGCTATAAAAATGACACGACAAGTATAAAACTCTTTTGTAAACATGAAATAGTTAAAAAATTTATAAAATATGTAAATTATCATAGTCTATGGTTGGTTCACTTTGTCAAAACTTTAAAAAGTAAATTTAAATCGGGTAAAACGTAAGGGTGCAAGGTTTATGTAAAATTAGAAAAATTAAATTAGGACTTTTAAAATAGGATTGTAAGGAAACAATGATGCATAAAACGTGGTGAATGTTACGTAGTCTAGTCGCGGTTGAATTAGTTGAACGTGTTTTGACGAAACGCGGATAACTTCCGACGAAGTTAATTATATAAAAAATAGAATAGTTAAATAAATAATAAAAATATTAAAATTAATGACATGAAATTTTAGAAATGTCACATTATAAGTGTAAGAACTAGTTTTGCAAAGTATTAAATCCTTAGGATAAAAACTAAAATAAGTTATAAACTAAAAAAGGAGTAGTTATGCAAATATTATAAAGTTAAAGGTAAATATAGAAAACACATAAGTCTAAGGGTTAATTATGTCATTTTCTAAAAATATAGAAGTCTAGGGACTAGTTGTGTCAAGTATAGATAGTTATAAGTATAAATAATATAAGTATTTTAAGTTTAGGGTAGAAAATGTAAATATATAAACTATAAGGGTATAAAGTAAAAATATCATATACATATAAAACTTAATAAAAGTTAGAAGCATAATACAATAGTAGGGAGCTTCATGCGAGGAGTACTATGTGGATATTTCGTTTTGACGAGTTTCTTGGGTTTACGAATTAAAGTGCCCTGACTCCTCGAACGATTATTGCAAATACTTCTGAGATATGATGGCCTGAACGGTGTTATGATTAAAACTTAACCTAATAACAATATAGCTCAATAGTAGGGAGCTTCACGTGAGGAGTATTAACTTTTGAATTATGATGGTTCGAACGGTATTATGTAGATAACATAATACAATAGTAGGGAGCTTCATGTGAGGAGTCATATACTTCTGAATTGTGCTGGCCCGAATGGTGTGATATTATATCTAAAACATTAACGAACCTAAGAACAATAACTTAAGAAACTTAAACAAGATGACAAAAGTTTGACATACATCCAAACCTACAACACACTAGGATACGTGAGTAAGGTAGTCTAGTTCCCGAGTAACTTTTTGCATCATTTAGTTTTCCCTAAGCCCAGGTGTGTTTTCATACCCTCATATATTTTTTTTTAATTTCATTCTAAATGCTTTACAAACCCTGTGAAGGGGATACATGCTACTTGCTTTACTGAAAACCGAATACAAGTCTTTTTCTTTGGTTGTTACACGAGTAAACTAACTGCCACCACTACATAACCAAAATTCATGAATTTAATCATTTGGGATATTTTACCCATGCGAACACAAATATAGTTGATAGATCTATTGGAGTTTGACAATTCCCATTGGTATTAACTCCTCTCTGGGTGGTACCAATAAGTACTATCTTTGAACCCACTAAAGGTTTAACTTTGGCAAGTTATCCTTTCCATCCCCTCATGGTTGGGTCTGCAGCCCTCATGACCTGGATTGTTAATGTATGGTTCATGAGCTTAGTGCAACATACCCCACTCATGATAATTGTGCATGCATTACAATTATCACAAACACATTACATTTTCCCAGATGACTGTAACAACTGAACCCAGGGAACTTGTATTCACATCACCACTAAAACCTATGACTCTCACTCAACACCTAGTGTTGAATTTTTAAGCATGTATTCTCGGTATACTACTTCTACGGAGATATGGCAGAAGGAGGCACTGAGCTCGGAGGACTTTCAACATGGTTTTCATTCAAACGTAACCTAACACCTAGATTTTTGGGACCTCATCAAAAGTAAAAGTATATCTTTTACAAATAAAACTCTGATAATTAAATGAATGATAACTAAATTTCTAAAAATTCTCTTTTCGAGTCGTTTTCTATTACTGTAACTATGATTCTATGAAGTAATACCCCAAACACTTAATCCGCTGCGATCAGTGAAAAATAGGGGTGTTACATGTTGAGTGTTGAGTGATATAGTATTGATCAAGTGGATCAAGAGTAGTTTGTGAGGATTGTGTGGATCTTGTGAGGATCGTGTAGATTGTGTGAGGATCGTGTTAATCGTGTAGATTGTGTGAGGATCGTGTTGATCGTGTGATAAGTTAGGATTGTGTGGATTGTGGTAGATTGGTACTAGCTAAGATTAGTACTGTACATCTAGCTTAGTGTCGGAAAATAACGTAAGCGAAGTTGTACGGTTTTCTTCGCCTGAAGGGAGTCTTGTTGATATAGTTCTAGAACTTTCGAGTCGGATACTCGGGGAGTGGAGTAGGGCGAAGAAGAGCTTCGTAACTGAACCACTTATAAAACTCATATTTGTACAGGATTTTGTTTGTAATGCACAGGGGATCCTTTAATTTTTCAGCCAATTTTTCTATAGTTTTAACTTCTATCTCATTGGTCTCATCAAATGAAGTCACATCAGGAGGGGCATGACCAGGCTCAAGCATAAAATTTTCATCACACAACTTTCTATGCTTTTGAATCATTTGAGCAGTTTGAATGGTTTGGCCTTGTGTGTACAACTTGTTTTCGAGCTTATTCTTTAACGTTTTAAGTCTAGAAAAATCATTAAGATTTTGGTTTCTTTATCCTGAATATCAAGTTTTAGTGTAATTACACTTTTCTGTATCTCCTGTTTTTGTTTAACAGTTTGATCAAGTTGATTTGGTAAAGAATATAACTCCTTTTTCAATGTTTCTTTCCTTAAATTACATTCTGTTATGTATGTACGCATATGCCAATCTATTTTTTGTTCACGCTCAGTAAGTTCTAATTTTACACGTTGTTCATACATGGTCACCTAATCCTTAAGGATGTTGAGTCTAGTGGTCAGGGTGTCATCAGGGATATATATACAGTGTGCTCATGTAAATCACAATCATTATCAATAACAGAAGATGAACTACTTCGTACAACAGACACGTCGTTGTGTTTCACATATTGTTCATATGGGATAACATTACTATTTCCCATATCAGCAGTATCTGATTTAACAGTGTTTGTTTGTTATACTTCGTTAGGAATCTTTTGTTTATGCAACACAGTATCACCATTTTAAACAGAAGATGCACGATACGTGGGAATTGCGCCCTCGCAACAGGTTTTACCTTTCAAGGGATCTTGAGAAGCTTACAACCCCCACCAGGCAGTGTACCTGATCATTATAGTATAGTATAGTGATAAGTACTGGGGGATTGATCGTTCAACTCAGGAATAGTGTCGCTAGGATTAGAAAGCCTACTAAACTAGGTCTAGAGGTGAGGGATGATTCTTTTTGTATTTTTATATTTTATAGAAAGCAATTAATATCTCGGGTTTTGAAGGAGTGGGCAGAATTAGTTGCTAGCCAACTAACACAATTAACTACAGATGCAATCAAAATAAAATTAAAGAAATGAAAATTAAACTAATTATACTAATATGGCAGAAACAATAATGAGGAAAGTTGTGTTTACTTAGATTTCATTACTCCCTAGATATCTTTTACAGGTTGATTAGCTTGTTACAATTGCATGGATGACGGGTCATATTCCTTAATACTTGTCGTAGGGCCATGTACAATATTCCCTAACTCTATAAGATCCTACTTCACTCCTATGTCGAGCCGTTAGAAGCTCCTAACATGGGATCATTAGAATTCTCTTAAGCATTAAATACAACCAAAAATCGTAGTACACCTCCGATCATGTTTCTTAAGACGTTCAAGCAAGTTACCAATGGAAGTCTTCCAGTCTTCTTAAGCCTAACATCGAATACAATCATCCGTAACAATTTTAAACAAACAGTCAACCCATAATCAACATCTAGGTTTCACCACATCTAAGCAAACACAATAGAGATCTAGCCTAGCATTTTAAAGAGAAGACAAGCGTAAGATATAATCACACAACACATAGACATATGAATGATTTGAATGAGTACTTATCTTCACTTGAACATGGAAGAATCAAGGGGTTGAAACCCTTGAAAAAGCTGTAAAATTCTTCCTAGGG
Source organism: Artemisia argyi (assembly GCA_030686995.1). Classification (NCBI taxonomy): domain Eukaryota; kingdom Viridiplantae; phylum Streptophyta; class Magnoliopsida; order Asterales; family Asteraceae; genus Artemisia; species Artemisia argyi. The sequence continues at coordinate 44,678,958 of CM060696.1, forward strand.
TTTATTCCCTCAAAGTTGCACACTAATGAATGAAAATTGGAAAACCATATATAGAGTTTACACCTTGACGGTGTCATGTATTAACTTGTGACGCCGTCAAATCGCCACCATGATAAAATTCGTATTGCCTAGATCCAATTGTGACGCCGTCATGTAGGAAATCACTCTGGGCCGTCACTAGTATTTGGACCCTGACGGACTTGGTGATGCCATCAGGCCAATATGCTTGAAAACTTTCTTGGCCTTCATGTTATAAGTTCCACATCCACCTCTTTTGTAACTCTTGACGCCGTCACTTGTTAAATCTTGACACCGTCAGGTACTGTTCCCAGCAAGGAAATTGAGACTTTGCCGTTTTCTTCACTTTTATGCTCAAAAAATGTCCAAAATGCTTCCTTTTCCCGATTACTCTCCAAAAGTACCTAAAATGACAAAAGGAACAATTTAGGGCAATATTTTATCAAATAATCTCAAATTCGGGCTTAAATGACCCTTTAAAAGCGATACACTTTTCACCTCATCAAATACCCTTACACTTGAGATTTGCTTGTCCTCAAGCAAATGCGCTTTTATTCTAATCAAAATACAAGTTAGGGGTCATTTAACACTAATATAAAAGTACTTACAACAAATAATCATTCCACTAAAAACCAAAAGCAAGCACGAAGGTCATATACTAGCACCTCACAAATAGTATTTAGATACTCACATCTCTCAGGTGTAATAAAGTATATATCACAATATGGAAATGGAAAACATCTCTGACTACCTGTCATATCAAAATAGATTACCATAGGCTTAGGAAAGAATCAAACCTCCACCACTTGGCGTAAGCACCTATGATAAACTATCAAAGCGGTCTTTTAAAAGGGTTATAACGTTAGGTGTAGGGATATGGAAAACACGGTTTTTGTAACAATTCGCATTTTCAGATTAACTTCTATTCCTGAAAAATTTCACTATTCACTTTTCCAAAATTTGATTTTTATTTCATATTCTCATATGATAAATCATTTCCATGACAAATTAAAAGTTTGACACTCCTCAGATCATTTTCGTGAAAGTTATTAAGGAACTACACGTTTTATAGTAAAACGTCATTCAAAAATCCTACGCACAACGAAACTCGACCGCGTTAATTTTCCCCGCATCAGAAAAATGTTTTATACACTCATGATTTATTTGAGAATTAATCATGACTGAGAAAAATGTGACCAAATAAACCTTGGCCGTGAAAAACAGGAATTTTCGTTTTTAAGCACTTTTACTTAGCTGTAACCATAGCCTATACCTGCACCGCGTTTCTAAGACGATTTGAGTTTTCACATTTTTGGAATAAGTCAACATATTTTCCCTCCTCCTTTGACCAAAAATCATTCTTTGATTTTATAAATCATTCCTTGATTTTTAGGCTTACGGTTTTATATCTTAAAGACATAAAATACCAACCGACACAAGACTGTGCCCAGTCTAGACATTATAAGTCATTTTAAATCATTATTATCGTATTAGAAAAGTAACATTTTACCTTTCTCAATTTTACACAATATTCGTACGTTTTACGTATTACGCATTTTAGACCCGTGTTTCCAGTCTTAGCAGGGTTTGAGCACCCCAATAGAACCTACCACTCATTTTAGATTTTATTATGGAGTATATTGACAAGTTTAGTCATCCTTTGAAGTTTCACATTTTTACGATACCCGGTTTTACGTTTCGTAGCTTAACAACTTACGGTTAGCAATTTACGGAGTCAAAACTAGTCACATAAGTAGGATAATACCATCAAAAGCCAACTCATTCCCCCCTTATCCTTGTGAACCGACTTAGGGGGGGGGGGAGTCATCCCATATGTGGCTTGATTTCATGCTAAGAAGCCTTAGATTGCATGCATGTGTCCAACTTGGTCTGCAAGGTTTGACAAGTCTTAGTTTCTAACCTCCTCAAAGGCATATAAATACCCCCCCTCCCCTCCTTTGCCGTTCCATACCACACCCCTCATCACCCTCACACTTAGCTAATTCACTCCTAGTTTTATGCAAGATACAAGTGCTTCAACAACATAGAAACCCTAGCTTGGTTTTAGGTAATCAAACTACTTCCAAACCTTAGAAACTTTGGTGATTTCTCATGAGTTTGAATCTACTCAAGTCACCTTAACTTTCATCATCTGTCTTTCAAGAATACAAGGGTAGAAAGATTACTTGAAGTAAAGTAGAGTGAAGCTTAAGTCTATCAAAGTCCTTACCTTACATGTTACTTACCTTTCTTAATTGAAAGCCAAAAGTTGTAAGCAAAACCCTAACATACTTCTTGTTAAATATCATATTCATGCTATTTACATATCATTCATGCTATATTTTGTCTTGTGATTATGTCCATGATGTTTAAAAATGGGTAAAACAAGTATTGATATATAAATGTTAACTTATGTTATTTAAACAAGTAAACTAGTAACTTTCTTGGAGAACCACGACCAAAATAGTACAACTATGATATTGGACACTTACTTACTGTTAAAGAGGACTTAACAAGGAAAACATAGCAATTTGAATCACCCAAAACGAGTACCTGAGTCAAAAGTTATGACCATTTGAAATTACCAAAACTTTACGGCAAAACTGCCAAATGTTTCTGTGACAGAACCTTAAACACGCAAAAAGAGGTCCTTCTGCTCCATTTCATGAAAAAGTTAAAACACGAAAGTTGTCCGGAATCAGGTTTTCTTCAAAAACACAGGTGCACGTATCTAGAAAACCAATAACGAATGAGATTTTATTCAGTTTATTAACAGCTATTTTTTTATATACCAAAGTTACTATATAATAGTTATGGTTTACTAAGACCAAGAGGTCTAATGACCTAAAGCCAATACCACAATCATGGCTAAAGCCAAGGTTGAGTCTCAAGACCATGGAACAATGACCAAGGTCACGGCAAAGCCATGACTAAATGACCATATAAACTTACTTAGGCAAATACATGAACTAAAGAGTTACCGATAACTTAAACATATAATTTGGATCTACTCCATCTAAAGAACCATGATATCTTACAAGTAATTGTCATACAAGATTTAAGAAACTCATCCTAATAACAATCTGCATGTAAAAATAAACATTCCTAAGTTTATTCAAATATTGGACATGTAACTTTTTGGATCAAACTTATATATTTTTATCAAACACTACAATAGTAGGGAGCCTCATGTGAGGAGTTCATTAAGTAAGCCGTCGAGATGAGTTATGGATTTACGAATTAAAGTGTCCTGACTCCTCGAACGTTTACTACATGACTTCTGAATTATGTCCGCCCGAACGGAGGTAAACGATATATAAACTATACATGTTTCATGAACTACTTCTTTTCAAAGACTTACACTATACTTTGTACCACGTCATGGACTAAATGCAAGAAATATATAGGCAATTCTTCGTATTCTTAGACGTTACTCCAAACCAAAGTCACAAAGTTCTATTATAGGCTGCTCTTAGAGACTTTCGTGTTTCGGCTACCACTTTCATTTCTCTTTACATAAGCTTAAGGTGACTCATAGCCCCTACTCTTTTCATACTTGTTTTAACTATTTAGGGGAGACACATGCTCAACTACTTGCTTACTTGTACAAATACTCAAAACATTTATACCTGATTGTATTATACTTGATTGCATACATACATGACTGTGTTATACTTAATTGCGTTATTCTATTTAGTGGCTAGTAGTTATCTTTGGGAAGTGGCTCCCTGTTATCTTTGGGAAGTGGCTCCCAGTTATCTTTGGGAATTGGCTCCCAGTTGTCTTTGGGAATTGGCTCCCAGTTGTCTTTGGGAATTGGCTCCCAAGTGAGGTCTTCGGAGATGAAGTAGAGACTCATGACTAATTGCTTAATTGTTGTGATGAACTTATACATGTCTTAATCATATTATATATTTAGTAGTGGGTTGTGAACACACAGGTTGCAAGTGTTGTTATTGGCGGGACTTGCAACTGAGTGGATTCACAATGCCTTTGCTGTGTGAACATTCTTTAAGGCTTTTCAACTATTTTAAGACAAACTCTATGAACTCACCAACCATTGTGTTGACACTTTAGCATGTTTGTCTCAGGTCTGTAAGGTGATAGCTGTTGCATGGAGCATAGAGTCGCTTGGCATGTTTTGAAGAAATATGCTTTTATCTTTACCATTCGATATGTCTTAAAACTCTTATGTATTGTATTACGGAACTCAAGTTTGTAACTCGGAATTTATTAATCGAATGGTAACTTTTCAAAACGTCTCATTTAAAGGTCGTTTTCTATACCTTGTACTTTGTATTATGAAGTAGCACCTGAATGACATAGTCTTCCGCTGCTATATTTTGGGGGTGTTACAGATTGGTACCAGAACCTTGGTTATAGAGAACTAGGTTGCATATACTACCTAGACTATAACTGCTATAAACATTAAGACTCTCCTCTTTATTTTGCCTAACACACACTTCATGCGCATATGCTTATTGCCAATTGTTTGTTTAGGAGAAACCCCAGACAATAGTCAAGTCATCAAAAATTTAGAGCTAAGTAATAATTATTTATTTAACTTAATCTTGTGACAGTTCTTGTTTGATAAGACATAAGATTAAGTTAAATAAAGGTTATTAGTTTCCTGTAGAGATTTGATGATTTGCCTTATATTACTTTATATGATTCTAATACCTAGAAGTGATTCATATGTCCTAGTACGACACTCAAACCTTTCTACAAGCGTGACTAGTCCTTTTCGTCATATCACTTTCTCTAGATACCCACACTACGTTACCCTTTCACAACTTAAGAGCATATGATAGAAAGTCTACCCAATTATGTAGTATCAATTGTTGAGATATGTGTGCCTGGTAATATGTATACGTGTGAAAGGAAGCAATTATAATTATGGTGGCCAACATAATTATAAATGCGTCACGACTCACGTAGACATATGTGACCATGCTTACATTAATCAACGATTGACTCAAATTGACAAGATTTAAGACTAAGTAGTCTAGGAATATCACCTCATATCTGACGTCGACAAAATGTCCCTCCTTGTAGATATCATGGCACCAAAGAGAGTAACTCGTAGCACTAGCCGAGGTGGTGCAACACCAAGGGGTGGAAGAACTGGTGGTCGTGGAGGTAGAGAAGCTGTTCACGACACTAGTAACCCTAGTAATGATGGTGGAAGAACTGGTGGACATGGAGGTAAAGGAGATGCTCATGACACTAGTAACCTTAGTAACGATGGTGGAAATCCAGATGTATCCACCATTATTGCCTAACAACTACAAAACCTACTTCCCACTATAGTCACACAAGTTGGCAATCACATGAAAAATTTGGGAAACCACGGAAGCATAAATGACGCTACAAATGATGGAGGAAGGAATGGTAACAACAACAACAACAACAACAACCATAGGACTGGATGTACGTATAAGGAATTTACGTCATGCAAGCCAATTGAGTTTAATGGTAAAGGAGGTGCATTGGCATATACACGATGGGTCGAGAAGATGGAGTCAGTGATCGACATCAGTAACTGTACAATCCACCAGAGAGTGAAATATTCTGCATGCTTGCTATCAGAGAAGGCATTGACATGGTGGAACATGCAGATTCAAGCAAGGAGTAGAGAAGCAGCTGTAGGCATGACATGGGACGACTTTAAGGGACTACTGAATGAAGAGTACTGCCCGGGTAATGAAATGCAAAAACTAGAGGACGAGTTTTGGCATCACTCTATGGTAGGGGCTGGTCATGCAACCTACACAGATCGGTTTCATGAACTAGCAAAACTAGTTCCTCATCTGGTTACCCCTGAATCCAAAAGGATTGAGAGGTACATCTATGGCCTTATTCCTGAGATTCGTGGGACAGTGAAAACAACCGAACCTCCCACAATTCAAAGTGCAATATTGAGAGCAGGGACGGTAACAGATGAGATGGTTAGGAATGGAACTTTGAAGAATAGTGACAAAAGGAAGGGAACGGGTGAATCGGGCGAGCAAATGGGTACAATGGTTGATAATAAGAAAGCAAGAGGATTTGCGGCAACTGTTTCTAATCAGAAAAAGTATGAGGGTCTACATCCTAAATGTACTAAATGTGCTTATCATCATCAGAGGTCTGAGCCATGCCCTGTGTGTTTTAATTGCAAGCGGTCTGGCCATTTTGCAAGTCAGTGTAAATCAGTTACAAGGCAGGCGAATGCGGACAATATAGGAAACAACCAAAAGAAATGCCATGAATGCAATAGCCCAAACCACTTCCGAAATACTTGTCCTAAGTTGAATAGGGCACAGAGACAAGTGCTGGATAACCCGACTCTAGCCGTAATGCTTGAACAAAATAACCCAAACCGTGGATACTATGTTAGTCCACCTCGGGGTCGAGCATACTATTTGGGTACTAAGGAAGCCCGCAATGCGTAACGGGTACGTACCTTATCCTACTATATTATTCTATTCTAAATCTAGCTTTCTTATGCCGCTATTAAGATAAGAGACCTAGACACACTAAACTTCGGGACGAAGTTTCCTTAAGGGGTAGAGACTGTAACAATTCGCATTTTCAGATTAACTTCTATTCCCGAAAAATTTAACTATTCATTTTTACTATTCACTTTTCCAAAATTTGATTTTTATTTCATATTCTCGTACGATAAATCATTTCCATGACAAAATAAAAGTTTGACACTCCTCAGATCATTTTCGTGAAAGTTATTAAGGAACTACACGTTTTAGGGTAAAACGTCATTCAAAAATCCTACGCACAACGAAACTCGACCACGTTAATTTTCCCCGCATCAGAAAAATGTTTGATACACTCATGATTTATTTGAGAATTAATCATGACTGAGAAAAATGTGACCAAATAAACCTCGGCCGTGAAAAACAGGAATTTTAGTTTTTAGCACTTTTACTTAGCCGTAACCTTAGCCTATACCTGCACTGCGTTTCTAAGACGATTTGAGTTTTCACATTTTTGGAATAAGTCAACATATTTTTCCCTCATCCTTTGACCAAAAATCATTCCTTGATTTATAAATCATTCCTTGATTTTTAGGCTTACGGTTTTATGTCTTAAAGACATAAAATACCAACCGACACTAGACTGAGCCCAGTCTAGACATTATAAGTCATTTTAAATCATTATTATCGTATTAGAAAAGTACCATTTTATTTTCTCAATTTTACACAATATCCGTACGTTTTACGTATTATGCGTTTTAGACTCGTGTTTCTAGTTTTAGCAGGGTTTGAGCACCCCGATAGAACCTACCACTCATTTTAGATTTTATTATGGAGTATATAGACAAGTTTAGTCATCCTTTCAAGTTTCACATTTTTACGATACCCGGTTTTACGTTTCGTGGCTTAACAACTTACGGTTAGCAATTTACTGAGTCAAAACTAGTCACATAAGTAGGATAATACCATCAAAAGCCAACTCATTCCCCCCTTATCCTTGTGAACCGACTTGGGGGGGGGGGCGGAGTCATCCCATATGTGGCTTGATCTCATGCTAGGAAGCCTTAGATTGCATGCATGTGTCCAACTTGGTCTCCAAGGTTTGACAAGTCTTAGTTTCTAACCTCCTCAAAGGCATATAAATACCCCCCTCCTTTGTCGTTCCATACCACACCCCTTATCACCCTCACACTTAGCTTATTCACTCCTAGTTTTATGCAAGATACAAGTGCTTCAACAACATAGAAACCCTAGCTTGGTTTTAGGTAATCAAACTACTTCCAAACCTTAGAAACTTTGGTGATTTCTCTTGAGTTTGAATCTACTCAAGTCACCTCAACTTTCATCATCTCTCTTTGAAGAATACAAGGGTAGAAAGATTGGTTGAAGTAAAGTAGGGTGAAGTGTAAGTCTATCAAAGTCCTTACCTTACATGTTACTTACCTTTCTTAATTGAAAGCCAAAAGTTGTAAGCAAAACCCTAACATACTTCTTGTTAATTATCATATTCATGATATTTACATATCATTCATGCTATATTTTGTCTTGTTATTATGTCCATGATGTTTAAAAATGGGTAAAACAAGTATAGATATATAAATGTTAACTTATGTTATTTAAACAAGTAAACTAGTGACTTTCCTGGAGAACCACGACCAAAATAGTACAACTATGATATTGGACACTTACTTACTATTAAAGAGGACTTAACAAGGAAAACATAGCAATTTTAATCACCCAAAACGAGTACCCGAGTCAAAAGTTATGACCATTTGAAATTACCAAAACTTTACGGCAAAACTGCCAAATGTTTCTGTGACAGAACCTTAAACACGCAAAAAGAGGCCCTTCTGGTCCATTTCATGAAAAAGTTAAAACAAGAAAGTTGTCCCAAATCACGTTTTCTTCAAAAACTCAGGGCACGTATCCATAAAACCAATAACGAATGAGATTTTCTTCAGTTTCTTAACAGCTATTTTTTTATATACCAAAGTTACTATATAATAGTTATGGTTTACTAAGACCAAGAGGTCTAATGACCTAAAGCCAAGACCACAACCATGGCTAAAGCCATGGTTGAGTCTCAAGACCATGGAACAATGACCAAGGTCACGGTAAAGCCATGACTAAATGACCATATAAACTTACTTAGGCGAAAACATGAACTAAAGAGTTAGCGATAACTTAAACATAAAATTTGGATCTACTCCATCTAAAGAACCATGAGATCTTACAAGTAATTGTCATACAAGATTTAAGAAACTCATCCTAATAAAAATCTTCATGTAAAAATAAACTTTCCTAAGTTTATTCAAATATTGGACATGTAACTTTTCGGATCAAACTTATATATTTTTATCAAACACTACAATAGTAGGGAGCCTCATGTGAGGAGTTCATTAAGTAAGCCGTCGAGATGAGTTGTGGATTTACGAATTAAAGTGTCCGGGCTCCTCGAACATTTACTACATGACTTCTGAATTATGTCGGCCCAAACGGTAGTAAATGACATATAAACTATACATGTTTCATGAACCATTTCTTTTCAAAGACTTACACTATACTTTGTACCACATCATGGACTAAATGCAAGAAATATATAGGCAATTTCGTATTCCTAGACGTTACTCCAAACCTAAATTATAGGCTGCTCTTAGAGACTTTCACGTTTCGACTACCACTTTCATTTCTCTTTACATAAGCTTAAGGTGAGTCATAGCCCCTACTCTTTTCATACTTGTTTTAACTATTTGGGGGAGACACATGCTCAACTACTTGCTAACTTGTACAAATACTCAAAACATTTATACTTGATTGGATTATACTTGATTGCATACATACATGACTGTGTTATACTTAATTGCGTTATTCTATTTAGTGGCTAGTAGTTATCTTTAGGAAGTGGCTCCCAGTTATCTTTGGGAAGTGGCTCCTAGTTGTCTTTGAGAATTGGCTCCCAGTTGTCTTTGGGAATTGGCTCCCAAGTGAGGTCTTCGGAGTTGAAGTAAAGACTCACGACTAATTGCTTAATTGTTGTGATAAACTTATACATGTCTTAATCATACTATATATTTAGCAGTGGGTTGTGAACACACAGGTTGCAAGTGTTGTTATGGGCGGGACTTGCAACTGAGTGGATTCACAATGCCTTTTCTGTGTGAACATTCTTTAAGGGTTTTCAAATATTTTAAGACAAACTCTATGAACTCACCAACCATTGTGTTGACACTTTAGCATGTTTGTCTCAGGTCTGTAAGGTAATAGCTGTTGCATGGAGCAGAGAGTCGCTTGGCATGTTTTGAAGACTTATGCTTTTATCATTACCATTCGATACGTCTTAAAACTCTTATGTATTGTATTACGGAACTCAAGTTTGTAACTCGGAATTTATTAATAGAATGGTAACTTTTCAAAACGTCTCATTTAGAGGTCGTTTTCTATACCTTGTACTTTGTATTATGAAGTAGCAACCCAATGACACAGTCTTCCGCTGCGATATTTTGGGGGTGTTACAGTTTTGTTGGATAAAGGCAATATTTACTGGTGGCAAGTTAATCATCTTAGTTAATTACATGTACAATATGGCGTTGCTAAGCCAAGACTCGACTCGACTTAAGCTAATAAATTAAAAATAACAAAAACATAAAACAAACATAGAATGAAACGGGATGGTAGTCCGTATGTTTTTTTCTCTTTTCTTTTTTCTATTTTTTTTGCATACACTCTTACCCTACCATTCAAAATAATACATCATAGGGAATGTACATTCCCCTTACACTTGAATTTTTACATACTTTGCAATAAACTATTCTAATGACTCGAATCAAAATAATCAAAACACTTGTAGTACTTTTTAAGATTAACGCACAAATGGGGGTAATATATGATGTTCTTCCCCATTACTCCAAAACACAAGTACTTTACCCATGAGTCCCAATCGTCCCAAAACAATATGTACAAGATATGACTCGACTTAGCAACCATGTAAACAATTAGATAATTAACTAAGGGTCTAAACATGTAACAATAATGCACTAAAAATGAGTGCACACACGGAAGGCTAAGGCAATTTGGTTGCACATTTGGGTGGGTTGTAACAAATTCTTCCTTTAACTAAGATGCTTATAGTTAGAATCGAAAAGATAGGCTCGGAGGGGTGTACTAGGGGTTTCGTGTACTAAAAATGAGTACAACGCTAAGGTGTGAAAAATTTTAATAGACTTTACTAGTCAAGTAATATGACTTAAATGGTTAAGTAATTATGATACGGGTTTAACACAAGGGTGATCCTAATGCCTCTTATCATGTAGTAAATCCTACTACACGAATGTAGTCTCACTAGCGGTCTCGGGATGCATCACTAACGCAAGATCGAGAATCAAAATGCTACCGGTACACTCATAAGCACTAATAATAAATGCTTTTCCTATCAAATCTAAAGGCGAACCTCACATATTTGGGTGGAAACTTTATCTGAATGGTACGGTTTTGTGCTAGTCATACGACTCCTATCCATGAGATGCTTGTTAAGGCTAAAGTTTCACTCCTAAATGTTGTAAATTTTTTTAAATTTGGCTCTAAAATTACACTAACAAGTATTTCTCTTAGTTTTATTACACACCTACCATCGAACAAACAAACTCAAGTCCAATAGTATCCTATAAGGTATCATCATTTGCCCTCCCCATACACTTAGGATGAACATTGTCCCCAATGTTCAATTAAAGGATGTAAAACTAAAATATGTAAAAGAATGAAAACAAATACTCCCCTGATTCGTTCAATGTGGATAGTGTGTTAACAAGGTTAGATCTTCCTCCAAGAAAATGAACGTTCAATGCTTCCCTTCCAGAAATATAAATCATCTTCTTGTCATATACAACCTGTTAAACCTGAAAAAACAATCAAGGCAACCTCGCTTGATGAGGCGAAAAATGAACCACTTTTAGGGGGTCATTTAAGCCCGGAATTGAATTTATTTGATCAAATATTGCCCTAAATCATTCCTTTTGTGATTTTAGGTACTTTGGGAGTGAATTCTGGAAAAGGAGGTAATTCGGACATTTTTGGAGCATAAAAGTGAAGAAAACGCCAAAGACTTAATTTTCCAAGCTGGGAACAGTTTGTGACGGCGTCAAGAGGAAGAAGTTGACGGCGTCAAGAGTAAAGATCATGACGGCCCAGTACAGAAATGAAGGCGTCACAAAGTAGAGCGTCAAGAGTTAAATATGTGACGGCCTGGAAAAATGAAATACATGACGGCTTCAGATGTAGATCAAGGCAGTCCGAGAATTATTTTGGCGGTGAGATGACGGCCTCACAAGGTTGTTCTTGACGCCGTCAGCCTCTTATATATAGTTTTCTAATTTTCATTCATTAAGAGAGGAACAAGTTTGGAGAAACCCTAAGGCCGAACCATATACATATTTTACAGCTTTTTCAAGGGTTTTCAGCCCTTGAACCCTTACATGTTCTATTGAGATAAGTATTCCTTTAATTCAATCAATATGTCTATGTGTTGGTTGTCTATATCTTGTGCTTGTCTTAATTCCATGATGCTAGGCTAGATTTATCTTGTGTTTGCTTAGATCTAATGAAACCTAGATGTTGATTATGTGTTGATTACTTGTTTATGGTTGTATTGGATGAATGATTTCAATGTTAGGCTTAAGAAAACTGGCAGATCTCCAAATGGTAACATTCTTGAACGTCATAGGAAACAAGAACCGATGTGTACTAGGTTTTATTGGTTGTATTTAATGCATGAGAAAATTTTAATGATCCCATGTTAGGAGCTTCTTAGCCGGCTCGACATAGGAGTGAAGTAGGCACTCATAGGATTGGGGAGTTAAGTACGCCACCCCATGAATGGTATTAAGGAATACAATCCGTCATCCACGCAACTATAACAAGTAATTAACGTGTAAAAGATATATAGGGAGTAGTGAAATCTAAGTAAACACATTTCTCCACTTATTGCTCTCAACCTTAGTTTAATTTAGTTTTATTTTCACTTTTAGTATTTTATTCTGATTGCATCTTTTGTATTGGGTTAGTTGACTAGCAACTAATTCCGCCCAAATCCTTCAAACCCGAGATATTTACTTGCTTTCTAAAAAATATAAAAATACAAAAAGAATCATATCTCATCTCTAGAACTAGTATTTAGGTTTTCTAATCCTAGCGACACTATTCCTAGCTGAACGATCAATCCCCCGGTACTTGTCATTATACTATACTACATCGATCAGGTACACTGCCTGGTGGGAGTTGTAAGCTTCTCAAGATCCCTTGAGAGGTAAAGCCTGGTGCAATCCCTACGGATGAAGTTTTTGGCGCCGCAGCCCGGGGAATAGTTATTGTCTAGGTTAGGATTTCTTTTTATTAGGTCTACTTGCTAGATTCCTTTCTAGTAAGATTTTATTTTTATTTTTAGGTTTTCTTTAGTCTATCTTTTCTTTGTGTCTTTCTTTGTAAAAGCCTTTCCGTTGACTCTTCCGTTCACCATTATGGAGAACGCGAATCCACCATACTACCGACCACAAAATTAACTCACTCCTAATGACATCTTGATGTTTAAACAACATGAAGATGAACCTATCTATGATGCATGGGCTCGTTTTAAATATTTACTCCGAAAAGTCCCTCATCATAATTTCGATATGTGGTCCCAAATTGAAATATTTTACCATCGTGTCGACCACTATACCAAAATGGACATTGACCATGCCGCAGATGGGGACCTTTGGGGATTAAGTGCCAAAGAAGCATGGGAAGCCATAGAGAATTGTGCCATACTCGCCAAAAAGATTGACAACCCAACAAACGTTGTTACTGACCAATTGATAGCAAGTTTGAGGGAACAAGCAAGACGTTTGTTTGGGGATAAACGTATAGATGATATAACTGGGCATACGGAGTGGTTTGATTTCACCACAATACAGGATGAACACATAGGTGACCTTGATGTGATGGAGGATTTAGCCGAACATGATCACATTGATCAAAAAGACCTAGGTTTTATGATCGATGATGATGAATCTCAAGAAACACATGATGAACCTTTTGGGCAATTTGTATATAGCAGTCAGAATATTGAGGATGATCCTTATGATTCAGTTATAGAAGTTGAGATGCCTAGAGAAGCACTTGAGATACTTGGGAAAATGTTAGGGTTAGATTATAATAAAACACATGTTGAGGATATAGCTGATTTTGACACAAGGAATGATGAAGTAAATAACATGAGCCCAAAAAGTACCCCACAAGTCCTACCATCACTTGAGGAATACACACCACCCGTGACTTACCCGGAAGAAGTAGAAGAGACTATAGGAACCCCAATAGAGGTAGAACCCTTGGACCGAGCACAACTAGAGAATATAGGTTTTAACACTTGTAGAGATGACCTTTCTTTTAGTCCTAAGGAAGTTCCTAGTTTTGATGATCCGGAGACTCAACCAAAACCGTCACTTAATTTTCCATCCTTGGATGAAAATTTAGGAATTGAAATAAGTCCCGATCCACCCATCAAACCATATAGTCCGGGTAGTCTTAGGATAATGGTAGTGGACTCTAAGCCTTGTAGAGAGGAAGCCAATATAGGAGTGGAAAATGACCTTACATGCTTACTTCACCCATTTATGATTGATTATAAGAAACATTATGGGTTTAAACCGGGTTTATTAGGTCAAGATGGATCCCCAACTAGTAGTCTCTCGAAGTTGATAGAAAATAATCCCTTTCTAGGAGAAAATCTTAATTCATCCATTAACCCGATTGAATTAGGTAAGGTTATGATGATAGGAGCACACCCCTTTGAGCATATAATTCATCCACTACTCTTTCCTCACGTAGCATATTTCCACCCTAAGGGTGTGTATCGCTACTTTCACCCGCACTTAATCCTAAGTGTAGGGAAAACCACCCCTATTTCCGTTAAATAAGGGTAGAGTCAGGCTCGTGACTCGAACAAAAACAAGCGCTTCTTGTGAGGCAACCCATGCTTTGTGTGATTTTATTTTGTTTGTTTGTTATTTGCTTCCGTATGTATGCTTTATTTTTATTGTTGGTAGATCATGTTTCTAAACTAAATAGTGGAAATACTTTACTTTGTTGTTTGGCTTAGTCTTTACTTCACCCAAAGGTATTTTTGCAAAAAGATAAGTGTAAGGGGAAACCCCAAATATGTTTTTAAAGAAACAAAACCGATGATGATTCTCCACAATATTAAGTGAACATGTATATTCGTATTTGTTAGAGTCAAATGCTTGTATCGAGTCATAATGAAGTTTTGCAGGATTTTCCAGGAAGTAGGACCAAGTTTTTCCAGAAATTTTCCGGAAACTTAACATAAGAATTTCTGCAGGTCACTTCTGACGGCGTCATGAGCTTGCTCTTGACAGCGTCACGTGTAAAAATCTGGAAATTTTACCAGTTTTGTTTTTCTAACGGAGTCTTAAAGTTTTTGTTGAATTATTAAGTTTTATAATCTCCAAGTAATCTGCAAACTTCATTCCACGAGCATTATATCTTATTTTGTTTTCTAGGATTTAGTAACATATGTAGATTGCCGCCGATTTTATGCGAGGTTGCCTTGTCTGTTTTCTCAGAATTCACAGGTTATGTATGACAAGAAGATGATTTATTTTTCTGGAAGGGAAGCTTTAATTGTTCATTTTCTTTGAGGAAGATCTAACATGGCCACCTTATTATCCATACCGAGCGAATCAGGGGAGTATTTGATTTACATTCTTTACTTGAACATTGGGGACAATGTTCATCTTAAGTGTAAGGGGAGGGTAAAATGATGATACCTTACAGATACGCTTTCGCTTGAGTTTGTTTGTTTAATAGTAGATGTCTAATAAAACTATGAGAAATACTTGTTAGTGCAATTTTAGCGCCAAATTTAAATTTTTTTACAACATTTAGGAGTGAAACTTTAGCCATAGCAAGCGTCTCATGGATAGGAGATTGTATGACTAGCACATAACCGTATCATTCAGAAAAATTTTCCACCCAAATACATGAGGTTCGCCTTTAGATTTGATAGGAAAAGCATTTACTATTAGTGCTTATGAGTGTACCGGTAGCATTTAGATTCTAGAACTCGCGTTAGTGATGCATCCCGAGACCGCTAGTGAGACTACATTCGTGTAGTAGGATTTACTACATGATAAGAAGCATTAGGATCACCCTTGTGTTAAACCCGTATCATAATTACTTGACCGTTTATGTCATATTACTTGGCTAGTTAAGTCAACTAATTTTTCCCACACCTTGGCGTTGTACTCATTTTTAGTACATGAAACCCCTAGTACACCCCTCCGAGCCTATCTTTTCATTTCTAACTTTAAGCATTTTACTTAAAGGAAGAATTTGTTACACCCCACTTAAATGTACACCCAAATCGCCTTAGCCTTCCATGTATGCACTCATCTTTAGTGCATTATTGTTATTTGTTAAACCCTAATATACTATCTAATTGATTACATGGTTGCTAAGTCGAGTCATATCCTTGTACATATTGTTTTGGGACGATTGGGACTCATGGGGAAAGTACTTATTTATGGGGTAATGGGGAAGAACATCATATTATTACCCCCATATATACATTAATCTTAAAAGTGCTCCAAGTGTTTTGATTTTCTTAATCCGAGTCATTAGATTAGTTTATTATAAAGTATCTAAAAATTCAAGTGTAAGGGGAATGTTTAATCCCTATGATGTATTATTTTGGATGGTAGGGTAAGAGTGTATGTCTAAAAAAAAATATATATATATATAAAAAGAAAAGAGAAAAACCATACGGACTACCATCCCGTTTCATTCTATGTTTATTTTATATTTTTGTTATTTTTCATTTATTAGCTTAAGTCGAGTCTAGTCTTGGCTTAGCAACGCCATATTGTACATGTAATTAACCAAGATTGTTAGCTCGCCACCTGTAAAGACTGCCTATATCCAACAAAACTGTATAATTCATATCCCTACACCTAACGTTACAACCCTTTAAAAGACCTCTTTGATAGTTTATCTTAGGTGCTTACGCCATGTGGTGGAGGTTTGATCCTTTCCTAAGCATATGGTAATCTATTTTGGTATGACAGGTAGTGAGAGATATCTTCTGTTTCCATATTGTAATTTATACTTTATTACACCCGAGAGATGTGAGTATCTAAACACTATTTGTGGGTGCTTGTGTATGACCTCCGTGCTTGTCTTTGGTCTTTAGTGGAACGATTATTTGTTGTAATTACTTTTATATTAGTGTTAAATGAGCCCTAACTTGTATTTTGACTAGAATAAAAGCGCATTTGCATGAGGACAAGCAAATCTCAAGTGTAAGGGTGTATGATGAGGCGCAAAATGAACCACTTTTAAGGGGTCATTTAAGCCCGGAATTGAATTTATTTGATCAAATATTGCCCTAAATCATTCCTTTTGTGATTTTAGGTACTTTGGGAGTGAATTCGGGAAAAGGAGGCAATTCGGACATTTTTGGAGCATAAAAGTGAAGAAAACGCCAAAGACTTAATTTTACAAGCTGGGAACAGTGTGTGACGGCGTCAAGAGGAAGAAGTTGACGGCGTCAAGAGTAAAGATCATGACGGCCCAGTACAGAAATGAAGGCGTCGCAAAGTAGAGCGTCAAGAGTTAAATATGTGACGGCTTGGAAAAATTGAATACATGACGGCGTCAGATGGAGATCAAAGCAGTCCGAGAATTATTTTGGCGGCAAGATGACGGCGTGACAAGGTTGTTCTTGACACCGTCAGCCTCTTATATCTATATATAGTTTTCTAATTTTCATTCATTAAGAGAGGAACAAGTTTGGAGAAACCCTAAGGCCGAACCATATACATATTTTATAGCTTTTTCAAGGGTTTTCAGCCCTTGAACCCTTACATGTGCTATTGAGATAAGTATTCCTTTAATTCAATCAATATTTCTATGTGTTGGTTGTCTATATCTAGTGCTTGTCTTAGTTCCATCATGCTAGGCTAGATTTATCTTGTGTTTGCTTAGATCTAATGAAACATAGATGTTGATTATGTGTTGATTACTTGTTTATGGTTGTATTGGATGAATGATTTCAATGTTAGGTTTAAGAAAACTGGCAGATCTCCAAATGGTAACATGCTTGAATGTCTTAGGTGACATGAACCGATCTGTACTAGGTTTTATTGGTTGTATTTAATGCATGAGTAAATTCTAATGATCCCATGTTGGGAGCTTCTTAGCCGGCTCGACATAGGAGTGAAGTAGGCACTCGTAGGATTGGGGAGTTAAGTACGCCACCCCATGAATGGTATTAAGGAATACAATCCGTCATCCACCCAACTATAACAAGTAATTAACCTGTAAAAGATATCTAGGGAATAGTGAAATCTAAGTAAACACATTTCTCCACTTATTGCTCACAACCTTAGTTTAATTTAGTTTTATTTTCATTTTTAGTATTTTAATTTGATTGCATCTTTAGTATTGGGTTAGTTGACTAGCAACTAATTCCGCCAAATCCTTCAAACCCGAGATATTTACTTGCTTTCTAAAAAATATAAAAATACAAAAAGAATCATCTCTCATCTCTAGAACTAGTATTTAGGTTTTCTAATCCTAGCGACACTATTCCTAGCCGAACGATCAATCCCCCAGTAGTTGTCATTATATTATACTACATCGATCAGGTACACTGCCTGGTGGAGGTTGTAAGCTTCTCAAGATCCCTTGAGAGGTAAAGCCTGGTGCAATCCCTACGCATCATCGCTTAATATCGGCGGAAATCTATATATACTAACAAATCCAAGAAAGCGATTTAAGATATAATGCTTGTGGAATGAATGTTTGAAGATTTCATGTAGTTTATAAAACTAAAGAATCAACAAAAACTTTTAAGACTCCGTTAGAGAAACAAAACTCGCAAAATTTCCAGAATTTTACACGTGACGTTGATGAGTGCTCAAACACTCATCATTTTTGCTCAAATCTGAGCTGCAAAACATTTAAAAACACTCAAAAAGTTTGCATAATTGGCAATTTCAGTCTCCCACGTTTCAAAACTTGTCAAAATTAGTCCCTAGACATTTATTTTGAAAGATAAGTCAACCCCAAGTCTTTTTAAAGTCAAATATCACAAAAAATGATCTTTGGGTATAATGTTTCAAAAGTTTACATGATTGGTCCCTCAAGTTTCAAAATTGGCAAGTTAGGTCCCTGTGAATTTTAAAAATGGAAAATTGCAATTTTGGTTCGTGGATTATAAGTTTGTCATAATTGGTCCTTTGGAATACTTTGGGAAGTTGGCACTTTCAGTCCCTAATTTTCAGAAATTACAACCTTGGTCCTAGAGAAATAATACAAAACCAAATGGACCACTTTGTTTTACTTTACCCAAAATCCAAATCCAAACCAAACAAAAACCTGATCCACTCCCAAATCACCTTGGCCCATTCCCTAAGCCCAAAACCTAACCATCCCGTTTAATATATACCCCAGGGTCAAACAGTCAACCATGGTCAAAACCGGGTCAAACAACCACTTCCTTCCCCACTTTTTCCCACCAAATCCTACAACCCTGTCTCCCCCTCCTCCCTCACCTTTTCAACAAACTACCAACCATCATAAATGCTCTCACCAACCCAAACCAAACCTCCCCCCTCATTAAATGACCTCACCAGTTCCACTAATTTGGTAGTGAACTGTTTTTGGCGCCAAAACCTAATCAAGAGCCAGGATGGAGTAAAACGCAAATTGATGGTGGGGATACGGTAGTAGGTCAACAAGGATGCATATGGGACTACCAATTTGCAACAAGAAGCACTCATGTGACTTGTAGCTTTTATATTCCATTCCTAGTATAAGTAGAAACGTATGTAAGCCTTATAAGGCATGTATAAGAGTAACTTAGTAGTTTTAGTGCTTATTTTATCATTTGTAATATGTTTTTCAAGTAATGAAAAGTTTCTTTTAAGTTATCTCTTATTCCTAAATTTCAAGTCCATTCAATAATTTCAATTGTTAGTTAAAAGTTAATCAGTGATTATAAGCTACTTGTAAGTTCATATAAGCTCAAACATTAAGTTTTTAGAAGCTTTCTAAGCTTGTGCAACCTTTCTAAACTCAGTTTCGTAAAATTACTTAAAAATATAAGAAAATAGAAAGAAAATAAAAAATCAGTGGTGATGAAGATTGAAGCATGGAGCAGGGTGTATACTGGATTTACCTTGGGTTAGAAGCTTATTGGGAAGCTATTAGGAGTGTTACTTGTTCATGGTTCTTGGTTTAAGCTTGGATTGCTAATTGTAAGCCTAATTTCCATTTTAGCTTTTTACTGTCTAATTACTTAACCAGTGCTTATAATTGTTGAATTGTGATATTCAGTTGTGTATTAGTAATATTAAAACTTAAAATCAAGTCTTGGTTCATTAGTTTTAATTGGAACTCATAATATTAAGATAATTGTCATTTTAGCAATTTTTTATCATTTTATGTAATTGTGATTCAAGACCTTGTTTCAGTGCTCATTTAAGCTTATTAGATCATAATAAGTTGTGTGAATTAGTCTCATAGTTTATAAACTTCATTTGCTTCTAAAATCACAAAAACCGTATAGTATAGGGGTGTTTGGATCAGGGCGACTCAGGGTGTATCAGGGTGTCTCACCTGTTGCTTGTTGTTTCCATTGGTCCCTTTAGGTTGTATTAGAACTAGTCAATCATAAAATTTGTAGGTTTAACTTCAAAAAGTCAAAATTACCATTTGATTTCATTTGTCTGTTCACTGTTTTATTTTAAAATCTCAATCTCATCAAATCTAGATAAAAGTAGTTAATTTAACTTAAGGTAGTTTCATTTTTACCTAAATCATCACAATCAATCATTAGTTTAAGCTCAAAATCCACCATAATCAACATAGCTCATAAAATCAAAAAGTCAAAATTGGCCTTTGGCAGAAAATCCCAAAGTTCCAAGAATTTTAGTGATTTTTATGCTGTGATCCAGGCCTCAGTTTTTTTAGATGTTGTAACCCACCAGCTTAACTCTAGAATCCCACTCCTATTTTATTTTTGTGAATTTTATTAATGGCTTATTTGGCTTCTCAAAGTGACCTGCAGGGCAAGGGATTACCCTGCACCTAGACTCAGCCCACAAGCCCCATTTTCCTTGGCTTGCCCTGGCTTCCCAAGTGGGTGCCACAGGGTAAATATTGGCTCTTTTAAGAGCTCACCCCGCTGTTTATCTAGTTCTTAGCATCATTCGGCCTCAAACCTCCTTGCCCCCTCCTAAAATTGGCCTGTAAGATAGCTCAGTAGGACTGGTTTGGGGCTTGGATTTAGAAGTGCTTAATTGACCTGCTTTAGCTTATTGTTAATGCTTATCTGGATGATTTGTGTTTGTTCCTTGTTATTGTTGTTGTTTGTTGGCTTATTCTGGTCTGTGGTTCAATAATACATCTTATTCAAGCAATCTCAAGTCCTAATAAGCCATTGGCTTAATTTGTCTACCAAATAAGCCCACCAATTGCTTATTTCTGGTTTCCAAAAAAACTTGCTTCATAAAATTTGTCTAAAATCAGTTAATTATCAAGTTTGAAAAAGAAAAATCCAAAAAATCCCACTTTAATAGAAGTGATAACTTCTATGTAAGCCAATTGGCTTATTCTAAGCTTTTTATAAAAGCAATTTTCATTTTTATATTTTTCCTAGGTTCTTATAGTTTAAAATAATTTTGGTAATTTTTTCAGATTTTTCTCTTATCATTAAGTATTTTTCATAATTTAAGTTTGTTTTTATTAATTTATAATTAGTTAATAATTAATTTAAAAATCAGAAAAATACAAATTTATTTTTAAAATTAGTTTTTAGTTATTTTAAATTTTTTCAAATTTTATTTTCATATTTCTAGTGTAATTTTAGAATTATTTATAATTTAGGGTATTTTAAATAATTAAAAAGTAATTAGAAAATAGTTTTTAATTAATAATAATTATATAATTAGTGTAAAAATTAATTTTCTTTTTCTAAAATTTTTTTTTAATCATTAGGTTTGTAAAAATATCATTTTCATATTCGTAGCCTTTTTATTTAATCAGATTCACTTTTTCTCACGTACGTAAGATCCGTTTAAACGTACATGTTTAGGTTTTAGCACGTTTCTTCTTAATCTAAATTCACGTAATCAATAATATAGCTTTCCTAAGCTATTTCATTTCATAATTCTTAAATATTTCTCATCATAACCCTTTCGTGGGAAAATCACCTGATCACAAGCACGCAAAAATACAATTCACACCTCGTCGGGACATAACGACCTGGTGATACCCTATATTACCTAGAAGCATTGTCTCTAAGCTATTTGACTTTGTTGACCATTTACTTGGTCAATTTAGATTGACTGTTTAGAGCCAATCAAATTTTGGCGCTGCTGCCGGGGAGGTGTGCGCGTATCTGCAGCGTCTTTGAGATAAATTTTATTTCACGTTCGTCACCGTAAAAATCCCATCACTTTTGTAAATTTTAATCAAAAAAAATCAAAAAAGTCATTAACACTTTTCCTAAAGTGTTAAAACACCAAAAAAATTAAAAAACATACAAAACAGATCATAACGTTTTCTATATCGGGTTTCTTTTAAGGTGATTATTAAAGAGATACGATTTTGGATAACGAAACGATACCAAAATTGATTCCCAAAAGTTTTTCTTAACTTAAACACAAAAACCCAAAAACATCCGTCTTTTTCTTGTGAATAATAATAGGTAAAAATAAACCGTCGCAAACCAAGACAGAACACCTACTAACTGGGGGTGTGAACATAATAAGTTCCCAAACATAAGATTAAAACTTGCCATTGTATCCCTGTGAGTGGTGTACCTTTCTTAAAGAAGCCACTCACTTGTGATTTTTTGCCTCGACTTTGTTTTGATTGATTTTTTGCTCCTAGTGCATGCGCACTCGCTCTTCTAGGTCTACTGGCCCATTTCGTGAGCTTGTAAGGATTCCTAGAAGACATCGTAGACGTTCAGCACCACTAGTCGGATCTGAGATCCGTACTATTTCCACATCTGCTGTCACCAATGCGGAAGACCGCCCCATGTGTGAGCTTCTCCAAGCACCCATCGAGGGTTACGGAGACGCTATTGTTGTTCCAGCCATCGTGGCTGATAATTTTGAGCTCAAAACCGGGTTACTCAATCTCGTAACCACAAGTCAATTATACGGTTTTGAGAGCGACGATCCTCATGCTCACATTCGATGGTTTAACAAAATCACGTCAACCATCAAATACATGAATGTCCCGTCTGAAGCAATCAAACTCCTTCTCTTCCCATTCTCCCTCGAGGGACAAGCCCGGATTTTGCTTTAAAAACAACCTCCTCGATCTATTAAGACATGGGAAGATCTCGTCAAGAAATTTGTGAATGAACTCTTCCCACCTTCCAAGACCACGAGTCTTAAAAACGAAATCACCAATTCACTCCGAAATATGATGAATCATTTGGTGAAGCGTGGGATCGTTTCAAAGAATTACTTTGCAAGTGTCCACATCATGGTTTCTCAGAGTTGATGCAACTCGATACTTTCTACAATGGTGTGAGTCAAGTTGATAGGATTCTCTCAATGCCTCCGCGGGAGGTAACTTCTTGAGTAGAACCACCAAAGAAGCTTTAGCAATCATTGAAAACAAGTCCAAGGTCCGCTCTACACGAAGGAAGCCGGTTGTTTCCCAAATCAATGCGGGTCCTTCTACTTCATCTTCTGTGAGTCAGTCTAGCACGGATGCTAAGATTGACAATCTCACTGAAGCTATTCAAGCTTTGGTTCTCGCCCAACAAAAGAAAGTCTCTTTTCCACACACATCTCCACCTGCTGAGGTTAAGAAAGTGGAAGTCTGTGTGACTTGTGGTGGGCCGCATGCCTACTACAACTGCACAGCTACTGATGGTACTCCATATGAAGCTCATGCTGTTGTCGGGTCCTAAAATCAAGGAGGCAATCAATACCGCCCTCCTATGGACCCGAACTATCGTCCTCACCACTACCCTGGACCACCTGGCTTTCATCAAAACCAAAATGTCCAAAACCGTAACCAAAATCAAAATAGAGTGAACCAAGGTTTTCAAAACCAAGGTAACTTCAATCAGGGTCACGATTTTCAAAATCAAAACCAAGGTTTCCAAAATCAAGGTTTCCAACATCAAGGAAACTTTAATTGAAACCAAGGTCGGGGTAATTTTAATCCTGGGAATTTTCATGGAAATAACAACCAAAATCAAGGAAATTCCCAACATCATAATCAAGGAAATTTTAACTAAGGTCCCAACCAAAACAATCGTGCTCAAAATTTTAATAATCCACCTCAAGCTATTGTTCCATCTAGGCCTTCATCCGATGAGTTGTTAAAACAATTCATGAAATCCCAAGAAAAGATGAACAAGTTGTTGGTTAGCCAAATTTCTGAAATCAAGAAGTCTTTAAATGATTGACCCTCGGGCTCAGGAAGACTTCCGAGCAACACGATCGCTAACCCGAGGGGCGATGCTAAGGCGATCACAACAAGAAGTGGTGCTTCATATGATGAACTCTTGATTCCTACTACCTCTTCTTCCTCTCATCCAAAGGTAGTGAAACGTGAACCTGAGGTGAAAACGGACAAGGTGCAATCTCCTAGCTCACGAAGTACCACACACGTCCAACCTCAGGATATTTCAGAAACCAAATGTAAACTTGGAGTTGTTTTTGAACCACCAGAAACTCCAGTGGACAACCCTAAATCCAAAACTTCTATTCCTTACCCATCACGTCTCAATGAACAAAAGCTCCGCGAAAAAGCTAGTCACCAAATGGATAAATTTTTCCAAATCTTCCAAGATCTACACTTTGACATAAGCTTCGCGGATGCTATTCTCTTGATGCCCAAGTTTGCATCAACAATCAAAAATTTGTTAAGTAATAAGGAAAAACTCTTCGAAATGGCTAGAACTCCATTGAATGAGAACTGCTCAGCAGTTCTTTTGAAAAAGCTTCCCGAGAAGCTTGGAGACCCCGAAAAATTTCTCATTCCTTGTGTTTTTTCGGGTATGGTTTAATACTTTGCCTTGGCCGATCTGGGTGCTAGCATTAACCTGATGCCATATTCTGTGTGGAAGAAACTCTCTCCTCCCGAACTCACTCCCACGTGCATGACTCTAGAGCATGCTGATCGATCAATTTCTCGTCCTCTTGGCATTGCTAAGGACATATTCTTTAAAGTGGGAAAGTTACATTTTTTGGCAGATTTTGTGATTGTTGACTTTGATGCCGATTCAAGGGTCCCTCTAATTCTTGGAAGGGGATTCCATAGAACTAGGTGTGCTCTCATCGATGTATTTGAGCAAGAGATCACATTGCGTGTTGGAACGGAATCCATCACCTTCAACCTCGATCAAACTTCGAGGTACTCCTCAAATTATGACTTTGAATCGGTAAACCGAATAGATGTCATTGATGTTGCTGCTGAGGAGTACGCTCAAGAAGTTTTAGGTTTCACCGATAATTCTCCGAGTGGATATTCCACTCCATTTTCTCATCCCATCATTGCCAATTCTTCTCCTTCCCTCACTCCGTTTGAGGGAAGTGACTTCGTCTTAGAAGAAATCGAGGCCTTTCTAAAGAGTGATTCGATCCCCGATGGAATCGATAACCAAGAGATTGACCTTGAGAGGGATATTCTCCTACTTGAGAAATTATTAAACGAAGATCCCTCTCCTCTTCCTGTTCTACCACAACAACTTCATAATCAGGAAATCAAATATGTTGAGAAAACTGATGATTTTCCTGAGGTCGGGCTCAAGGACCTACCACCTCGTCTTGAATATGCATTTTTGGAGGGCGATGATAAATTACCCGTCATAATTGCTAAAGATTTAAGTGTTGAGGAAAAGGCTGCTCTAATAAAGGTTTTGAAGTCACACAAGCAAGCAATTGCTTGGAGACTCTCCGACATCAAGGGCATTGACCCAGAATTTTGTACTCACAAAATTTTAATGGAGGATGACTTCAAACCAGCAGTCCAACAACAAAGAAGGGTGAATCCAAAAATTCATGAGGTCATCAAACAAGAAGTTTTAAAACTTCTTGATGCCGGTCTTATTTACCCTATCTCGGATAGTCCTTGGGTTAGTCCCATACACTGCATTCCAAAAAAGGGTGACATTACTATTGTCACTAACGAAGAAAACTAGTTGATTCCAACTCGATTAGTTACGGGTTGGCGTGTCTGCATTGACTATCGAAAGTTAAATGACACCACCCGCAAAGACCATTTTCCTCTACCCTTTATGGATCAGATGCTCGAGAGATTAGCGGGGAATGAGTACTATTGCTTCCTCGATGGTTTCTCGGGATACTTTCAGATTCCCCTTGATCCGCAGGATCAAGAAAAGACCACTTTCACGTGCCCCTATGGAACTTTTATCTATAAACGTATGCCATTTGGTTTATGTAATGCTCCGGGCACGTTTCAAAGGTGCATGATGGCCATATTTTCCGACATGATCGGGAAAACTATGGAGGTCTTTATAGATGATTTCTCAGTCATTGGGGATTCATTTCAATCATGTCTCTCCCATTTAGACAACATGCTCGAATTTTGTGAAGATACAAGGTTATGTCTAAACTGGGAGAAGAGTCACTTTATGGTAAAAGAGGGCATTTTCCTCGGCCATAAAATTTCAAAGAACGGGATTGAGGTTGACAAAGCCAAAGTGGATGTCATCACAAAATTACATCATCCCACTACCGTCAAAGGTGTTAGGAGCTTTTTGGGACATGTCGGTTTCTATCGTAGGTTTATTCAAGATTTTTCTAAAATCGCCCGGCCTATGACCCATCTCCTAGAGAAGGATGCTCCTTTTATCTTCTCCCCCGAGTGTATTGAAGCTTTTGAAACATTGAAGAAAAAGCTTACTGAGGCACCGATTCTTGTTGCCCCCGATTGGGACTTGACCTTCAAACTCATGTGTGATGCGAGTGGTTATGCAATAGGGGCAGTCTTGGGGCAACGCAAATCAAAAGACTTTCAGCCGATACACTATGCAAGCAAAACGATGACCGAGGCTCAAAGTCATTACACCACCACTGAAAAAGAATTATTAGCAGTGGTGTATGCCTTTGAAAAATTTCGGCCATATTTGATATTAACCAAGTGCATAGTGTATACGGATCACTCGGCTTTGAAGTACCTCTTTGCAAAACAAGATGCAAAGCCGAGACTACTCTGTTGGGTTCTCCTCTTGCAAGAATTTGATATCATAATTCGTGATAGAAAAGGAGCTGAGAACCTAGCTGCTGATCATCTCTCCCGTTTGGAAACCCCCCACCAAGATGTCTTCAAAAAGAAGGAAATTAATGAAACCTTCCCTCTCGAGACACTTAATGCGGTTATCTTTCGTGGAGATTCGACTACCCCATGGTTTGCCGATTTTGCAAATTACCATGTGGGTAACTTTCTTGTGAAAGAGATGTCGTCCCAACAAAAGAATAAGTTCTTTATAGATGTAATACACTATTTCTGGGACGACCCCTACCTTTTCAAAATATGTGCGGATCAAGTCATCCGGTGGTGTGTTTATGGTCAGGAAGCCACTGAAATTCTAAAGGCTTGCCATGCTGGTGCCACAGGGGGCCACCAAATTCTAAAGGCTTGACTCTAACAATTACTAATATACATGTTCATTTAATATTGTGGTGAATCAAGATCATTTTCGTTCTTAGAAACAAATTTGGGGTTTCCCCTTATACTTAGCTTTTACAAAATACCTTTATATGAAGTTAAGACGAAGTTAAAAAAACAAAATAAAGCATTTTTACAATTAAATTTGAAACATGATCTACCTACAATAAAAATAAAACACGCATACGAAAGCAAATAACAACAAACAAATAAATAAAAATCAAACAAATAAAAACTGAAAAGTAAACAACCATGAAATTAAAAATCCTACATGCATAATAGCAAAAATAAATAAAAAGCATCCAAGGCCAATAATGAGTGTGTAAATACTCATCATTTTTACCGTATTTTAACTGCCAAAACGCGTGAAAACACTCAAGAATGCATCAAAATAATGAAAATATCCCAAAGATCGTGTTTTATATGTTTGAGATGCAAAATGATTGAAAACAAACGTAAAACGAATAAAGTTTACATAATTGGCAGTTTCAGTCCCCCAACTTTCAAAAATTATCAAAACTAGTCCCTAAGCCTTTATTTTGAAAGAAAAGTCAAACCAAGTTCTTAAAAAGCAAAAGTTACCAAATAATGATCTTTGGGTGAAAAGCTTTAAAAAATGAACAAGTTTGGTCCCTCAAGTTTGGTAAAATGGCAAAAGTGGCCCCCGGGAATTATAAATGGAAGAAAAATCACTCCAAAGCCTCGGGAAATCAATAGTTGGCAAATGTGGTCCTTGAATGAAGTTTGAAATATTGGCAGGATTGGTCCCTCATAAGTTCAGGAATTACACATTTTATCCTTGGGCCATTAAACCTAAATAAACCTACACTACTAAACCTTAAACCTTAAATAAACTCTAACACATCCACCCCACTACTCCTAATATCCCCAGCAGCCCACACCAACAAACCCTTGGCCCAAATCTCTCCCTAAGCCCAACCACACCCACCTTATACGTTTGATAATAAAGCGTAACCCCAGTCAACAACGGTCAAACAAACAACTCTTTTCACCCTTCTTCCCCAACCTCCACGTTTTACCCATCATACATCCCCCCCTCCTCTCCTTTTCCAGTTACACGCCAAACCCTCACATGATACCACCCTATCACGGGTATCCACTCCAGGTCATCCTCCACTCACACCTTCTCCAAGGTCTCACAAACCGTACCTACCCACTTCTCTATTTGGGCGCCAAATCCAATCAAGGGCTGAGATGACTACAAAGTGAATCAATGGCAGAGAATGAAGAAAGAAACACAAGAGGAAAAAGACAAGAGGAGGTGGCCATGAACCCTAGTTAAAGGGGAGTATAAATAAAAAGTTGTGAAAGCCTTTCAAAGGCAGTAGATTAAGTAGGTAATTAGGACTTAGTATTAGAAGAAGGTTGTAGTCTAAAAATTCAGTTTTAAGTTTAAGTTTATGTTTTAATTTGTAATTTCCTTTCAAGGAAGTGTGTTCTTAATTTTTTATTTCAATGAAAATCCTATTTTAAATCTTTATCTTTTCTTTCAGTGATACTTAAACTCACTCATTTTACTATTTATCTCATTTAAATTTGTGCTTACTAGTTCGACTTTCAATTTTATCCATCATCACTTTTCAAGTTTTGATGCAAAAACGAGTAGTTTTAGTGTAAAAAAAAAATTAAAAAAGGGGTACACAGACCCTTGTAGAAGTGTTGGGCATAAGAAACTTTTGTTAAAACTAGTTTTAGACCATTTCGTCTATTTCAATTAGCCTTAGTTATTAGCATCTCTAAACTGAGTTCGTTTGCTAATTCCATTTAGCTTGTAAAGTTTTGAGGGTGTTTTCCTAGGTTTCTCATATTAACTGTTTGCAAGCCATAGATAGGATAGATTCTTAGTTTTCATTCATTAGTTGGTATCTTAAATTCTGGGTTAAGGTATTCAGGTGGAAATAATTGTGACCCCTTTTGGCACCCACTGACTTGAAGCCCTGCTCTTACGTTGTTCCAACCGGCTCTTTTGATTTTCAATCTTAGTTGTGTTAAGTTAGATTTAGGTCAAGGTTTCTGTATTAGTATTACCTTGTTGTATAAGCTTTAGGCTTGTTAGTTTAGATTGTGAGTTTGATTGATGCCTGCAAACATAAGTCCCCTAGTGACCCTTCAGATATGGAGTTTGATTGAGGTTGTCTCGCTCATTTGAGTTGGGTTGCGTTGCTTGAATCCGGACTGCATTCTGTCACCCTCTTGAACCCACTGGTTCAGCAGTCCCAAAGTAGCCCCCACAGCCCCTTTCCATCTTAATTATTAACTAGCTTAAGTAGGAGTTAGATTCTAACCTTTGGTTTTAGAAATAGTATATTAGTTGCACTTTACTTGTCTTGGCTTATTTCCTATGTGTGTGCTTATCTTAATTGCTAAATTTGAGCCTCCAAGTTGCCCCAATACTAATTGTTGCTGCCGCTATTCATATCGAATTAACCTTGTTAATTTCTTGTTTGAGCTTTTTGTCTTTTGAATTTAGCTATGTTGAGTGCTTGTACTGTTTATGGTTGCCTTAAGCTTTTGCTCATATATTGCCATGATGCTAGCTGCTAGTTTCACAAAACCCACTTAAGCTCAAGGCTCATAACTGTTGCATCAACATAAGTATGTTTGGCATGGCTCTTATTCTTCACCTGTTTGGTTTCTGTTTGGTTTTAGCTTGTTTCGAGTTTTTGAGTATTTACGTTTCATGCTTATCTGCTTATTTGGTTGATTAAGTCAGGATTAGGTTAGATTTTTAGGTTGCCTTTAGTCTTAGTTTGCATATTTAGGCTTATTAGTAGCTTACGTAAGCTTCTTAATTCGAAACTGTTATAGTTGCTTTTAGTTTTAAAGTCTTGCAATCTGTAAAGAAATAAAGTTTTTTCCCAGCTTATTTTTGATTTCTAAAAAATTAACTTTTTTAAAGTTTATTATTTTTACATATTTATCAATTTTCAAAGAAGAAAAACCAAAAAAAAAAAAGTATTTTGCAAAAAGTGGGATTAGTAAGACTCGAACCTGGGGTGCTCAGCATAACCACGACCACACAACACACTCCACTACCAACATGCCCTTGGTTCTTTTTGGTTATATCCCAACACATTAACTGTTTTAAATAGCCTTTAGTTTGTTTGAGCTTATTGACTTAAAACTGCTTATTCCAGCTTATCTGGATATGCTGCTTGGGCATTCTTATTTTTGTTAAAGTCCTTGTAGTTTAAAGTATTTGTTAGAAAATTTTCAGAATTATTTACTGAGTTTAAGTATTTATTTTCATTTAATTTAGTTAAAATAGAAATTAATTCACAGTAAATAGAATTTTTATTGAAAAATCAATTTTCTTTTTTTTTTAAATTTTCTTTTGTCATTTAGTACGTAGGAAAATCATTTTTACACCCGTAGGGCTAGTGTAACTTTAATTTCACGTTTAATTTTGCGCACTCGCGTTTTTATTAAAGTAATTTTCGTGTTTTTAAAATTAGTTTACGTTTTAAGATTCCCTAGTTTCCTATTATCATTCCCGTAGGATTTTAAATATTTTTTAAGTTTTAATTTCTGTCACACCCCCAAAATCGGGTCCAGCGGAAGCATACATGTAGCTGGGGTGTAACTCAATTGGTATTACAACACAAGTTCAAAAATGGTTTGCACTTGAATCATTTAGAATAAAATAGTTTAATCAAAATGTTGAATTTACATTGTTCAATGTAGTGCGGAAGTAGGCCCTTAAAATAGTTTAAAACGGTCCCCAAATGAATAATCAGAATCTTCTATGACCATGCCATGCCCTGCCAAAACCTCCAGTAGCGTGCCATTGCTTAATACCTGAAAATACATGCTAAAGTGTCAACACGAGGTTGGTGAGTTCATAGAGTCTTGTGAAAAAGAATGTTATGCATATGAATGAAGATTTCCCAGCAAAGGCATCGTAAATCCACTCAGTTGCAAGTCCCGCCATAAGATACTTGTAACCTGTGTGTTCACAACCCACTGCTAACATATATAGTATGAGTAAAACATGTATAAGTTCATCACAACAGTTAAGCAATTAGTCGTGAGTCTACACTTCATCTCCGAAGACCTCACGTTTGTATGTATGTCTCAATGGTCATCCAACAACTTAATTTGGAGCCACTGGAAGTTTCACAATCATGTATGTATGATTACTGGGTGCCATTTCCCAAAGTATAAAAGATTTCTGGGTGCCATTTCCCAAAGTATAAAAGTTTAAACATTTCAAGTATCAAATAAGTATTTGTGCATGTATCAATCATGTGTGTATGAAATCAAATATAATGCAATCATGTATAAGTGTTATCAAGTATAAATGAAATCAAGTATAAATGTTATCAAGTATAAATGTTTTGAGTATCTGTACAAGTAAGCAAGTAGTTGAGCATGTATCTCCCCCAAAGAGTTAAAACAAGTATAAAAATAGTAGGGGCTATGACTCACCTGGTGCAATAGCTATGATGACAAAAGTGGATACACATAAATGAGGCACGATCTCTAACCGCAACCTAATATGAATGATATAGTCTAATGTAAGAAATGAAATGATGCTACACATGTGAATACGTATGTTATCAATACCACTCGTAAGTTTTGAAAATAACGTTTATCGTCGAAAAAATATATTTTTGACGTCTCGTTAAGTTAATAAACACTTCCCATGTAAATAGGTTGAAACGGTTCTCCACGATTCTCGTTTGGTGTTCTATTGGCAAATATAAGGTTTTCGACGTAAAATGACACTTTTTATAACTTATAAATATGACCAAATGGCCTCGCAAAACTAGTCGCGAAATGTTGTACGTTGAGTGTTAGTGATCAAACTTGACGTTTTTGAAAACCTTGTAACCATATCTAGATGTCATCTCTTTTAACTTTTGACCATACGGGTCTTGCTCGATGAGAAAATCGACCCTCATTGTTGCTACTTGAAAATATAGTGTTTAACACTTAGTAATTTCTATTATAGCAAAAGCTGTCAAAAGTGTATATGTTTCGTCGGATTTCAAACGCTTGTATCTTTTTCGTTATAAGCTTGTTTTCTACGTTCTTTATATCCCCGGAATCGTGGGATGGCATATTAACATGTTTTTGATAAGTTGGGATGGCTAGATCAAGTTTTATGTCTCGAAACAGTCCATGAAAACTGTTCAACAGCAAACTATTTTCTGAAAAATATAGTTTTCTTCGTAAAACTTTGAAAAATCATATCTCCTTCGTTATTAACTCGTTTTTATCCAAACTTTTGGCCATAGTTTCGTCTCGGATTGTATTTTCTAAATCATTGGCGAAAAAGTACACCCAACCCCCTGGATTTCCCACGTTTTACAAATAGGGACAGTAGGTATTTTTCTTGTTCAATACTTGGTTTCCTAGTTACTAACTTGTATAAAAACCTTCCAAACAACTTCAATACAACCCTTAAACTACCATACACCTTCTTAGAGTGTCATGGGGTCCTAAACTTCATAAAACATGGTAGGATTTCAAGGGATGATCATAGGTTATTAAAAATCTCATAAAACTTAAAATACTTGTAAAAGTGGTATAAATACATAAGTATATGAGCATGTTTACTAATAAATCTTGAAAATACATCATGTTATTAATCAAATGAGAGTATAAAAAGATCAAAAACTTTACTTGTAACTTACTTGATGTTTGAAGAGGATTAGTGATAGATTACTTAGTTAAACTTCAAGGTTTCATCCTAAACCTTAACTAGATTACTAGATAACCTTGTAAACACTTTGATTCTTGAAAAATATGGATCCCCCATGATGGTTGCTGCTGCCATGAGTTTCTAGGAGAGAAAAGAGATTGATTTTTGTGATAAAAATGAATTATTAGCTAGTTATTTCCTTATATAGTCCAAGGGCATTTTGGTAATTTCAACAAAAGGGTATGATTGTAATTTCAATGTCAAGTATAAGTATCTAGATACTATTTTTAGATATTTAGGATGAGTAGTTTTTAATTTAGTAGTATCGGGTATATTGTTCATGCATAAAAATCATAATTACGTAAATTGTCGTAGTTATAAGCTTTTAACGTTATGTTAAATTGATAAATCCAAAACGTCGGGTAAATTAATAATATAACTTATATATCATTATAATGAGTGTAAAAATGTGTTAGGACCATAGTTGAGATTGTCGGATTAATTATTCAAAGTAATAGTTTATAGGATAACGTTTATTAGGTAGATAACCGTACGTATACAGAAATGATGCAACTCATGCATGAATGACAAATTTTCTCCGTGGGTGAATAGTGTTTTATGAATAGTAAAATTTTTGAACGCTTCTCAGAATCACAAACTGACTCCGAAAACGATGAATAGTAAAATGATGAATAGTGTTCTGTGAATAGTAACTGATGAATAGTAAATGTGAAAGTTCGGGAAAATGACCAGAATTTACGAGTTGTGACAATTTCTATTCCTTGTCTGATTTTGCATTTTAGTTACGTTTATTTTATTTTCGTTCGTTATTTGTAATTTCTCATAGTTCACAATACCAAATATTCTCTCAACATCCTTACAAGCATTTTAATCTCGAATCTCACACGATATTGTCAATTCACACCTCCTTGGGACACGACCCGAGAAATCACTTACCCGGTATCACATATATATTGTATTCACGAGTTTTCGCAAGTCTTCCTTTTCCTAAAGGTTGATTCGTGAATTCCACTCACGTCTACTTTGTGTACTAATTTGATATGCGCAAAAACGCATTATCAAAATGGCGCTGCTGCCGGGGAGGTTGTGTTGCGACAATATCGTTATGATTTCAACGATTAGTGACTTGTAGAACCTTCGTCAAGAAGTTATCGTTTTCAAAAACTTATAAAACACAAAAATATTTTCCTTTTCTGTTGTATATATATCTATCATTAAAAAAATACAAAAACATTTTCCGTTTTTCTTGCTAAATAAAAAAAATAAGCATAAAACACACCGCCGAGAACCAAGGCTGAACACCTACCAACTGGGGGTGTGAACATTAATAAGTTCCAAAATAAAAGATTAAAACTTGCCATTGTATCCATGTGAATTGGTGTACCTTGTTCAAAGAAGCCGTTTACATTTTGATCATTGGTTTAAGTTCACAATTGTCTTTTTGAGTTGGTCTCGTTCTGATTGTTGTGTTTTTCGAAAAACCCAAAAATATTTTTCCTTACCCTCTATCCGTTTGATTCTACCTTCGTATACCCCTCTCATGTATAATTCTTATGACGTCTCTCGGCTACACGTGTTTTCACTGTAAAAGCCCGATTGAGAATGACTATCGTTGTTTCCGGTGTATTTGTGAGAAGTGTGGAAATAATTGTAGTAACAGCTTTTGCACTACGTGCAATTTGTTCATAAATCCAAATTCTCTTGATGATTCGCCGAATTCTTCCAACTACCCATCACAGCCTGAGATACGTGCTATTAATGACAAACCATCAAGAATTGATCCTAACCTTTCAGGATTTACGGTTAAAGGTTTGTCAAGCAAACGTACAGAGCATAGAGCAGTGACTGAAAAGAACGACTTGCCTAATCCTCACATTTATCAAGAACAAAAACCAGAGACCATAATGGAAGTGGTGGAAATTCCTAGCTCTCAGAGCACACCACTTGTCCCACCTCTGACTTTTATTCCTTGTGCTGGTTGTGGTGAGCCGCTTTTCGGGTTGCCATGTCATTGGTGTACATGTGAACGATGTAGTAATGATATACAAAATGGAAGTTGTTTGTTTTGTGGTTCGAGTAATTCATTCGCTTACGATTTTAATCTGAGCTTTTGCAATGAGCCACAAAATAATTTCATTTCATATGAGCATAATCCGTATTATCAAAATTGCAATGCCGAATCGTTTCAAAATGCACCAACTTCACAACAATGCGGTTGTGAGTATTGTGGAGGTCCGCATTTTAGCACCGGTTGTC
This sequence comes from Artemisia argyi, assembly GCA_030686995.1. NCBI lineage: Eukaryota > Viridiplantae > Streptophyta > Magnoliopsida > Asterales > Asteraceae > Artemisia > Artemisia argyi. The sequence goes on from CM060696.1 coordinate 44,714,109, forward strand.
AAACTAGGAATCTTTTTCCTTGTGACAACAATTATCACTACCAACCTCCACAATACCAAACTTTTGAAACACAACCTCAACCATTTCCTCAAGAACTTTTGCAAAATGTTTTAAATACTTTAAATGACCTTAAGGATTTGGTTAACAAACCTGCTCCGGAAGAACCTCGTCCGAAATCTTACAAAGAAATACTAGCTGAAGAAGCAGAAGAAGCAGCTAGAGTAAGATTTCGAATGCGTAAAACTATCATCTACGATGATGATGACGATGACGATAGTTATGATGAAGATACCCTTGATATTTGTCAAGGCTCATCAAATTCATCAGTTGAGGTTCCTTCCATGAAAGATCAGTCTGTTGTTATCACACCCGAAGTTCACACTCACTCTCTAAACATGGGGGATGAGCATCTTAGCACTGTTCCTGATAAGGAATCAGACGAATTCATAAAGTCTAGTGTTGAGAACCTTGTCCCAATCCCAAGAGAGTCACAGGGAACTTCTGACCGTGTGTGTGATTTACCTTCCCCTCTTGAGTGTCCAGAAGATCAAATTGAGACTTTCTCTGATTGTAGCGAAGATTATGCATCTTATGGAGACATCGAGTATGTTGAGGCATCAGTTCCACATTTTGATGCTGATCATCTTCTTGAGGAGTTCGCCGATGAACTCACTCACATCAATCCACTTCCAACGGGAAGTGACGATGATCTCGTTTACTTTGAAGCCGATCTTGGAGAAATTGAAAGTCTCCTATATCATGATCATTCACTCAGTTCTTATCCCAGAAGTCCAATAGAGAATATTGATCACCTTGTTCCCGAAACATTTAATATGACTCTCACCAATCCTTTGTTTGAATTCGACTCTGAATTCACTTTGATTTCTGATAATCCAATCTTTGGTATTCAGAATGAGGATTGTGATGAGTCTATTCCGGAACATAAGTTCACAGATTCAGAACTTGTGAATGATTCTCTTCATGAGGAGTTCTCCGGTGAACTCACTCATCATATCATGACTCCTACGGAGTTTGATAGCCCGGGGGAGATGCACTCAATCATGAGGATTCGCAAATTCCCACCCTCCCTCCCGGGATATTTTTGAGCTTAACCCTTGAAATCCAAATTCAGGCTAATGAGCCTGCTCTCAAGGAAGAAGATCTTATCATGATTTTCATCATGGTTTTCTTCCTTTTCTTCACCTATAAGGTGACTTCTCTTGTTCTTCACTCCTTCAGGAATGAAGATACCATCTTTGATCCCGGCATTTTCATTTACCATTATCTTGAGCCGGGTACTTATCTCATCGGTGTGGAACTTTCACGTGCTTCAAATGTTTGTCCAAACATCTTGAATGAAAGTCCGATTGAGATTGTCTCTTCCACGTCATGCTTCCCCAAGGACAAATGAATTCGGGGTCGAGTCAAGCTAGCGACTCGGTAAACAAAAAACAGTAGCATGCTTATAGGGTTTTCACCCTAAGTGTGGGGAGTCACCCCTGCTATGGTTACAAATAAAGTGAAAAACAAAATTGTGTTTCCACATTTAGCTTGTAATGTTGCCCTTTTACGTTCAAAGAGTCGATATAATAGTCGGTACTTTGAATATTGAGGACAATATTCATTCTAAGTGTGTGTGTGGGGGGGGGGGGGGGGGTATTTCGCTATTCCAGCGAATTTTATCACATTTTACTATCTTATACCCCCGTTTTTGCCAAAAATTTTAAAAATTTTTCACTTGTGCTTCAAAATTTTTGTGCTTATCAGTCCGCCTTGTCTAACCAACAAAAGGGATTGGCTAATCCAGGAGCAAACGACTCTTGGTAAAGATATATCAAATCCGTTGATGGCTTGCAATTTGCCCAAAAATTGTATGGCTCCTCAACTCCCCATATCATTAAAAGCTAATGAGTTGGCTAGCCCGCAAGATTATGGCTTGTGGTAAAGGCCGTGGAAAATCCATAATTGGTGATCAGCTCACCAAGATGTTGACTATTCCATCAAGAGCTGGCTAGTCCAGAAGCAAACGGATTTTGGTAAAGACTAATCAAATCCGTTGAGAGCTGGTGGTTTGCTCAAAATCACACGGTTATCAGGTGTGCCACAGTTCTTACACCTGGCTACTCTAGAAGTGATGGATTTTGGTAAAGAGATTTTCAAATCCATTAATTTTCACAAAAATATTGCTAGGGACTAGCAATACTCAAGTGTGGGGGATTGATGAGTGTGTAAATTCTCATCATTTTTACCATATTTTAACTACCAAAATGCGTGAAAACACTCAAGAATGCATCAAAATAATGAAAATATCCCAAAGATCGTGTTTTATATGTTTGAGATGCAAAATGATTGAAAACAAACGAAAAACGAATAAAGTTTGCATAATTGGCAGTTTTAGTCCCCCAACTTTCAAAAATTATCAAAACTAGTCCCTAAGCCTTTATTTTGAAAGAAAAGTCAAACCAAGTTCTTAAAAATCAAAAGTTACATTTGGGTGAAAAGCTTTAATAAATGAACAAGTTTGGTCCCTCAAGTTTGGTAAAATGGCAAAAGTGGCCCCAGGGAATTATAAATGGAAGAAAAATCACTCCAAAGCCTCGGGAAATAAATAGTTGGCAAATGTGGTCCTTGAATGAAGTTTGAAATATTGGCAGGATTGGTCCCTCATAAATACAGGAATTACACATTTTATCCTTGGGCCATTAAACCTAAATAAACCTACACTACTAAACCTTAAACCTTAAATAAACTCTAACACATCCACCCCACTACTCCTTATATCCCTAGAAGCCCACACCAACAAACCCTTGGCCCAAATCTCTCCCTAAGCCCAACCACACCTACCTTATACGTTTGATCATAAAATGTAACCCCAGTCAACAACGGTCAAATAAACAACTCTTTTCACCCTTCTTCCCCAACCTCCACGTTTCACCCATCATACATCCCCCCTCCTCTCCTTTTCCAGTTACACGCCAAACCCTCACATGATACCACCCTATCACGGGTATCCACTCCAGGTCATCCTCCACTCACACCTTCTCCAAGGTCTCACAAACCGTACCTACCCACTTCTCTATTTGGGTGCCAAATCCAATCAAGGGCTGAGATGACTACAAAGTGAATCAATGACAGAGAATGAAAAAAGAAACACAAGAGGAAAAAGACAAGAGGAGGTGGCCATGAACCCTAGTTAAAGGGGAGTATAAATAAAAAGTTGTGAAAGCCTTTCAAAGGCAGTAGATTAAGTAGGTAATTAGGACTTAGTATTAGAAGATGGTTGTAGTCTAAAAATTCAGTTTTAGGTTTAAGTTTAAGTTTTAATTTGTAATTTCCTTTCAAGGCAGTATGTTCTTAATTTTTTATTTCAATGAAAACCTTATTTTAAATCTTTATCTTTTATTTCAGTGATACTTAAACTCACTCATTTTACTGTTTATCTCATTTAAATTTGTGCTTATTAGTTCGACTTTCAATTTTATCCATCATCACTTTTCAAGTTTTGATGCAAAAACTAGTAGTTTTAGTGTAAAAAAAAATAAAAAAGGGGTACACATCAACTTCTAGAAGTGTTGGGCATAAGAAACTTTTGTTAAAATTAGCTTTAGACCATTTCGTCTATTTCAATTAGCCTTAGTTATTAGCATCTCTAAACTGTGTTTGTTTGCTAATTCCATTTAGCTTCTAAAGTTTTGAGGGTGTTTTCCTAGGTTTCTCATATTAACTGTTTGCAAGCCATAGATAGGATAGATTCTTAGTTTTCATTCATTAGTTGGTATCTTAAATTCTGGGTTAAGGTATTTAGGTGGAAATAATTTTGACCCCTTTTGGCACCCACTGACTTGAAGCCCTGCTCTTACGTTGTTCCAACCGGCTCTTTTGATTTTCAATCTTATTTGTGTTAAGTTAGATTTAGGTCAAGGTTCTGTATTAGTATTACCTTGTTGTATAAGCTTTAGGCTTGTTAGTTTAGATTATGAGTTTGATTGATGCCTGCAAACATAAGTCCCCTAGTGACCCTTCAGATATGGAGTTTGATTGAGGTTGTCTCGCTCATTTAAGTTGGGTTGCGTTGCTTGAATCCGGGCTGCATTCTGTCACCCTCTTGATCCCACTGGTTCAACAGTCCCAAAGCAGCCCCCACAGCCCCTTTCCATCTTAATTATTAACTAGCTTAAGTAGGAGTTAGATTCTAACCTTTGGTTTTAGAAATAGTATATTAGTTGCACTTTACTTGTCTCGGCTTATTTCCTATGTGTGTGCTTATCTTAATTGCTAAATTTGAGCCTCCAAGTTGCCCCAATACTAATTGTTGATGCCGCTATTCATATCGAATTAACCTTGTTAATTTCTTGTTTGAGCTTTTTGTCTTTTGAATTTAGCTATGTTGAGTGCTTGTACTGTTTATGGTTGCCTTAAGCTTTTGCTCATATATTGCCATGATGCTAGCTGCTAGTTTCACAAAACCCACTTGAGCTCAAGGCTCATAACTGTTGCATCATTCAAGATAATTCCAGCTTGTACAGCCCCTCCTAACATAAGTATGTTTGGCATGGCTCTTATTCTTCACCTGTTTGGTTTTAGCTTGTTTCGAGTTTTTGAGTATTTACGTTTCATGCTTATCTGCTTATTTGGTTGATTAAGTCAGGATTAGGTTAGATTTTTAGGTTGCCTTTAGTCTTAGTTTGCTTATTTAGGCTTATTAGTAGCTTATGTAAGCTTCTTAATTTGAAACTGTTATAATTGCTTTTAGTTTTAAAGTCTTGCAATCTGTAAAGAAATAAAGTTTTTTCCCAGCTTATTTTTTATTTCTAAAAAATTCACTGTTTTTAAAGTTTGTTATTTTTACATATTAATTAATTTTCAATGAAGAAAAACCAAAAAAAAAAAGTATTTTGCAAAAAGTGGGATTAGTAAGACTCGAACCTGGGGTGCTCAGCATAACTACGACCACACAACACACTCCACTACCAACATGCCCTTGGGTCTTTTTGGTTATATCCCAACACATTAATTGTTTTAAATAGCCTTTAGTTTGTTTGAGCTTATTGACTTAAAACTGTTTATTCCAACTTATCTGGATAAGCTGCTTGGGCATTCTTATTTTTGTTAAAGTCCTTGTAGTTTAAAGTATTTGTTAGAAAATTTTCAGAATTATTTACTGAGTTTTAGTATTTATTTTCATTTAATTTAGTTAAAATAGAAATTAATTCACAGTAAATAGAATTTTTATTGAAAAATCAATTTTCTTTTTTTTAAAAATTTTCTTTTGTCGTCTAGTACGTAGGAAAATCATTTTTACACCCGTAGGGCTAGTGTAACTTTAATTTCACGTTTAATTTTGCGCACTCGCGTTTTCATTAAAGTAATTTTCGCGTTTTTAAAATTAGTTTACGTTTTAAGATTCCCTAGTTTCCTATTATCATTCCCGTAGGATTTTAAATAGTTTTTAAATTTTAATTTCTATTCCTTGTCTGATTTTGCATTTTAGTTACGTTTATTTTATTTTCGTTCGTTATTTGCAATTTCTCGTAGTTCACAATACCAAATAATCTCTCAACATCCTTACAAACATTTTAATCTCGAATCTCACACGATATTGTCAATTCACACCTCGTTGGGACACGAACCGGTATCACATATATATTGTATTCAAGAGTTTTCGCAAGTCTTCCTTTTCCTAAAGATTGATTCGTGAATTCCACTCACGACTACTTTGTGTATTAATTTGATACGCGCAAAAACGCATTATCAGCCAACAGTGGCCACTTCCTAAATTATTACAAGATAAATTGTTTTAGAGCGTACAACCACAAATAAATTATCCAAAGATCATAATATAACATGACAAATCACTGGGGAGGGGGACTATAGCGGTAATCATAGCCAGGAGGGAGGTGCTCTTTGTACCCATAGGGAGGATAGTCCTGCTCATGTCTAGGGAATAGGTCGATCTGCAGCTGAGGCTTGATGTGATCACGGGTCGAAAGATGCTGCATCTGGCGGACTCTCTGATCATACATCCAGTCAAATCTCTAGTCAGTGGTGGCTCTCCATGCATCCACCTGACCCATCCAAGCCCCCTGATGCGCCTGCCAATCTCCCCGACCCATGTGCCGGTAGTAGTCCGCAGAGCCAACCTCATAGTCCATATACTACTGCTGCTAGGGTGCACCCTCATTATAATCCTTATCATCAATAGCAGTAGCCACTCCCCCTACAACATACCAAGCAAAGGACCCATCCCCCAACTCCATCATGATACTCATCTGCTTGAGGGACTTGGCCCTCACCACCCTACATTCACCACAATCACTCAAGTATCCCATGATTGCCGGCACAAGGATCCTATAAGAACGATCTAAGCGGTTCACAAACATCCCTCCATAGATCTTATCACCATCCCTCTCCCCTACACTTGCCTTCAGATAACTTGTCACCCAGAATGGGATGTTACAAAACACATCCTTAGAAAACTTGGTATATAGGTAGAAAAGGTCTGAAGCAGTGACACGGTGAGTGGAGCCATGGCGTCCTGCCAAACTGTAGGTGATGCATCTGTGGGCTAACTGGATCCTAGGATCCCTAATGGAGGCCGCCCCAGTAGTCGAGGTATACACCCCATTCCCAATATTCGGCCAGAACATAGCATACCTCAACTCACTCCTCATCGTCTCTCCACCCATCAGTCTCTGCATAAAACCACCCTGAACAGCCTCATTCTGACTATACAAACCCAGTCTCCAACCAAACTCTATAACCGAGCATGACCTAAGTTCTCCCCCAGCTTAAAATAAATGGTAGTACCACCCATATCCGTTCTAGCCTCAGCCAAATCGAAATGAAAAGTAGCAAAGAATTCTCTCACCAACTCACTATAAACCGTTTCCCTTATCCTAAACAACCTTTCCCATTGAGGACCCGCAAATGCATTAGTTTGGATCCTTTCAAGGAAAGCATTCTCGAGGCCCTAGGTCCCTCAAAAAGTCCCAATCAAACACTGCCCCCGCATCGATATGGTGGTAGACTAGTTCAGCATATTTAGTTGTAGAGGCATTATCCTCAAACACACCCCAACTATGAACCATGTCACCAAAGTTCACACTTTAGGACCTTGATGAACTCCCTCGGTGTTGTCGGGTGCGCTTGCTCATTTTGTTGGAAAAAGATGGAACGTAATGGAAGTGATTAGAATAAGAGTTCTATGGAGTTAAGCTGTCAGACCCGTCTGACGCCGTCAGACCGCAAGCCTGACACCGTCAGACCGCAAGCCTGACGCCGTCAGACCCAGCATATATTGAACCATGCAATTACGAGGGAAATATCAATTTTCGAACTCTAAATCCATGAGCCAAACACCCTTTTTTTACAGAAAACATGGGTGGGGGATCAAAAAAAAATCGTTGTGTGAAAATTTTTTCCGCAATTGACTCATGACTCCAATCAATCATTACTAACCAATGTCTTAATTATGGTTACACAATACCAATAGAAGGGCATTACGAGTTCTAAGAATGAATCAATGCTAGGGTTTCGGATGATGGGGGTTTTCCAAATTGGTGGGTCCTAAGGATAATTGAATGAATAAGGATGAAGAAAAGTTACTTACCATGTGGAGATCAGTCACGGAAGATGTTGGATTTGACCTTGAAGACTCGGAGGTGAAGTAGCAATTGGATATGGTTTGTGGGGTATGTGTTGAAAGTGATGGAAATGAGGTTAATATTGCTAAGAATGCGAGGTGGCGGTGTCAAGAGTAAATTCTGACGCTATCAGACGCCCGGATTATGGGTACTTTCTGACAATTTCAAATTTAGTCCCTGCACTATTGTTAATAGCTAATCAAGGGTGTAAACTATGAATAGCCATTCCCGTTAGTGGAGTCCACCAGGGTCAATCATTTTGTTATTGTCACGAAGTGAGGTGTGGTTATGAATAGGGCTGGTCACAATCGCACTTAGGTCGTAATCCTCATATTGGTAAATAGTGGGTAAGGGAAGGAGTTGTTCCATAGAGGTTTCTGAAGCTGAAGTGTTTTTGAGGTGCACCCTTTTCACACCAGGTTTAAAACCAAAGGAACGTTTCTTATGAAAAATAGGGAGCGTGACTTGCAATCTTCCCACGAAGATGGTTTGAAATTGCAAGTTCTTTTCTTCTTGAGGATGCTCATAGAAGTAAGGGGTAATTGAAGGTGAAGAACTTGGAGAGGGTTTTTTATTTGCCTCTCCGTCACACACCAAAGGGGTTGGGAGTTCAACGATTTTTTCGATTTTCCTCGGTGTGGATTTTTCCCTAATCTTCTCCTTAATAATTGATATAAATTCATCAGCCAAGTCCATAAAATCATTCCTAGTGCTTTCCATGCGAGTTTCTAAGCACTGAATCTGTTTCTGCTGATTATTCATGAAGCTTATCATTATCCCTTCGAACTCCTCTTATCGTGAACCTTTAGGAAAAGTGTACTTGCGAGTTGCACTCACATGTCTATCAGGACTCATTGCGGCTTTAGTTGCAGGCATTTCAGCCCTCATCAATTCCTTAACCTACCTCTTGATATTTTCCAATAATTGTTCTTGGGTACCGTTTACGTAATCTAGATTCCCTTCTTTTGGAAACATCGGATCCTCCCATCCTTCTTCTTCGTATTGTGCTAACCCCTCAAGAACTTCCCACCATAGTCTACCATTGGCAGCGTAATCTATGGCCCTTCTCGTTTGATAATTAACTTTATCGTAAAAGATTTGAATTTGGAGCCATGGTTCGATGCCATGATGAGAGACTTTTCGGATTAAGTCCTTGTATCAAGTCCATGCTTCATAGAAGGTTTCATCTTGACGCTGTTGGAACATCAAGATATCATTTCTAAGCTTGGTAGTTCTCCCCGGTGGGAAAAATTGAGCAAGGAAACGAGAAGTGAGATCATCCCAAGAGGTGATAGATCCCGCGGGTAAACGTTCAAGCCATTGACTAGCTTGGTCACGTAGAGTGAATTGGAATAGACGTAATCGGTTCGACTCTCTAGTTACAACATCAAGGTCTATGGATTCTATGATTTTAAGGAAATCCTTTAGATGTTGATTAGGATCTTCGGAACGAAGTCCATGGAATGCACATCCGCTTTGCACTAACCGGATGGTGTCGGATCGCAAGTGGGACACATTGGCTCCTTGAGTGAGCTCAATAGTGTTTTGATAGCCTTGGTGGCTAGGACAGGAATACTTTCCTAAAGTTCAGGGCCTAGGAAGTTGGTTTACAAGTGGTGGGTTTGTGGGTGGTTTTGTTGTGGTGGGTTGATGGGTTCAAAGATATTACCACCTTCCATGATGTCGGATGGTGAAGGTTACGAACAAAGAAACGAAGAAATAAGATAGACTAAAGAAAACCTAAAAATAAAAATAAAAATCTTACTAGAAAGGAATCTAGCAAGTAGACCTAAAAAAAAGAAATCCTAACCTAGACAATAACTAGTATTTGGACCCTGACGACCTTGGTGACGCCGTCAGGCCAACATGCTTGAAAACTTTCCGGGCCGTCACGTTATAAGTTCCACATCCACCTCTTTTGTAACTCTTGACGCTGTCAATTGTTAAACCTTGACACCGTCAGGTACTGTTCACAGCAAGGAAATTGAGACTTTGCCATTTTTTTCACTTTTATGCTCCAAAAACGTCCAAAATGCTTCTTTTATAGATTTCTCTCCAAAAGTAACTAAAATGACAAAAGGAACGATTTAGGGCAATATTTGATCAAATAATCTCGAATTCGGGCTTAAATGACCCCTAAAAAGAGGTACACTTTTCGCCTCATGAATGCACTACTAGGTACAACCGACCATTCATTGTGTTTCACATATTGTTCACATGGGAAAACATCACTATTTCCCATATTAGCAGTATCTGAACCAACAACGTTTGTCTGTTGTACTTTGTTAGGAATCTTATGTTTATCGACCATGTCATAAAGTTTGAGTACCTTAGCACATGACACCTATTCTTTTACCGCTCTGATATATTCATCCACATCATGTGTAACAAGAGTCATTGAACTGTTGGTAGTGTTAAGCTTATCAGTCTCTGATCCTATGTCATCGGTGACAACTGAGTCAACATCCGATGCTTCACCCGAATTCACAATACCATCACTTGATTCCACCCGACATGCCTTTACTTTGTCTTCATACTTAAGTTTGTGTTGTGCTCTTTCCATAATGTACTCATTCACATTACCCATGAGTTGGAGTAGTGTAAAACCCTAAAATCCATTTCTCCCAAATTCCCATAAAACTTAATTTTTCCTATGTTTTGTGAACTATAACCTAAGTAATATAAATTTCGACACAACATTGTAACTAAATTATAATATCACATGTTACTATGTTATTTTGAAACTAATCCATAACCTAAGTAAATATGAATTTTGGCACCACTATATTAACTAAGTACGTATCACATGTATTAAGTTATTTGAACCTAACTGATACCTATTAAAATATGTCACAAGATTTGAAGTTAAGTATGAGATAAGACTGAAATATTTGAAAGAGTTGGCAGGAATAAGTCACCCCCTTAGCCCCCTAAGACTCGACATTCTTCCAACTTATATCTCACTCGTTCGTTTCATATTTCACAACCGTATATCACACAGTACTTTACACACTAAACCCTAAAACCAAATAACAAAGAGGCTGTTAGTTTTTGGCCCTAAAAAGATCAAGTACGAAGGTTTTAGCTAGGTGCTAATCGGATGTTTTTGGTGTACAAGAAAGGGTTGATTCGTGGTGTTTTTCTTTTTGTTTTCTTTGGTCCTCGAGATGCTGTCTTGAAGGTATATCCGTTTCCCTTTTTGTTTTCCATTTATTCATCACATACGCTAGTATATAACCTGAAGTAAACTCATACTATACAACTTTTATAAGCATACTTACGCGGTACGAATAACGTATATATGCATTACATGAAATCATGAATAAGTAAACGTACGTATATTTTGATTTGGTGTTTCTCGTTTTCATTGATGATTGGTCTGTATAAGGTGTACTCGTGTGTGTGTTTAAGTGATCAAACCAGAATACAATATTTATATAAACGTCACATAAGCATGAATCTATGAAATAAATATGTCGACTTTGCTTTCTAATTTGTCTTCTGAATCAGTCATCACACACACATCTATATCTGGTCATCTAATAACATACGACTAAGACCTGGTCATTAACTCAAGAAATATAATAATTCGAGGTGTGTGTAACATACGCTTTTGAATCTGGTCTTCAAGTCTTAATACAACTCCATTAGTATGAATGAAAATTTAGAATAAAACATGAGAAATGAAATATGGGATCACATAATTATTTACATGGATAAGAGCTTGCCTATGAGTAGTTTCATGCAATATTGTGGCTCGTTGATTGTGTTAATATGGTACCGTGTGAATGAGTGATCATTTAAGGCTGAGCATGCATGCATATTAGGTGTAATCTATGAAATATAAGTGAAGTAAACATGTGTGTGGGGTCTCGTTATGTTTTGCCTAATTATTTCATATGTGGGTCTTCTTAAAATGGGCATTAGATAGAGTGCTTGTTGTGTGTATTTGATGAGGCGAAAAATGATCCGTTTTTAGGGGGTCATTTAAGCCCGAATCCGACTTTATTTGATCAAATATTGCCCTAAATCGTTCCTTTTGTGATTTTAGGTGTTTGGAGAGTGAATTCTGGAAAAGAGGCTATTTTAGACGTTTTTGGAGCATAAAGTGAAGAAAACGACAAAGTACCAAAAATCCAAGCTGAAGATACAAGGTGACGGCGTCAAGACCAAAAGCTTGACGGCGTCAGACATGAAGAATTAAATATCGAAGGTGGTGACGGCGTCAGATGGAGAGGTGACGGCGTCAAAGTGGCCAAGAATAAAATACCGTAGGTAGTGACGGCGTCACATAGGCCGTCACAAGTGGATCTAGGGCGTCCGAGGAAGTTTATGGCGGCGAGGTGACGGCGTCAGATTTAACTCTTGACGCCGTCAGAACGATTTTCCTATATATAGTTTTCTAGTTTTTTCATTAAAAGAGAGAGAAGTTTTGGGTGAAACCCTAAAGACGATTTTGGTGCCTCTTTTACAGGTTTTTCAAGGGTTCCAAACCCTTGAGACCTTGCATTGTAATTGAGATAAGTGTACTTTCAATTCAATCAACATGTCTATGTGTTGGTTGTTTATCTCTTGTTCTTGTCTCAATTCTACTATGCTAGGCTAGATCTCTCTTGTGTTTGCTTAGATCTAATGAAACCTAGATGTTGATTATGTGTTGATTACTTGTCTATTCTTGTTTTGAATGAATGATTTATATGTTAGGCTTAAGAAAACTGGCAGATCTCCAAATGGTAACATGCTTGAACGTCTTAAGAAACATGAACCGAGGCGTACTAGGTCTTTATTGGTTGTATTTAATGCATGAGCCACTGTTTACAATCCCTATAGTTGTGCTGGGTCATGGTGTAGGAGGAGATAAGAGCTCATAGAGTTGGGGAGTTATGTATGCCACTCCACGAATGGTATTAAGGAATACAACCCGTCATTCATACAAGTGTAACAAGTAATTAACATGTAAAAGATATCTAGGGAGTAATGAAGTCTAAGTAAACACAATTTCTCCAATTACTGCTCACAACCTTAGTTTAAATTAGTTTAATTTCATTTTTATTATTTTATTTTAATTATATCTTAGCTTTGGGTTAGTTGATTAGCAACTAATTCCGCCCACTCCTTCAAAACCAGAGATTTTACTTGCTTTCATAAAATATAAAAACACAAAAATAATCATCCCTCATCTCTAGAACTATTAATTAGGTTTTCTAATCCTAGCGACACTATTCCTAAGCTGAACGATCAATCCCCCGGTACTTGTCACTATACTATACTACAACGATCAGGTACACTGCCTGGTGGGGGTTGTAAGCCTCGCGAGATCCCTCGAGAGGTAAAGCAAGGTGCGATTCCCACGCATCAAGTTTTTGGCGCCGCAGCCCGGGGAATAGTTATTGTCTAGGTTAGGATTTCTTTTTATTAGGTCTACTTGCTAGATTCCTTTCTAGTAAGATTTTTATTTTTATTTTTAGGTCTTCTTTAGTCTATCTTATTTCTTCGTGCCTTTGTTCGTAACTCTTTACCATCCGACATCATGGAAGGTGGTAACATCTTTGAACCCATCATCCAGTGTTATAAATGGCGTGAGGCGTGGCGTGGCGGCAAGGCCACGCCTCAAGCCTTACGCGCCATGGCGAAGCCATGGCGTTTTTTGCGGCGTGACTAAGGCGGCGAAAAAATATTTATATATTTATCATTTACGTTATAATATCATATTTCATATACATTTGGACTACTATATTAGACATTTAACTACTACTTATTATATAATTATCAGACCCAAATAACAAATAGACCAAATTTCAAATGATCGTTCAAATAGTTATTAAAATAATAATAATAATTAGAAAAAAACAAAAAAAACCAAAACTGTTTCAAAAAGGCGCGCCACGCCTTACCAAAAGGCGCGCCTTTTCACGCCTTTTCCCACGCCACGCCTAGAGCAGCCGCCATGGTCTATTTCGTGGCGGCGAGGCCACGCCTCGCGCCTTGGCGACGCCTTGGCGGCGCCTTGGCGCGCCTTTTAGAACACTGCCATCATCCCACCACAACAAAACCCACCATTAGAACCCCTTAGGCCCCGAACCTTAGGAGAGTATTCCCGACCTAGCCACCAAGGCTACCGAAACACCATTGAGCTCACCGGAGCCAATGTGACCCCCTTGCGATCCGACACCATCCGGTTGGTGCAAAGCGGATGTGCATTCCATGGACTTCGTTCCGAAGATCCAAACCAACACCTTAAGGACTTCCTCAAAATCGTAGATTCCATAGACCTAGGTGTTGAAACTAGAGAGACTACCCATTTACGCCTATTCCAATTCTCTCTACGGGATCAAGCTAGTCAATGGCTTGAGCGTTTACCCGCGGGATCCATCACCACATGGGATGATCTCACCACTCGTTTCCTTGCTCAATTTTTCCCACCGGGGAGAACTACTAAACTTAGGAATGACATCTTGATGTTTCAACAACGTCAAAATGAATCTCTTTATGAAGCATGGACTCGTTTCAAGGACTTACTCCAAAAAGTCCCTCATCATGGCATAGATCTTTGGCTCCAAGTCCAAATCTTCTATGACCATATCGACATCTCCACGAGGCGAACCATTGACCAATCGGCCGATGGTAAGCTACGTGATCTTAGTGCGGAACAATCATGGGAACTCATAGAAGATCTTGCTCTCTATGACAACGAAAGTTGGAATGATCCCCGTGATTTGAACAAAACGGTCAAGGCAATATCTTTGCCTTCGAATAATTCAAGCACTCCCGACCGTAGGATCATGGAACTTGAGGACCAAGTCAAGTTTCTCATGAAATCTTACGAAGCTCCGAAGCATTCAAGCCAAGTGAACAAAATCACTTCTTCATGCGAATTATGTAGTGGTCCCCATGACACTCGTGATTGTGTGGAACTCCCCGGAACAGCTTTTGCGGACTACGCATCCACGCGTACCGACGAAGCGGGAGATAAGTGGTACACTTTCAAGCCCGAGCCAAACACATACGGTGATTCATATAACCCCTCATGGAAAAATCACCCAAACCTTAGGTGGAAACAAAATCAACCAAATTCTTCCAATCCGCCTAATCGTTACCAATCAAACGGTCCACCATCCAACCGTACCTTCAACAACAATCCTTCTAACAACTATGGTAGTACCAACAATCTTGAAGGATTGATGTCAAAGTTCATGGCATCTCAAGAAGCCCGCATAGCTAAGTTTGAAGCCGATTTCAAACAAAATCAAAGCGAGATGACCAATAGAATTGATGCATTGTTGAATGTTCTCAATGACCGAGAAATGGGAGCACTCCCAAGCGACACCATCAAGAATCCGAAACTAAACGTTAATGCCATATCTTCAGTTTCGTCACCCACTTCGTGTCCACAATACTACTCGGTTAAATCAACGAGCACGTGTTTCAAACAACACCAAGTTCCTCAAAAGGACCAATCAACTAAAACACCCACTATAGAGCTGGTCAAAAGCATAGTTGAAACACCTCTTACGCAAGACCTTGACGATGAATTCAAAGAACTTCACCTTGAACGCCCCGTCATTGATGTCTTAGCGCGTGCTCCTTACTATAGTGCCCTCCTAGAAAAATATGAGAAGTATAAGCTAGGTAAAAATGGGACCGCCTTCGTTCAAAACAAGTTGCCTAAAAAGCTTGATGATCCGGGTATATTTGTTTTGCCTTGTAAGATAGGAAGATCCGAAGCTTTCGACACACTAGCCGATTTAGGGTCAAGCCTCAACTTGATTCCCTTATCCTTATTCACCGCTCTTAAGCTAGGAAAGTTAGAGGAAATGGAGGTATTGATAGGGCTAGCGGATGGAAGTATTGCCCACCCGGTTGGAATGATTAAGGATGTAGTTGTTCACGTAGGAAGGTTAACTATATTAGCGGATTTTCACATCCTAGACATGGTTAGTGACACTACATGCCCATTATTGGTAGGAAGAGGATTTTTAGCAACCGCTAGTGCCATGATAGATTGCAAGAAATCCAAGATAGCGGTAGGAGAAGGCGATACTTGGTCGGTGTATGATGTTAAGAAGTATAGTTATGATTGTGATGATGAACCAACACCGCATTGGGTAGAGATGAATAGGAGACCATCTAGATATGGACCTTGGATAGAAAGGAACTTCATAGGACCTCAATGCCCATTTTATCTAGAAAAGGATTTCGTTGAGAAGACACATTCGGTAGAACAACTCATAGCTAGGGATGAGGAGCTAGATCCCTTTGAGGACCCCTTAGTCTTTAGAAAGATGATTGAGTTCTTGAGCGTAATGCCTATTAATATAGAGTTGAATAAATGGAAAAGAGATGGAGATAAGTATAAATGGAGGTGGGACAAGCCACCTAAAGAAGGTGACGGGTCATGGCATATTAGAATGACCTTGTATGATTCGGATGGAGAAAAGTTTGAAAGGTCATACCACACTAAGGGAACTAATAGAAAGTTGAAACCTAAGTTCGATCCCAAAGATGTCCTCAATGAGGAACTCACCCGAATCACATGGTAACCCACGACTTTGAGTCTAGCTACAAGACTCGTAAATAAAGAAAAGCGCTTCTTGGGAGGCAACCCATGTTTTGTGTGATTTTTATTTGTTTGATTGTTATTTGCTTCCGTATGCATGTTTTATTTTTATTGTTGGTTGATCATGTTTCTCTACTAAACAAAAGTGGAAATACTTTATTATGTTGTTTAGCCTAGTCTTAACTTCAACCTAAAGGTATTTTTGCAAAAGATAAGTGTAAGGGGAAACCCCAAATATGTTTTTAAGAAACAAACCGATCATGATTCTCCACAATATTTAATGAACATGTATATTCGTATTTGTTAGAGTCAAATGCTTGTATCGAGTCATAATGAAGTTTTGCAGGATTTTCCAGGAAGTAGGACAAAGTTTTTCCAGAAATTTTCCGGAAACTTAACATAAGGATTTCTGCAGGTCCATTCTGACGGCGTCAGGGCATTGCTCTTGACGGCGTCAGGAGTCAAAAATCTGGAAATTTTACCGGTTTTGTTTTTCTAACGGAGTCTTATGATTTTTGTGAATTATTAAGTTTTATAATCTCCAGGAAATCTGCAAACTTCATTCCACAAGCATTATATCTTACTTTGTTTTCTAGGATTTAGTAACTTATATAGGATGCCGCCGATTTTACGCGAGGTTGCCTTGTCTACTTTTATCAGGATTTACAGGTTATTTGTGACAAGAAGATGATTTATATTCTGGAAGGGAAGCTTTGATTGTTCGTTTTCTTGGAAGAAGATTTAACCTGGTCAACTAAAATCCATACCGAGCGAATCAGGGGAGTATTTGATTTCATTCTCTTTACTTTTTAACTTTTACATTCTTTACTTGAACATTGGGGACAATGTTCATCTTAAGTGTAAGGGGAGGGTAAAAAGATGATACCTTACATATGCACTTTCGCTTGAGTTTGTTTTGTTTGATAGTAGATGAGTAATAAAACTATGAGAAATACTTGTTAGTGTAATTTTAGCGCCAAATTTAAAATTTTTTACAACATTTAGGAGTGAAACTTTAGCCATAGCAAGCGTCTCATGGATAGGAGATTGTATGACTAGCACATAACCGTATATTCAGAAAAATTTTCCACCCAAAAATGTGAGGTTCGCCTTTAGATTTGATAGGAAAAGCATTTATTATTAGTGCTTATGAGTGTACCGGTAGCATTTAGATTCTAGAACTTGCGTTAGTGATGCATTCCGAGACCGCTAGTGAGACTACATCATGTAGTAGGATTTACTACATGATAAGAGGCATTAGGATCACCCTTGTGTTAAACCCGTATCATAATTACTTGACCATTTAAGTCATATTACTTGGCTAGTTAAGTCAACTAATTTTTCCCACACCCTTAGCGTTGTACTCATTTTTAGTACACGATACCCCTAGTACACCCCTCCGAGCCTATCTTTTCGTTTCTAACTTTAAGCATTTTACTTAAAGGAAGAATTTGTTACACCCCACTTAAATGTACACCCAAATCGCCTTAGCCTTCCGTGTATGCGCTCATTTTTAGTGCATTATTGTTATTTGTTAAACCCTAAGTTAACTTTCTAATTGATTACATGGTTGCTAAGTCGAGTCATATCCTTGTACATATTGTTTTGGGACGATTGGGACTCATGGGTAAGTACTTAATTTATGGAGTAATGGGGAAGAACATCACTTATTACCCCCATACGTGCGTTAATCTTAAAATTGCTCCAAGTGTTTTAATTTTCTTAATTCGAGTCATTAGATTAGTTTGATGTAAAGTATGTAAAGATTCAAGTGTAAGGGGATTGCTCAAACCCCTATGATGTATTATTTTGGATGGTAGGGTAAGAGTGTATGCAAAAAAAAAAAAAAAAAAAAAAAAAAAAAAGAAAATCGAAAAAATCAAGAAAAAAAAAGAAAAAAAAATAGAAAAAAAATATGAGAGAAAAAACATACGGACTACCATCCCGTTTTTATTCGATGTTCATTTTATGTTTTTGTTATTTTTCATTTATTAGCTTAAGTCGAGTCTAGTCTTGGCTTAGCAACGCCATCTTGTACATGTAATTAACTAAGATTGTTAACTCGCCACCAGTAAAACTCCCTTTATCCAACAAAACCGTGTAATTCATATCCCTACACCTAACGTTATAACCCTTTAAAAGACCTCTTTGATAGTTTATCCTAGGTGCTTACGCCATGTGGTGGAGGTTTGATCCTTTCCCAAGCCTATGGTAATCTATTTTGCTATGACAGGTAGTGAGAGATATCTTCCATTTCCATAATGTTATATTACTTTATTACACCCGAGAGATGTGAGTATCTAAACACTATTTGTGAGGTGCTTGTGTATGACCTCCGTGCTTGTCTATTGGTCTTTAATGGAACGATTATTTGTTGTAATTACTTTTATATTAGCGTTAAATGACCCCTAACTTGTCTTTTGAGTAGAATAAAAGCTCATTTGCTTGAGGACAAGCAAATCTCAAGTGTAAGGGTATATGATGAGGCGAAAAATGATCCGTTTTTAGGGGGTCATTTAAGCCCGAATCCGACTTTATTTGATCAAATATTGCCCTAAATCGTTCCTTTTGTGATTTTAGGTGTTTTGGAGAGTGAATTCTGGAAAAGTGGCTATTTTGGACGTTTTTGGAGCATAAAGTGAAGAAAACGACAAAGTACCAAAAATCCAAGCTGAAGATACAAGGTGACGGCGTCAAGACCAAAAGCTTGACGGCGTCAGACATGAAGAATTAAATATCGAAGGTGGTGACGGCGTCAGATGGAGAGGTGACGGCGTCAAAGTGGCCAAGAATAAAATACCGTAGGTAGTGACGGCGTCACATAGGCCGTCACAAGTGGATCTAGGGCGTCCGAGGAAGTTTATGGCGGCGAGGTGACGGCGTCAGATTTAACTCTTGACGCCGTCAGAACGATTTTCCTATATATAGTTTTCTAGTTTTTTCATTAAAAGAGAGAGAAGTTTTGGGTGAAACCCTAAAGACGATTTTGGTGCCTCTTTTACAGGTTTTTCAAGGGTTCCAAACCCTTGAGACCTTGCATTGTAATTGAGATAAGTGTACTTTCAATTCAATTAATATGTCTATGTGTTGGTTGTTTATCTCTTGTTCTTGTCTCAATTCTACTATGCTAGGCTAGATCTCTCTTGTGTTTGCTTAGATCTAATGAAACCTAGATGTTGATTATGTGTTGATTACTTGTCTATTCTTGTTTTGAATGAATGATTTATATGTTACGCTTAAGAAAACTGGCAGATCTCCAAATGGTAACATGCTTGAACGTCTTAAGAAACATGAACCGAGGCGTACTAGGTCTTTATTGGTTGTATTTAATGCATGAGCCACTATTTACAATCCCTATAGTTGTGCTGGGTCATGGTGTAGGAGGAGATAAGAGCTCATAGAGTTGGGGAGTTATGTATGCCACTCCACGAATGGTATTAAGGAATATAACCCGTCATTCATACAAGTGTAACAAGTAATTAACATGTAAAAGATATCTAGGGAGTAATGAAGTCTAAGTAAACACAATTTCTCCAATTACTGCTCACAACCTTAGTTTAAATTAGTTTAATTTCATTTTTATTATTTTATTTTAATTATATCTTAGCTTTGGGTTAGTTGATTAGCAACTAATTCCGCCCACTCCTTCAAAACCAGAGATTTTACTTGCTTTCATAAGATATAAAAACACAAAAATAATCATCCCTCATCTCTAGAACTATTAATTAGGTTTTCTAATCCTAGCGACACTATTCCTAAGCTGAACGATCAATCCCCCGGTACTTGTCACTATACTATACTACAACGATCAGGTACACTGCCTGGTGGGGGTTGTAAGCCTCGCGAGATCCCTCGAGAGGTAAAGCAAGGTGCGATTCCCACGCATCAGTATTTTTGAATGGTTCTAACTTGTTATTTAACGAATGTACCAACTGTTTGAAAAGGGATAAGTGGGGTGGTCTTGGGCTGGTCAACGCATCGAGTCGTTTGGTTGTTTTTGCTCATAAAAGACATACGAGAAGGGGTAGGGTAACCTTGTTTTTCATTCGAATGTTAGAGTAAACATAGTCGCTGCTCGTAGGGTTTATTCAGAACTTGTGTGTCTCGGTGTGGTTTAAAGTCGAGTAGGAATGAGGGTATGTATGTTTATCGAGATGAGTTGCATATGTGTGTATTTAGGTGTGCATGCATGTATGTTGAGAATGTGTAAGTGAGTGTGTTTTATTGAAGCTAAATTAATTTGAAATGAACCAAAAGTTTATTAAATTGGCTAAACCCTAATTTAGTTATAATAATCCTAAAAACTAATAAATACATTTTAAACGCTACTCTTTGGAAGTTGACACTATAAACCCTAAACTATGATATTGGTTACATTAAACCTTTAAGTTTAGTAATAATCATTTATAACCCTAAAGTATAAAGTTACTAATTCAGGAAGTTACTTAATTTAGAAAGTTACTAAAGATGAAAAGTTTCTAAAAATAGAAAAAACCTAAAATGATTAATCTGATTTTAAAATGAGCTTATAAATAATAAGACGATCATTAATCCGTGTAGATTCGCTGAAGGAGGAGTAACTCTCAATCCATATGTTTCTGATATGGTCTTATTTGATTTATAAGGTACATATATTCTTCCCTTTTCAGTAGGGTCTTCTCATGACTCTCATGATCCTTGACACTGCTATGATTCCCTTTTGATATACCATTGCTATGATCTCTTTGTTATGATCTTTTGATATGAGCTTCTGATATGATCCTTTTATTATGAGCTTTGATATGATTCGTTTGATATGATTCGTTGATATGTTTCCTTTGATATGATTCTATGATTTGACATCCGTCTGCTATTCGTTTGCTATGATATGGTTCATTTCAGTTTGCTATGTTCTGTTGGATATGATTTGATTATTCGATATGATATGATATGATTTGTTCTGTTCTGATGCCCGAGTTTTTATTCTACTCATGGAGGTACCATGGGTATGTCATTGAAGCACCAATGGCATGACACTTTCTGAGGAGGTATGATTGATCCACGATGTGCACATTTTGTCGGATATATATTATGTGCACAGATGGATATTATGATATGTATGATTTGCTTTGTAGGGGGGCGTATGGATGCATCCTCGGCATTCTGTTCTGTGTAGGTTGAATGTGAGTGTGTGCTTACACTTCTTGATGTTTGGAGGCTCGCGACTCCATTTGGTACTTAGAGGTCTCCCCTCTTTGTGCATGTAGGCTTTGTCGGATATATGATTATGTGGTAGGAGACCTATTCGAGTGGATCTGGTAGGTCGGCTCGTGGCTTTTCCATATTTCTTTTTGTCTATTCGAGTGGCTCGAGTACACAAGCCTTTGTTGATACGTGCTCTTTGATTCTTATCTGATTATGCTATCACTTGATCTCTTTATGATACTTCATTTATTCGACTTATAACACATTATGCTGATTCTCACGATCCTTCTCATTTCGTTATTACCATTTGATTCTTCATGTTATTATTCAGTTGACTATTTATATTTGTTCAGTTGATCGTTGATTTCTTATTCATTTGACAGATGGCATTCATTTCACTAGGAGCTTATTATTTCCTTTTTCCTTATGCTTATATACATTACAATTATTCGTTTTTTTATATATCTGTTCACTAGGCTTTTTAAGCTCAGCCGCATTTCTTTCCTGCGGCAGGTTTTAGGTTGGAAGCTTGGATGGGTGAAGAGTGCATAGGAGCATTAGTGGACTACCCCATGGACTAGAAGCCCATTTACATCTGGACTAGTTTTGGACTTGGATTAGATTAGACTTTGTTTAGTTTTTTTTTCTTTTCCTTTCTCTTATAGTTTTAGTATTCCTTTTGTACTTTTTTAGATTGTTCTCTTGTAACCTTTTGCTTTAAGTCTTCCGTTTGCATTATATGCATTGTATGTTCTGATTTGGCACCATAATGTGACATTTTGACCCATGTCGCGTTGGGGTGTTACAATTATGGTATCAGTGCTAAGGCTGCGACTTTTAGTACCTATGTTATGGCTTGTGAGTTTTTGACCCTTAGGTTTGCACCTTAGAAGCTTTAGGAATAACTTTGGAAGGTTTTACCTTAAGTTTCTCCCCTTAAAAGCTTTATTATGACTGGTGAGGAATTGGTAGATATATGATTAGACGTTGGTTTTCTTGCTTCCGTTTTACTTTGATTTATGCCTTTGCTTTTCGTTGAGCTCTTACAAGATCAATCATTTCGGAGACTTAGAAGACTTATCAGGATTTGCAACATGTGTTTAGGATACCTTTAGACTTCGTAGTGTGCCTTATAGGTTTCTTTCTCTAGAGTTATCCTTTTGAACTTCCATTATTGATTCATTTGACATTCGTTTAGATGCCTTTCGTTCATTCAAAGATTCGTGTATGTAGGAATCCTACGTGTTCGACACATTCTATGACTTCTCCTTGTTTTTGATTCTTTATTCATTGTTGATTTTGACCTTACCTATTCTACACCTATGATCGTTATGTGACTTTTCATCGTTGTTGACATAAATAATATCTTAAAACATTGTTAGCATATTAACAATGTCTCTATGTTTTGATGATTACAAAGCATAAACTCATTAATCTAAAACTTATGACATAAACAAGTTTTTGGTGCTTAATACTTGTCTTTGCTTCCATATCACTTAAGGTATGAATAAACAAAGAGTTTATTACACTTCATGATCAAAGGAAATTTTATATTAATACATAACATTATATAAAATGATTTTAACATTTTATATATATTTGTAAATCATTTTTGGTATAGCTTTATTAAACCACAAAAATATGATTTCAACTTTCCAACCAAAAAGGGCAAATTTTATCCAGAAAAACTTTTGAAACGTTCAGGAGGGCGGCCCCCTTAATTTTACTAGGCGGCCCCCTTAATCATTAAGGGGACCGGCCTATAATTAAGGGGACCGGCACGCTTCAGAACAGTATTTTCCCCCCCTTTAAATACTGATTCATCCCTCAGATTTTTCTTACCTTTTTCACTTCCAAACTTTCTGATCTAGATCTATTTCTCTATTCTCTCATCCTTTGATCATAAGTGTATATATTCTTTGTTTCAAAGTGATCCAATTTCCATCCTCTCAAGTGCAAGAGAAGAATACTTCCATCTTCCTAGACAAGAAGTATTACAACTTGTTGTGATCTTCACATCCAAGTTGTTGGTGTATCATCAAGATTATTTACATATTCTTTGTGAAGATTGTTGTGAATATTTGCTTGTAGATAGTTGTGTTAGATATAGATTGTGTGATTAGTTGATAGCTTGGTGTGAAGAAGAAAAGCTAGGAAATCTATTGGTGTGAAGAAGATAGAGTTGAAGTAGTTTGTTGTGAAGTAGATTGATTTGAAGAAGGTGTGTAGAAGTTGTGACTTAGGTGTGAAGGTGTTGTGGTGTGATTATTGGTGTGTAAATTGGTGTGTAAATTGGTGTGTAAGGTTTTCACCGCCATAAGGGAGCTTGTTGATATAGTGAAGAAAACTCTCGAGTTAGGTGCTCGGGGAGTGGAGTAGGGCAAGGAAGGTGTCCTTGTAGCCGAACCACTATAAATCTCTTGTCTCGTTGTTCGATCTTTCCATCTCTTACTTATTTCATTACTTATCATTGTTATATATTTCGTATTGATATTTGTTTGTAGTGTGCAATACTTAAGATCACATATTATCGAATCTAAGTTTTAAAAATTAAGTAAACACTAAAACTCTTTTTACAACTAATTAAAAAGACGTAAAACTATTCAACCCCCCTTCTAGTTTTCCACAATTGGTATCAGAGCCACGTCTATCAAGAATTTTAAAATATATTGTATTTTAAAACTTGTAACGATCTATGGAATCTGAAAAATATTTAGAAGGGCAATCTATGCAAAGACCACCACTATTTGAAAGTGATGGATTTTTATATTGGAAAAATAGATTTGAAATCTATGTGAAATCAAAAGATCTTGATCTTAGGCATATTATTACCTTTGGTGATTTTCCCCCTATTCAATATAATGTTGAAACTAAATGGATGAAATTGTAGCTTTTGAAAAACAAAATGATGATTTGAAAAAGAAACTAGCAAAAAATAATGAGGCTAAAATGGTTATTTATAATGCGTTACCACGCAAAGAATATGAAAGAATTTTTATGTGTAAAACCGCAAAAGAAATTTGGGATTCTTTACTAATCACTCACCAAGGTAATAGTCAAGTTAAAGATAACAAAATAGATCTTCTTGTACAACAATATGAACAATTTACGATTCCGGAAAAGGAATCAATTGATAATGCTTTTGATAAATTTAACACCATTATCACAAGTTTAAAAGCACTTGATGAGACATTTTCTAGTAAAAATTGTGTTAGGAAATTTCTTAGGGCATTGCATCCGAAATGGCGAGCTAAAGTCACGGCTATTGAATAATCAAAGAATTTGATGACATTGTCACTAGATGAGCTTATTGGCAACTTGAAGGTCCATGAAGAAATTATAAGAAAAGATTTGGAAACGGTTAAAGTCAAGAAAGAACAAGTCAAATTCGTTGCTCTAAAAGCCAAAAAGGAACTTTGTGATGATAGTGACTCAAGTGACGAGAGTGAAGATGAAGAATATGCAATGGCCGTAAGAGAATTCAAGAAATTCTTCAAGAGACGAGGAAGATTCACTAGATCATCACATGAAGATAGAAAATCGTTCCAAAGAAATAGAAGTGACAATTACGTGAAAAGAAAATGCTTTAGATGTGGAAGTCCAAATCATCTCATTGGTGAATGTCTAAAGCCGCCGAGTTATGATAATCAAGGTGCATTTGTTAGTAGAACATGGAGTGATAGTGACAAAGAAGAAGTGGAAAAACCAAGAGAAGAAAAGTGTTTCATGGCAAAAGCAACCGACGAAATATGCCTTGGAATTGACTTGGAGCCTGACGAATGGATCAAGGATAGTGGATGCTCGAGGCACATGACATGGAACCGAAAGCTATTCTCTACATATAAGGCATACAACGGAGGTAACGTTATTTTTGGTAGTGACTTGCGTGGAAAAATTATTGGCAAAAGTACGATTTCTCAAGACTCACTTACTATTGAAAATGTTGAACATGTAAATAATTTAACATATAACTTACTTAGTGTAGGCCAAATATACGATAATAAATGTAGAGTTATCTTTTCCGAAGAAGATAGCGAAATAGTTAAGAATGGAAAAATTATAGGTAGAGGTATTAGGAAAGGAGGTGTATATGTTATGAAACTAGGAAACAAACCTGAAGATAGGATATGCCTAACGACCCTAGACGAAAACTCCACATTGTGGCATAAGAGATTAGGACATGCTAACATGCAACAAATACAATCTTTGGCCTCTAAGGAATTAGTTAGAAACTTGCCTAATCTAAAATATGACAAACATTTTCGTGATGCATGTAAAATTGGAAAACAAGCTCATGCTAGTCACAAAGCTAAGAATATAGTATCCACTACTAGGTGCCTAGAATTATTACATATGGATCTTTTTGGTCCATCCGCTGTGCGGAGCTATGGAGGAAACAAATATACCTTAGTAATAGTAGATGACTACTCACGATACACGTGGACTAGATTTTTAAGTGACAAAACCCAAGCCTTTGAAAAATTCGAAATATTTAGTAAAATGATTCAAAATAAATTAGGATGCTCAATAGTTGCCATTAGGACGGACCATGGTAGGGAATTTGATAACGAAGTACAATTTGGAAAATATTGTGAGTTAAACGGAATATCTCACAATTTCTCCGCTCCTCGTACTCCTCAATCAAATGGGGTAGTAGAAAGCAAAAATAGGTCACTACAAGAAATGACTAGAACTATGTTAAATGAACAATCCATTCCACAAAAATTTTGGTGTCACGCCGTAGATACATCGACTTATATTTTAAATAGGGTATCAATTAGAAGAATTCTAGGAAAAACTCCTTATGAGTTATTAAGAAATAGAAAACCAAACTTAAGCTACTTTAGGGTATTTGGAAGTAAATGCTATATCTTAAACACTAAGGACTACCTCACTAAGTTTGATCCAAAATCATATGAAGGAATATTTTTAGGATACTCACAAAATAGTAAAGCATATATAATACTTAACAAACACTCCATGAAAGTAGAGGAATCACTAAATGTAACATTTGATGAAACACCACCACCTCCTTAAACGCTACCTTTAGAAGATGATGATTTAGTCGAAGATGAAGCCATTGAGGTTAGTAAAACAAAACCCATAGGAAATGATAATGAAGACATTCACTTAGAAAATAACGAAACCGTTAATATTAAAGAATCTAGATCACATCCATTAGATAATATAATAGGATATCTTAACCAAAGAACCCTTAAGTCACAAGCCCAAGATAAAAACAACTTCTTTTGTTTCCTCTCAGCAATAGAACCTAAGAATATTAGCGAGGCTTTAAAGGATGAAAGTTGGATTATAGCTATGCAAGAAGAATTAAATCAATTTAAGGCAAATGATGTTTGGGAACTAGTCCCAAATCCAAAGGATATGACTATCATAGGAACCAAATGGGTATATAGGAACAAGTTAGACGAGAATGGAATAGTTACTAGGAATAAAGCTAGGTTAGTTGCCCAAGGTTATAATCAACAAGAAGGAATTGATTATGATGAAACTTATGCCCCCGTAGCTAGACTAGAATCAATTAGGATATTACTTGCCTATGCTTGCGCCCTAGATTTTAAGTTATGCCAAATGGATGTGAAAAGTGCATTCCTTAACGGTTTTATCAATGAGGAGGTATATGTGGCACAACCTCCAGGATTCATTGACTTCGCAAAACCTGATTATGTTTATAAGTTAAAGAAAGCTTTGTATGGACTCAAACAAGCTCCCAAAGCTTGGTATGATCGATTAAAAGCTTTTCTTATTAAACATGATTATTCCATGGGAATGGTAGATAACACTCTTGTAACATGATTATTAAACATGATTATTAAACATGATTAAAAGCTCAGGTTAATTATTATTCCCGGAAAATTCACTATTCACTTTTACTATTCATTTTTACTATTCATTTTTCCCGAAACTTTCCCGAAAGTTGATTTTTATTTGATTTTATCGAGTGATAAATCATTTCCATGGCAAATTAAAAGTTTGACATTCATAAGCTCATTTTCGTGAAAGTTATTAAGGAATTACACGTTTTAGGGTAAAATGTCATTCAGAAATTCTACGTACAACGAAACTCGACCGCGTTAAGTGACCCCGCATCAGAATAATGTTTGACACACTCATGATTTATTTGAGAATTAATCGTGACTGAGAAAAACATGACCAAAGACTTCCCAGCAGGTCACCCAAGCCTGTACTATTCTCGCATGAGCACGCTTAACCGTATGGGCGATTAACCGTGAGACCACAAAACGCGTTTCTAAGACAATTTGAGTCTTCAACTTATTAGAAAGAGTCAACATATTTTTCCCTCCTCCATTGACCAAAAATCATTCCTTGATTTTATAAGTCATTCCTTGATTTTTAGGCTTACGGTTTGATGTCTAAAAGACATTTAATACCAACCGACACTAGACTGAGCCCAGTCTAGACATTATAAGTCATTTTAAATCATTTTTATCACATTAGAAAAGTAACATTTTACTTTTCTCAATTTTACGCAATATTCGTACGTTTTACGTATTACGCGTTTTAGACCCGTGTTTCCAGTTTTTAGCAGGGTTTACCACCCAAATAGAACCTACCACTCATTTTATATTTTATTATGGAACTTATTGACATGTTTATCAATACTTTCAAATTCCATAATTTTACGACACCCGGTTTTACGTTTTGAGGCTTAATCATTTACGATTGGCATTTCCCAGAGTCAAAACTAACCAAGTATCTTGGATAATACCAAGAAAAGTCCACCCTTGCTCTCCAAGTCCATATGAACCGCCATAGGGGGGGGTTTCACACTAGGTGGCTTGATCTCAAGCTTAATGGCCTTAGATTTCATCCATGTGTTCACCTTGGCCTCCAAGGTTGGACTAGTCAACATTTCTAACCTCCTCCAAGCCATATAAATACCCCCCTCCCTCTCCTTGGCCATCCCTCATCACACACACACCCACACCATCTCATTTTCTCATTCTCTTCAAGTTTCATGCAAGATTCAAGTGCTAGTTCAAGGTAGAAACCCTAGATAGGTTATCATTCATAAAACTCTTCCAATCCCTAATATACTTGGTGATTTCTCTTGAGTTTAAATCCACTCAATTCACCTCAACCTTCATCATCCATCTTTCAAGATTACAAGGGTAGAAAGATTGCATGAAGTGAAGTGGGTTGAAGCAAGTCTATCAAAGTCCTATCCTTACATGTTAACTTCCTTTCATTTTTGAAAGCCAAAAGTTGTGAGCAAAACCCTAACTTGATTCTTGTTAAATAATCATGTTCATGTTATTTACATGTTATTCTTGCTATATTATGTCTTGTAGTTATGTCCATGATGTATAAAAATGATTAAAACAAGTTATTGTTATTGATTGTTACAACAAGTTACTAAAACAAGTAAACTAGTGACTTTCTTGGTGAGACCTGATCAAAATGGTAAAAATATGATATTGGATCATTACATATTACAGTAGGGGACTTAACAAGGAAACCATAGCAATTTGAACCACCCAAAACGAGTATACGAGTCAAAAGTTACGCCCATTTGAAGTTACCAAAGATTTCCGGCAAAACTGCCAAATACCATTCTGATCAAATTTAGGTTTTGAAAGTCCCACTTCTGGTCCGATTCATCAAAAAGTTAAAACACGAAAGTTGTCCGGAACGACGTTTTCATTCAAAAATCAAGAAGCTCGAGCCCTGAAAACGCTTTTTGAGTGATAAATTCTTCAAAATCTTAACAGCCCATTTTTACACCAAAGTCATTACATATAAGTTATGGTTTATGAAGACCAAAGGGGTCTTATGACCTAGAATCAAGACACAACCATGGCTAGAGCCAAGGTTGAGTCTCAAGACCATGGAACAATGACCAAAGGTCATGGCTAGGCCATGACGAAATGACCATACAAGCTTACCAAGGCAAATACATGAACTAGAGAAGTTGGCGATAACTTGAACATACAATTTGGATCTACTTCATCTAAAAGGAAACCATGAGATTTTACCAAGAGAAAATGGTCATTCAAGACTTATGAAACTACCCCTAATAACAATCTTCATGTACTAATAAACTTTCCTAAGTTTATTCAAATATCGGACATGTAACTTTTCGGATCAAAACTTATATCTATATATTTCATCAACTACTACAATAGTAGGGAGCCTCATGTGAGGAGTTCATTATGTAATCCGTCGAGTTGAGTTGTGGATTTACGAGTTAAAGTGTCCTGGCTCCTCGAACGCTTACTAACATGACTTCTGAATTATGTCGGCCCGAACGGTAGTAAACGATATACAAAACATACATGTTTCATGAATCTTTTCTTTCAAGGACTTACAATATACATCATACCACATCATGGACTATAATGCAAGATATATATATAGGCACTACTTCATATTCATTACTCCGATCCTAAGTCACAACATTCTATTATAGGTTGCTCGTAGAAACCTTCGCGATTCGACCGTTACATTCATTACTTGCTATCTTACTTAAGGTGAGTTCATAGCCCCACTTTCGATTACTTAATTGTTTTTAAATTGTATGCTTACCTGATTGTTTTATTATCACTAAGTACCAACCTTGCTAAACCGAGATCCTTTATTATGAACCATTTAGTCACTAGCAATAGTGAGCGCGAATATTATTAATAGGCCTATTGGGATTGACGAATCCCATTTGTATTGACTAAGTTCAAACAAATGCAATAATATTTGAGATTTAGGTATGTTAGCAAAGTACCTACCGGGATAAATCTGCCGATCGATATTGGTACACGTTAACGTTATGGTGTCATAAGCATAGTGTATAATACATGTTCCGGGCGTACAATAACGTAGCCTACCTGTTTTGTTTTCCAAACATTGGTGTGAGCCTATAACTCACACTACCAACATATTGTGTTCAATCGATTTAACAAACTCTATGAATATCACTCAACCTTTGTGTTGACCTCTCAAGCATGTATTTCAGGTTCATGACGATCAAGGATGGCACGGAAGGACACGGATACTCAAGAGGGCTATAAATTTTATTATCATTCAAAACTCATTTATTATACATTGTAAACATGGAACCAATTGGGACCTCATTTTGAAATCTCTGATATTTATATAATTTGAATGATACATCTTTTAAAACGACTCAATTGGAGTTCGTTTTCTATTATTGTGACTATTGTGCCGTCGAGTAACACCCAGTTTGAATTCCGCTACATCCATGAATTGGGGGTGTTACAGATTGGTATCAGAGCCATGGTTATAGAGAAACGGGTCTAATTGAGACCTAAACTATAACCACACATACAAGCAAAAACATTTTATAGCCTTCCGCTCTCCGTGTCTTCCATCCTCCAGACGATTATGGATTTAGTAAGCATGTTATGATACACAAACATGTTAGTATATTCATATATACCCATTTTGAGCATTTCCCCGAAGACATTTTTATGCTACACAAACATAATTGCATATTGATATATGTACCCTAAACATAATTGAGCATTTCCCCGTAAGCATTTTATGCTACATCAACACATATAAGTATATTGATATATACACACTAGGCATTTTATGCTACATGAACACATTAGTATATTGATATATAAACTCGGTTTATTTTCAATCATTTATCTAAACAATGGACTAAACATATCTGTGTATGCCTATTCTAAGGCATTTCGGCACAGCCACACTCTCCCAATCATGTTCCTACTCCAACATTATATGTCCAAGACATTGTAACTAATTACAATGGTCTCATTCATTTTCCAAGACATTGTGAGATATAATGGTCTCATTCATTTTTCAAGACATTGTGAGATACAATGGCCTCATTCATTTTCCAAGACATTGTGAGATACAATGGTCTCATTCATTTTCCAAGACATTGTATGATACAATGGTGTTAATCATTTCTCAAATGTTTTGAGTCACACAATGACCTAACCTACTTCCCAGACATTGTGAATTGCACAATGGTCTAACCTACTTCCGAGACATTGTGTTTTGCGTAATGGTCTCTAGAATTATTCCATCACATCATCAATATCATTTCTTATGATATCAAAAACCCGTCACAATCTATCGATTTCAAAACAAGAAATATGAGATTTCTAAAGGACAAAATTTTCCATCATCGACAAAAGCTGAACTTTCTCTACATTCATCAAGTTTTCTTATGAAACCTTCATTATTAAAAGTTCGTGATCCTGGCCAAGTATGTTCTATTTTAGAACTACTTAAAAACTTCCTTTCCATACGTACCTACCCTTACTATCTTCTATGCAATGGAATATGAAAACATACGTTACAAGTCTTGTATGGACGGGACTTGCAACTTAAGGGTTTGACATCGCCTTTGTTTAGTGAACAGTTTCCCGAAAGCAACGGACATATCAAAAGTATACCTAGTTTAGGTATTTGAAAATTTTATCGAACCTTGGCTAAATATAGACTAGTCACCTATATTTAACCTAGGGACAGTGGAATATAGTCTGACTAACTATATTCGACTTAGAATTTTCAAATACTGAGAGTAGTTGTACTAGGGTTATGTTTAGGTTGATTTCCTACATGAACTCGATAAACCACCAGAATACATTAAAACAATCTAGAGACACAATAATGTCTTACCACTCAGCGAAATCTTAACACCTTATTTGTGTTACCTAATTTCATTCTTGAAATTTTTCATTTATGAGATAATCCGAACTACTATCTTGGGATAGTTATCAATTATTCTCTTCATCCTGTAGAAGTACTATCCTGTTTAGGTCCTAAGGATACCATTCCATCATAAACCTTTAAAATCTCTTAAGATTTTTTTAAAGCAAACTCAACATCTATACCTAAGAGTATTAATGTTAAGCATACACACTTTTGTTCATCAACATATCACATCAGTATCTTCACAACCGTTACAAACACAAGCTCATTAACAGATCTTGATGCACTTTTAAAAGCTCAAATCATCCTTAGTTACACCACAAGCACCCTTATCAGCTTTACAAGATTTAATATTCATCTTGTACTTTTGCTACACTAGTGTCATCTCGTAATACACTACCTTGTAACTCACCGGCTAAGTATGAATGTTGTGTCGGGAATTCTTGAGTAGGATGATTTATAATGTCCTTATTTGAATGGATTGGGATGCCTTTTCATTTAAATAAAGAAATTATAAATCATCGAACCATAAGTTTATATTCCTTTAGTTACATTGTTTGGGATGTCTCTCTATGTAAATAAAGAATTATAAACAAGTGGGCTTATTTATATCCGAAATAACATAAGTATGAAGTCAACCTACATTACATTGCTCGGGTATGGCATAATACCTACATTACATTGCTCGGGTATGGCTTGATATCTATATTACATTGCTCGGGTATGGCATGATACCTACATTACATTGCTCGGGTATGGCATGATACCTACATTATATTCGCCACAAGAAATCCTATCTTTTCACCGACATCGCTTCAAAACATGACATAAACACTAGGTACAACAACAGATTACCTACTAGGCTATGATTGCAACAACTATCCCAATTTCCATTAGTACGAGATTTACATTTTGGTTTTCATAATGATAGTGCAATAACAAACAAACTCATTACGGGGCCATGTAACCATACGCATGCGCAGTCGTACCAAACTCATTGCGAAGCCATGTAGCCATATGCATGGGCAGCCGTACAATTCAAACAGGACTTGGTCCAACCACATGTTCAACATTTATTCCATTATCCGATGTCTATGTCAATTGCAATTGTTGTTCAACTACTATATCAATTGCTATTGATACTTGACAACTATATCGAGTTCTATTTGATATTCAACTACTATATCAATTCCTATTAATACTCGATTGCTATATCAATTTCCTTTGATATTCGACTATTATATGAATCTCTATTGATATTCAACCATGTTATCAATCTCTATTGACACACCATATTCTGAGACAAATCAAACTACATCACTAGTAATCCCAGACTTTGGTCCTCATAAGTAACCACACACCTTTTTATCGACACCACTCCAACATATAACACACAAAGAACTTCGGGACGAAGTTCCCCGTAAGGGGTAGAGAGTGTAACAATTCACATTTTTCAGGTTAATTATTATTCCCGGAAAATTCACTATTCACTTTTACTATTCATTTTTACTATTCATTTTTCCCGAAACTTTCCCGAAAGTTGATTTTTATTTGATTTTATCGAGTGATAAATCATTTCCATGGCAAATTAAAAGTTTGACATTCATAAGCTCATTTTCGTGAAAGTTATTAAGGAATTACACGTTTTAGGGTAAAACGTCATTCAGAAATTCTACGTACAACGAAACTCGACCGCGTTAAGTGACCCCGCATCAGAATAATGTTTGACACACTCATGATTTATTTGATAATTAATCGTGACTGAGAAAAACATGACCAAAGACTTCCCAGCAGGTCACCCAAGCCTGTACTATTCTCGCATGAGCACGCTTAACCGTATGGGCGATTAACCGTGAGACCACAAAACGCGTTTCTAAGACAATTTGAGTCTTCAACTTATTAGAAAAAGTCAACATATTTTTCCCTCCTCCATTGACCAAAAATCATTCCTTGATTTTATAAGTCATTCCTTGATTTTTAGGCTTACGGTTTGATGTCTAAAAGACATTTAATACCAACCGACACTAGACTGAGCCCAGTCTAGACATTATAAGTCATTTTAAATCATTTTTATCACATTAGAAAAGTAACATTTTACTTTTCTCAATTTTACGCAATATTCGTACGTTTTACGTATTACGCGTTTTAGACCCGTGTTTCCAGTTTTTAGCAGGGTTTACCACCCAAATGGAACCTACCACTCATTTTATATTTTATTATGGAACTTATTGACATGTTTATCAATACTTTCAAATTCCATAATTTTACGACACCCGGTTTTACGTTTTGAGGCTTAATCATTTACGATTGGCATTTCCCGGAGTCAAAACTAACCAAGTATCTTGGATAATACCAAGAAAAGTCCACCCTTGCTCTCCAAGTCCATATGAACCGCCATAGGGGGGGGGGGGTTTCACACTAGGTGGCTTGATCTCAAGCTTAATGGCCTTAGATTTCATCCATGTGTTCACCTTGGCCTCCAAGGTTGGACTAGTCAACATTTCTAACCTCCTCCAAGCCATATAAATACCCCCTCCCTCTCCTTGGCCGTCCCTCATCACACACACACCCACACCATCTCATTTTCTCATTCTCTTCAAGTTTCATGCAAGATTCAAGTGCTAGTTCAAGGTAGAAACCCTAGATAGGTTATCATTCATAAAACTCTTCCAATCCCTAATATACTTGGTGATTTCTCTTGAGTTTAAATCCACTCAATTCACCTCAACCTTCATCATCCATCTTTCAAGATTACAAGGGTAGAAAGATTGCATGAAGTGAAGTGGGTTGAAGCAAGTCTATCAAAGTCCTATCCTTACATGTTAACTTCCTTTCATTTTTGAAAGCCAAAAGTTGTGAGCAAAACCCTAACTTGATTCTTGTTAAATAATCATGTTCATGTTATTTACATGTTATTCTTGCTATATTATGTCTTGTAGTTATGTCCATGATGTACAAAAATGATTAAAACAAGTTATTGTTATTGATTGTTACAACAAGTTACTAAAACAAGTAAACTAGTGACTTTCTTGGTGAGACCTGATCAAAATGGTAAAAATATGATATTGGATCATTACATATTACAGTAGGGGACTTAACAAGGAAACCATAGCAATTTGAACCACCCAAAACGAGTATACGAGTCAAAAGTTACGCCCATTTGAAGTTACCAAAGATTTCCGGCAAAACTGCCAAATACCATTCTGATCAAATTTAGGTTTTGAAAGTCCCACTTCTGGTCCGATTCATCAAAAAGTTAAAACACGAAAGTTGTCCGGAACGACGTTTTCATTCAGGAACCAAGAAGCTCGAGCCCTGAAAACGCTTTTTGAGTGATAAATTCTTCAAAATCTTAACAGCCCATTTTTACACCAAAGTCATTACATATAAGTTATGGTTTATGAAGACCAAAGGGGTCTTATGACCTAGAATCAAGACACAACCATGGCTAGAGCCAAGGTTGAGTCTCAAGACCATGGAACAATGACCAAAGGTCATGGCTAGGCCATGACGAAATGACCATACAAGCTTACCAAGGCAAATACATGAACTAGAGAAGTTGGCGATAACTTGAACATACAATTTGGATCTACTTCATCTAAAAGGAAACCATGAGATTTTACCAAGAGAAAATGGTCATTCAAGACTTATGAAACTACCCCTAATAACAATCTTCATGTACTAATAAACTTTCCTAAGTTTATTCAAATATCGGACATGTAACTTTTCGGATCAAAACTTATATCTATATATTTCATCAACTACTACAATAGTAGGGAGCCTCATGTGAGGAGTTCATTATGTAAGCCGTCGAGTTGAGTTGTGGATTTACGAGTTAAAGTGTCCTAGCTCCTCGAACGCTTACTAACATGACTTCTGAATTATGTCGGCCCGAACGGTAGTAAACGATATACAAAACATACATGTTTCATGAATCTTTTCTTTCAAGGACTTACAATATACATCATACCACATCATGGACTATAATGCAAGATATATATATAGGCACTACTTCATATTCATTACTCCGATCCTAAGTCACAACATTCTATTATAGGTTGCTCGTAGAAACCTTCGCGATTCGACCGTTACATTCATTACTTGCTATCTTACTTAAGGTCAGTTCATAGCCCCACTTTCGATTACTTAATTGTTTTTAAATTGTATGCTTACCTGATTGTTTTATTATCACTAAGTACCAACCTTGCTAAACCGAGATCCTTTATTATGAACCATTTAGTCACTAGCAATAGTGAGCGCGAATATTATTAATAGGCCTATTGGGATTGACGAATCCCATTTGTATTGACTAAGTTCAAACAAATGCAATAATATTTGAGATTTAGGTATGTTAGCAAAGTACCTACCGGGATAAATCTGCCGATCGATATTGGTACACGTTAACGTTATGGTGTCATAAGCTTAGTGTATAATACATGTTCCGGGCGTATAATAACGTAGCCTACCTGTTTTGTTTTCCAAACATTGGTGTGAGCCTATAACTCACACTACCAACATATTGTGTTCAATCGATTTAACAAACTCTATGAATATCACTCAACCTTTGTGTTGACCTCTCAAGCATGTATTTCAGGTTCATGACGATCAAGGATGGCACGGAAGGACACGGATACTCAAGAGGGCTATAAATTTTATTATCATTCAAAACTCATTTATTATACATTGTAAACATGGAACCAATTGGGACCTCATTTTGAAATCTCTGATATTTATATAATTTGAATGATACATCTTTTAAAACGACTCAATTGGAGTTCGTTTTCTATTATTGTGACTATTGTGCCGTCGAGTAACACCCAGTTTGAATTCCGCTACATCCATGAATTGGGGGTGTTACAACTCTTTTCACTAAAAGGAAAGACCCTAATCTCATCATTGTTCAAATATATGTTGATGACATTATATTTGGATCGACTTGTCAAGACATGTGTGATGAATTTGCCAAAATCATGCATGATGAGTTTGAGATGAGTATGATGGGTGAACTTAACTTCTTCCTAGGATTAAAAATAAAACAATTAGAAGATGGAATATTCTTTAACCAATCTAAGTACATTAAGGAAATGCTTAAGAAATTTGGCCTAGAAGACTCAAAACCCATGAAAACACCCATGTCTACGGAGGTAAAGCTCACAAAGGACGATGAAGGTGAGTCCGTAGATAACACCAAGTATAGAGGAATGATAGGTAGTTTACTATACTTGACGGCAAGTAGACCCGATATCATGTTTAGTGTCTGCCTTTGTGCCCGTTTTCAAGAGGATCCCAAAACCTCTCACCTAGAAGCGGTTAAGCGTATCTTCCGATACGTTAAAGGCACTATATACTTAGGATTATGGTATCCTAAGGAATCCGGCATAGAAACCATTGTCTATGCGGATTCGGATCATGCGGGAGACTACGTAGATAGAAAGAGCACTAGCGGTATTTGCACATTTATGGGATGTTGTCTAACGTCTTGGTTTTCGAGGAAGCAAAACGCTCTTGCTATTTCTACAACCGAAGCCGAATATGTAAGCGCCGGAAAGGCATGTCAACAAGCACTATGGATGAAACAAGCTCTCGTAGACTATGGCATTAGGTTAGAAAATGTCCCCATTATGTGCGATAACAAAGGTGCAATAGATTTAAGTAAAAATCCGGTGCAACACTCTAGGAGTAAACACATAGAAATACGTCACCATTTTCTTAGGGATAATGTACAAAAAGGAAATATATCTATAGAAAAGGTTGCATCAGAAGACAACATTGCGGATATATTCACAAAACCCCTTAAGCGTGAATTATTCAACCACTTGCGTTTAGGATTAGGAACGATGGAACAAGTTGACTAAATTATATTGAATTAATTCAAATTTATACTTGCATGAAATTTTTTTTTTTCATTTCACCTTTTCTGAGTCTAGGAATCTATTTCGCACAAAATTAAAGATTGAGAAGATTCATTTTCTTTGCATAAACCTTTTTGTAAAACTCAATCAATTCTTTCTAAAAATTATTCTCACAATCTAGGAATCACATGAAGATCATTTTCCTTGCATTGTTGACAAAGTGTAAAAAATATTGTCTTTCAAAATCATGCATAAACTCACACATAAATTGTCAAGGTATATAATCTAATATATGTCTTTGACATTCATGAACGAGCAAAAATTGATTCAAGGAGATCATTTGGATTGTTTCTTAGGATCGCTATTTCGTTGTGCATCTAGGAGTCGAAACAATCACAACTCCACATTTGTTGCATATAGACACTCACTAGGACAAATTCCTTAATAATGATGTCATCTTGATCCATCACTAGCTTTTCACTCACTAATTGCCTTTACCTTTTATCTAAGATAGGTGCCTTAGGAAACTTAAGTGTGCTTGCCTTTACTTACCTCCTATTGCTTATTATGTGTTGATTATGTGTCCTCTTGCATGCATGCCATATCTTAATTAGATTAGATTCTATATTGCCTAAGAGAATTGAACTTGCTTGAACTCTAATCCAAACACATAACCTTTCTGAAAATTTTCTGCCAAAAACCCAATTTTGGCAACCTGGAAATCACCAGATGGGCGGCCCCCTTAATTATGTAAGGCGGCCCCCTTAATTATTAAGGGGACCACCCCCTAATTAAGGGGACCGGCCATCTGATGGTCGGGTTTACAGAATCTTTTCTGCTTTTTAGCCCATTTCAACCTACATTTCCCAATTTTAACCAACACACTTTGTCTCAATCTTCCAAACAGACCTTATCCATCCTTAAACACACAAATCTTACACTATAAATATCCCCAATCCTCAAAACTATCCATTCATCCCATCATGAACTCTCCAAACAAACCAAAATCAAAAGCCTCAAGGCTAGCAAGGATGACGGAAAGACCCGTTTGGCGAAGAAAAAGCCCTCGAAACAAATCCATCATAACCAATGAGATTGGAAGTCATTCAACACCTCCAACTTCTTACTTCCCAAACTTTACCTCAAACCCACAAGGTCATTCATGTGATCCTCTTCACATTGCCACGGAAAAGCAAAAGTTCCGTGATGAAATAAACCAAATCCATGATCTTAGTGATCTCCTTGCTATGCATCTTGCACAACGCAACAAAGGGCAACCTCCGTCATCCCCCTATGCAAATTGCCTTCCCCACTCTCTCAATTTGGATCAAGTTACCAACCACACTCACTTTTGCCCTTGTTGCATATTCCTTAAAAAACAAATCCTCTACTTGAGTGAAGATATTTCTTGGATTGAATATCTTCTCACTCGTAATCATCCAATACCACCCTTAACACGATACAACATCGTGAGATCCACCTCTTCCGCTCCATACTCCACCCCATATCCCTCTCAATCAAACATCTAAGCTTTATGCTTATGTTTCCATTCAAGCAAATAACACAATCAACTATGAGTTGCAAGCAAGTCCAAGTGCTTCTTTAGGCTATATAGGACTATGTCCTTCCTTTTGTTTTATTATGATTAATATGCCTTAAGCATATTAAATATTGTAATGTTTTCTATGATGCTTGAATGAATCTATTTTTATAACTATTGCTTTGCATATATATGTGCCTTGTTCTTTTCTAATATTTTGTGTAGCCAAGACTTCCATAGCTCATTCTTTTGATGCTCTCAAATAAGGGGGAGTTTACATCAAGGGGGAGCATTTACCTTTTTGATTTTACAAAAAGGGGGAGAAGAGAATGTTAAACTCTAAATTCTTGTCTAAAAATTATGTTTTAGACCTCATGAGTTTAAGGTTTTGTAATCATCAAAAAGGGGGAGATTGTTGACATAAATAATGTCTTAAAACATTGTTAGCATATTAACAATGTCTCTATGTTTTGATGATTACAAAGCATAAACTCTGTGGAAAACTAGAAGGGGGGGTTGAATAGTTTTACGTCTTTTTAATTTTATTATGAAAACTTGGTTTAGTTTTAAAACCTTGTTTGCTTTTAAAACTTTGATTCAATCTTATGTGAACTCAAATCTTGAACAATATGAACAAGTATATCTAAGTATGAACAATAATAATAATGTAAGCTAAGTATGTGAAATCAACACATGCATAATATAAACAATTCTAGCTATATACAAGAGATAAGTACGTAATCGTTTATCTTATAATCCTTAGTTATATTTTGTATGAAAACTATACTTGATCGAAATGATCAA
Organism: Artemisia argyi; assembly: GCA_030686995.1. Lineage (NCBI taxonomy): Eukaryota > Viridiplantae > Streptophyta > Magnoliopsida > Asterales > Asteraceae > Artemisia > Artemisia argyi. The sequence goes on from CM060696.1 coordinate 44,754,372, forward strand.
TTATATGTATGTAACCTTTTTAGTTTGATTTTAAAAACTTTGTTTTGTGAATGAAACTTTCGTTTGATCTTTAAGTAAAATCAATACTAGCACTATATGAGCAACTATATATATATATATACGTCTACGTCTACAAATGTAATAACGATATAAGCAAGATAATAAGTAAGATATGGAAAGATCTAACCGCGAGACAAAGGATTTATAGTGGTTCAGCTACAAGGACACCTTCCTTGCCCTACTCCACTCCTCGAGTCACCTACTCGAGAGTTTTCTTCACTATGTCAACAAGCTCCTTATGGCGGAGAAACCTTACACACCAATATACACACCACTTACACACCAAAGCTTCGTCACAACGAAATCACACCTTCTTCACAACTACTTCACACCAATCTACTACACACCTATCTTCACAACTACTTCACACCAATCTACTACACTCCTATCTTCTACACACCAATTATCTTCACTACAATCTACTAGCCAATCACACTATCTATATTCCTAACACAACTATCTACAATCAAATATTCACAACACACTACACAAAGATATATGTAAATATTCTTGATGATGCACCAACAACTTGGATGTGGAGATCACAACAAGTTGTAATACTTCTTGTCTTGGAGGATAGAAGTATTCTTCTCTTGCACTTGAGAGGATAATGTAAGAATCACTTTGAAACAAAGGATTAAGTATTTATGATCAAAGGATTTGGAGAATAGAAATGGGGATCTAGAACAGAAAGTTTAGGAGTGCAAAAGGTGAGGAAAAAATCCAGGTTTAAGGTGGTATTTATAGGCAAAAGAATCTGACAGAGGAGCGTGGCCGGTCCCCTTAAATCATGGCCGGCCCCCTTAAAATTAAGGGGACCGCCCTTTATAATTAAGGGGGCCGCCCAGCTGAAACGGCCAGATTCTTTGTCTTTTAGTGGGGAAAGTTTATTTGGTGAAAAACTAACTGTTTTTGGTTAAAAATTTGAATTCATATATTTAGTATGAATAAAACATTTTTCTTTATTACCAAAAGTGTTTTTCAAAAATATATAATATGTTTATATAATTAAATAAACTTTGCATTAGTTAATTAAATACCCCTTTGATCATAAATTGCACTAAACACTTTGTTTATTCATACCTTAAGTGATTTGGATGTAAAGAGAAATATTAATCACTAAATACTTGTTTATGTCACAAGTTTTAGTTCTATGAGTTTATATTTTGTGATAATCAAAACATAGAGATATTGATAACATGTTAATAATGTTTTTAGGCATTAATTTATGTCAACAATCTCCCCCTTTTTGATTATTACAAAACCTTAAACTCAATATATCTAAAACTTGTTTTTAGACAAGTATTATAGAGTTTACATTTCTCTTCTCCCCCTTTTTGTAAAATCAAAAAGGTTAAGCCGAGTAAGCTTCGCGAGGGAAGTTTAAACGGGTAGAATGCTCCCCCTTGATGTATGCTCCCCCTCATTTGAGAGCACCAAGGGAACGAGCTATGGAGATCTTTGCTACAAAAATATTTTAAGAGAGCAAGATACACATATATGCAAGGCAACAATTATGCAACTAAACAAAGATTCATTCAAGCATTATAGAAATGAAAAGCATTACAACACTCAATATGCTTGAAGCATATTGATAAAAATAACACAAAGGAAAAGACATAGTCCTATATTGCGTAAGAGAGCACTTGGACTTGCTTGCAACCAAAGGTTGGTTGATTCGTATTTGAAAGTGAACATCATAAGCATATGGTATGCTTAGATGGTTGATGATGGAGTGTTTGGAATGAGGATGGTTGAGTTAGGGTAAGATTGTTGGATTTATGGAGGTATATGTTCGGGTCATGAATGTTGGATAGTTTGGTGGTGGAGAGTTTGTAGCGGAAGAGGTTGATTGAGGTTTTGGATGTTGTTCAAGTGAGGGTATTGGATGTGATCTAGTGAGAAGATATTCAATCCAAGTGAAGTGTTCATTGAATGCAATCGTTTTTAGGAGAAAGATGCAACAAGGTTAATTGTTGACATGCTTCTCAAGTTGATTTATGTTGTGTGGTGATGAGGGTGATCTAGATGAAGGTGGATCCAAATTGCGTTGAGCAAGATGTAAGACTAAAAGAGCACTAAGCTCATGGGCTTCTTTTAGCGCCTCAACGAACTTCAAGTGTTCGGAGGAAGGTGATGGTGGTGGAGCATGATAATTGTCTTGGGTGAGGGTTTGAACATGCAACATAGGAATGGCATGTGAAGTTGTAGGATGTGATGGTGATACTCTTGGTGGTGGAGAAATGTTTGAGCTTGGGTAATCATGAAAACATGATATGGGTGGAAGACATTCTTCATGAGTGGATGGTGTTTTTGTTGAATGAGCAACATGTAAAGTGTTGGTAATGAGGTTGGGATTATTGTTTTGGGATTGTGCATGCTCATCATAAGAAGGAACATTAGTCGAAGCACGAATGGATGATTTATTGTTAAATGGATCATTTGTGTGAGAGTGAGGTTTAGGTGTTGGTTGATTATGAACAACATCGCTTGAGTTGTGAAAAGATTATGAGGTTTGAGTGTAATGGAGAAGGATATGGGTGAGTAAAGGTTTTTGATATGTAATGTTCGTGAGAAGGAGAGTGAGGTGTTAGGTAAGTAATGTTTAAAAACATAGGTGGAATTTGGTGTTGAATGTTTGACAACGTCATTTGGTTTGACGGATTTTTAAAGGAAGTTAGGCTTTCTTCTCCAAACAAGTTTCTTGGTGGTTTTGGTTTAATGGGAGAGGAAATGATGAGATGAGTGGAGATTGAGAGGAATGAGAGTGTTTATAATGTAGGATTGGTGGGATCAAGGATGGATAAACTTTGATGGAAGGTTTAGGATAGAATAGGTATGTGAATTTTGGGAAGTGTAGGATGAAATGGGCTAAAAAAATAGAAAAGGGAAACAACACATTCGACCATCAGATGGCCGGTCCCCTTAATTGGAGGCCGGTCCCCTTAATAATTAAGGGGGCCGCCTTATGATTTAAGGGGGCCGCCCATCTGGTGATTCCCAGATTGCCAGAAAAGGGTTTTTGGTAGTGCATTGCAGAAAGGTTGTGTTTTTGGTTTCAAACAAGTCCAACTCTTTGAGGCAATTAAACATAGACTAATTATGTAGGCAATTATGTAGCTAAAGCATGTTAACCAAAGAGATTAAGTAATCAAGCAATTTCATCTAGCATGCAAACATACTCATCTAGCAAGCAAAATATAAGTGCTAGGAAACAATAAGCAACATCAAGTATTTCATAACTACATAACTAGGAGGATTAATCCTAATGTGTATTATGATAGCATGGGTTTCTAGACTTGTTACAAACGAAGTCTTAATAGATAAACCATGACCCTCTTGATTTGATTTAGTTCACTTATAAGTGTCATTTATATAAATATAGATGACAATATGAGATCACCATGCATGATTTAAAGAGACGTTTTTAGCATTATTCAACAATGTTTGAAAGTAGGTTTTCATGTAGATATGAGAGTTAATTGAATAAAATAGATTCGATTTTACTTCAAAATGTGTTAATGAAAGGTAAATAAAATTTTCTCAATCTTTGGTTTTGATCAAAACAAAATTGTGGATATTTATTGTGAAAACATCTTATTTAAAAGTGGGATAGTTATTTGAAAAACTATTTTCCAAAATGTGAGGTTTTTGCATATTTTTAAAGATATTAGATTTTTGACAACAAATATCATTAATCATATATTTTAAAAGATGTTTGTTATAGATCTCATGCTCAAGAGGATTGGTTAAGCCTACTATTATCTCATGCTATCGTTTCTACATATCCTATGATCCTAAAGGAAGTGATGACGAAAATTAATATGTAGGATGCGAGAGTGTTGAATGGGGTATAACCTAACATCTATAGTTCCTTTGATTTCGCACGCTTATCTGACTTAATGCCATAGTCTACAAGAGCTTGTTTCATCCATAGTTTTCTTACACGAGGAATCTAATCCTACTTCTATATTAACGATTTATCCACTTAACTCATTTCACTTCATCACCATGAGTTCCCTAATAGTGGATATAGAAGATTTCCATTTTCTATTTTGTTCGGCAATGAACAATTTTATCTTATTCCTAGGAAAGTCAACCAATGATGTTTCTAGGTTATAAGAATATAAGCAATTATGTACTAAGCATTAATCTAACTAATCATTTATCTAAGCATGCAAATTATAGTGATGAACTTAAAAGAAACGTGTACCTTTTAGTCTTCAATGGAATATCTTCAAGCACTTCAAGTGACCATGTTGACTTATAGAAGTCATTAGTAGATGATATTCCAACTTCTTCCAAGATTGACAACTTAGCCACTTGGTCCCCATTGTCTCATTGGTCCAAAGTTGTTTGGTCCAAACATATTTAACATTTGGCTAGGATGCATGTATGGTGGTAATATTTCCCAAGGATTGTAACTTGGTAGATAATTCCACATTTGATTTCTAGTGTTATTGTAATTTTGTCTATTTTGATTTCTTCTAGGTTGAGGTGTTTTAGATCTTGGATGATGATTGTTAGGTTTTCTTGGTGGTGAAGTTTTAGATCTTAATTTAGGTTTAGAAAATCCGGTTTTGACTTTTAATGATGGTTTATAAAAACTTTTTACTTCCACATCACTTGCAATAGGTATTTTTCTATCTTCTCTAAGTATATACTTAGGTTTTGACTCTAATGGTTTTTGTTTACTAGATTCACATTCAAACTTTATATTTTTATTTTCACTAGTTGAAACATTAGTTGAGGTTAATCCTAGACCGGTTTTGTCTCCCGAAGTTTCTTGAACACTTATTATTTTCTTAAGTGGGTTACTACTATTTTTAAACTTGTCAAGTTTGAAAATTTCATCTTTAAGTTTTTCGTTTTCATTTTTAACCTCTATGCATGTTTTACATTCTATAAGAACTTCTTTTCCTTTTTCCAAATGTTGTAGTCTAATTTTTAATTCGAGTACTTCATTTTCTAATAGATTGTTAATATGTTTTAGTGACTTATTTTTAGCTATAACTTTTTGACCTAATTTGCGTAACCTATTATATTCACTATCTAGGTCTTTTTCGTCTAATGATAAATTTTCGTCACTAAAGTATTTGGTTTCGGAACGTACCTCGCTTGATGTCTTAGCCATAAGACATTTATCCTCATTTGTGATTTCTTTCTCATCGTCATCGCTATCATTCCAAGCTCCTCCAACAAACGCCTTTTGATTTTGATTTCTTGACATCATTGGGCATTTTCCGATGAGATGATTTGGATCACCACATTTGAAGCACTTCCTATCACTTTTGCCATTTTTGTCATCTTTATTTCTTTGGTTTGCTTTCCTTTCATCATACGGTTGTCTAACCAATCTTCCTCGCCATTTGAGGAATTTCTTGAAGTCTCTTACGGCCGTCGCATATTCTTCGTCATCACTTTCAGAGGTTGAGCTATCCTCGTTACTAGATTCCTTCCTAGCTTTCAACGCAATTGACTTGCTTTGCTCTCTTTTTCCATTGACCATCTCGGAGTCTTTCTTTATTATTGCTTCGTAGACTTTCAGGTTGCCGATCAACTCATCAAGTTGAAGAGTTGACAAGTTCTTCGATTCTTCAATCGCCGTAACTTTAGCTCGCCATTTTGGATGAAGAGCCCTAAGAAATTTCCTAACAAAATTCTTACTAGAAAAATTCTCATCAAGTGCTTTTAAACTTGTGATAATAGTGTTAAATCTAGCAAAAGCATTATCTATTGATTCCTCCTCCGGAATCGTAAATTGTTCATATTGTTGAACAAGAAGATCTATTTTGTTATCTTTAACTTGACTATTACCTTGGTGAGTGATTAGTAAAGAATCCCAAATCTCTTTTGCGGTTTTACACATAAAAATTCTTTCATATTCTTTGCGTGGTAACGCATTATAAATAACCATTTTAGCCTCATTATTTTTTGAAAGTTTCTTTTTCAAATCATCATTTTGTTTTTCAAAAGATACAATTTCATCCTTTTTAGTTTCAAAATTATATTGAATAGGAGGAAAATCACCAAAGGTAATAACATGCCAAAGATCTAGATCCTTTGATTTCACATAAGTTTCGAATCGATTTTTCCAATATAAAAATCCATCACTTTCAAATAGTGGTGGTCTTTGCATAGATTGCCCTTCTAAATATTTTTCAGATTCCATAGATCGTTACAAGTTTTAAAATACAATATATTTTAAAAATCTTGCTAGACGTGGCTCTGATACCAATTGTGGAAAACTAGAAGGGGGGGTTGAATAGTTTTACGTCTTTTTAATTTTATTATGAAAACTTGGTTTAGTTTTAAAACCTTGTTTGCTTTTAAAACTTTGATTCAATCTTATGTGAACTCAAATCTTGAACAATATGAACAAGTATATCTAAGTATGAACAATAATAATAATGTAAGCTAAGTATGTGAAATCAACACATGCATAATATAAACAATTCTAGCTATATACAAGAGATAAGTACGTAATCGTTTATCTTATAATCCTTAGTTATATTTTGTATGAAAACTATACTTGATCGAAATGATCAATTATATGTATGTAACCTTTTTAGTTTGATTTTAAAAACTTTGTTTTGTGAATGAAACTTTCGTTTGATCTTTAAGTAAAATCAATACTAGCACTATATGAGCAACTATATATATATATACGTCTACGTCTACAAATGTAATAACGATATAAGCAAGATAATAAGTAAGATATGGAAAGATCTAACCGCGAGACAAAGGATTTATAGTGGTTCGGCTACAAGGACACCTTCCTTGCCCTACTCCACTCCTCGAGTCACCTACTCGAGAGTTTTCTTCACTATGTCAACAAGCTCCTTATGGCGGAGAAACCTTACACACCAATATACACACCACTTACACACCAAAGCTTCGTCACAACGAAATCACACCTTCTTCACAACTACTTCACACCAATCTACTACACACCTATCTTCACAACTACTTCACACCAATCTACTACACTCCTATCTTCTACACACCAATTATCTTCACTACAATCTACTAGCCAATCACACTATCTATATTCCTAACACAACTATCTACAATCAAATATTCACAACACACTACACAAAGATATATGTAAATATTCTTGATGATGCACCAACAACTTGGATGTGGAGATCACAACAAGTTGTAATACTTCTTGTCTTGGAGGATAGAAGTATTCTTCTCTTGCACTTGAGAGGATAATGTAAGAATCACTTTGAAACAAAGGATTAAGTATTTATGATCAAAGGATTTGGAGAATAGAAATGGGGATCTAGAACAGAAAGTTTAGGAGTGCAAAAGGTGAGGAAAAAATCCAGGTTTAAGGTGGTATTTATAGGCAAAAGAATCTGACAGAGGAGCGTGGCCGGTCCCCTTAAATCATGGCCGGCCCCCTTAAAATTAAGGGGACCGCCCTTTATAATTAAGGGGGCCGCCCAGCTGAAACGGCCAGATTCTTTGTCTTTTAGTGGGGAAAGTTTATTTGGTGAAAAACTAACTGTTTTTGGTTAAAAATTTGAATTCATATATTTAGTATGAATAAAACATTTTTCTTTATTACCAAAAGTGTTTTTCAAAAATATATAATATGTTTATATAATTAAATAAACTTTGCATTAGTTAATTAAATACCCCTTTGATCATAAATTGCACTAAACACTTTGTTTATTCATACCTTAAGTGATTTGGATGTAAAGAGAAATATTAATCACTAAATACTTGTTTATGTCACAAGTTTTAGTTCTATGAGTTTATATTTTGTGATAATCAAAACATAGAGATATTGATAACATGTTAATAATGTTTTTAGGCATTAATTTATGTCAACAAACTCATTAATCTAAAACTTATGACATAAACAAGTTTTTGGTGCTTAATACTTGTCTTTGCTTCCATATCACTTAAGGTATGAATAAACAAAGAGTTTATTACATTTCATGATCAAAGGAAATTTTATATTAATACATAACATTATATAAAATGATTTTAACATTTTATATATATTTGTAGATCATTTTTGGTATAGCTTTATTAAACCACAAAAATATGATTTCAAATTTCCAACCAAAAAGGGCAAATTTTATCCAGAAAAACTTTTGAAACGTTCAGGAGGGCGGCCCCCTTAATTTTACTAGGCGGCCCCCTTAATCATTAAGGGGACCGGCCTACAATTAAGGGGACCGGCACGCTCCAGAACAGTATTTCCCCCCCCCCTTTAAATACTGATTCATCCCTCAGATTTTTCTCACCTTTTGCACTTCTAAACTTTCTGATCTAGATCTATTTCTCTATTCTCTCATCCTTTGATCATAAGTGTATATATTCTTTGTTTCAAAGTGATCCAATTTCCATCCTCTCAAGTGCAAGAGAAGAATACTTCTATCTTCCTAGACAAGAAGTATTACAACTTGTTGTGATCTCCACATCCAAGTTGTTGGTGTATCATCAAGATTATTTACATATTCTTTGTGAAGATTGTTGTGAATATTTGCTTGTAGATAGTTGTGTTAGATATAGATTGTGTGATTAGTTGATAGCTTGGTGTGAAGAAGAAAAGCTAGGAAATCTATTGGTGTGAAGAAGATAGAGTTGAAGTAGTTTGTTGTGAAGCAGATTGATTTGAAGAAGGTGTGTAGAAGTTGTGACTTAGGTGTGAAGGTGTTGTGGTGTGATTATTGGTGTGTAAATTGGTGTGTATATTGGTGTGTAAATTGGTGTGTAAGGTTTTCTCCGCCATAAGGGAGCTTGTTGATATAGTGAAGAAAACTCTCGAGTTAGGTGCTCGGGGAGTGGAGTAGGGCAAGGAAGGTGTCCTTGTAGCCGAACCACTATAAATCTCTTGTCTCGCGGTTCGATCTTTCCATCTCTTACTTATTTCATTACTTATCATTGTTATATATTTCGTATTGATATTTGTTTGTAGTGTGCAATACTTGAGATCACCTATTATCGAATCTAAGTTTTAAAAATTAAGTAAACACTAAAACTCTTTTTACAACTAATTAAAAAGACGTAAAACTATTCAACCCCCCTTCTAGTTTTCCACAATCGTATATATTCGATTTGCCCGATGTGTTCTGGAGATATTTGGAGATGATTTTGTTATGCTAATATGTTTACGTTGGAGATGTTTGATTCGATGTTATTCAGCATTTAGATTTGTTGCCCGAGTATTATGATGATGAAGACTGTCATTTTACGTTTGTCACATTTGACATTTTGTGAAGTTCATATTCTACTCCATGATTCTTAACCTGATAATCGTTTATGACTACCCTGTTCTGAATCTCGTGCGTTGATTTCCCCACTGCTGTGAGGATAGTTCTCTGAAGAAACTCGCCTCGTGAGTTATTCGATTTGTTTGAAACGTTCGTTGTGTATCTTTGTGTGTTTTTGTTGTATTCGTGGAGGAGAATGACGATGGTATTTATTGTTGGAAACTGGATCGTGTCTTATTTTGTGAGAGGAACGGGATACTCTTAGTAATTCTTTTCGTACTTGTGTGTGTGATGCCAATTGTATTGGTTACCTTTCCGACTATTCCTATGAATTTGATAAATCATGTTTTTCTTGAATACTTGGACAATTTGTCATAGTATGACATTTTAGTATATTCAGAGACAAAAGAGAAACACGAGAATTATCTTCATATTTTGTGTTGAAATTTCTATGACAGAAGAAGCCTCTGTGATATTTTCGAAGAGTAAATTTTGTGGGAGGAAGAACGAGAGGAGGATTTGGAAGAGCAGAGAAGAGATTTGTTTCTGCTTCAGAAGAAGACTTATCTATGTCCTCATGCGACAAGTGTAACACCCCCAATTTAATGATGCAGTGGAATTCAAACTGGGTGTTACTCGACGGCACAACAGTCATAATAATAGAAACGAACTCTAATTGAGTTGTTTTAAAAGATTTATCATTCAAATTATATAAATATCAGAGATTACAAAATGAGGTCCCAAATGGTTCCATGTTTATTATTTACATTAAATGAGTTTTTGAATGATAATAAAATTTATAGCCCTCTTGAATATCCGTGCCCCTCCGTGCCATCCTTGATCATCATGGACCTGAATTACATGCTTAAAAGGTCAACACAAAGGTTGAGTGAAATTCATAGAGTTTATTAAATGGATGAACACAATATGTTGGTAGTGTGAGCTATAGACTCACACCAATGGTTTTGAAAACAAAACGGATATTATTATACTAAGCTCATGACACCAAAACGTTAACGGGTACCAATATCGATCGGTGGAGTTATCCCGGTAGGTACTTTGCTGACATACCTAAATCTCAAATATAGTGAACTTGTTTGAACTTAGTCAATACAAATGGGATTCGTCAATCCCAATTGGCCTACTCTCAATACTCGCGCTCACTATTACTAGTGATTAAATGGTTCATGATAAGGGATATTGGATTAGCAAGGATGGTACTTAGTGGTAATAAAACAATCAGGCAAGCATACAGTTGAAAAGCATTGTGTTCGGTTGAAAAATAATAGCATGTATTCCCTCCCAAGGGTTTGTAAAACAATTAAGTAATGGAAAGTGGGGCTATGAACTCACCGTGAGTTGGATGATGTTTAATGAGAATGATGGATATGCCGTGAGAACTTCTATGATCAACCTAGAATAATTGTTGCAACTTAGGTTTGGAATAATGTCAAAGAATACGAAGAATTTCCTATATATGTCTTGCATATAGTTCATGATGTAGTACTTAGCATTAGTGTAAGTCTTTGAATAAAAGTGGTTTATGAAATATGTATAGTTTGTATATCGCTTACTACCTTTCGGGCCGACATAATTCAGAGGCCACGCAGTAAATGTTCGAGGAGCAAGGACACTTTAAATCCTAAATCCACAACTCATCTCTACGGTTTACTCAAATGAACCCCTCACATGAAGCTCCCTAGTGTTGTAGTATTTGATAAAAATATATAAGTTTTTGATCTGAAAAGTTACATGTCCAAATAATTGAATAAACTTAGGAAAGTTTACTTTTAAATGAAGATTGTTATTACAATGAGTTTATTAAGTCTAGAATGAATCTTATTTGTAAAGTCTCATGGTTATATTGATGGAGTAGATCCAAATTGGATGATTATGTTACAACTAACACTTTAGTTTATGTTTTCGACTTAGAAAGCCATAAGGTCTTTTAGCCATGGCCTTGCCGTGGCTTTAGTCATTTGTACCAGGGTCTTGAGACTCATCCTTGGCCTTAGCCATGGCTGTGGTCTCGGCTTTAAGGTCATTAGACCTCTTGGTTTTACTTAGCCATTACCAATACATGGTCATTTGGTATTAAAAAGGGGCTGTTAAGAATTTGAAGAAAAATATCACTCGTAATGCGTTTCCAGGGTTCGAGCTTCTTTACTCTTGATAGAAAACATCGTTCTGGACAACTTTCGTGTTTTAACTTTTTGATGAAACGGACCAGAAGGCCTTGAAAAAAATCCAAATTTTGATCAGAATGCTATTTTGGCAGATTCGGCGTTTTGGCTTTTGCTAACTTCTTTTGGCCGTATCTTTTGACTCGTATACTCGTTTTAGGTGGTTCAAATTGCTATGTTTTCCTTGTAAAGTCCTCTTTAACAGTAGGTAAGTGTCCAATATCATGGTTATACTATTTTGGTCGAATGTCACATTATATGTCACTAGTTTTCTTGTTTATGTCTATTTAGCTACATATGGTTCCTTTAACTTGTTTTAATGGTTTTTATACATCATGAACTTAATACAAAGACCATATATAGAATGAATGAAACATAATAAGCATATAAATGATATTGAGCAAGAAAGTGTATTAGGGTTTCTTACAAATTTAGGCTTTCTAAAGAAAGGAAGGTAACAAAATAAGGATAGGACTTTGATTGAACTAGGATCTCTAGCTTCCAACTTCTTCAAGCTCTTGACACCAACTTGTGAATACTTGAGAAGGCACTTGAAGTCTCTACTAGAACACTTCTTGTGTGGATGGAAGATCACCAAAAGAATGAGAAAACTAGTACAAGGATCATGTGAAACTTTACAAGAGCTTCAACAATGATATAGACTTTGTAGCTTGAAATCAAAGATGAATCTCTCTTGGAATATACATATGGCTGGATTTTTGGTATAAAAATGAAGACGAATGATCTTATATTTATACGAGGATGAGGAGGTTAGGTTTATACTAATACATGGTTCAAAATGTAACACATGAAACCTAGAAATTCTATACTTGTAAGTATTTTGACCACAAAACTTTCCAAGGTTCATCACCAAGTCACCAATGCTTGGTGATGTGCATAAATTTCGTCCATATGGTTATATGGATTACTTGGTTGGTCATTTTGATAATATCTTGATTTATGGAGTGAGTTTTGGTCCCGTTAATCGCTAACCGTAAGTTGTTAAGTCACGAAATGTAAAACCATGTATCGTAAAAATATGAAACTTTTAGAAATGATTAAACTTGTCAATATACTCATATTTAACTTATAAAAATGATTGATAAGGTTAATGGGTCATGAAAATGCTGATAACGCTGGAAACGTAGGTTTAAAACGCGTTAAACGTAAAACGTACGAAAGTTGCGTAAAACTGAGAAAAGTAAAATGTAACTTTTCTAATATGATGATAATGAATTAAAATGGCCTATAATGTCTAGACTGGGCTCAGTCTAGTATCGGTTGGTATTTAATGTCTTTTAGACATAAAACCGTAAGCCTAAAAATAGAGGAATGATTTATAAAATCAAGGAATGATTTTTGGTCAAAGGAGGAGGGAAAATATGTTGAGTTTTCCAAAAATATGAAAGTTTCTAATCGTCTCAGAAAATGCGGTGCAGGTATAGGCTAAGGTTACGGATAAGTAAAAGTGGTTAAAACATAATTTTCTGTTTCTTACGGCCCAGGGTCTATTTGGTAACATTTTTCTTAATCATCAAAAATTCTCTAATTAATCATGAGTGTACTAAACATTTATCTGATGTGGGGAAAATTGACGCGGTTGGTTTTCGTTGTGCGTAGAGTTTTTAAACGACGTTTAAGCCAAACGTATAATTTCATAATAACTTTTGCGAAAATGATCCGATGAGTGTCAAACTTTTATTTTATCTTGGAAATAATTTATATCACGAGAATATGAAATAAAAATTTCGGAAATGAATAGTGAATAGTGAAAGTGAATAGTAAAAAGTGAATAGTAAAAATGAATATTAATCCGAAAATGTGAATTATTACAACACGGGAAGATTATTGGTTATGCATCATCTTAGCTAGAATCGTAGGAGGTGAACTATCCGGCGCAAAACTTGGGAGTGATTTGTGGAAGACATGAAGAAGCTCAGGAGCAAGACGGTAGAAGATTATCTATGTTAGAGGTCGGAAGGAAGTAGTTTCAATTGAAGCACACAGTTCTATCAACTCTATTCATCTTAGCTGTACTAATATGTATAGAGTCTTGAAGCAGGAGCTGGATGGGATGGTATGAAGACGGTGGTGACTACAACGAGATTTTGATGTACAGGCAGGAAGGACAACACGAGTCGAGTTGTAATAGAGCATTCACTAGGACGGCTTGCTTGGAAGATCAGCAGAGATTTCTTTCGACAGAAGATCATTCAAGCTACATGGTGCAGCTGCAATGATCGTGACAAAGAATCGCATTTTGCAGCACACTTTCAGAAGAGGTATAGAAGAGTTAGATGTCTTGATATTTGAGGAAGCTTTAGTTCGCGACGCGTTAGATCTTGGATTCATTCTTATTTGTACGATTATTCTACCTATTCTGTGATGCCTTTTGATACGTTCTGATACTCTGGTTTGTGCTTTGTTGATCGTCAGTACGAAGATGTTACCCACCTCTTTATAAGGCTCTTGATACGTTTGATTATTCGATTTGTGCTTCTCCGACTTTCTCATGTTCCTTTGTTCGTTCAAAATTTAGTAGGAGTTGATGAAGTTTTATCAGTTAGCGATATCTCCGTGTTTACCTTGTAGGTATATGTGTTTCATGTATCTCTTTGTTAGATTACTACTATCATCTGTCATCTGCTACGCATTTGTTTCGTATTTCTTTGATCAGATTTGTTATAATTTGTGTTCTGTGGAGAGCATGGGGCTATCCTAGTTTGTCGTAATCGAGTCATGAGAAACTACGCCATTGGTGAAGATTCTTATGGAAGAACCTCCCCGTGCGTGAGGTTAATTACGTTGTTTCTTTTGTGTATTGATACGTATTCGTCTAACTTTTGCGACTTCAATTTTCGAGGACAAAAATTTTTTTTAGAGGGGAATAATAGTAAAACCCTAAAATCCATTTCTCCCAAATTCCCATATAACTTAATTTTTCTAAGTTTTGTGAACTATAACCTAAGTAATATAAATTTCGACACAACGTTGTAACTAAATTATAATATCACATGTTACTATGTTATTTTGAAACTAATCCATAACCTAAGTAAATATGAATTTTGGTACCACTATATTAACAAAGTATGTATCACATGAATTAAGTTATTTGAACCTAATTGATACCTTTTAAATATGTCACAAGATTTGAAGATAAGTATGAGATAAGACTGAAATATTTGAAAGAGTTGGCAGGAATAAGTCACCCCCTTAGCCCCCTAAGACTCGGCATTCTTCCAACTTATATCTCACTCATTCGTTTCATATTTCACAACCGTATATCACATAGTACTTCACACACTAAACCCTAAAACCAAATAACAAAGAGGATGTTAGTTTTTGGCCCTAAGAAGATCAAGTACGAAGGTTTTAGCTAGGTGCTAATCGGATGTTTTTGGTGTACAAGAAAGGGTTGATTCGTGGTGTTTTTCTTTTTGTTTTCTTTGGTCCACGAAATGTTTTCTTGAAGGTATATCCGTTTCCCTTTTTGTTTTCCATTTATTCATCACATACACCAGTATATAACCTGAACTAAACTCATACTATACAACTTTTATAAGCATACTTACGCAGTACGAATAATGTACATATGCATTACTTGAAATATGAGTAAGTAAACGTACATATATTTCGATTTGGTATTTCTCCTTTTCATTGATGATTGGTCCGTATAAGGTGTACTCATGTGTGTGCTTAAGTGATCGAACCAGAATACAATATTTATATAAACATCACATAAGCATGAATCTATGAAATAAATATGTCGACTTTGCTTTCTATTTTGTCTTCTGAATCAATCATCACGCACACATCTATATCTGGTCATCTAATAACATACGACTAAGACCTGGTCATGAACTCAAGAAATATAATTATTCGAGGTGTGTGTAATATATGCATTTCAATCTGGTCTTCAAGTCTTAATACAACTTCATTAGTGCGAATGAAAATCTAGAAAAAAACCTGAGAAATGAAATATGAGATCACATAATTATTTACGTGGATATGAGCTTGCCTATGAGTGGTTTCATGCAATATTGTGGCTCGTTGATTGTGTTAATACGGTACCGTGTGAATGAGTGATCATTTAAGGCTGAGCATGCATGCATATTAGGTGTAATCTATGAAATATAAGTGAAGTAAACATGTGTGTGGGGTCTCATTATGTTTTGCCTAATTATTTCATATGTGGGTCTTCTTAAAATGGGCATTAGATAGAGTGCTTGTTGTGTGTATTTTTGAATGGTTCTAACTAGTCATTTAACGAATGTACCAACTGTTTGAAAAGGGATAAGTGGGGTGGTCTTGGGCTGGTCAACGCATCGAGTCGTTTGGGTTGTTTTTGCTCGCAAAAGACATACGAGAAGGGGTAGGGTAACCTTGTTTTTCATTCGAATGTTAGCGTAAACATAGTCGCGGCTCGTAGGGTTTATTCAAAACTTGTGTGTCTCGGTGTGGTTTGAAGTCGAGTGGGAATGAGGGTATGTGTGTTTATCGAGATGAGTTGCATATGTGTGTATTTAGGTGTGCATGCATGTATGTCGAGAATGTGTAAGTGAGTGTGTTTTATTCAAGCTAAATTAATTCGAAATGGGCCAAAAGTTTATTAAATTGGCTTAACCCTAATTTAGTTATAATAATCCTAAAAACTAATAAATACATTTTAAACCCTACTCTTTGGAAGTTCACACTATAAACCCTAAACAAAGATATTGGTTACATTAAACCTTTAAATTTAGTTATTATCATTTATAACCCTAAAGTATGAAGTTACTAATTCGGGGAGTTACTTAATTTAGAAAGTTACTAAAGATGAATAGTTTCTAAAAATATAAAGAACCCAAAAATGATTAATCTGATTTTAAAATGAGCTTATAAATAATAAGACGATCATTAATCCGTGTAGATTCGCTGAAGGAGGAGTAACTCTCAATCCATATGTTTCTGATATGGTCTTATTTGATTTATAAGGTACATATATTCTTCCCTTTTCAGTAGGGACTTCTCATGACTCTCTTGATCCTTGACACTGCTATGATTCCCTTTTGATATGCCATTGCTATGATCCCTTTGTTATGATCTTTTGATATGAGCTTCTGATATGATCCTTCTGATATGAGCTTTGATATGATTCGTTGATATGATTCCTTTGATATGATTCTTTGATTTAACATCCGTCTGCTATTCGTTTGCTATGATATGATTCAGTTCAGTTTGTTATGTTCTGTTGGATATGATTTGATTATTCGATATGATATGATACGATATGATTTGTTCTATTCTGATGCCCGAGTTTTTATTCTACTCATGGAGGTGCCATGGGCGTGTCATTGAAGCACCAATGGCTTGACACTTTCTGTGGAGGTGTGATTGATCCACGGCGTCCCCATTTTGTCAGATATATATTATGTGCATAGTTGGATATTATGATATGTATGATTTGCTTTGTAGGGGGGCGTATGGATGCATCCTAGGTATTCTGTTCTGTGTAGGGTGAATGTGAGTGTGTACTTACATTTCTTCACGTTTGGAGGCTCGCGTCTCCATTTGGTACATAGAGGTCTCCCCTCTTTGTGCATGTAGGCTATGTCGGATATATGATTATGTGGTAGGAGACCTCTTCGAGTGGCTCTGGTAGGTCGGCTAGTGGCTTTTCTATATTTCTTTGTGTCTATTCGAGTGGCTCGGGTAGACAAGCCTTTGTTGATACGTGCTCTTTGATTCTTATCTGATTATGCTATCACTTGATCTCTTTATGATACTTCATTTATTCGACTTATGATACATTATGCTGATTCTCACGATCTTTCTCATTTCGTTATTACCATTCGATTCTTCATGTTATTATTCAGTTGACTATTGATATTTGTTCGGTTGAGCATTGATTTCTTATTCATTTGACAGATGACATTTATTTCAGCAGGAGCTTATTATTTCCTTTTTCCTTATGCTTATATAGATTTCGATTATTCATTTTGTTATATATCTGTTCACTGGGCTTTTTAAGCTCAGCCGCATTTCTTTTCCTGTGGCAGGTTTGAGGTTGGAAGCTGGGATGGGTGAAGAGTGCATAGGGGCGTTAGTGGACTACCCCATGGACTAGAAGCCCATTTACATCTGGACTAGTTTTGGACTTGGATTAGATTAGACTTTGTTTAGTTTTTTTTTTTCCTTTTCCTTTCTCTTATAGTTTTAGTATTCCATTTGTATTTTCTTAGATTGTTCCCTTGTAACCTTTTGTTTTAAGTCTTCCGCTTGCATTGTATGCTTTGTATTTTCTGATTTGGCACGATAATGTGACATTTTGACCCATGTCGGGTTAGGGTGTTACAAGTAGTGTGACTCTGAACACGTCAACTTTGATTCCCATGTAAGTAGCAAAGCACATTTTCGTCATTTGACTCTCATGATCATAGAATCGCGAATCAATGAACACTTGGAGTTGGTTGTTCACACAGAATGCAGCCATAGATATACCTTTAGAAAATTCACCTTTGTCAAGTTGTTGTTGAAGTTGATCTAAGTATAGAATCATTTTGACTGTGAAGGTCGCAACACCATGATCAAAGAGTGTTGCGAATGCACAATTGTATCCTCCCAAGTATCCAGGTTGTGAAAAGAGAACCTTGAGATGTGAATGAAGTAATCGAAAACATTCAATGCAACTATCCTTTGCAATATCAGGCAATTTAATTGGCTGATGAAGCTCATTCTCTTGAGAATTCGAGCACGAAGAATCCATTGCAACATTATCAAACTCAAACACTTTAATTTGTTTTGAAGGGTTGGAAGTCTTATGTTCATCAATCATGTCGTACAATTTGAGTATCTCAGGTATGACTGAATCTGAAGAATTTGACATGATGTGGACGTGCATGGGATTTTACAACTCTTGTGATTTAAATCGAGAAATCGAATCTTTCGCGGGATTTTCTAAAATCAACAAAAAAAATGGTGGAAATGATGCTTGAGATGTGTTATGATAACTGTTGGATCGGCACAATGATAATAGATTTTGTGTTAAACTTGATGATAATTTGATGGACTTGGTTATATGTTGTTTAGTTGAGATTTGGTTTGGCTGATGCAAGTTGTTATGATGAAATTATGGTCTGAAAACTTAAAACCTCAATAACTTTACTCCGGAGGTGATTTGGGTCTAGAAAATTTTGTTTCACAACTTTGTGGTGAAACATCACAATATTCAGCCTGTTCCGGTCGTTTTGTCAGGTATTTCGCTGAAAACGGAGTTACGGTTCAAAAGTTATGGCTGTTTGAAGTTTTGACGTAAAAAGTCAACTTTGGTCAAATTACAACTTTGGCAAATCGCTTGGGACAAATCGCTAAGAACCAAATCTCTAGAACCAACTCTCTAGAACCAAATCTCTAGAACCAATTCTCTAGAGGCAACTCGCTGACAAACAACTTGCTAGTCAAAAAAAGACAAACCTGACAACTCGCTACAACAAATCACTGATGACCAAATCGCTGAATACCAACTCGCTGGAACCAACTCGCTAATAACAGGCAAATCACTGGTGACCTACTCGGTGGAACCAAATCGCTGAATCCCAATTCGCTAACTACCAACTCGCTAGATTCACAAACGGACAAGTCTGACAACTCGCTAACAGATGAGACAAATCTGTCACTATCAAGCGATTTGTCCTTTTATCCCAATATAGTAAACAAGAAACTAGCTCTCTGAATCTAACCAACTCGCTGCCCAATTCCATGCAACTCGATAGTAAGAAAAACTTATCGAGAAGCAACTCGCTAGTATGAAACTCGACATAACTTGCATCAAACACCAAAAACACGAAAGATTCAACCTACACAAATGAAAAGCTAAGAGTCTCTAACACCTCTAAACATAAAAGTACAAAAATATCACAAGATAAATCAATAACAAAAACAAACCAAGGTATTTTCTTAGAAAAACCAATCGAACCACAAATAAAACACAAAACCAAGCCACGAATTCGAACACCAACAATCCTAGGATGAAACCATGGCTTTTTATACCAATTGTAGGATACTCATAATCGTAAACACGTATGGTTTTGTTATATGGATCGAATTAAGAAGAAGAAAACTAGAGAGATGTTAGAGAGAGAAAGGAGATGGGAGCCTTTTCTAGTGAGAGAAACACAAGAGATATTAGATTGAAGTGAAAGGTCCAACCCTCTCCCTTAGTGTGATAGGGGTATTTATAGTTACAAACAATACGCCCCTTAAACGGGCTATGGAGTGAGCTGACAGTGGGTAAAGTCCCGACCCGACTCCATGATTGAGTCTAAACCGACAGATATAATTGACCAAGGTCAGTAAGTCAAAGACAGCCTCGTTCCAATACTCCGGTGATAGTATAGTGTTTTCCCGGGTCGTTAAAGTCCCACCGAGATTGAAATGGTGTTTTGGGAATCGTTTATATAACGACCTGAAAATCCGAATAACGTTTGAACTTTTAATACGAAACGATATTTGAACATATAATACAAATATTACCTAAAGTTTTGAACATCTGACTAAGATATATACTTGTGCTATAAGTTAAATTACAAAATGAAAAAGTCCTACCCTAAGTTATATGTATATCCAACACACCAGTACTTCTAAAAATATTGCACGATGACATGGGTTCTTTAGGGTCCGATCCTAATTAAATTTGCACACAACTTATCATCTAAGTTAAATAGTAATCGACCAACTATAATCCTAAAGCACGTGAATTTCGGCACAAACACTTTGTGGCATAGATACTTATCACACATTTAAAAATTGTATTGAACCTAGTGTATAATTCTAATATTGTCCTACGGTTTGAACTAAGTAGTGGATATATACTGATTATTTGAATTGGAAAAATGAATGAATAAGTCCACAAATGTCCCTATTAGTCGGCAGACCACTCTCCACATTTTCCACTAATATCAAACCAACTTTCATATTTACACTCTCACACAAGACCTTAAACAAACACATTCAGCAGTTTCTCTTTAAACCGTGTAAGACATTCATTAAAACTCTAGAAATTTAAACCATCAAAAGGCAGCCTCAATTTATCCAAGGAAGAAGGTGCGAAGATTAGAAAGGGTGGTGATCGACTTCTGTTGTCCTAGCTTTGTGTGACCAGATCGATTCGTAGGTGTCGGGTTGGTTCGAAGGAGGTTTTGGTTTAATTCGAATTCGGTTTTGGTCCTTGGTTTGTTCGTCTTTCAGTCGACCCAAGGTATATCTTACTTTCGTTCTTGTTTTACTTCGCAACATGAAACGCATATAAACGTATATATAACTTGGGAATCTGAAACTAATATGATCGTTTCATAAGGAATGCGAATGGGGGTGCTTAGTCACATAAAATGATGAAATATCTATAACATGAAATGATAAAACATGTATTCATGCTAAGCTTGGGTCTCGTTAAATCTATAACATGAACAACCAATGTGTGCGACATGTATTTATATATGTATACGTATAACCTGATCATAGTCGTGTTATGTGGCTTTTTGAGGTCGTGTTATAGGCTGTGATTGTGTCGAGTGTGAGTTGTGTTTTGTGACCATGTAGGGTCGTGTCTTAGTAAGCTCATGTGCACCCTTTTATCACATATGAAACGCACCCTAAGTGTCAACTAAAAGTGCCCCTAATAATCTGTTTGAATAAATATGAATTGCATACGAATTTCATGCACAATGCATGCCTAACGAGACTTAATATATTAGAAAAGCTAGGTTGGTCATTTATTTATATAATTTATATTTTGAACCCTAAACTTTGAAATATCTACACTTTTAACCTTAAACTATTATGAATATTATGAATTGTCATAATTAACCCTAATCTATAATATTAATCATTTTAAGCACTTTAACTTAATTAAATGTTAGTTGTAATAATTTATAGTTAATCATATTAATTCGGGAAACTTGCTAAAAATGGAAAGTTTCTAAAAATATAAAGAAACCTAAAAGGAGTAATCTAATTTATAATGAGCTTATGAATAATAAAGACAGTCATTAATTCGTGTAGATTCGCTGAAGGAGTAACTCTTGATCCGTATGTTTCTGATATGGTTTCATTTGCGGTTTAAGGTACAGATATTCTACCCTATCTCATTAAGGGTTCTGATCTCATGACTTTTCGATCCTTGACTTTGATTCGTTTGCTATGATATGATTCATTGATATAAGCCTTTGCTATGATCCCTTTGATATGATTCGTTGCTATCCATTTTGTTGATTACTTGATTACTATCTCCTGGTTGAGATTCTGTTTAATTATGATATGATTCGTTTGTTATGGATATGCTTTGTTTGATATGATTTTGTTCTTATGCCCGAGTTTTTATTCTACTCATGGAGGTACCATGGGCGTGTCAGTGATGGCACCACTGGCATGACACTTTCTGGGGAGGTGTGATTGATCCCTGGCATTCCCTTCTGTTTGATATATGTGCACTATGGCCAATTAGTTATATATGTGTCCAGTCATGAGCTGGCATGTGTATTTTGTTTGATTCAGGGAGTGTATGGATGCATCCTAGGTTCTGTTTTGTTTTGAGAAGACAGTGACTGGCTGTACGTGCCTTGTACCCCTTTCACTTCTAGTACAATGGAGTCTGCAGCTTCTTGTACAACTTATGAATTGACGGATATGTGATTATATGATTTTGAGACCTATTCGAGTGGCTCTGGTAGGTCGGCTCGTGGCTTTCTTATATTTCTTTGTGTCTATTCGAGTGGCTCGGGTAGACAAGCCTTTGTTGATACGTGCTCTATGATTCTGATTATGTTCCATTTGATATATCTATGATGCTTCATTTCGTTTGACTTATGATATTCGTTCAGTTGTTCGTTGATCTCTTATGCATTTGACAGATGACTTTCTCTTTCAACATGAGTTTATGCTTTCCGTTTCATATGCTTATTTACATTTTGATTATCCATTTGTTTTGCTATATATCTGTTCACTGGGCTTATTTACACAACCTTAAGGTAACACTGTTGACATAAATAATGCCTAGATACATTGTTAACTCTCATTGACATCTCTATGTTTTGATAATCACAAAACGTAAACTCATTGAACTACAAATTATGACGTAAACAAGTATTTAGTCGTAAATATTCACTTTAGCATCCAAATCACTTAAGGTATGAATAAACAAAGTGTCTAATGCATTTTATGATCAAAGGAATTCTTATTTTTGCAAATCTTACATTTTTTAAAGTGGGACAAACATTTTAAACTTATACAAAATATTTTTGTATTTATAAGAAATGTTTATTATTTAAAATAAATATTTTGAATTCAAATTTCTACAAAAAAAAAACGGCTACATTCTTCAGGAAAAACCTCCCCCATAAAAAGACAAAAATCTGAAGAAAAAATATTTTTTTATTAGGCGGCCCCCATAATTAATTAAGGGAACCGGCTAGTAAATTAAGGGGACCGACACCCTAATTAAGGGGACCGCCCACGCTCCCAAACAGTATTTTTTCCCCTATAAATACTGATTCATTCCACAGGTTTTTCACACCTTTTGCACCCCAAAACTTTCTGTTCTAGATCTCATTTCTATTCTCTAAAATCCTTTGATCATATATACATTAATCTTTCTTTCAAAGTGATCCAAGCCTCAACCTTTCATGTGCAAGAGAAGGATACTTCAATCTACCAAGAGAATAAGTATTACAACTTGTTGTGACCTCCACATCCAAATTTGGTAGAGCAACATCCATTATATCTATTTCTTTGTGTAACTAGTTGTCAATACTTGATAGAAGATAGATTAGGAAGGTGTGTAGATACAGAGAGTGTGTAGTAGATAGTTGTGAAGTAGAGAAGTTGGGAAGTAGATAGTTGTGAAGAAGATTGTTGTGAAGTAGATAGTTGTGAAGATAGATAGGTGTGAAGAAGTAGTATTGTGATTAAGTAGTAACTAGGTGTGAAGAAGTTGTGTAGAAGGTGTGAATAAGTTGTGACGAAGTTGTGGTGTGTATATTAGTGTGTAAGGTTTTCTCCGCCATAAGTGAGCTTGTTGACATAGTGAAGAAAACTCTCGAGTAGGTGACTCGGGGAGTGGAGTAGGGCAAAGAAGGTGTCCTTGTAGCCGAAGCACTATAAATGCTTTGTCTCACGGTTTGATCTTTCTATCACTTACTTATTATCTTGCTTATATCGTTATTACTTTCGTAAACGTAGACATATATATATATATATATATATATATATATATATATATATATATATATATATATATATATAGTTGCTCATATAGTGCTAGTGTTGATTTAACTTAAAGATCAAACAAAAGTTTCATTCACAAAACAAAGTATTTATAATCAAACTAAAAAGATAACATACATATAACTGATCATTTCGATCAAGTATAGTTTTCATACAACATATAATTAAGGATTACATAATAAACGTTTACTTACTTATCTCTCGTATATAGCTATAATTGTTTATGTTATGCATGTGTTGATTTCACATACTTAGGTTACATTATTATTATTGTTCATACTTAGATATAGTTGTTCATATTGTTTAAGATTTGAGTTCACATAAGATCGAATCAAAGTTTTAAAAGTAAACAAGGTTTTAAAACTAAACGAAGTTTTCATAATAAAAGCAAAAAGACGTAAAACTATTCAACCCCCCTTCTAGTTTTCCACAATTGGCATCAGAGCTACGTTAAACAAGATTTTATAAAATATACTGTATTTTAAAACTTGTATCGATCTATGGAATCGGAAAAATATTTAGAAGGGAAATCTATGCAAAGACCACCACTATTTGAAAGTGATGGATTTTTATATTGGATAAATCGATTCGAAACTTATGTGAAATCAAAGGATCTAGATCTTTGGCATGTTATCACTAATGGTGATTTTTTGCCTATTCAAAATAATCCCGAAACAAATAAAGATGAAATAGTACCTTTTGAAAAACAAAATGATCATTTAAAAAGAAAACTTTCTAAAAATAATGAAGCAAAAATGGTTATTTACAATGCGTTAGCACGTAAAGAATACGAAAGGATCTTTATGTGTGAAACCGCAAAAGAAATTTGGAATTCTTTACTAATAACTCACCAAGGTAATAGTCAAGTCAAGGATAACAAAATAGATCTACTTGTGCAACAATATGAGCAATTTACGATTCCGGAAGAGGAATCAATTGATAATGCTTTTGTTAGGTTTAACACAATCATCGCAAGTCTAAAAGCACTTGATGAGAATTTTTCTAGTAAGAATTTCATCAGGAAATTTCTTAGGGCTCTTCATCCAAAATGGCTAGCTAAAGTCACGGCTATTGAAGAATCAAAGAATTTGTCAACTCTACAACTTGACGAATTAATCGGCAACTTAAAGGTCTACGAAAAAATAATAAAGAAAGACTCCGAGATGGTCAAAGGAAAAGGGGAGCAAAGCAAATCAATTGCGTTGAAAGCTAAAAAGGACGAGGGATAGTGATAGTGATGAAAAAGAGACAACAAAAAATGAAAAGTGTCTCATGGCAAAGGCATCCAATGAGGTACGTTCTAAAACCGAATACTATAGTGATGAACATTTATCTTTAGATGAAAAAGACTAAGATAAGTAATATAGTAGATTGTGTAAATTAGGTCAAATGTCCATAGCTAAAAATAAGTAACTAAAATATATGAATAATAAATTAGAAAATGAAAAATGAAGTACTCGAATTAAAAATTAAACAAGATTTAATATACTGTATTTTAAAGCTTGTATCGATCTATGGAATCGGAAAAATATTTAGAAGGGCAATCTATGAAAAGATCACCACTATTTGAAAGTGATGGATTTTTATATTGGAAAAATCGATTCGAAACTTATGTGAAATCAAAGGATCTAGATCTTTGGCATGATATTACTAATTGTGATTTTTTACCTATTTAAAATAATCCCGAAACAAATAAAGATGAAATAGTACCTTTTGAAAGACAAAATGATTATTTAAAAAGAAAACTTTCTAAAAATAATGAAGCAAAAATGGTTATTTACAATGCGTTAGCACGCAAAGAATACGAAAGGATCTTTATGTGTGCAACCGCAAAAGAATTTTGGAATTCTTTACTAATAACTCACCAAGGTAATAGTCAAGTCAAGTATAACAAAATAGATCTACTTGTGCAACAATATGAGCAATTTACGATTCCAGAAGAGGAATCAATTGATAATGCTTTTGCTAGGTTTAACACTATCATCGCAAGTCTAAAAGCACTTGATGAGAATTTTTCTAGTAAGAATTTCATCAGGAAATTTCTTAGGGCTCTTCATGCAAAATGGCTAGCTAAAGTCACGGCTATTGAAGAATCAAAGAATTTTTCAACTCTACAACTTGACGAATTAATCGGCAACTTAAAGGTCTACGAAAAAATAATAAAGAAAGACTCCGAGATGGTCAAAGGAAAAAGGGAGCAAAGCAAATCAATTGCGTTGAAAGCTAAAAAGGACTCTAATGACAAAGAATGCTCAACCTCGAAAAGTGAAGATGAAGAGTATGCTATGGCCGTACGAGACTTCAAGAAATTCTTCAAAAGATGAGGAAGATACGTTAGGCAACCATATAATGAAAGAAAGTGTTTTAAGTGTGGAGATCCAAATCATCTTATTGGAGAATGTCCGAAATTGTCAAGAAGTCAAAACTACAAACCCTTTGTAGGAGGAGCATGGAGGGATAGTGATAATGATGAAAAAAAGACAATAAAAAATGAAAAGTGTCTCATGGTAAAGGCATCCGATGAGGTACGTTCTAAAACCGAATACTATAGTGATGAACATATATCTTTAGATGAAAAAGACTAAGATAATGAATACAGTAGATTGTGTAAATTAGGTCAAAAGTCCATAGCTAAAATTAAGTAACTAAAACATATGAATAATAAATTAGAAAATGAAGTACTCAAATTAAAAATTAAACTACAACATTCGAAAAAAGAAGAAGAAGTTTTTATAGAATGTAAAACATGTTTAGAGGTCAAAAATGAAAACGAAAAACTTAAAGATGAAATTTTCAAACTTGACAAGTTTAAAAATAGAAGTAACTCACTTAAGAAAATAATAAACTTTGGGAGATAAAACCGGTTTAGGATTCAACTTAACTAATGTTTCAACTAGTGAAAATAAAAAGGAAAAGTTTGAATGTGAATCTAGTAAACAAAAACCATTAGACTCAAAACCTAAGTATGTACCTATAAAAGATAGAAAAATACCTATTGCGAGTGATGAGGAAGTAAAAAGTTTTTATGAACCATCATTAAAAGCCAAAACCGGATTTTCTAAACTAAAATTAAAATCTAAAACTCCACCTCCAAATAGACCAAATAATCCTAATCCTCGGTCTAAAACCCCTCAACGTAGGAGAAATCAAAATAGATAAAATTACAATAACACTAGAAATCAAATGTGGAATTCTCAACCAAGTTACAATCCTTGGGAAATATTACCACCATACATGCATCCTAGCCAAATGTTAAATATGTTTGGACCAAACAACTTTGGACCAATGAGAAAATGGGGACCAAGTGGCTAAGTTGTCAATCTTGGAAGAAGTTGGAATATCATCTACTAATGACTTCTATAAGTCAACATGGTCACTTGAAGTGCTTGAAGATTTTCCATTGAAGACTAAAAGGTACGCGTTTCTTTTAAGTTCATCGCTATAATTTGCATGCTTAGATAAATGATTAGTTTAATTAATGCTTAGCTATACATATATATGTACATAATAGCTTATATTCTTATAACCTAGAAACATCATCGGTTGACTTTCCTAGGAATAAGATGAAATTGTTCATTGCCGAACAAAATAGAAAATGGAAATCTTCTATATCCACTATTAGCAAACTCATGGTGATGAAGTGAAATGAGTTAAGTGGATCAATCGTTAATATAGAAGTAGGATTAGATCCCTTGCATAAGAATACTATGGATGAAACAAGCTCTCGTAGACTATGGCATTAACTTAGATAAGCGTGCGAAAACAAAGGAACTATAGATGTTAGGTTATATCCCATTCAACACTCTCGCATCTAACATATAAATTATCGTCATCACTTCCTTTAGGATCTTAGGATATGTAGAAATGATTGCATGAGATAATTATAGGCTTAACCAATCCCCTTGAGCATGAGATCTTTAATAAACATCTTTTAAAATATATGATTAATGATATTTTTTGTCAAAAATCTAATATCTCTAAAAATATGCAAAAACCTCACATTTTGGAAAATAGTTTGTCAAATAACTATCCCACTTTTAAATAACATGTTTTCACTATGAATATCCATAATTTTGTTTTGATCAAAACTAAAGATTCGGAAAATATTATTTACCGTTCATTCACACATTCAGAAGTAAAACCCAATCTATTTTATTCAAATAACTCTCACATCTAAGTGAAAACCTACTTTCAAACATTGTTGAATAATTCTAAAAACGTCTCTTTTAAATCATGCATGGTGATCCCATATTTGTCATCTATATTTATATAAATGACATTTATAAGTGAACTAAATAAAATCAAGAGGACCATGGTTTGTCTATTAAGACTTTTTTTGTAACAAGTCTAGAAATCCATTCTATCATAATTACCCACTTATTGCACATTGATACACATTAGGATCAATCCTCCTAGTTATGTAGTTATGAAATACTTGATGTTGCTTATAGTTTCCTAGCACTTATATTTTACTTGCTTGATGAGTATATTTACATGCTAGATGATATTGCTTGTTTACTTAATCTATTTGGTTAACATGTTTTGGCTACATAATTTCCTACATAATTAGTATATGCTTAATTACCTCAAAGAGTTGGACTTGTTTGAAACCAAAAACACAACCTTTCTACAATTCACTACCAAAAACATTTTTCAAGCAATCTTGGAATCACTAGATGGGCGGCCCACTTATATCAAAAGGTGGCTCTGTAACAATTCGCAATTTCAGGTTAACTTTTATTCCCGAAAATTTCACTATTCACTTTTTACTATTCACTTTTACTATTCACTTTTCACTATTCATCTCAGAAATTTTTATTTCATATTCTCGTAAGTTAAACTATTTTAATGATAATCCGAGAGTTTGACGCTCGTCGGATCATTTCTGCAAAAATCACAAAGCCGTGTCCGAGATTTACTTTTAGGTTTAAACGTCCTTCTAGCATCCCGATATGTCCATAAAACATTATAAACAATAGAAATATGATTTTCTCTCATTTTAGGACAATTCCAAAAGTTTCGGAATTTTACGTTTTTCAGTTCAGCGTTTTACGCGAATTGCGCGTTTTAGACCCGTGTTTCCAGTTTTTAGCAGGGTTTTCGCACCCGATAGAACCTACCACTCATTTTATATTTTATTATGGAGTATATTGACATGTTTGACCATACTTTCAAGTTTCATATTTTTAGGATACCCGGTTTTACGTTTCGTGGCCTAAAAACTTACGGTTAGCAATTTACGGGTCCAAAACTAGCTACATACTTAGGATATTATCATCCAAAGACCAAGAGTCATCATCTAGTCACCTTATCCTCATTCAAACCGCCACTAGGGGGGGGGGGTCACACTTGTGGTTAAATTTTGACCATTGATTCTTTACTTAATTACAACTTTGGCTCCAAGTTAACCTTGGTCACCAAGTTTATGTAGTTTCCTAGTAAGCTTCCTAACCTCCTCTTCATGCTATAAATAGAGAGCTCATTCCATCATTTCTTCATAAATAAAACGCCACAACCTCAATCCTAGCACCATGATCCTTTGATCTTCAATATACAAGTTACACTACAAAGTTCAATGTCTTAGTATTCTCTACCTAGTTCTTAAGTTTGTTTGGTGATTCCATGGTTGAATTAGGAGCTACACAAGGTGATTAGGGGCTGAAGTTAATGGGTTTTATCAAGGGTTAGATCAAGGCTAGCAAGGGTTACAAGTTATGGTGAAGGGTTTGCAAGCATAGGTTTAGTGTCCTAGTTCATACTTGACTTCCTTTCTTAAGAGAAAGCCAAAAGTTGTAAGAAACCCTTATACACTTTCTTGCTCAATATCATTTCATACTTATTATGTTTCTTTCATGCTATATATGGTCTTTGTATTGTGTTCATGATGTTTAAAAATGGATAAAACAAGTATTGGTATACATATGTTAACTTATGACAAGCAAACAAGCAAACTAGTGATTTTTATGGAAAACCACGACCACAATAGTATAACTTTGATATTTGACACTTACTTAATGTTAAAGAGGACTTAAGAAGGAAAACATAGCAATTTGAATCACCCAAAACGAGTATACGAGTCAAAAGTTATGACCGTTTGAAGTTAGCGAAACCAAAACGGCAAAACTGCCTAAACTGCATTCTGATCAAATTATGATTTTGAAAGTCCCACTTCTGCTCCGATTCATCAAAAAGTTAAAACACGAAAGTTGTCCGGAACGCCGTTTTCGTTCAGGAACAAAGAAGCTCGAGCCCTGAAAACGCTTTCCGAGTGATAATTTTCTTCAAATTCTTAACAGCCCATTTTTAGACCAAAGTCACTATATAATAGTTATGATTTACTAAGACCAAGAGGTCTAATGACCTAAAGCCAAGACCACAACCATGGCTAAAGCCAAGGTTGAGTCTCAAGACCATGGTAACAATGACCAATGTCACGGCAAAGCCACGGCTAAAGACCATATAACTTTTAAAGATCAAAACTTATATATATGTTATCAAATACTACAATAGTAGGGAGCCTCATGTGAGGAGTTCATTGAGTAAGCCGTCGAGACGAGTTGTGGATTTACGAGTTAAAGTGTCCTGGCTCCTCGAACGTTTACTCCATGACTTCTGAATTATGTCGGCCCGAACGGTAGTAAGAGATATACAACTTATACATGTTTCATAGACCACTTATATTCAACGACTTACACTATATACTAAGTACTACATCATGAACATTATGCAAGACATATATAGGCAATTCGTCGTATTCTTAGACGTTACTCCAAACCTAAGTCGCAACGTTCTATTATAGGCTGCTCTTAGAGACTTTCGCGATTCGACTACCACTTTCATTTCTCATTACATAAGCTTAAGGTGAGTCATAGCCCCTACTCTTTTCGTACTTGTTTTAACTATTGGGGGGGATACATGCTCAACTACTTGCTTACTTGTACAAATACTCAAAACGTCTATACTTGACTGTGTTATACTTGATTGCTTACATACATGACTGCGTTATACTTAATTGCGTTATTCTATTTATTGACTAGTAGTTGTCTTTGGGAATTGACTCCCAGTTGTCTTTGGGAAGTGGCTCCCAGTTGTCTTTGGGAATTGACTCCCAGTTGTCTTTGATACATCCTAACATTTGCGAATGTTGGATACATCATAAAAGTGAGGTCTTCGGAGATGAAGTAGAGACTCACTACTAATTGCTTAATTGTCTTGATGAACTTATACATGTCTTTATCATACTATATATTGTAGCAGTGGGTTGTGAACACACAGGTTACAAGTCTCTTATGGCGGGACTTGTAACTGAGTGGATTCACGATGCCTTTGCTGTGTGAATATTATTCTAAGACTTTTTCAACTATTTTAAGACAAACTCTATGAACTCACCAACCATTGTGTTGACACTTTAGCATGTTTATCTCAGGTTAGTAAGGCGATAGCTAGTGCATGGAACTTAGAGTCAAGCTGCATATTCTGAAGACTTACGCTTTTATCATTTACCATTCAAAATATTTTGTATACATTTATGTATCATACTTTGGAATCTCATGTTTGTAACTTTGAATTTATTAATCGAATGGTAACTTTTCAAACGTCTCATTTAGAGTTCGTTTTCTATACCTTGTACTTTGTATTATGAAGTAGCACCCCTGTGACACAGTCTTCCGCTGCGGTATTTTGGGGGTGTTACAGCCCCCTTAATTATTAAGGGAAACGGCCTTCAATTAAGGGGACCGGCCATCTGATGGTCGAAGGTGTTGTTTTCTTTCTTTTTTTTTTTTTTTTTTTTTTTTTTTTTTTTTTTTTTACTTTTTAGCCCATTTCATCCTACACTTCCCAAAATTCACAAACCTATTCTATCCTAAACCTTCCATCAAAGTTTATCCATCCATAATCCCACTGATCCTACATTATAAACACTCTCATTCCTCTCAATCTAAACTGATCTCATCATTTCCTCTCCCATTAAACCAAAACCACCAAGAAACCCGTTTGGAGATGAAAGCCTAACTTCCATTAAAATCCCATTAAACCAAATGATGTTGTCAAACATCCAACACCTAATTCCTCTTATGTCTTCAACATTACATACTTAACACCTCACTCTCCTTCCCACCAACACTACTTATCAACAACCTTTACTCACCCATATCCTTCTACATTACACTCAAACCTCAAAATCTTTACACACTCAAACCTCATATCCTTCTACCTTGCACTCAAACCTCAAAACCTTTACACACTCAAACCTCATAACCTTTACTCACCTCAACCTCAAATTTCATCTCCTAGTGCACCTAATGCAACATCTATAAAACCTTTGTAACAAGAAATCCTTTCCATGAACATTGCTCTTTCACTCTCACCAATCACATCACTTGATACTCATTTCCCATCTTCAACAATAACTCCACCTTGTCATCCTCATAAAAAGATTTAACCATATAACCATTCCCTACACTCTACAAAGTGTGTCATCACCACAACAACTAAACTCATGAAGGTCAAACCATATTTCATGATACACAAACCTCATGTTTACTCAAATGAACCCTTTTACAAACCTCATCATAATAACCAAACATCCATCCTTGTTCCCAAAAATACATCTTCATCTCACCCATATAAGCCATATGAAGAGCATGTTCAATCTCAAAAAAACAATCCCAATCTCATTTCTAACACCTCACATTTTGTTCAACCTACCAATCCGCCATCCAAAACATCCTCCACTCATGAAACATCCTATTCTTCCACAACTTCATTCTCATCCATTCATGATTACCTAAGCTCACAAATATCTCCACCACCAAGAGTATCACCACCACCTTCTACCAACACACATGTTCTCCCTATGTTGCATGTCCAACCATATTCCTTTGAACACTTGAAGTTCATTGAAGAACTCAAGGAAGTCCATGAGCTTTGTGCTCATCTTGCCTTACACCTTGCTCAATGCAACTTGGAACAAGTTTCATATAGCTCTCCTTCATCACCCCACAAATTGAATCAAGTTGAAAAACAAGTCAACAATTGACCTTATTGCATCTTTCTCCTAAAAACCGTTGCATTCAATGAACATTTCATTTGGATTGAATGTCTTCTCACTAGATCACATCCAATACCCTCACTTAAACAACATACAAAAGCTTAATCAACCTCTTCCGCTACAAACTCTCCACCACCAAACTCTCCAACATTCATGACCCAAACATATACTCCACCAATCTAACAACCTTACCCTAACTCAACCATCTTTATTCCAAACACTCCATCATCAACCATCTAAGCATACAATATGCTTATGGTTTTCACTTTCAAATACAAATCAACCAACCTTTTGTTACAAGCAAGCCCGATGGCTCTCTTTGGCAAATTAGGATCCTTAAAATAATCACTTTGAATTAATTGTTATGTATCCATAATATTTGTTTGCTATGCTTGTTATTTGTATATTGCATATTCTTCTATATATACTTGTACTTCTAATATTTTTCTTGTGAGCATTCCATATCTCGATTCCTTGGTGCTATCGAATGAGGGGGCGCACACATCAACGGGGAGCTTTCATCCCGTCTAACTTCATTTATGAAGCTAGCCGGCATAACCTTTTTGATTCTACAAAAGGGGAACAAGTGAATATAAACTCACTAAGTACTTGTCTAAAAATAAATTTTTAGACTTAATGAGTTTAGGTTTTTTAATCATCAAAAAGGGGGAGATTGTTGACATAAATAATGCCTAAAAACATTGTTAACTCTCATTGACATCTCTATGTTTTGATAATCACAAAACGTAAACTCATTGAGCTACAAATTATAACGTAAACAAGTATTTAGTCGTAAATATTCACTTTAGCATCCAAATCACTTAAGGTATGAATAAACAAAGTGTGTAATGCATTTTATGATAAAAGGAATTTTTATTTTTACAAACCTTACATTTTTTAAAGTGGGACAAACATTTTAAACTTATACAAAATATTTTTTTATTTATAAGAAATGTTTTATTCAAAATAAATATTTTAAATTCAAATTTCTACCCAAAAAATGGCTACATTCTTCAGGAAAAATCTCCCCCACAAAAAGACAAAAAATCTAAAGAAAAAATATTTTTTTATTAGGCGGCCCCCTTAATTAATTCAGGGAACCGGCTAGTAAATTAAGGGGACCGGCACCCTAATTAAGGGGACCGCGCACGCTCCCAAACAGTATTTTTTCCCCTATAAATACTTATTCATTCCACAGGTTTTCCACACCTTTTGCACCCCAAAACTTTCTGTTCTAGATCTTATTTCTATTCTCTAAAATCCTTTGATCATATATACATTAATCTTTGTTTCAAAGTAATCCAAGCCTCAACCTTTCAAATGCAAGAGAAGAATACTTCAATCTACCAAGAGAACTGTTGGACCCTTTTACTTGGTTAAGGTTAACTACAAAGTTAATCTAAACAAGTTCCATGGTATAGCAAAGTATTGATTAATTATAAAAGTAAATAAACGTAAAAGATAAGACACAAAGTTTTTCAACGTTTAATTCTTTATTAGAAATTAATCAAAAGAATTATACCCAAGTGTTTGCGGAACAACACTTGGGATTGAAATAAAAAAGTATGATGTACTCCTCACTAAACCAAAACTAAGTTTGAGTGACAACTAAGATCCTACTGAGAAATCTCATGGATTGTGTTGTTCTTTGGAGAGAGTAAAGATTTGTTTTTTGAATGTCTAAGCATTAAGTGCACAAACGTAATCTTTACCTCTCTCACTTATTCTCTATTTATACACAAGTAATTTCTAACACTTACCTAATGGACAAAGACTACAAGACAATATTACATCATCCTATATCGGACAAAATACATAGGTATTTTGTCCCTGTTACAATTAGCTATAAGTAGTAAAGTACAAGGATGCTTTCTGATCTTCAGTGTTGACACAAGTCTTTGTATTATACTCATTCAGGGAAAGTTGACCTTCACATGATAAGGATCATCCCTTATCTATTCAAACTTATCCCGCCTTTACTTCAGTCTTCTTATCTTCAGTCTTTGTTCACTCAGTGATCTTAGTTGGTGAGGAGTCATGGAACTCAGTGAGTTATTGTCATCCCTCACTGAGTCCATCATCCTCTTCTTTGGCTTAGGTATCATTCACTGAGAACCGCCTCACTGAATGGTGAACCTTTCTTCTAAGACTCGCCCTGAGCTTCTTGAGGATGACTCACTGAACAACTATGCTTTCAGTGACTTATATGGTGTTCTTGATTATGAAACACTTAGGATATTTTATGTTCAAATCCTAGATTAAGGAGTTTGGGTTTTAACAGACCCAACAGTCTCCCCCTATTTGGATATACAAATAGCCTGAGTGTTTTCAAGGTATCATGAGAGATAGCAAAGGTAATATCTCTACAGTCCTGAATTACTAAGTATTGTTTAGGACACTGAATGTTGAACAAAACATCACTATTATTCATAATTATTACAATCCTAAACAAAACAAAGTAAATAAAGATAGTTGGTGTTGAAGACATGCTCAGGCTTCAGAACTTTAGACCTATGGCTTCAAGTTTGGCTCTCTTTGAATTCAGCAGGTGTTTATTAGAATGCTCTTTGATTTTGTTCTTTAGGTCATGACAGAATTTTACATTAGCCTCATTCTTGATGGGATTGGCCATGAAAAAGTATCCTGCCATTGCCTTGACTCCAGCATGATCAATGTCAGCCCATCTTTGGAAGGCTGGATCTCCAAACTCATCTGTTAAGAAGAGGCCTCTCTCGGGTTGCTTAATGACTAAATTGTTCACAAATGTAACTCCTTCAGGGAAGGCTCTGTTGCAATTTAGACCTGGAGCACTGACTTCTAGTTCAGTCTCTATCTTCTTTCTTTTCTTCTTAAAAGACTGAGTAGGAGGAGCCTGAATAGTAGTTACTGATGCTGGTAGCAATGAAGGGATCCCAAGTTCCTCATGCTTTTTGGACAACAGATCATACCTGATTCTGATGGATTTCATTAGGTTCTTGACAATGACATTGTTCTTCTTTGCAATAATCGGACCTAGCTCATCAAGCTCAGTGATCCCAAAGTTAGCAAATCTGAAAGGATCATGAACTTCAAAGTGTCGTTTGTCCTAACCTCTATAGACACTGAGAACAGCAGGCTTTGAGTTCTGGTGAATCTTGACATCAGTGATAGTTTCTGGGTTCAGTCTCTGTATCATGATCTAGGTGTACTTCTCAATGTATTGTTGCCTGATTGTAGTAGCTCTCTTCAATCTGGCCTCCCTCTTTTCTTTCAGAGCCATCAGGGCAGCATCCTGAGCTTGTTTAAACTTTTCACCACCTTCTCTATGTGTAAGGTCCTGAGGCTTTAGTACAATAGTTGTGGCTTCCTCATTAACCACCTCAATGAGAGTAGCCTTGCTTGCTTGCTCCTCCAAGGCTACTTTCCTCAGTCTTTCCACCTTATCCATGTGAGCTTGGATTTCTTCTTCAGTCATCATATATGTAACACCATTCATCTGAAAAGGTATCCTGACAGGTGCATCAGGGTTCAGTCTAATGACTGAAGAAGCAGCAACCAATGTTGTTGTAGGTTCAGACACAATAGTGAGAATGCCTTTGCCCTTATCCTCCTGGTTTGATGGTTGAGTGGTTGTTTCAGGAGACTGGAAATATGAGATTGGAGTTGCTTTAACTATGCACTCAAACTGTTGCCTGAGAGGAAGGTTGACTGGTGGAGGTATCAGGGACTCCTGTATGTGGAACTTCAGTGGATCTCTCCCCCTCAACTGTTGCCGCAGCATTAGTGAGAGTAAGAGTTGCTGCCACTGAAGGACCCTTGAAGGCCTAAAAAAGTTCTGCGAGCATGTTCTTTATGTCAGTAGTGTCCTTCTGAATTGTAGACACTTTGGCATCCAGGGAAGGCTGAGATGACTCAATGGCAGACATCCTTGGCCCAAGATTCCAGGCCAAGGAGTTGGAAGACTTAGCCCAAGAAGCCAAGTTTTTCTCCATGAGACTGAGTGATGAGCAGATGGACATCACTGAAGAATTAAGACCCTGAAGATTTGCAGCCTTTAGCAGATCCACCAACTCAGTGAATTGAGCAAAATTCTATTGGTATGTCTGAGCAGCCTGAAGGATTTTCTGGTTGAGTTCAGGATCATCTTTGATAGACTCTTGAATGGTAGAAACACTCTTGGTAATGTGGCTGAGCGTTTCGTTGAACTTGCTGAGGTGTCCATTAAGAGTAGTCAGTTTGAATGCAACATCAGCTTGCTATTCCAGAGCGTTGTCATGAAAGGCCTCAACTGAGTCCCTGAGGTTGAAGTAGTGAACAGCTTGCTCAGTGTGCATATCAAACACATCCCCATTGGTATCACTGTAGATGACTTGGCAAGCCTTTTTCAAAAACATTATCAGCTTTCTTTCAGTGAGGGGCCTGGAGTCATCATACTTAGCCAATTTGTCAGGAGAGAAAGGTTCTGGTACATTTTCTTGTTGAGCAATAGCAGACAGAGGAGATTGTTCAGTGGTTGTTGCTTCAGTCTCCATATCATCACCAGCTTCATAGAACTCTTCCTCACTGACTTTGCTATCATCATCACAGAGTCAAGAACATCCTGAAAAGTAGCCATTGAGTCTATCTACAAAAATGAGTTAGTCGGCTCCTCTTCATAAGAAGACTTGCCTTGGTTGTGGTCGCTCCCTAACCCCTCAAATCCAACAGACAGGGTTTTGTCTGTCTGGTCCTCAGGGTCAGTTTGCAAAGTATGGGCAGCTCCGTGAGGGGGTGTAGGTTCCATATCAGCGGGTGGTTTTCATCCCTCTGAGTCTTTGTCCCCTGTGACTCCTTCAGACACTGACGGGTGTGCTTCAATGTCATCATTAGGAATCAGTGAAATGTTGAGGCCCCTCGTTTCAACAGGCTGGTGCTGACCTGTTGAAGATTTAGGGGCCGCCACTCCCTGAGACTCTGGTTGTGATGTACCAGAGACATTTTCGGGATAAGTGGAAGGCGCTCCCCTACCAGCGGGTTGTATGTTTCCCTCTGGATCTTTGGGAGTAGTCGTGTGGACAAAGGACACTGATTATGATTTATCAGTGACCTTCGTTGTCCCTGGGGGTGGTGGCGCCTGGTCAAGGGTGACATTTTTAGGCTTAGGTCTTCTTTTTGGCTTAGAAGCCTGTGTCCCTGAAGCCTCAGGGCCCTGTGCCTTGGGTTTGGTTTTTGGCACAGTTTGAGACTTCCGTATCCTCTTAGGAGGGGAAGGTGGGTAAACTGAGTCCCTCCAGTTGTTTATGGCAACCATATGGGCCGTCAATTCTATGTTTGAGACTGAAGATGTTTCTTTAGAAAAATTTGAAGAACTCAGGATGGCTGGTAAAGAACTTAAGTGTTCATCCTGAGTGTAGTCACAACCCAGTAACCTTTGAAGAGCACATGATATAAACCTAGCATTTGACACATAGTGTAGCCTAGTTTTATTCAGTAGCTTGGTTACAAGATCACCATAAATGATCTCTCCAATGTCGACAGTGACCCCGTTCATTAGGCAATAGGCCATCATCATTTGAATAGACTTAATCTGTTTAGTGGATGAATGGTTCCCACCGAGAACCTGAATCAAAAAAGTAAATAGGATCTTCCAAGCCATGGGAAAAGAGCACTTGGTGAGAGGGGACTTGTCCAAATACTTTAAAACCAAGTTTCTAACCTTGATTTAACATTACTTGGGTCAGGGTGTGCAACATATTTTCCATTGTTATAATCAAGTCCTGTTCCTGAGCAAAAAGTTTTGAAATCCAGGACAAATTTTCTTTTCCCATTTAAAATTGAGAAGCTGATAAGAAATTCTTTGTGGGGCCTGAGTTCGTTCTCATCAGCACTGGGTGTCGGGTCAATGGCCAGAGCAGTACACCAGAACTCCCTTAGGAGGTGATGATACTGAAAGTAGGGTGTTGAGGTGAAGGCATTTTTTAAAGGACAATTGAACAAAAATTTCATTATTTCCTAGTAGGCAGGAACATTGGTTGGGTGATTAAAATTGCCTACAACATTGTTTGTTTTAAATTGTACATCAGCCATAGTCATTTTTGCCCATTGAGGTGCAAGCATGATTCCTTGGTCTTCTGCCATTTTTAGCTCAAGAAAAGGTTTTGAAAGTTTTATGGCAGAATATCACACACCAGATGATTCAAAAATTAAGTCCAACTTGTTTTCTGTTGTTAAATGTGTGATTGTTATCAAGATGTTTGCAAACAAGAAGGATTTCTTGTTGCAAATTTCTTAACCAAGAAAAGATGTTTTGAAAATACCTTTTGTTTTTCAAAAGATTACACACAACTTTGCAATGGAGAAATTTTTGCAGAGTTTCTTTAAGAAATTTTGTGTGTGTGTTTTGTGATTTTGGAAAGGGGTATTTATAGAGGGTGAGGAATACCATTGGTTAGAAATTTTGAAAATCAAAATAAAGAACTGTTTTGGGATCCGCGTTAAATGCCACCACTCCACATACCCATATTTTCGCAACTGTCGAGGTAAACAGTGCAAAGAGCCTGCACAAAATGCACTTTTGCAGACATGATGTCACAAAAAATATCAAGGGATATTATTTGTGAGGGAAGGCATTAAATGCCTAGTGGGATGTTGATGTGTAAGTGGGGGCTCAAGGTGTTGATGCCAGTAAGGCAAAGACATATATTCCTATATTAAATAGAAAATTCAGTTACCAGCCTAGGACATTTACTAACTAGATACTTGAAGCATTTAGTTATGCATTGAATTGCATTAGTATAATGTCCTAAGCCCCCTGAATGAGAATTCATTCAGTGTGGATTGTTTTGGGTAAGGAGACCAGTGAGTTACAATCTCAAGGTGAGAAGCTCCCTGTGAATGATTTTTGGTGATGTTGAAGGGTTTCACTGAGGAAGGTTGATTATCAAGCGATAAGAATATACACCATGTAAGATATCTCAATCAGTGATCTGATTATCAATATCTAACATGCCTAGTTCTGCTTTCAGCCTGGTGAAAGTAGGTTCATCCAAAGGTTTAGTGAAGATATCAGCTAGCTGATACTCAGTGGGAATGAACTGTAATTCAATATCACCTTTCATGATGTGATCCCTGATAAAACGATATCTGATATCAATGTGTTTTGTTCTTTGTTGAAGAACTGGGTTGTTTGAAATGGCAATTGCACTTGTGTTATCACAAAAGATGGGTACCATTTTGTAATGAATACCATACTCACTGAGCTGACTTTTCATCCATAACACATTTGCACAACAACCAGCAGCAGCAACATATTCAGCTTCTGCTGAGGACATCGCAACAGATTGTTGTTGTTTAGCACTCCAACAGACTAACTTTCCTCCAAGAAATTGGCAGGAGCCTGAAGTACTCTCTCTATCCATGTTGCATCCAGCATACTCAGAGTCTGAGTATCCTTTGAGATCAAACCCTGAACATTTGGGATAGTAGAGTCCAAGACTGGAAGTGCCCTTAAGATATCTCAGTATCCTTTTGATAGCAGTGAGATGAGATTCCTTTGGATCAGACTGATATCTTGCACACAAGCACACTGAGAATTGAATATCCGGTCTTGAGGCAAGAAGATACATCAGTGACCCAATCATGCCTCTGTATAGAGTAGGATTAACTGGTTTTCCAGCAAGGTTAGGCCCTAAATTGTTGGGAGGTACCATTGGAGTTTTCACTGAGGCACA
Source organism: Artemisia argyi (assembly GCA_030686995.1). Taxonomy (NCBI): domain Eukaryota; kingdom Viridiplantae; phylum Streptophyta; class Magnoliopsida; order Asterales; family Asteraceae; genus Artemisia; species Artemisia argyi. Next base: position 44,794,846 of record CM060696.1, read on the forward strand.
GTCACTGAGGTCATACTTTTTGAGTAGGTTCCTAGTATACTTTTCGTGACTGATGGAAATTCCTTTCTCAGTTTGTTTGATTTGTAGTCCAAGAAAATACGTCAGTTCTCCCATCATACTCATTTCAAATTTCTTTTTCATCAGCTTTTCAAATTGCTTACAAAGTTTGTAACTTGTTGAGCCAAATATGATGTCATCCACATATACTTGGACTAAAATCACATCCTTTTTCGTTCTATAGGTGAACAAAGTATTGTCAATTTTACCTCTGACAAACTCGTTTTGTATCAGGAAGGCTGAAAGATTTTCATACCATGCCCTGGGAGCTTGTTTTAGTCCATAAAGGGCTTTCTTAAGCTTGTAGACATGGTTGGGAAACTCACTGCTTTCAAAGCCAGGTGGTTGCTGCACATATACATCTTCTTTAATGGTACCATTTAGGAATGCACTTTTTACATCCATTTGGTAGACTTTAAAGTTCATGTATGTTGCATATGCAAGGAAGATCCTGATGGCTTCCATTCTTGCAACAGGTGCAAAGGTTTCCTCATAGTCAATACCCACTTGTTGATTATATCCTTTTGCAACAAGTCTTGCTTTGTTTTTGACTATTGTTCCTGACTAATCTGTTTTGATTTTGAAGACCCATTTCATTCCTATGATAAACACTTCCTGAGGACATTCAACTAAGGTCATGACATCATTTCTATCAAATTGTTCTAACTCATCTCTCAAGGCCTGAACCCAACTCTCATATTTAAAGGCTTCTTTGACATTTTTAGGCTTTATTTCTGAGATAAAGTCAACATAGAGGCATACATTGGCTGAAGCCGCCTTGAGTTTGGCAGCCATGCTCCTTGTAAGCATGTGTGGAAAACTAGAAGGGGGGTTGAATAGTTTTACGTCCTTTTAAAAGTTTATTACCAAAATATTTTGTAGGTTGTTAAAAACTTTCGATTCGATCTCAAGTGAATTCGACAACCAATATAAGCAATTCTAATTAAGTAATGAAAGTATTGAAATGTAATGAAGAAAAGATAGAGTTAGAAAGATCAAACCACAACACGCGAATTTATAGTGGTTCAGCTACAAGGACAACTTCCTTGCCCTACTCCACTCCTCGAGTACCACACTCGAGAATTTTCTTCACTATGTCAACAAACTCCTTATGGTGGAGAAACCTTACACACCTTGGCATACAGGAGTTAACGACACTAAGCTAAATGTCGAGTTCTAATCGTAGCTAGAACCAATCTCACGACTTTTTCAAGGCTTCACACCTTCTTCACAACTTCACAACTTCTTCAAGGCTTCACACCTTCTTCACACCTTCACAACTTCACACCTTCTTCTATGCACAACTAATTCACAACTACTAAACTACTTTAGAACACACCTAGTTTCTACAATCAACAAATTTACACAACACTTTTACAAATATCTACCACAACTACAATATGAAACTAGCTATTCACAACACTACTACAATTAGATGGATGTAGAGGAGTGTTCTTCTTCTTGCACTTGAATGGATGAAGCTTTGGATCACTTGGGAACAAAGACTTATGAATTATATGAACAAAGGATTTTTGGATCTAGAAATGGAGGTTGGATTAGAATGTTTATAGTGCAAAAAGGTGAGAAAAATGTGTGAAATGATCCAATATTTATAGGGCCAAAATTTACTGTTCTGGAGCGTGTCGGTCCCCTTAATTAGGGGCTGGTCCCCTTACTCATTAAGGGGGCCGCCTAGTAAAATTAAGGGGGCCGCCCTCCTGAACGTTGGAAAAGTTTTTCTGGATAAAATTTGCCCTTTTTGGTTGGAAATTTGAAATCATATCTTTGTGGTTTAATATAGCAATACCAAAAATGATTTTCAAATATATATATAAAATGTTTATATCATTTTATAAGATGTTATGTCTTAAGACAAAATTTCCTTTGATCATGTAATGCATAAGATGCTTAGTTTATGCATACCTTAAGTGATATTAGATGTAGAGGTAAATATTTGTTACCAAATACTTGTTTACGTCTTAATCTTGACTTAATTTGATTTGAGTTTTGTGATTATCAAAACATTGGTTTATTGAGAGATAGTAATAACCTTTTTAAACATTATTTATATCAACAATCTCCCCCTTTTTGATGATTACAAAACTTAAACTCATTAATTCAAAAATTAATTTTTAAACAAGTATTTTAATGAGTTTATATTTACTTCTCCCCCTTTTTGTAGAATCAAAAAGGTTATGCCGACAATTTTCAAACGTGAAAGATTGACGGGTAGATATCTCCCCCTTGATGTGTACTCCCCCTCGTTTGGGGGCACCAAGAGAACGAGCTATGGAATGCTTTGCAAAAAAAATATTAGAAGCACAAGTATATGCATGCAAACATGTATAAGTTGATTAGAAAAAAAATAAAGCATGTCTGAAAGAAAGCATTCATATTAAATAATAGGTTGTGTCAAGACACAACATACAAGTAGCAATTTGGATTACAAGTAGAAAAGCTAGTTCACAAACTAACAACAAGGAAAATACATCATCATGGCAAGAGTACATGGTATTCATAGAGGTTGCAAGCAAAAGGGTGGTAGAGGCGTTATTTATTAAGCATATCAAATGCTTAATTAGGAGAGCATGATGGTGATGATGGAGGAACGGGTGAGAATTGTGGTGGAGGAATAATTGGAGAGGATGGTGGAGTTGGTGGTGGTGGTGGGTTGGTAAGCAAATGTTCAATATATGAAAACATATATTGAATTTCATCTCTAAGGCCAAAGATGACCGTGCGGTTATGGATGCAACAAAGACAAGTATCCTCATGGGATTCAAGTAGCCTCCAAGGCACGGGATTGGCAAAGAATGGTGGTGTAATTGGTGGAGATAAGAGATGAGTATCAATTGGTGTTATTGGTGAAAGTGAGATGGTAAGATGGGTGGACATGGGTTCTTGTGTAGGAAGTGCTGATGATACTTGTGGTGACAAGTGTGAGTTGATGTAGTCATTGATTGATGAGGTTGAGGGTATGGAGGATGAGGAAGTTCCATGAGTGGAAGGTGTTTTAGATGGTGCATTGGGTGCACTTGGGGATGAGCATTTGGGTGGAGGTGATGGTGTTTTGTTCTCTTCATTTGTTAAGTCAATGAAGAGTTGTTTTGGGGGGATGACCACAAGTTTTTGTTTCTTGGAGGCTTTGCAGTGTGAGGTGCTTGGTGGAGTCATGATGATTTAGATGGTGAATGATGAGATGAAGAATGGTGATTGTGGAGGGAATTTATAGTATGGAAATGGTTGATTAAGGTATGTATTTGAAATGGTTGAATGAGATTCTAAAATCAGTTGGGTTAAAATGGGAAATGGTAGCTGAAACTAGAGAAAGGGTTCACAAGATGCAAAAGAAAACAGTGAATCCAGTTCCAGATGGCCGGTCCCCTTAATTGTATGCCGGCCCCCTTAATAATTAAGGGGAACGCCTAGGGAATTAAGGGGGCCGCCCATCTGGTGTTTTCCTAGATGACCAGAAACCCAAAATTTGTAGAATTTTGTGATTTTTCAAGTGTGTTTTCCCAGCAAGCACTATTAGAAGTATATACTCTAGGAATGATGCTATATAAACATATATATATATATATATATATATATATATATATATATATATATATATATATATATATATATATATATATATATATATATATATATATATATATATATATATATATATATAACCAAATTGCATGCAAATAAACATATTATAATCCATTTTGAGAATAAGCATAGCATAACATTAAGTTAGTAGCATGATAACAATTAAAGTCTAAACATCATTCAAGAGATAAACAAGAAATAAGACAAGTATTTCAGAATAAATCGGACAAATAGCAAATCATACAAATGTCAAATAGAACCAAGTAATAACAAGTAGCAATACATCAATATCTCCTACTTCTTCTTCTTTCCAAGCATCTTCCTAAACATCTTCCTAACGGATTTGAAACCTCCTCGAAGTTCTTCATGCATTCGTTGTTGACGGTTGATGATAGACGTTTGACGAGTGAAGAGAAGCTCATCGGTACTTTCATGAGGAAGAGGAATTTGATACTCGGTATTTTCATCAATATCGGAAAGATCTTCAACAAAGGTCGTGGGGGATGGAGTACTAACACGTGAGGTGTTTTCCTCCTCATCATCATCGTCATCACGATGAGATGTAGAACCACGAGGCCTAGAATACAAAGGAACACGAGATTTTCCTTTGTCACTTCGAGAACGACGAGTACGAACACGAGTAAGTTGGTTCAAGGTAGGAAGGATATGAACGTAGTAGTCTCTTTGAATATGTGGATAGTGTTCCATCACATAACGATAAAGTCGCGTGAGAAACATACCGTAAGGAAGATTGGCATTAGGTGTGTTTTTGGCGGACATGATTCGATGAATAAAAAGATAAGCCAAATTGTATTGCTCTTCAGCAATAACACAATAAAGCATGTGGGCAATGCTTGCCGTGACATGATCACGGTGACCACCGGTACCAAATGCATTCTCTCAAATGAGTTCTTCCCACGTCTTCATATCTTGGCTTAGCTCTTTGAGGAGGATTTGATTGGCATGAATATCGACATTCTTCGACTTGATTACTCGACTAGTCGTATGACGTTCTAGTTCAAACATTCGACGAACTAGGAATCTCAGAATAGTAGGGGCCATCCTGAGGACGATTTCTTTCAAGAGAGGAAAGATCCCATTCATTTGAGAAAACGGCTTGGCCGTTGTATGGGATTCGAAGAATTTGACCAAATTGAGCAAGAGTAAGAGTGATGAATTGATTTTGAATTATGAAGGAAATGAGGATATTACCATAGGGATCGGTTTGCACCGTCACTTGGCTATAGAAATCGAGGACAAAACGAGGAATGATTGGTTCGTTGATTTGGAAAAGACATTCAAAACGAATATTGGTGAACATTCGTTCGGTTTGAGCATTTTCATAGAAAGATGGATCGACAATTCGTCCTTCGTAAATGTTTCTATTTTCAATAGGACGATAGAAACATGAAACTGAAGGAGACATGCCGGGAGTAGAAGAGACATTTGGAATGTATTGTTTGGTTTTGGAGACATCACCAACCGTGGTCTTAGGCATTTTCACCTAAACAATATAACAACAAAAATAGAATTAATATAAAAACAACTATCATGCATATGTTATATATATATTATAATTATATGCACTATATGTGGAATGAAATTCTACTTCGACACAAAAAAAATATTCAATGAAGTAGTTTCATAATGTTCCTTTTATTTTGATTTTAAACTCGTTTAGAATGTATAATATCAAAGAGTATGATATCATAATTCATTTCGAAATAAGGCTAGATATATATTATATTATATATCTTCCATTTCATAAGAGTTTGACACAACATAAGCTTGTTTAAAAGATTAAAATGCGAATTTTAGTTTTCAAAAATATCATTTTCGAGATAAACCAAACGCTCCCTTAACTAGATAAAAACATCCTAAAACATCAATATATATATATTGATTATATATCTTGATGACGTCTATTGATTCTAGTAGTATTAACAAGTTTTATGAACTAGTTTTAAGTTTCAAATAACTACATATAGTTATAGTTTGTTCATGAACCAAACGCCCATGTTGTCTTCATGAACCATTTTATAACAAATTGAGAAGTATGTTTTGATCGTTTAGAATGTTAAAACAATGTAATGTAGTAAGTTTTAAGTAGTTTTTAAGAGTTATATCAACAATGTGCCTCTTGAAAAATAAAATTTAACAAGGGTTTATGCGCGATTAATGATTTTGACAAAATGATATGTTATACTAAATTTGAGTTGCAATACATCATCCTAATCCTAAGGGAAGCATTTGGTAGTTCAATTTCTAGCTTCTATTACACTTAAATTCGAATTAAAATAAATTTTAATAAAATGCATAATTATTGATTAGACACCAAATCGAATGAAATGTGGTGAAATGCATGTTGGAAAACTTACAAAAGATGTTGTTATATGTTTGGTTGATGTTTGCACCTTGCGAAACAACCCCGGATTGGTGATATGGTGGAAGATTTTGATGGTTTTGGGTGTTTTGGTTCGTACTCAGCAGCAATGGGGAAGAGATGAATGAGCAAATGGAGTGTTTGGGAATGGAAATAAGGTGGAAAATGTATTTGGAAGTGTCAGATGGCTGGTCCCCTTAAACATTAAGGGGACCGCCCTCGATAACAAGCCGGTCCCCTTAATCTTTAAGGGGGCCGCCTTTGAAATTTTTGAAATTTTGCGGAATTAGTTTCTGGAACAAAAATATTTATACGTATATAATTAGATTTATAATATATCAAAAATACGTAAACGTTTATTGGCACGATGATAAAATTCTTAACAATTTTTAATTACCATTTCGATAATTAAAATATACCTTTGACAATTTTGGATAAAATGATCAAAGTGTTAAGTTGATGAAGGTTTTGAGGTGTGTTCGGGAATATGTGAATAAGTGTATATATATATATATATATATATATATATATATATATATATATATATATATATATATATATATATATATATATATATATATATAAGTATAAGTGTGAGTGAAAGATGGGTTGATGGGTGCGGTTTGAAAGATAGTAGCAGAGATAGGATAAAGTCGGCGAGAGGAGTTTGTTTCATCCATAGCGTTCAAGTGCGAAGGCGTTCTTGCATGATAAAAGTCCACTTGACTCATATCCCTTCATCATCATGAGTCTCCTAAAAGAGGACTTAATAGAATAATGCGAGGGGGGAAGGAAAGGGTTCAATAAAGAACAATTTCCTGGAATTCTAGAAAGTCAACTAATGATGTATCTAGGTTATATGCAAGCAATTATATATATATATATATATATATATATATATATATATATATATATATATATATTTAATATATTAGGTATTAAGAGTATATGTAAATATAAGTATATATATGATCGAACAAATAGAGAGAAAAAGGCAAGCTATATCTATGCAAACAATGTAATCAACTAAAGCATATTTATCTAAGCATGGCAATGAGTTATGAAAGAATGGCGTACCCGGTGGTCTTCAAAAAAAAATCTTCAAAATCATCAAGATGATATATAGACTTTGAAAAAGTCTATGTTGAGAGAAACTTCAAGATTGCCTCAAGGAATGTTCATCTAGCCATTTGATCCCCATTGTCTCTTTGGTCCAAAGTTGTTTGGTCCAAACATGTTTAACATTTGACTAGGATGCATGAAATGTAGTAGTATACCCCTAGGATTGTAGCTTTGTTGGTAGTTCCACATTTGATTACTATTGTTGTTATAGTTTTGCCTATTTTGGTTTCTTCTTGGTTGAGGTGTTTTAGACCTAGGATTAGGATTATTTGATTTTCTAGGTGGTGGTGTTTTAGATCTTGTCTTAGATTTAGAAGATCCTACCTCGTTTTTCAAAGACGATTTATAAAAAGCTTTTACTTCTTCATTGTTGGCAAGAGGTATTTTTCTATCATTAATAAGTATATACTTAGGATTAGATTTTAGAGATTTTTGTTCGTTAGGTTCATTTTCGAATTTGACATTTTTAATCTCACTTGTTGAAGCTTCATTTGAGTTAAATCCTAAACCGGTTTTATCTCCGGATGTTCTTTGAATACTTATTATTTTACTAAGTGAGTGACTACTATTTTCAAATTTATTAAGTTTGCGAATTTCTTCCCTAAGTATTTCGTTTTCACTTTTAAGCACTTGACATGATTTACATTCTTCAAAAATTTCTTTACCTTTTTCAAGTTGATGTATTTTAATTTTTAGTTCAAGTACTTCATTTTCCAATTGATTGTTTATGTATTTTAGTGATTTGTTTTTTACCATTACTAGTTGTCCTAATTTGCATAGTCTATTATATTCATTATCTAGATCTTTTTCATCTAATAATAAATTTTCATCACTAAAATATTCGGTTTCGGAACATACCTCATTTGATGTATTCGCCATAAGACACTTTTCTTCTTTTGTCGTTTCTTTCTCATCTTCATCAGTATCACTCCAAGTACCTCCACAAAAGCTCTTTGATTTTGATCTCTTGTCATCATTGGACATTTTCCGATGTGGTGATTTGGATCACCACACTTGAAACATTTTCTTTCAATCTTGTTGTTCTTGTCATCTTTACTCTTTTGAAATGTTTTCTTTTCATCATGCGGTTGTCTTACGAATCTTCCTCGCCTTTTGAAGAATTTCTTGAAATCTCTTACGGCCATGACATATTCTTCGTCATCACTTTCGGAAGATGAGCTATCTTCGATACTAGATTCCTTTCTAGCTTTCAAGGCGATTGACTTGCTTTGCTCTCGTTTTTTTTTTACCATTTCGGAATCCTTCTTAATGATAACTTCGTAAACTTTTAGATTTCCAATTAATTCATCAAGTTGCAATGTTGACAAATTCTTCGATTCTTCAATAGCCGTCACTTTAGCTCGCCATTTTGGATGAAGAGCCCTAAGAAACTTCCTAACAAAATTCTTACTAAAAACATTCTCATCAAGTGCTTTTAAACTTGTGATGATAGTGTTAAGTCTAGCAAAAGCATTATCAATTGATTCCTCTTCCGAAATCGTGAATTGCTCATATTGTTGAACAAGTAGATCTATCTTATTATCTTTGACTTGACTATTACCTTGGTGAGTTATTAGTAAAGAGTTCCAAATTTCTTTTGCGGTTTCACACATAAAGATCCTTTCGTACTCTTTACGTGGTAGCGCATTATAAATAACCATTTTTGCTTCATTATTTTTAGCAAGTTTTCTTTTTAAATCATCATTTTGTTTTTCAAAAGGTACAATTTCATCTTTCTTAGTTTCGGGGTTATTTTAAATAGGTAAAAAATCACCATTAGTAATAACATGCCAAAGATCTAGATCTTTTGACTTCACATAAGTTTCGAATCGATTTTTCCAATATAAAAATCCATCACTTTCAAATAGTGGTGGTCTTTGCATAGATTGCCCTTCTAAATATTTTTCAGATTCCATAGATCGTTACAATTTTTAAAATACAATATATTTTAAAGAACTTGCTAGACGTGGCTCTGATACCAATTGTGGAAAATTAGAAGGGGGTTGAATAGTTTTACGTCCTTTTAAAAGTTTATTACCAAAATATTTTGTAGTTTATTAAAAACTTTCGATTCGATCTCAAGTGAATTCAAATGACAACGAATATAAGCAATTCTAATCAAGTAATGAAAGTATTGAAATGTAATGAAGAAAAGATAGAGTTAGAAAGATCAAACCACAACACGCGAATTTATAGTGGTTCGGCTACAAGGACACCTTCCTTGCCCTACTCCACTCCCCGAGTACCACACTCGAGAATTTTCTTCACTATGTCAACAAACTCCTTATGGTGGAGAAACCTTACACACCTTGGCTTACACGAGTTAACGACACTAAGCCAAATGTCGAGTTCTAATCGTAGCTAGAACCAATCTCACGACTTCTTCAAGGCTTCACACCCTCTTCTATGCACAACTAATTCACAACTACTAAACTACTTTACAACACACCTAGTTTCTACAACAAATTTACACAACACTTTTACAAATATCTACTACAACTACAATATGAAACTAGCTATTCACAACACTACTACAATTAGATGGATGCAAAGGAGTGTTCTTCTTCTTGCACTTGAATGGATGAAGCTTTGGATCACTTAGAAACAAAGACTTATGAATTATATGATCACAGGATTTTTGGATCTAGAAATGGAGGTTGGATCAGAAAGTTTATAGTGCAAAAAGGTGAGAAAAATGTGTGAAATGATCCAATATTTATAAGGCCAGAATTTACTGTTTTGGAGCGTGCTGGTCCCCTTAATTAGGGGCCGGTCCCCTTAATCATTAAGTGGGCCGCCTAGTAAAATTAAGGGGGCCGCCCTCCTGAATGTTGGAAAAGTTTTTCTGGATAAAATTTGCCCTTTCTGGTTGGAAATTTGAAATCATATCTTTGTGGTTTAATATAGCATTACCAAAAATGATTTACAAATATATATAAAATGTTTATATCATTTTATAAGATGTTATGTCTTAAGACAAAATTTCCTTTGATCATGTAATGCATAAGATGCTTAGTTTATGCATACCTTAAGTGATATTAGATGTAGAGGTAAATATTTGTTACCAAATACTTGTGTTTTGTGATTATCAAAACATAGGTTTGTTGACTTAATTTGATTTGTATTTTGTGATTATCAAAACATAGGTTTGTTGAGAGATATTAATAACCTTTTTAAACATTATTTATATCAACAGCATGCCTTCTGAGGGTTCACCTATGATGTTAACAAGTCCAATTGTTTTGGACTTGGTCCAGCTATCCTGAGGCCTGATGTATACATGGAGTGGGGTCTGACATGGGTACCTGAGGTACTTCAAGACTGAGATTTTCAACAGCCTCAGTATGGTTAACTTGAGTTGTGGTAACTTGAACAGTAGGTTCACTGGTGGTAGTCTCATTGGAGACTGGTTGAGTTTCTATGAACTCACTGATGGTGGGTTGAGGTAGGTTGTGTGGATTGATGTAGTAAGAGACATCAGCATCAGCTTGATATTGTGTGGAGAGATTACTTTCAGGATCACATCAGGAGGATATCTTGATGAGTTATCAATACCAATTTCTTTCACAGTGGAATTTGAAAATCTAACAGCTTCAGTACTCTCATCAAAAGTGACATGGAAGGTTTCCTCAGTCTGTTGTCTCCTGGTGTTGAATACCCTAAAGGCTTTTGAGATAAGGGAGTACCCTAGAAAGTATCCATCATCAGCTTTTGCATCAAACTTTCCAAGATGATCCTTATGATTACGGATAAACACAGGAGATCCAAACACATGGAAATATCTGATATCTGTAATCCTTCCTTTAAACAACTCATAGGGAGTTTTGCTATGTCTCTTCACAATAATGGACCTATTTTGTGTATAGCAGGCTGTTTTTACAGCCACAGTCCAAAAATGTTTAGAGAGAGCAGATCCATTAAGCATTGTTCTAGCAGCCTCAATGAGAGTTCAGTTTTTTCTTTCAGCAACTCCATTTTGTTCAGGGGTGTAAGGAGAGGTAAAGTTTTGAGAGATACCCTTCTCATCACAGAAACACTCAAGGTCATTGTTTTTGAATTCAGTTCCATTATCAGTCATGATTTGTTTGACCCTGATGTCATTTTGGTTTTCAATCTTCCTGATGAAGGACATGATTGTTTCAGCAGCTTGACTTTTTTTGGTCAGAAAATATACCCAAGTGTATCTTGAGTATTCATCCACAATGACTAGAGTGTACTTCTCATGATGAATAGCCATTGGACTGATGGGTCCAAAGAGATCCATGTGAAGTAGGTGCAGGCATTTTGTGATAGAGGAATTTTGTTTCGTTTTAAAGGATGCCCTGTGGTGTTTACCTTTTTCACAGGCAGGGCAGGGTTTATCTTTTGAGAACACTAGTGATGGTAAGCCAAGGACTTTGTTTTGTTTGGCCAGGTTGTTTATGTCTTTGAAGTTCAGGTGGGAAAGTCTTTTATGCCAAAGCCAGTTGAGGGTTTTAGTGGCTTTAGCAAAAATACATGTTCCATTCTGAGTGAGTGAGGACATATCCAAGACATAGACATCCTTCCTCCTTGGTGCAATAAGAACTACTTCTTTGTTTGCATTAAAGATAGTACCTTGCTTATCATCAAACTGAACTATGTATTTTGCATCACATAGTTGACTGACACTGATCAAGTTGTATTTAAGACCATTAACAACATAAGCAATTCTAGTAAAAACTATTCCACTACAGTTTACTGAACCATAACCTTCATTGAGACAAGATGAATTATCAGCAAATACCACCTTTGGTCCTGGTTCTTCTACATATTTGTGTAGATATTCCTTTACGCCAGTCATGCTTCTTGAACATCCACTATCAAGATGCCAAATAGGATCTCTGGCATGTCTCTACACAAATGTAAAATGAGTTAGTTTTTCTTAGGACCCACTTTCTGGTGGGCTTGGCTTTAATGGCCTTTTTGAACTGGGATATTGATCCATGATTAGTGGTGGTGTGAATGTTGCTTCCACAGATATTGCACTTGGGTGAAGGGGTAGTTTGTTGAGTTGGTTTAGTATTTCCTCTTCTAGACTGAATAACATGTTCATGTCCTGAACTGTCATGAGTAGGATCTCCACAGATATCACAACATGGATACATCAAACAATCATCAGGGAGATGATCATTGAATCCACAGTGGATGCAAGGTGTGAAAGGTTTAGCTTTCTGCCTTATCTGTTTGGAGCCTGAGGCATAGTTATGAGACTGAGCATTGTGGTAGGATACAGCACTTGATGACACTGTGTAAGATAGATGATCAGAGGTTCTGTGATCATTCTTTTTGCATATCATGCAAAAGAGGATTCTATAACAGTCATCAGTGGTATGTGTTGTATAACTACACAGTTCACATCTCATTTTTGGTTTAGATGTTGCCTTGGATTTGGCAGAACTTGAGGAAGCTGGTTTAATTTCCTTTTCCAAAAGTTGAGTTTTTTTTTTCACATGATTCAATTTTTTCACTCAACTTCCTAACAAGCTCAGCCAACTGATCAAATTTGAAATCAGGGCTGTCAGTGATAACCTCATTTGAGACTGAGTTTGTGTAGTCATTCATTTGTGGTAGAGACTTCAATGAGTGGTCTTTTCAAGATAGTTCTTCCTAAACCAGCTTTCTCTCTTGGAGAGTCTTGAGTATACACCAAGGGTGTTAGCTCAGAGCTAGGTTCAGCTCCCTAAAGAACTTTCAGTGGTGGGAGTGGACTCTATGATATAGGTTCAGACTCATTAATGGACTCAGGGAGACTAGACTCATCAGTGACACCAAGCATATTTTTAATGGCCTGATTTTCAGGTTCCAAAATTTTACCAGTGTTAAAGTTTGGCAGTTCGCTATCAGGGTTGACTCTTTCAATCCAGTCACTGGGTTTTGGTGTCATTTCCTTGTTAAAGGATATGCCAGAAGGCAGAAATGCCTTTTCACCATGATTCTCACTTGAGGACTCAGTGGTTTGATCTTCACTAATAATAGTTTTCTTTTTACTTGGTGTGAGACTCACTGAGTCAAAGACCCTAGGGTTTTTCTGAGTCCACTTATATATCACAGCCTTTTCTTTCTTAAATTCTTCTTGAAGAGCCTAATTTTGTTTTATAAATTCAGTGTTTTGAATTTGAAGTGTGACAACCTCAAGTTTTGCTTGTTTTTAAATTAGTAATTCATCTTGAAACTTATTTAATTCAAAAGTTAATTTGTTGAATTTTGAAAAAAAAATTTGTCTTTGCTCTTCAACGAACTTAAGATCTGCATTTAAGTAGTTTAAAAAGGATTGCCAATCAGCATCATCATCCATAGATAACAAAATGTTTACCTTTTTCATGGTGATGTTGACCCATTCTCCATTTCTAGCATGGCTTTTTCCAACAGCCATCTTGTTGTCATCAGAAAGTGCCATCAGTGCACTGACCCTTACTTTTTCGTTAGAGGAGACATCATCCTCATCCCAATCATAGGCTTCAGCAACAAGCACCTTGTTCTTGCCTTGAGCAGGTTTGGTAGTTGCAGCCTGAGGTACTGAGGGAGTTGTCTCAAGGAGAGCAAGTTTAGCTTTTGTTTTTCTGTATTAACTTCAAAATCTTTTTGAATGTTTGCATTTTGAAAATGTTGAGTGGATTGAAGCATTTTTGGTTGAAACTTGCTAGTTCCTGAGGAAGAGTTACTACCAGAAGGTTTGTATGAAGGATCTGAGGTTGTTTTTGAAAAACAATCTTTAGCAAAGTGACCTTTTTTGCCATAGTTGAAACACTTAGTGGACTCATTAGCCTTAGCTTTTTGAAAATTTAACTTGTTTCTTTTAATAAAACGTTTTGAATTTGCTAAAAGAGCCCTTTCTTGAAATTCAACTTGAAGATCGTTGAGGTACTCTTCACTGGTTCTCATATCAACCTCATCATCAGAATCATCTTGAAAATCCAGCACAACACCATTAGAATAGAAGGCAGTGGATATGGGTGAGACAGTCAGGGCGTTTTTTTGTTTTTTTGAGCTTTTCAGGGTATCGCCTTGCGATTAAGTTGTCTTCATCGACAAATTTTCAATATATTTGAGGTAGCTCAAGATTCTGAATGTGATTAGCATTCCTGAGACCCTGAGAGAAGTTTAACCACTTCTCAGGGAGACTGTTGACAAATCCAACGTTGATCTCATGCTTAGACAATACTACACCATCATTTGAGAGCTCATTGAGCAAGGTTTTGTATCGGGTATATGTCTGAGAGAGACTTTCAGATTCTTTTGCCCTGAAAGTGTTATACTCAAGTTTCAGGTCCATGATCATGTTTTCCTTGGTATCTGAGGGACCTTCAAAGCTATGAACCAAGTCAAGCCAGGTTTGTTTGGCTGTAGGACAGTTAATGACTGATTCCATTGTATCGTCAGGGAGATACGACATAATGATGCTTTTCAGGTATTGGTCCTGATTGACCACCCTCCTCTCATCAGGAGTCCATTGCGCTTCAGGTTTGGGTAAACCTTGAGCAGTCGTTGGGACAAAGGGACCTTCATTGAGACACTTGATGTAGCATGGTCCCATACCAGTCAAATAGCAAAGCATACGCTTTTTTCATTTGCTAAATTTTCCAGCTTTTAGTCTAGGAGCGACAGCTGAATAGCTACCTCCCCTTTTGTCAACTAGCTGGGGTACATCGCTATCAGCCATGGTGGGATCTTTTGTTTTTAAAAACTGAGCACTCTTTTTGTATGAAAAATTTTGAAAGTTTTACAAATCAGAGGCTCTGATCCCACTTGTTGGACCCTTTTACTTGGTTAAGGTTAACTACAAAGTTAATCTAACCAAGTTCCATGGTATATCAAAGTATTGATTAATTATAAAAGTAAATAAACGTAAAAGATAAGACACAAAGTTTTTCAACGTTTAATTCTTTATTAGAAATTAATCAAAAGAATTATACCCAAGTGTTTGCGGAACAACACTTGGGATTGAAATGATAAGTATGGTGTACTCCTCACTAAACCCAAACTAAGTTTGAGTGACAACTAAGATCCTGCTGAGCAATCTCAGGGATTGTGTTGTTCTTTGGAGAGAGTAAATATTTGGTTTGTGAATGTCTAACCATTAAGTACACAAACATAATCTTTACCTCTCTCACTTATTCTCTATTTACACACAAGTAATTTCTAACACTCACATAATGGACAAAGACTACAAGACAATATTACATCCTCCTATATTGGACAAAATAAAAAAGGTATTTTCTCCCTGTTACAATTGGATATAAGTAGTAAAGGACAAGGATGCTTTCTGATCTTCAGTGTTTACACAAGTCTTTGTATTATACTCATTCAGGGAAAGTTGACCTTTGCATGATAAGGACCATCCCTTATCCATTCAAACTTATCCCGCCTAATCCCGCCTTTACTTTAGTCTTCTTCTCTTCAGTCTTTGTTCACTCAGTGATCTTAGTTGGTGAGGAGTCATGGAACTCAATGAGTTATTGTCATCCCTCACTGAGTCCATCATCCTCTTCTTTGGCTCAGGTATCATTCACTGAGAACCGCCTCACTGAATGGTGAACCTTTCTTCATAGATTCGCCCTGAGCATCTTGAGGATGACTCACTGAACAACTATGCATTCAGTGACTTGTATGGTGTTCTCGATTATGAAACACTTAGGATATTTATGTTCAAATCCTAGATTAAGGAGTTTGGGTTTTAACAGACCCAACAAGAAGAAGTATTACAACTTTTTGTGACCTCCACATCCAAGTTGTTAGAGCAACATCCATTATATCTATTTCTTTGTGTAACTAGTTGTGAATACTTGATAGAAGATATATTAGCAAGGTGTGTAGATAGAGAGAGTGTGTAGTAGATAGTTGAGAAGTAGAGAAGTTGGGAAGTAGATAGTTGTGAAGAAGATTGTTGTGAAGTAGATAGTTTTGAAGATAGATAGGTGTGAAGAAGTTGTGTAGAAGGTGTGAATAAGTTGTGACGAAGTTGTGGTTTGTATATTGGTGTGTAAGGTTTTCTCCACCATAAGGGAGCTTGTTGACATAGTGAAAAAAAATCTCGAGTAGGTGACTCGGGGAGTGGAGTAGGGTAATGAAGGTGTCGTTGTAGCCGAACCACTATAAATGCTTTGTCTCGCGGTTTCATCTTTCCATCTCTTACTTATTATCTTGCTTATATCGTTATTACTTTCGTAGACGTAGACGTGTGTATATATATATACATACATATATATATATATATATATATATATATGTATATATATACATATATATATATATATATATATATATATATATATATATATATATATATATATATATATATATATATATAGTTGCTCATATAGTGCTAGTGTTGATTTTACTTAAAGATCAAACAAAAGTTTCATTCACAAAACAAAGTATTTACAATCAAACTAAAAAGATAACATACATATAATTGATCATTTCGATCAAGTATAGTTTTCATACAACATATAATTAAGGATTACATAATAAACGTTTACTTACTTATCTCTCGTATATAGCTATAATTGTTTATATTATGCATGTGTTGATTTCACATACTTAGCTTACATTATTATTATTGTTCATACTTAGATATAGTTGTTCATAGTATTCAAGATTTGAGTTCACATAAGATCGAATCAAAGTTTTAAAAGTAAACAAGGTTTTAAAACTAAACTAAGTTTTCATAATAAAAGCAAAAAGACGTAAAACTATTCAACCCCCTTTCTAGTTTTCCACAAACACTAATAATCAATAAAGATAAATAAAGAGATAGAGATGGAAAGATCAAACCGAGACAAGTGAGTTATAGTGGTTCGGTCACGAAGCTCTTCTTCGCCCTACTCCACTCCCCGAGTATCCAAATCGAGAGTTATAAGCACTATGTCAACAACCTCCCTTCAGGCGGAGAAAACCGTACAACGTCGCTTACGTTATTTTCCGACACTAAGCTAGATGTCAAGTACTGATCATAGCTAGTACCAATCTACCACGATCCACACGATCCAAACTTTTCACACGATCTACCTGATCCTACACTTTCACACGATCAACACGATCCTTAAACAAATCTACACAATCCTCACAATTCAAAACTCAATCTACCTTGATCCACTTGATCAACACACACACTCACTAGCTACAAGAGATCTCAAAGATCTCAACACGATCACAATGATCAACACAAGATAGCAAATACAAGATTACAACACTTGATGTATATCAAGATACAATCAGGCAAACAATAGGTAATGTAAGTGGACTACTCAATGACTCTAACACTTCGTGTCTTCTTAACACCTTGTGTTCTTCTCTTGACTAGTAGAGGAATGTAGGTGATATTTGGTGGGCTGAAAGAATCATTCTTTTAACAAAAGAAAACTAACTAATGATCTAATAAGTATATCTAGAAAAGAAGGATGGAATGCAGAAAGTTTTGCGTGAAAAAGGATAGTAAAAAACTGAGAAGTGAGGTGGTATTTATAGGAGTTGAAAATTTGACCGTTACAGGAGGACGATGCCACTAAATAGCACACGGTACCACTAAACTTAGTGGTATCGTAGTACTGTGCCAGAAAAAAATGCTCCCTTTTTTGTTTTTAGTGGTGAAAGTTTATTTGGGGAAGTTTGGAGCTAATTAGGGGGGGGGGGGGGGGGGAATAGATATTAACCATTTTTTGAAATTATTTTCCCAAATAAAAATTTTCTTTAAAATTCAAAAATAATATGTAGAATGTATTTTTTAAAAGAATGTTTTGTCACCTCACAATTTTAGAGTTGAAAACACAAATTCACTTCTTAGATCATTTGTCAAGTAATCACTTTGTTTGTTCATACCTAGAATGATTTGCGTAGAAATCGGATATTTCGATTAAAAACGTGTTTACGTTAATTTTGACATTATTAAAACATAGAGGTGTCGAAAGATGGGAATAACATTTTTAGACATTATTTGCATAAACAAAGCTTAGATAGATTATGATGCTGAAATTGCACAAAAGCTCATGAAGATGAAATTGCACAAATCACACAAGCTACAAGATCCACATGGTCTACACTCGATCTACCCGATCTACTCACGATCTACCCGATCCTTACTAATCACACAATCAACACAATGTACACAATCTACCCGATCTAAAATTGATCAACTTGATCAACACACACGTTCACTAGCTACAAGAGATCTCCAAGATCACAATGATCCACACTCACAAGACTAAACAAAAGATAACGACTACTTGATATATCAAGATACAACAAGCTTACAACAAGTAATTCAAGTGCACTACTCAATGACTCTAACACTTTGTATCTTCTTGATACCTTGTGTTCTTCTTTTGGACTAGAAGAGGAATGAAGGTGATCACTTGAATGGATGATTGGATCACTTTAAAACAAAATAAGACTCTCTAAATGATCAAAGAAAGTGATCTAAATAAGAAGGGATTAGACCAGAGAAAATTGACTGGAAAAATCAAGTAGGAAGTGTAAAATGGTCCACTATTTATAGGCAAAGAGAAAAATAGCCGTTACATAGGGACAGTACCACTAATTGTCACACGGTACCACTAAATTTAGTGGTACCTTCAGTACTTTAGTGGTACCATGGGGGACATAAACGCTCCTCCTTTTGTTTTTAGTGGGGAAGGTGTATTTGTGCATATTTTGAGCTATTTTTGGGGGAAAAATAGCTGTTGGGATTTTTTAAACTAATTTTTCAAAATAAAACATTTCTTTGTATTCAAAAAGAATTTGTAGAATGTATTTTTGACAAAATGTTTTGTCACATTAAAAATGTGAAGTTTATAAAAATATAATCCTTTGATCATTTGTCAAGTAGTAGATTTGTTTGTCCATACCTTGAATGATTTATGTCAGGATGGAAATCTACGACTTTGTTGAAGCATACTTGAGATGTCGAGAGGTGTTGATGTAAGTATGCATTGATGATTTATGTTTACATATAACTTGCGCATTTTACGTTATGCATTACAAGTTACATGTTTGTCATTATTAAAACCGAAGAAACCGTTTAGTTTAAGTATCGTAATATTTGCACTAACATGTTGATCCCATTCAAGCCAAACATCCAATTCTAGAATGGGAAATCTACTCAGATAAGTTTGGAAAAGGATGGAAAATACTAAGAGTTGGTGGAGTCTATGTTGTATATAAGAGTTTTGCAGATCTGGTGGAATCACTTGATAAAGAAGATTTGGATACACTTTGGAATTTAGCCAAAGAAAGATTTAAGACAACTATGCAGAAGTGGTCAAAGACAAAGAACTCTGGGTTGAGGTGTAGAGGTTGTATGAACCAAATCCTAATGGCAGGTATTGGAAGATTGAAGCTCACAATCTTGCATTTTGGAAGTTATATGAGTCAAGTGGAGTGTACCAGGTTTCTACAAAATCAGGAAAGGATCTCTTCATGATAGCTGGGAAGGAGTATCCTTTGAATGCTTGCATACTCACAATGATGTTGTCAATAAAGCTCACAGTTGAAGAAGCTAATGAGATGGCTAGGATTTTGCTTCTTCAAATCATGGATCAGTGTGAGAGAAAGATGAAAGCTGCAAGACTAAAGAAGCAGTAAGGTGTTTGGAAGAATCCCCCCACATTAGAAGTTGAAGTTTAATTGAAGAAACTTGTGAATTTGCAGTGGAATCACAATTTTAGGGGAGGATTGTTGGGAACTAAACCAACAGTTAGTACTGCCAGTACAAATACTTAATACTGTTTATGTTCTAAATACGTTTAATATGATAAGTATAGAATAGATTTGGTGTATATCTTATTTAGTTAGAATTATATGAAGGTCATGCACAATATACTTATCTTGTAGAGGACTCCTTGTGACTATAAAAGGAGGTCCTAGGTTAGGTTTACATATACGTATCTTTTGAGAAAGCTTCAAGGCTGTAACCCTAGTGATGGTCTAGATCACTCGTATTATTCTCAATAATATTGAAGCTATTCGTTTGGTTAATCTCATTGTTCTTATACACTCATCACTATTTCATATATACAAATCTTTTAAGTGTTTACTAGTAAATTCCGCATGCTACTTTACATATACTCAAAGTATCTCTAACACAAGGCTGTGTTTAGATCCAATCCTTATTCGTTTACATCCATTTTTACATGTTTTAATACGTTTTTCTTACTTTTTCGTACATTTTAAACCGTTTTATTATGTTTTCGTATGTTTTTATACTTTTTCATATGGACGTAAATATATAAAAACTGACGAAAACATATAAAAACGGATGTAAGCATATAAAGACGGACCAAAACGTATAAAAATGGACGAAAACGTATAAAAGCGGATGTAAACGTATAAAAACGGACGAAATCGTATAGAAATGTAAGAAAACAAGTTATCCTTGAAGGACCGTTTCAGTGGCCTGTTAACTATGTTGGCGGTGACCTATCTGCTGATCCTCCAGTAGCTCCAACTGCTGTGCTAGTACCTGAGTCTTCACTTACTTTTGAACAACACCACCATCGTGAAGCAGATGAGTATGCTATGTCTTACATACTTCACGGAATACCAAACATCATATTTAGAAGTGTTGATGCTCAGACAACTGCAAAAGCTATGTGGGAACACGTCCATCTACTTATGCAAGGCACACAACTGAACAAGGAAGACATGGAATCTAAACTTTACTTGGAATACACTAATATCATGATCGAACCAGGGGAATCACTTGAATCTTACTTTCATCGTTTCACCAATGTCGTCAACGATTTAGAGAGACATGAAGTACACCTTCCAAGGATCGCTGTCAATACAAAGTTTGTTAGTAGTCTGGGTTCTGAGTGGCAAAAGTATGTGACATTTATGAGACAAGCTAAGAATCTTCATAGAGATCCATATGCTTTGTTGTACGACTATCTCAAGCACTATGAGTCTGAAGTTGGAAAAGATAGAGCCGCACGAGGAGGATATACACCACCACCTACTTCTAATCCTCTAGCACTCGTTGCTCAATCTCTTGCTCCGATGTCTAATCAAGCTTATGATCAGGATCAGAATTATCTCAGTTACCAACAACCTGCTACTTCACAAAAAATGGTCCCATATGAATCATCCTCGCAACACGCTTCTCCTCAACCTCCTCCAATTGAAGATGATGATGATGACGTCAATACGTTGAATCAAGGACTTGCTCTTGTTGCTCGTGCTTTTAGCAAATTCTCTAACAAAACCAACAACCATCTTCGTTCTTCATCAAATTCAAGAAATCAAGCTATCATTCAAGATGGTCGAGTTGAGATTCAGAATCGTAATCCTGGACGTTCAGGCTCAGGAGGGTATACTAGAAATTCTGGGTATGGACAAAGATTCAACAACAATGGGGGATTCAGAAACAATTCAGGTGCTCCTCAGAGAAGTAATGACAATGTGGCTAATAGCAATACAGTATCTGGGAATGCGATATGGTGCTACAACAGCAACGAAAAAGGTCTTATTGCAACAGCATGTCCTAAACCGAGAACCCGCGGCAGTCAGTTTCACAAGCAGGCATTACTTATGGCTCTCAAAGATGAAAAGGAAGGAACTTTCAATGCTCAAGAGAATAGTTTCTTTGCTAATGCTTACAACGATGATGATATGGAAGATCTTGAAGCCAATGCAGCTGTGATGCTTATGGCCAACATGCAGGAACATCAGTTGAATGATTCAGGCCCAGTGTTCACCACTGATGGTTTGTCTCAGGTAAATGACATAACTACATGCTCCATAGAATTTAATGCATCACCCTCTGCTTCTGAATCAGATCAGGCGCAAGTTGTTCCATCTGAACCATTTTTATCTTCTCAAGAGGATGAACAATTAGACACAGTTGTTATTTTTTATGATCACACTGTCGTTTGATTTGATGATCCTATTGAGCAAGACAAAAATGACTATATTGAACAACATGAACCTTCTTCTGATCCAGATCCTGACTGTACTGTTATGGCCAAACAACCTTAAGAACAACTAAAGTTTTGAAAGAAACTAATGCCGAGTTGAAAAGGGACATTGAATGTTATAAAATACAACTTTCAAATTTTCAAAATGCAGTTCATCGTGAAAAATTCTTTGAAAAGTCATTTCAGGAATCATATGTCAAAGAAAAAAATCTTCAAAAGCAAATATATGACATAATTGAGTCAAACGGTAAATTGGTTTCCAAACTGGAAAATGAAAAACATGATCTTCAAAAACAAGTTGTACAACTTCAAAAGGTACTTTCAAAAACACAAACAGAAGTGACAACTTGCAAACAGGAATTTTATGAACATAAAGTGCAAAAATGAGAAAAAGAAAATACTTTAATTGAAGAAAATCTCGCTCTCGAACGTCAAATTAAAGCTTTTCAAAATATCGTTTATAAACATGGAGAATCTGTAACAACAATTCAAAAGTTTACTTTAAAACCAAGACAAGATAAAGGTTTTGCCCTTGGCGATTACAGATCCACTTTTCTTCGCACTGCATTCAAAACAATTCCTAAGCTTTACAGTATGGACCAATTGATGGATAATAATGTTGTGCGTGTTATTGTACATAATATTGAGGAAGAATACGAACTTGAAGAAAATAGTCGATCAAAAATGAATCAAGTTGAATATTGCAAACCATATGATTACTCAAAAGCTCCTCACATTTCAAAATCTTTTGTTCCGTCAAGAGAAATACCTGAGAAATCATGGTATGTTACTGAGTCTTATGTTTCATCTTCCGATGGAGCTCCTGTCAAACCCGTGGCACAAGTAAATGGTCCACTGCCATCTTCTGGTACTGTGACACCTTTACCAATACGTTGCAAAGTTTTAGACTATTTTCATCATGAAAGGCATCCATAATTTGGAAAACGTAATTGAACATCATTCGCAAATAAAAATTGCTACTTTTCAATCAGCTTACGAACGGGAAAAGCCAGACATTTTTCAAAAACAAATTCTGCCTTTAGTTCAAAATTTGCGGTATTGTGCTACTCGTTGGGAACAAGAACTCCAAAAAGAAGTTAAAGATATGAAAGATATTTTCGCTCTTAATGAAAATGCAATTTTGGTTCAACAACAAAAAAACCGATTTTTGAAAACGGATTCTGATCGACTCTTGAAAAAACTTCTCCATGCTGATATTTATACTCTCATCATGAATGATCTCTATTATTCTAGCAATGTTGCGGTATTTGACGATTACTGTGCTGATATTGATTTGCTGAAGTCTAAAGCTGAAACATGGAAACATAAATATGAAACATTGCGTCAAAACAGTGATGATGTGATAAAACTTTATGTACTCTGGCGTCTTTTTCAAACGAAATTTGTCAACTCAAACAAAAGCTTGATTGGTGTCAAGCTCAAAGTATTGAAACCGAATTGCAACTACGAAGTAAAAATGCTTTTCTCAAAGACAAATGTCTTCAATATGAAAATGAAATTGCGGAGTTAAAAATTGAAAACGCCGAATGGCAACAAAACCGCGATGACATTCGTTATTGCAATGGTTTACTTGAGTCTGATATTCAGGTCAAAAATCACATCATCATTGATTTGAAAGAAAAAATTAAGCTCTACTTCAAAAAGGAAAGTTTATTGACACCACAGTGATAGCACCAGGAATGTTTCAAATAGACTGAACAAATAAGGGTAATCATGCTAAGAGTTCTAATGTTAGTTCTTCTACTTCCACAGGACTAGTTTCCCCTAAAAGCGTTAGCAGCCCAAAGCCAAAAAGCGTTACGAAGACTAAAAAGACTAGGCTCTCGCTACGTAGAAGAGAAACACTAGAAGCGCAAGAAGTAGAAGCTCACCTTAGGAACTTGAATAAAACTCATGTTGCATCTGATTTAGATTCTAATCTGGGAAATTGTAATCCAAATCTTAATGTAACGAATGCTGAACCTTCAAATGTTTTGAATATTAATGCATCTTGTGTGTTTTGTCGTCAAAGTGTGTTATCTAGTGATCATACCAAATGTGTAGCTAATAATCTCTTACATCGTAAAAAGAAACGTAGATCCGACTTTCCTCCTAGGCCCACTAATGCCTCTAAGTCTACCTTAGGAAAAACGCCAACTACCGTTTCAAATGATGTTGTAGTCAACCCAAGGGCAGAAATCAACAAATCTAGGAAAACGCCAAAAGCTAGTGCATTCACTAAAAACAAAGCAAAAGCTAGTTGGAATTGGCAACGTTGGTTACAATACAAACCAAATTTTAAATGGATTCCTAAATTGTTAAATACTTGTGTTTCTAACCAACAGGAACCCACTATTTTTTCGGGTTCCACCCTTACTTCTGTTCCATCTCTGTCGTCTTCTTTTGATGCAGGTGGTTCAGATCGTTTGGATTGTTGATAGCGGTTGCACCCGACATATGACAGGCAATCTCAAACCGTTAACTAACTTTGTCTCAAAATTTATTGGAATTGTCAGATTCGGGAATGATCAATACGCTTTAATCATGGGTTACGGAGACTACGTGAATGGGAATATTGAAATTAGCAGAGTTTAGTATGTTGAAGGCTTGGGTCACAACCTCTTTTCAGTCGGTCAATTTTGTGATGGGGATTTAGAAGTAGCATTTCGAGAGAAAACTTGTTTTGTTCGTGATTTACAAGGAATTGATTTGATGTCAGGAAAACGTGGCACTAACCTTTACACAATTTCAATGTCTGAAATGATCGCTTCATCTCCTATCTGTCTTCTATCCAAAGCTGAAACGACTAAATCATGGTTGTGGCACAAACGCCTTTCTTACTTGAATTTCAAAACGATGACTGATCTCGCTCGTCACAAATTAGTTGAAGGCTTTCCAAGATTCCGTTATGCCAAAGATCACCTATGTCCAGCCTGTAAATAAGGAAAAAGTACCCGTGCTCATTTTCCCTCAAAACCTGAACACAGTACTAATCATGTTTTACAAAGGCTTCATATGGATTTATGTGGTCTGATGCGTGTTCAAACAATCAAAGGTAAACGCTACATTTTAGTAATTGTTGATGATTACTCTCGCTGGACTTGGGTTCATTTTCTTTGAAGTAAAGATCAAGCTCCTCCAATGATCATCACCTTTCTCACCAAAATACAAGTTCAGCTACGCAACACAGCCAGAATTGTTCGAACTGACAATGGCACAAAATTTAAAAATCAGACTCTAAGGTCGTATTTTGAGAAAGTGGGAATTGAACATCAAACATCCATTCCACGCACACCCGAACAAAATGGAGTAGTCGAAAGACGCAACAGAACGTTAGTGGAAGCTGCTCAAGCGATGTTAATCAATGCTCAATTACCGGATTACTTATGGGCGGAAGCTGTTTCAACCGCTTGCTACACTCAGATTGTTCACAAAAAAAACCGCACATCAGTTACTTTCATGTATTTGGAGCTCTATGTTACCCAGTCCATGATCGTGATGATCTAGGTAAACTTAAAGCAAAGGCTGACATTGGAATATTTATAGGATACTGTGAAATTCAAAAGGCTTTCGGATATGGAATCGTCGTACTCGGGAAATTCAAGAAACTATTCATGCTAATTTCGATGAACTCACTCCTGTGGCTTCTGAGCAAAACAACTTAAGACCCGCAACCAACCGTCTAACCTTTCCGGTATCTTCGACTGAACCGTTGTCACTTTCTCGTTAAGAAGTGGAAACCTTGTTTGCTCCATTGTTTGATGATACGCCCGTTAACCGTCCCCACACCAAATTCCGTTGCACATCTTGATCAACATCAAGTACCTGATACACCTCAACAAACAACAACTACTGTTGGAAGAGACGGTCCTCCAGTCATATCACCTACAACAACAGAACAAACCAGAACCAACTCACGACAATTAGCTGGAGATTCCATACCTCTATCAGTTCCACAACCCGCAGAGCATGACCCAGAACCATTCATTAACCCATTTGCAAATGCTCAACCTATCCCCGAGATACTTATCAACTTCATCCCTCGACACACAAATGGACCAGAGATCACCCCTTAGTTCAAATTATTGGCCATCCAGATGCACCAATTATGACAAGACAACGCCTTCACACAGACGTTGAAACTTGCATTTATACACTCACATTTTTTGAAACCGTGCCTAAAAACGTCAAAGAAGCTATGACTTATGAAAGCTGGATTGAGTCTATGCAAGAAGAATTCGAATCCTTTCAAAGATTAGAAGTCTGGGAAATGGTTGAAAAACCAGAAGGTATTATTGTCATTGGATTAAAATGGATCTGGAAAAACAAACTGGATGCAGAAGGCACTGTCATACGTAACAAATCATGCTTGGTAGCAAAAGGATACTCCCAAGAAGAAGGAATCGATTTTGAAGAATCATTTGCTCTAGTAGCTAGACTTGAAGCTATACGGATATTCTTAGCATTTGCTGCTCATCGTAATATGATTGTTAACCAAATGGACATGAAAACGGCTTTTCTGAACGGTCAACTCCGTGAAGTGGTTTATGTCAGTCAACCTGAAGGATTCGTTGATCCAGAACGTCCCAATCATGTCTACAAGCTTAAGAAGTCTCTCTACGGTCTCAAGCAAGCCCCCAGGGCGTGGTATGATAAGCTTTCTAAATTCCTGTTGGATAATAAGTTTACACTAGGCTCGGTGGACCCTACACTGTTTACAAAAACATACGGGATGGACTTACTAATCGTTCAAATTTATGTCGATGACATTATTTTTGCTTCAACCAACAAAATTTACTCAATGGATTTTGCAAAATTAATGACAGATAATTTCGAAATGTCCATGATGGGTGAACTTACGTTCTTTCTTAGACTACAAGTTCATCAATCACCCCGTGGAATTTTTCTAAATCAGTCCAAATACGCTCTTGAGATTTTAAAGAAACATGGAATGCAAATCTGTGACACAATGAATACACCTATGGCCAATTCCACAAAACTAGATGCTGATATACATGGGACTCCTGTTGACCCTACCAAATACCGAAGTATTATTGGGTCCCTCATGTATCTCACATCTAGTAGACCTGACATTGTATTTGCTGTCTATATGTGTTCTCGATATCAGTCTAAACCAACTGAGAAACACCTCAATGTGGCTAAAAGAATCCTTCGATACATAAAGGGAACCATCCATTTGGGGATCTGGTATCCGAAGGATTCTGGTTTTGAACTAATAGCTTTTTCAGACGCTGACCATGCAGGATGCTTAGACACGCGTAAAAGTACATCAGGTGGCTTATAGTTTCTTGGAGATAAACTTGTATCTTGGCAATCAAAGAAGCAGGACTGCACTTCACTGTCATCTACAGAATCTGAATACGTAGCTATGTATGCTTGTTGTGCTCAAGTCATTTGGATGAGATCATAACTTAAAGACTATGGCTACCTATTCAATAAGATTCCGATCTACTGCGATTCCAAAAGTGCCATTGCAATCTCCTGCAACACAGTTTATCACTGCAAATCCAAACACATCGATCTCCGATATCATTTCATCAAGGAGCATGTCGAGAAGGGTACAGTTGAATTATATTTTGTGGGTACTGAGTACCAATTGGCGGACTTACTTACAAAACCCTTAGCTCCATCAAGGTTTGCAAGTTTAGTTCACCAAATTGGTATGCGATGTTTGACACCAGTGGATCTCGAAAAGTTTCTAAAACAAAAGTAAAATGTCAAACATCAACACTTACACTATCTTTGTAAAATAATTTTTTCTTAAAAAAAATAAATAAATAAATAAAATAAAATAAAAAATACCGCAAGTCTATCACTTTCTTTCAACACCTTGTTATTTTACAAGTGTTGAGGTGGAGACACGCTCACATTTTTCTCATAGTTTTCAAAAATGGTATACTTGCATATTACCTTTAGATGCGTTGTTTCGAGATTTTATAGATATCTCATATCATGTTTCCTTTTCTCAAAATGGTGTCGTAAGGTAGTATATCTTTGATATTCTAAAATGCATCTAACTTAAGGACTTATTATACATTAGTTGTAGTTAAGGGACCATAAGTGTCATGATTCAAAAGTCTAAAATATTAAAACAAAACAAACACCCGTTTTTTCTAAATTCTCAAAAAATATCAAACCTTAAACCCTCCTTTTGAAATCCACGGCTAAGATTCAAACAAAAAATCCGTGTAACCAATCTTCAAACCGTAAGTTTCTACGTAATCTTTAGACGATGTCTAACAATGGTTTTCATTTTATCGTAAAACTAACGGTTAGATTCCATGATATTTCGTTTTGAAAAACTAGGGTTTATAAGATTTCAGAATTTACTAAAACGTGTTTGGGGGGTTGAATTTTGATAGGGGTTTTGTTACATTACATGTTTCTAACCTTTCTATGTAATTTAATCTTACTTTCCTTCATGTTTTTGTTAAATTCGAAATCTAGGGTTTAGGTCGATTTGGGTTTTGTGGTTTTGTTGTTTGTTTTAGTGTTTTTATTGGTGGCATATGTTGCTATGTGTGTAAGAATCATTGTTGTGCCTTTTAATTTGAACCATATCAATGTGTGCATGATTCTCGATGAGTAGGGTTTCTCGTTCATAATGGGTATCTCTCGTTCTGTGTTTAAATGAGTTGTTAGTCGTGCCTAAATGCTTCACGTTCATGTTTTTGAAACACTAAAACCTGTTATCTTCAGTGGACTTACGTTTTAGAAGTTTATCGAAAACATGTACTTGCCTCACTTCGAAATCATTGAATAAGTGTGTATGCCATGATTCTAATTGTTGCATGTCATCCTTTAAAACATGTTTCATCACTTGGAATTCATATTCTCACAAAGAAACGTACGTTGGCATAATTTCGATATTCTTGTGTAAGAATTTTCGAGAAAACATTATCGCAATCACCAGACATAGTGAAAACTTTCGAAAACACAGTTTTTTCGAGAAATTTCAAAGTGTTGTATATTTTCGAAAATACCCACTTTGTCATTTTCACAAAAATATATTTATTGTGTTTGCGAAACTTTTTCATCTTTGATCAAATTTTCGAGATCACCATTTAAGTCAATATTTTCACAATCACTCATAATGTGTATTCTCGAAAAATACTTCAATTGGCCTGTTCTCGATAAATTTTTTATCGAAAACACACTTTGAAATATTTTCGAAAATACCCACTATGCATGTTTGTGAAAATATTCCTTACTTATCTGTTTTTATCGAAAACACACTTGTGACTTGTTTTTGCGAATATGCAATGTACTTATGTGTTTGCGATAAATTTGGCTTTATGTACCATTTCGAGAACATTGTAAACTTTGTAATCTCGAAAACATGTATATGATGATTATGATCTCTAATTGATGTATAATGTGATGTTATTTGTGATGATTCTTTGTGCATTTGCAATCACATAAGTGCTTCATAATTCCAATATATTATCTAAGTATACGTCACTTATCACTATACATGTAATAATCAAACCATCCGTGCTTACATGATTCTAAATGCTTATCTATGATCAACATTGCAACCGTGCTAACAAGTAACAAATCTGGATGTTTGGATTATGATAATGCTTTTCAGATTAACATTGCTGAACACAACGAGAATGTCCCTGAACAAACTCTTCCACTACTCGCCATGGATGACATCACTCCCGCTGACTACAACGTTAAGATTGGCAACAACAATCCTCGAGTTGACTTCGACAAATTGAGAATCCCTGAGAACTCATGCAGGATTGTCAAAGATATTCTCCTTGCACATCCATGCAAGCATCTGCTCAACAGATCTACTTTAGTTCCTGTGTTTTACCTTCATCAGTTCTGGCTTACGGCTAAGGCTAACTTATATGATGAGTCTTTTACTATTACGCTGGATCGACAAGTCTACACTGTAGATCACGATGTCCTTCGTACAGTCTTCCTCCTGCCTCAACCTGACAATGAATTTGCTCCAATACAGCCTGAACTTGATCTCCTTGATTTCTTCATTGAACTAGGATACGATGTTGATGATGACTTACCTCTAATTAAACATTCCATATTCAATGCAAAGAATATACCTCAGCCCTGGAGAACATTCTCTCTGTTAGTTGTAAGATCTATATCAGGAAGAAAAAGTGGTCACAAAAATCCCAGACTTGAGCATTTACAAGCATTTTGGGGAATGGTGACATTGACACCTATTGACTTTGCAGTTCCAATCATGAACGATATAGTCTACAGCATCCAAACTGGACGTGAAAAGACTATGATCCCGTTTACAAGATTCCCTAAGCTTCTTATTGAATATTTCTACAAAGACACACCAGAATTTATCAAAAGGATGGGAGACCCTAATGAGCCTAAACACCTCTTCGAGGACGACTTCACCACCTCTTTTATCAAAACGACCACTTCCTCTATCAAGCTAAAAGGAATGAGGCTTCCCGAATACCTTCTTGATGACAACATCAAGAAAAGTTTGAACTAGAAATTCTACGATGATGCTTACAACGGGATACAGGAAGAAGCTACTATACAGACTCGTAGCAAAGGAAGTGTGAAATCTGGGAGTACTACAAGCACCACTGGCTCACCTCAGACTAAGTCAAAGCCTACTCCCAAGATCAAACCGTCTGCCAAAACCAAAACTTCCACCAAACCTAAACCTGCACCCAAAATTAAGCCTGCAACCAAGCCAAAGAAGAAGGTAACACCTAAGTTCGCTCTTCAAGATGCACCTACACCACCACCCTCTGAAAGCGACTCTGAGTTCGACATAGAATCTGAAGAAGAAGAGCAAGACTTTGAACGAAGAGTTAGAGTACCAGAAGAAGCATTTCCTGCTACGGAGATTGCTATACAACAATGTCTTGAAACTTTTGAAGCAGAGTCTAGAAAGAGAAAAGGGATCACGATTAATGAACCAAATGATGATGAAGAAGATGAACCAATCATTGAACAATTGGTCGACAAACGCAAATTGAAAAGTATCATTGTCGACACACGAGCTGAAGAAAAGCAATTTCTCAAAGAACAGAGGGAAGCAGCACTCCTCAGTCGACTTCAGTCTCAACATTCAACACCACCACCTGTCGATCAATCAGAACATGAAGGAGCTACAAGCAGCATGATTCCTCCCATTGTGTCCACAACTTTAGAACCAGCTTCACAACCTAATGACGAAGTTAAAGACACAGATGATACAGGAGACATCACCATGACTGAGACTGCTAATGTAGAAGAGAATGTGGGCGAACAGGAGAACGTTGCTACGGATCTGGAATATGACCAATTCACTACTCCAGAGTTTCTTGCACAGGAAGCAGAGGAACGCAAAAGAAAAGAAAATGAAGAAAAGGACGCTTTCACCACCAACATATTTCTTCAATCATCTTCACAATCAAAACAGACTTCTTCAGTGCAACCTCCACCTCCTCAATACTCTCCACCAAAGGATCCGACTCCTCCAGCTTCTTCTTCAAGCTCTCACAACGAGTCATCATCTGAATCATCACTTGAGCATTCATCTCCTACACCTTCTGAAACCGCATCAAAGCAACAATCAATCAATGAACCGACTAAACTAGTTGATCTTTAGGAGCAAGTCAACACTCTCACAACCATGGTCACCGGTCTTGTTAAGCAAGTTGAAGAATTTCAAGAGTCAAAACAGCAGATCAATAAGTTCATGAAAGCCGACTTGTCAAGAATGATCAAGACTTTTACACTAGATTATCTTACTGACAATCTGGTTGAATTTGTCACTCCTGAAGTTGCAAACCTCATTGAACCAATCAGGGACAACTTGGATCATAGAATTAGAAGTGTTGTTAAGAAAGTGTTATCAACCACACCATTCACGCTTCACACTGCAAAAGCTTCTACTCCAACTCCAACCATTCCTGAACTATGTTTCGATGACCTGCTTGCTCAACTCTACGACAAATTTGCCTACAAAACCACACAGACAACGAAGAAAAAGCACTTGTCGATGCTATTTCTGCCAACTTGTCTAAAGAGTCATGCAAAGATGCTGCTGGAACCCTGAAGAGGTCAAGGAAAGATGACGACCCGGACCCAAACTCAAAAGGTAAGAAACATAAGTCTGGAACCGGTCCATCATCTTCTCAACAACAACGAAAGGATTCTACTCCTCCTGGAAATCAACAACACGCCTCAGCTACCGGTAAAGGTCCAATAGAAGAGGAAGAAACTTTAATGCAACCAACTGATGATTACCAAGGTCAACCCGATACCGATTACCGTGCCTCCCCTATTCCCGATTCTCAAGCTGGACCATCATCACCATCAAAGGCTAAAGACAAGGATGCCACATCTAAGTCTAAGAAATCAAAGAAAAGAAGACGTCATTCATGGCTCGACAATGATGAAACACCTGAGAATGATTGGTTGACAGAATTGGTACAAGCTCAACCTCCTCTCAAAGATGAAGAACCTCTTCCAGGTAATACACTACAATTTACTCAGGTCATTATGAAGGATCTTCAGATTGAGAAACTTACGAAGGCGGAGCTCAGAAGAATCAATAGGGATGCACAGGAATTCCTTAAGTCCAGATCTGGTAACAAGATGGAATACGGATTTCACATGCAGAATATAGCTAGTGCAATGTCTGGTAAGTTTGACTGGCTAAACCCTGAAGTGAATATCGACATCAGTTCCAAAAACTACGAAAAGCCTTACTTCACCGATTGGACTAAACCATTACCTCTACAAGGATTTCCCAAAAAACCCAAGTTACCTTACAGCTTCTTCTTCAACAAAGATCTTCGTAACCTCCAACTCACCCAAGAGAAATCTAAGAAGAAATATGCTTCCTCACTTACTATCTCAGTACCAGCCGCAAGATACGAAGTTCCTGCAATTGAAGAATCTACTCCAGTATTCAGCAACTCTATCGTAGAATATGACAGAGATGCACTACACGGGATTCAGCAGTGGCCAGAACGTCATCGTCTCGGTTATACTCACAGATTAGAAGAAAAATCATTGGAGAATGTGAAGCATAAATCTAAGATCATCGCTATCTTGGAGATTCAAGAGTCAAAACGGTTTAACTACATGTTCATGAGTGAGATTGTGGTTAAACGACAAGATGAAAAGAAGTACAAATTCTCCGAAGCATACTTTCCGGACCTCTATCTAAATGACATTGAAGACATGTATTTAGAAAAAGTTCAAGGAAGAACACGTGGATTCGAAAGAGAAACTCAATACAACTTCATGGCATCTCTACTTCTCTTCATCCGACGATTGATAGTTCAAGAGAGAATGGAAGATCTTCAACTTGGAGTGGAAAGTTACCAACACAAGATTAATTTGACAAAGCCACAATTCACATTTGATGGAATCTATCAAATGTCACAGTATACTCTCATCCAAGAACCTTCATTTGGTTTCACCTACATCAACAGCAAAAAGCTACAAAGCTTCATGAGGTTCGATGAGATACACAAGTTCTGTGATGCCACGCTTAAAAACGCTCGTGATGGGCTAGTCAAAAGGTTAAATGATGATCGCAGAAAGATAGCAAAAGGTGAAACTCCAAGGTGGAAATCCAGCTCCAGAAGACAAGTTCGTAACTTTGTCTTGAAGATAGAAGAAAGGTTATTTCGACGGGAACATATTAGACGTTTGGAAAGCTATATCGGTGTCAGACCATCATTTCCCATCAGCCTCTTCAAAAGACCCGAACCTAAGTTCACTGACTTTGATGCTCCACTCACTGATGAAGCTTAAACTGGTACACATGGGTATTAACTTTTCAATATTAATTGTTTCATTTGATTGATTTGGTGCACACATAATAGTGTATAACCCGTTCTTGTAAAGAAAGGACCATGAGGTACGCATCAGTGCCTCAATCCTGATTTAAGGAGCGAAGGCTTCTTACTTTTGAGTAAAGTTAATAAAACATTTTCTAATTTTCATAACTTTGCTCAAAAGACAAGTATTTCACCTCAATAAGAATTCACTTGTTGAGGGGGAGCACTCGAAACTAAATCATCGTTCTTGAAATCAAAAGTTCTTGTTGAATTCTCTCCATAATACTCAAAAGGCATATTTTAATCAAAAGATTGTCAAAAATATCATCTTATATGCTATTTTTGAGGGGGAGAAAAAGTCAATGTGATTAAAACATGAAAGTTCAAAGCTGCTTAAAGTTGTATCTTGTGCGAGCTAGACTCAGAATTGACCCAGAAATTGACGAAACATAAAAGTTAGTAATCTCGAAAAGACTTATCCTCGACGGGTAATAACATCAAGTTAGTTACTAGAGCTAGTTGTCACCTAAAAGCTGACAATGGAACTTTTAACTAGCCACGTAAGCGTGTCTCGAAAATTATTTGTCTTAGTAGAAATGTACCGTTTCGAGAAACTTTCTGTGGATTTGACCAGGCCGGGTAATAACTTCAAGCTAGTATAACTAGTGATGTAAGCGTGTCTCGAATCGGTCAGGTTCACTAAAAGTGGATCAATTCAAAAAAGTGCTTGTTCCTCCCGCATGTGCAAATTTATTGAATACTTATGAGCACATGTGAAGGGGGAGTCCTTCAAAAGTAAACACAAAACTCTCAAAGTGTTAAACAAAATGTTTGATAATCACAAACACTTTGAGAGATTTTCAAAGGTTTCAATGGCAATTATAGGATAGTCATGGAGTTATAAGGTGACTAAGGTTAGAAAAAAAACCGTCCTATGATCCGCCAGAGCCGGAGGGATCTACCCAAGGACATCACCAAATAGTTAGTATTAGAAGTCCTTAGGTATGATACGAAAAAAAAAAAGAGAAAAGA
This sequence comes from Artemisia argyi, assembly GCA_030686995.1. Taxonomy (NCBI): domain Eukaryota; kingdom Viridiplantae; phylum Streptophyta; class Magnoliopsida; order Asterales; family Asteraceae; genus Artemisia; species Artemisia argyi. Next base: position 44,829,771 of record CM060696.1, read on the forward strand.
ATGAAAGGGGAAAGAAGGAGTTGAAGAATTAAAAAGAAAAGTAAAGAAAAGGGTGAAAAGAAATAGCCCTCCATATGTTCAACCCTAGGGCAGACACCAGGTTCAATTCGTATGCTACGGGTTGTTGCTAAGGCGACGCCGGTATTGAAGATAAAGTCGTCATGGACCCAGTGACGCAATGCACTAAACTTTCTAGCCACTCAAGTTCTCTTAAAAGAGCTTGTTTCATTCTCACGGGGAACCGGTGTAATCTATTGACCAATCTCCTAGAGATGGTTGATATTGAAGCAGGAGACCCCTCCCAAGTCTCCGCATAGGAAACCTAGGTGTGCACTTTTCGAGTCTAGAGCCATGAGATACACCAAAGATCTCTTAGGAACACTTAGTATTTCTATAACTGCTGTTGTACATCAATGGACACCAGCTGTAAATTATTGAGTCCTTCGCAGATCTTAGCAATCTGCCGAGAACGTTTATGAGAGAATTTACACAAGTATTTCTCAATGATTGAACAGAAATCCTGCCAGGGTCAACAACAAACAGTCCTGACAGCAGGTCACTTCGGTAACTCCTTGTGGGTTACGCTTAGTGTTTGGGTGGTTTCTTAGCGGTCTACAGTCGTGGAGTGATCCCCAGCGACTCACCCAGTCATTGAGCTACTTAGTAGGTCTTGTAAGCTCCCTCGGGGGTATCTGATATGGGAACGGCCTTGATAAGGGTTAGAAGAAGTCTTCACACTATGTTGTTGACGATCTCTAATTCCTTATCTGTAAGTACCGGATGTTTTATTGCTAACTGCCTACCTGCAGGAACACATCATCTCCATGGCGACGGATTCCACATGCTCATACATGCATCTTGAAGTCATCAAAAGCTCCCTCAAAGATCAAAGCAACACAAAGTTCAAAGAAAGATTCTACGCCAAAAAGAAGAATCTACAGAGTATAAAGACTAAAGATCAAAAGTCTAAGAAAGGGAACTACGTGCATGTATAAGTCAAAATTCAAAGATGTATAAGCATGTTGGAATGGCGGACTACCACCACAAACGCGGAAGTGACGAAAGGCAGACAACTTCATTACTTGATCACTATCACAACAACAATGAACAAAGCACAAAGAATGATGAATGATTATTATCTCATGATTTTTTGTAAGACGTCTAAAGCTATGAAAGTCAAAGATGAAGAAATGACAAAGACGTCGAGCAACCGTGATGACCGACCCTTAGGGGGAGATTGTTGGGATCAAAGTTTTACTACTTGATCAAGTCTCGGTCATTTGTAATAATAGGTTGCTTAAGTTATTATTTACTTACATTTATGTAATGTTACAAGTTTACTAGACTTAAGGTATTTGGTCCATGGGCTTGAAAGCCCACACGAATTGTAAGTGGAAGGAGTGGGAGTGTTGCCCTAGCTCCTTCCCTATAAATAGAAGCCTTAGGTCTCATGTAATACTTGGTTGGTTGTTTGATATCTTAAGGAAACTCTTGCACTTATATTTGTCTCATTCATTTAATCACCCAAATCCTTATATCTATCTCATTCTTGTTTGTGTGAAATCAATATGGTGACCTAACACAGGCAACATGAAGGAGCAAAACAGAGCAAAGCAGATCAAAGGCACGGGGCCTAAAACTAAGGCAAAGCAAAAACTAAGAACACAAAACCAAAAATATCTACAACAACCTAAATCCACTAAGCACCTAGCATGTACTACCCGCAGATCCTAATTCTATCTTTCCACGCCTTCCTATCTGAGGTTATGTCCTCGGTCAAGAGAAGCTCCATCATGTCGAGCTTAAATCTATCCTACCACCTAAGTTTGGGTCTACCGCTCCTTCTCACACCCTCTACTACTAGCGCCTCGACTCTTCTTACTGGCGCTGATTGTGGCCTCTTCCTGACATGCCCGAACCACCTCAACCTTCCATCTCTCATCTTCGAGATAATATTCTCGACTTCAAGTTTTGCTCTGAAAACTCCATTCGAGATCATGTCAAGCAAGGTTCCAAGTTTAAATTGGAAATGACACGTACATACAGGTGTAATGGTATAAGCGTAAAATTACAACATCATTATATGGTTAATAATTACGCCTCGTGTACATATCAATGCCCTTTCTTAAAGTATAAATATATAGAAAGTTTGAGCGAATTAAATTAAAAATATATTGCAGTTAACTAGTACTAGTAGTTTAATTAATGTATATAAAATACTACCTCCGTCTTATATTAAATGTTCTATTTAACTTTTTAAAGTTTTTCTTTCTCAACTTTGACCTTAAATATTTTTCTTTTTGTAATATGATACTTGATACAAAATATATAAATGGATTAAGTTTTAAATGTATTTTCATTGTGTATAATTTTTATCATATACTATATATGTAACACCCCAACCCAAGAAGGGCTAAAGTATCACATTATGGTGTCATATCAGAACATACAAAGAATAATACGCAAGCGAAAGACTTCATAAATAACATAAGTCAGGAACATCAAGACTTAAACATTACAAAATCCAACATAAGTCTAAAGGAAATAAAATGAGGTAAATAATCCAACATAATCCCAACATCCAACATAAGTTACATAATCATCCAAACAATGCGGAAACTAAATAAGGTAGGTCCGCTATGCTCCTACTCTCAACACTCGAGCCCAGATTCCCGCTTATTACCTGCCGCATGGAAAAGAAAACGCGGCTGAGCATAAAAAGCCCAGTGAATAGATATATATGCAAAGCAGAGGTAAAAGGCAAATGATATGAGAAGGATCATAAGAATGAGCATAATGTATCACAAGTTTAATGAATGAAGCATAATAGAGTTATCAAATGCAAGCATAATCAGATAATAATCAAAATCATAGAGCACGTATCAACAAAGGCTTGTCTACCCGAGACACTCGAATAGACATAAGAAACATAGGAAAGCCACGAGCCGACCTACCTGAGACACTCGAATAGATCTCCTACCACATAATCATATATCCGACAAATCCTACATACACAAAGAGGGGAGACCTCTAATTACCAAATGGAGTCGCGAGCCTCCAAACATGAAGAAGTGTAAGCACACACTCACATTCACCCTACACAGAACAAAATACCTAGGATGCATCCATACGCCCCCCCTACAAAGCAAATCATACATATTATAATAATCTAGAGCTCATAACATATCATATCAAATGGGGACGCCGTGGATCAATCACACCTCCACAGAAAGTGTCATGCCATTGGTGCTTCAATGACACGCCCATGGTACCTCCATGAGTAGAATAAAAACTCGGGCATCAGAACAGAACAAATCATATCGAATCATCATATCATATCAAATAGAATAGAGCAAACTGAATTGAATCCTATCATAGCAAACAAATAGCAGACGGATATCAAATCATAGAATCATATCAAAACTCATATCATAAGATCATAACAAAGGGATCATAGCAATGGCATATCGAAAGGGAATCATAGCAATATCAAGGAACAAGAGATTCATGAGAAGTCCCTACTGAAAATGGAAGAATATCTGTACCTTATGCAAAGCAAATAACCAACCACAGAAAGCAAAAGAATATGGCAACTACTCCCTCTTCGGCGGATCTACACGAATTAATAACCAAGTATTACTTATAAGCTCATTTAAATATAATTACTTATTTTAGGTTTCTTTCCATTTTTAGTAACTTGTCGAATATAGTAAGTTCCCATATTTAGTAACTTTCCCGAATTAGTACTTTAATACTTAAAGGTTATTATTGACGATTAAATATTTAATGTTTAAAATGACCAAGATAATAAGTTAGGGTTAATTACGACAATTAGGAAAGTTTAGGGTCAAAATATAAATTATCAAAGATTAAATATTAAAATGTCAAATAAAATTATTTTAAAGTTTATTTTAATAAATTGTTTTTAAGATAATAATTTTGGACCGCTTCATTATAATATTATATAATTTATTAATGTACCCACGATCTTAATATTTATACCGCGATGACTCAAAATACGCTTCAAACACTCATGAGCATACCCACACGATTACAAACTCATAATCAAATTCATGTTTACTTGTATACGCATGATCATAGGTTTCCTTTATATGTATTCATACAGTAGATAGTTTTTTTTTTTTTTTTTTTGAACAATCATACAGTAGATAGTTGACACCAAGAAAACACACGCCAAGAATTATATAATACAATACATGATTGCTTCTTAAAACTCCATGCATATGATTCATTAATAAAACATATTTCCTTTAATCCCTTTTATTCCTTATGCTGCTTAGTAATACTAGACCAGAGTGACACCCTTTTATTCCTTATTAGATGAACAATGAATAGGCCCAAGCCCGATGTGTGGGTTTAGGACTTCTATGGTTTTATGTATTAGCACTATAAATATATGATTAATGAATGATAATAACCCACGGGGTTTACATTATTCAACATGGTTACAGAGCTCTAGGTCTGATCCTCGAACCGCCGCCTCAATGCCACCCCGTCAAACCCTAGCAACCACCATTTATTCGTGCTAAAAAAAAAAACAAAACAAAAACTGCAGCAAGTGTTTGACAAGATCAGCGGCCGTGGCTTCGTAAATAAATTCCCAAAAAAAGTAAACCGGAATCGCAATCGTAGTCATAAGGACGCACCGTCACGCACCAGAACAAGCAAGCATTCATGAACCAAATAATTTTTCTTTTCCGGATTACGCGATTGGCTACCTATCAAAGTCTTGATTATTCGTCAAGATAAATATCTTTAGTTTCATTTTTGTTTTTTTTAATAATTAATTTTTCTCGTTTGTACTCCAATCCGAGCTTTCACGATTTCGCCGCTCGGATTGCGGGAAGTATTAGATGAACAATGAATAGGCCCAAGCCCGATGTGTGGGTTTAGGACTTCTATGGTTTTATGTATTAGCACTATAAATATATGATTAATGAATGATAATAACCCACGGGGTTTACATTATTCAACATTCTCATCTTGTAATCAAAAACCAAACGTACCCTTATATTCTATACGATCCAAAATAAATGAGAACCACCCCTTCCCTCCTTTTGATTTGAAAACAAATAAAACAACCAAATCCATCATTTTTATTTGTCTTAACGCATGCATAAAAGAGATCAGTTCGAAAATAACAGCATATGTACACAAGTCGATTTGTTATTTCATGTGATAATTTATCTTGTGATTTTATGTGACCTTTGCATATATGTTATACGTATGATCAATTTAACCAAACATAGGTTACTTATATTCGTTTTCTCATGGGACCTAAAAGTTCATATATATGTGTGATCATATCAGATTAAGTGTTGTCATCCTTTCATGCGATTCAATGTTCACCATTTCATGTAAATCACTGTCTTGTATTCATGCATGTTACTAACCGATTCATTTAGTTATTCATGATATCATGTTATACGTACATATGTGAAATCAAAACGAAAGGAATAGATTGGGATGTGATATGAATACCCTTGTTGCGTGATCAAAAGGAAGAGAACGAGAACCGATCGGACCAGAAACCAACTGAAATAGCAGCCACCTAACACCCCTCAAATCAGAAAGATATCGCGTCCACAACTATGCTCTCGGACAGAAACGAATCACGACCAAATACTACTCCGAACCCAAGCGACCCAAACCCCTTCGAAACTGCTCCAATACGCCACAACAAAACCACAACAGCCACTCCCCTTTTCGAACCAGAAATAACACAACCCAAGCACTATTAGAATATGATAATACTTTCTTGATTTCATTAACATAAACCTTCGGTATATATAAACCGATACATAGCAAAACCCTAACGGACCCAAAGCCCACAAACGGGCTTGGGCCACAATCCTATAGTCTAATACTCCCCCGCAATCCGAGCGGCGAAATCGCGAAAGCTCGGATTGGATGAGAAAGTTAAATAATAAAACATGAAAGCAATAAAAACTCAATTTGTTGATGAAGAATTCCGACAGCAAGCAGAAGCAAATCTTCAAGCAGCAGCACGCAATAAAATAAAAAACATTAAATTAAAATATCTTCCCACACACTCATTTATTAATTTTCTATGTCCCCACTTCCCATTTAATCACCGCTTATTCCATGATTCACGCCAAACAAATCTTCAATTGTGGTCTCTCTGTTCCTTTTTTTTTTTTTTTTTTTTTTTTTTTTTTTTTAACAGCTCTCCTGAATTCCAAAAGTGAAATATGTTATGCTCATCAACAGCAAATTGCACAAGGTTGTCGATCTCAAGGCCGTATTCAACATCTTTCGGTTCGCTAACTCCTCCATCACTACAGATCCATCACCATGACTGCCCGCCGGAGCCAATGAATAACAGAAACCATCTAAATAACCACCCAGATACCAAAAACATACGAAACATCACCAAGACCACACAAGAGGAAAAAAAATAAACTGGAAGCGTCACCCGTCATGATGCTATGACAAAGTGAGTAGCAGCAGCTAGAAGCGTCACCCGTCATGATGCTATGACAAAGTGAGTAGCAGCAGCAAGCAAATGAAGAAAAGAAAAAAAAATAGCAGGCTGATGGTCTCGGTTGTCATTATAAACTGGATGGGATGTTTAGGGTTTTTAGTTATTCTGGTGAAGGATCGGTTGTCATTATAACGGTGAGGGTGGGAGCGTGAGAGACACGGTGAAGGTGGTGGCCGATTGGTGGATCAAAAAGGTAGGTGTTGGTGAAGGGGTCGTGGAGACGTTTAGATGCGAGACGAGCGAGCGAGTTATTAAAATTATTTAGAGGAAAGATGACAGGAGTGAAAGTGAGCCCTCCGAACCTCTGGCGTGTAGCCGGCGGCCGGAGGCGGCGGCTGAAAAGTTTAGGCTTAGGGTTTTGAAGAGGATCGTTGCTCTGATACCATATTAGAATATGATAATACTTTCTTGATTTCATTAACATAAACCTTCGGTATATATAAACCGATACATAGCAAAACCCTAACGGACCCAAAGCCCACAAACGGGCTTGGGCCACAATGGACCCAAAGCCCACAAACGGGCTTGGGCCACAATCCTATAGTCTAATAAGCACCACCCTTGTTGTCTTACAATACCCATGATCACACTACCTTTCTACAGTCTTCGTAGACTCTTTTCTTCACAGCTTAAACCAGAAAATGATGGCAGCCGATTTGTGCATTACTTATTAGGGTTTAGCAGGTGAATGTTGTGTGTGAAAGTTGGTTGATGTAACACCCCCAAAATACCGCAGCGGAAGACTGTGTCATAGGGGTGCTACTTCATAATACAAAGTATAAGTTATAGAAAACGAACTCTAAATGAGACGTTTTGAAAAGTTACCATTCGATTAATGAATTCAAAGTTACAAACATGAGATTCCAAAGTATAATACATAAATGTATACAAAATGTTTTGAGTGGTAAATGATAAAAGCGTAAGTCTTCAGAATATGGAGCTTGACTCTAAGTTCCACGCACTAGCTATCGCCTTACTAACCTGAGATAAACATGCTAAAGTGTCAACACAATGGTTGGTGAGTTCATAGAGTTTGTCTTAAAACAGTTGAAAAAGCCTTAAAGAATGATCACACAGCAAAGGCATCGTGAATCCACTCAGTTACAAGTCCCGCCATAAGAGACTTGTAACCTGTGTGTTCACAACCCACTGCTAACATATATAGTATGAATAAGACATGTATAAGTTCATCAAGACAATTTAAGCAATTAGAAGTGAGTCTATACTTCATCTCCGAAGACCTCACTTTGGGAGCCAATTCCCAAGGACAACTGGGAGTCACTTCCCAAAGATAACTGGGAGCCACTTCCCAAAGATATAAGTTTACTGGGAGCCACTTCCCAAAGATAACTGGGAGCCACTTCCCAAAGATATAAGTTTACTGGGAGCCACTTCCCAAAGATAAAAGACAGTCATGTATGTATGAAATCAAGTATAATGCCATCAAGTATAAGACAATCAAGTATAAAACAATCAAGTATAAATGTTTTGAGTATTTGTACAAGTAAGCAAGTAGTTGAGCATGTATCCCCCCCAAGAGTTAAAACAAGTACGAAAAGAGTAGGGGCTATGACTCACCTTAAGTCTATGTAATGAGAAATGAAAGTGGTAGTCGAATCGCGAAAGTCTCTAAGAACAGCCTATAATAGAACGTTGCGACTTAGGTTTGGAGTAACGTCTAAGAATACGAAGAATTGCCCATATATGTCTTGCATAATGTTCATGATGTAGTACTTAGTATATAGTGTAAGTCGTTGAATATAAATGGTCTATGAAACATGTATAGTTGTATATCTCTTACTACCGTTCGGGCCGACATAATTCAGAAGTCATGGAGTAAACGTTCGAGGAGCCAGGACACTTTAACTCGTAAATCCACAACTCGTCTCAACGGCTTACTCAATGAACTCCTCACATGAGGCTCCCTACTATTGTAGTATTTGATAACATATATATATATATATATATATATATATATATATATATATATATATATATATATATATATATATATATATATATATATATAAAAGCTTTTTGATCTTTAAAAGTTATATGGTCTTTAGCCGTGGCTTTGCCATGACCTTGGTCATTGTTACCATGGTCTTGAGACTCAACCTTGGCATTAGCCATGGTTGTGGTCTTGGCTTTAGGTCATTAGACCTCTTGGTCTTAGTAAAACATAACTATTATATAGTGACTTTGGTCTAAAAATGGGCTGTTAAGAATTTGAAGAAAATTATCACTCAGAAAGCGTTTTCAGGGCTCGAGCTTCTTTGTTCCTGAACGAAAACGTCATTCCGGACAACTTTCGTGTTTTAACTTTTTGATGAATCGGACCAGAAGTGGGACTTTCAAAATCAAAATTTGATCAGAATGCTATTTAGGCAGTTTTGCCGTTTTGGTTTCGCTAACTTCAAATGGTCATAACTTTTGACTCGTGTACTCGTTTTGGATGATTCAAATTGCTATGTTTTCCTTGTTAAGTCCTATTTAACAGTAATTAAGTGTCAAATATCAAAGTTATACTATTTTGGTCGTGGTTCTCCATAAAAATCACTAGTTTGCTTGTTTACTTGTCATAAGTTAACATATGTATACCAATACTTGTTTTATCCATTTTTAAACATCATGAACACAATAACAAGAACATATATAGCATGAAAGAAACATAATAAGCATGAAATGATATTGAGCAAGAAAGTGTATAAGGGTTTGCTTACAACTTTTGGCTTTCTAAAGAAAGGAAGTCAAGTATAGAACTAGGACACTAAACCTAAGCTTGTAAACCCTTCACCATAACTCTTGTAACCCTTGCTAGCCTTGATCTAACCCTTGTGAAAACCATTTAACTTCAACCCTAGTAACCTTGTGTAGCTCCTAATTCAACCATGGAATCACCAAACAAACTTAAGAACTAGGTAGAGAATAATAAGACATTGAACTTTGTAGTGTAACTTGTATATTGAAGATCAAAGGATCATGGTGCTAGGTATTGAGGTTGTGGCGTTTTTATTTGATGAGAAAGGAAGCAAATGAGCTTGTATTTATACTAAGAATGAGGAGGTTAGGAAGGTGGCTAGGAAACTACATAAACTTGGTGACCAAGATAAACTTGGTGCCAAAGTAATACATGTGTAATGATCTAGTGAATCAAGGGCCAAGATTGAGCCACAAGTGTGAACCCCCCCCCCTAAATGGCGGTTTGAAGAGGATAAGGGTGACTAGATTAGTAGTCATGGTCTTTGGATGATAATATCCTAAGTATGTAGCTAGTTTTGACTCCGTAAATTGCTAACCGTAAGTTTTTAGGCCACGAAACGTAAAACCGGGTATCTTAAGAATATGAAACTTGGAAGTATGGTTAAACATGTCAATATACTCCATAATAAAATATAAAATGAGTGGTAGGATCTATCGGGTGCTAAAACCCTGCTAAAAACTGGAAACACGGGTCTAAAACGCGTAATTTGCGTAAAACGCTGAACTGAAAAACGTAAAATTCCGAAACTTTTGGAATTGTCCTAAAATGAGAGAAAATCATATTTCTATTGTTTATAATGTTTTATGGACATATCGGGATGCTAGAATGACGTTTAAACCTAAAAGTAAATCTCGGACACTGCTTTGTGATTTTTGCAGAAATGATCCGACGAGCGTCAAATTCTCAGATTATCATTAAAATAGTTTAACTTACGAGAATATGAAATAAAAATTTCTAAGATGAATAGTGAATAGTGAATAGTAAAAAGTGAATAGTAAAATGAATAGTGAAATTTTCGGGAATAAAAGTTAACCTGAAATTGCGAATTGTTACAGTCTCTACCCCTTAAGGAGAACTTCGCCCCGAAGTTCTGTTGATGTTAACTACTTACGGTGTGTCTAAGAGAATTCGGGATCTCTAATATAGTGGTGTTCACTCTGATTCGTCTAAGATTCTGGTTAAGGAGTTGTATCGGATGTGAATAAGCCCATTTATTTATAACACATTACTTACATAAAGAAGCGTCCAAATTTATGCAAGTAAGGTCTCATAAACTTATGGTTCGGTGATTTACAATTTCTTTATTTAACTGAAGAGGCGTCCCAATCCATTTAAATAAGGAGATTCTAAATCATCCTACTTAAGAATTTCCGACACAAAATCCGCCTTCTGAGGCCGATAGTAAGATAATCAAGTCATCAAATCCCTAAAGCTAAGCAATAATACTATTTAACTCAAATCTTGTGTCTCATCAAACAAGAACTGTCACAAGATCAAGTTAACTAATTAGTTATTACTGAGCTCCATGTTTCTAATGACTCGGCTAATCTCTGGGGCTCCTTATAATACTAAAGTCACATCATCTAACAGCGTGGAACTAAACCAACAACTACCAAGAAGCGTATGTGTATGTAGTGTGTGTAAGGCAAATAAAGAGGAAGGTCCCAACGTATATAGCAGTTATAGTCTAGGCACTAAATGCAACCTAGTTCTCTATAACCAAGGCTCTGATACCAATCTGTAACACCCCCAAAATACCGCAGCGGAAGACTGTGTCATAGGGGTGCTACTTCATAATACAAAGTATAAGTTATAGAAAACGAACTCTAAATGAGACGTTTTGAAAAGTTACCATTCGATTAATGAATTCAAAGTTACAAACATGAGATTCCAAAGTATGATACATAAATGTATACAAAATGTTTTGAGTGGTAAATGATAAAAGCGTAAGTCTTCAGAATATGCAGCTTGACTCTAAGTTCCACGCACTAGCTATCGCCTTACTAACCTGAGATAAACATGCTAAAGTGTCAACACAATGGTTGGTGAGTTCATAGAGTTTGTCTTAAAACAGTTGAAAAAGCCTTAAAGAATGATCACACAGCAAAGGCATCGTGAATCCACTCAGTTACAAGTCCCGCCATAAGAGACTTGTAACCTGTGTGTTCACAACCCACTGCTAACATATATAGTATGAATAAGACATGTATAAGTTCATCAAGACAATTTAAGCAATTAGAAGTGAGTCTATACTTCATCTCCGAAGACCTCACTTTGGGAGCCAATTCCCAAGGACAACTGGGAGCCACTTCCCAAAGATAACTGGGAGCCACTTCCCAAAGATATAAGTTTACTGGGAGCCACTTCCCAAAGATAACTGGGAGCCACTTCCCAAAGATATAAGTTTACTGGGAGCCACTTCCCAAAGATAAAAGACAGTCATGTATGTATGAAATCAAGTATAATGCCATCAAGTATAAGACAATCAAGTATAAAACAATCAAGTATAAATGTTTTGAGTATTTGTACAAGTAAGCAAGTAGTTGAGCATGTATCCCCCCCAAGAGTTAAAACAAGTACGAAAAGAGTAGGGGCTATGACTCACCTTAAGTCTATGTAATGAGAAATGAAAGTGGTAGTCGAATCGCGAAAGTCTCTAAGAACAGCCTATAATAGAACGTTGCGACTTAGGTTTGGAGTAACGTCTAAGAATACGAAGAATTGCCCATATATGTCTTGCATAATGTTCATGATGTAGTACTTAGTATATAGTGTAAGTCGTTGAATATAAATGGTCTATGAAACATGTATAGTTGTATATCTCTTACTACCGTTCGGGCCGACATAATTCAGAAGTCATGGAGTAAACGTTCGAGGAGCCAGGATACTTTAACTCGTAAATCCACAACTCGTCTCAACGGCTTACTCAATGAACTCCTCACATGAGGCTCCCTACTATTGTAGTATTTGATAACATATATATATATATATATATATATATATATATATATATATATATATATATATATATATATATATATATATATATATATATACATATAGCTTTTTGATCTTTAAAAGTTATATGGTCTTTAGCCGTGGCTTTGCCGTGACCTTGGTCATTGTTACCATGGTCTTGAGACTCAACCTTGGCATTAGCCATGGTTGTGGTCTTGGCTTTAGGTCATTAGACCTCTTGGTCTTAGTAAAACATAACTATTATATAGTGACTTTGGTCTAAAAATGGGCTGTTAAGAATTTGAAGAAAATTATCACTCAGAAAGCGTTTTCAGGGCTCGAGCTTCTTTGTTCCTGAACGAAAACGTCATTCCGGACAACTTTCGTGTTTTAACTTTTTGATGAATCGGACCAGAAGTGGGACTTTCAAAATCAAAATTTGATCAGAATGCTATTTAGGCAGTTTTGCCGTTTTGGTTTCGCTAACTTCAAATGGTCATAACTTTTGACTCGTGTACTCGTTTTGGGTGATTCAAATTGCTATGTTTTCCTTGTTAAGTCCTATTTAACAGTAATTAAGTGTCAAATATCAAAGTTATACTATTTTGGTCGTGGTTCTCCATAAAAATCACTAGTTTGCTTGTTTACTTGTCATAAGTTAACATATGTATACCAATACTTGTTTTATCCATTTTTAAACATCATGAACACAATAACAAGAACATATATAGCATGAAAGAAACATAATAAGCATGAAATGATATTGAGCAAGAAAGTGTATAAGGGTTTGCTTACAACTTTTGGCTTTCTAAAGAAAGGAAGTCAAGTATAGAACTAGGACACTAAACCTAAGCTTGTAAACCCTTCACCATAACTCTTGTAACCCTTGCTAGCCTTGATCTAACCCTTGTGAAAACCATTTAACTTCAACCCTAGTAACCTTGTGTAGCTCCTAATTCAACCATGGAATCACCAAACAAACTTAAGAACTAGGTAGAGAATACTAAGACATTGAACTTTGTAGTGTAACTTGTATATTGAAGATCAAAGGATCATGGTGCTAGGTATTGAGGTTGTGGCGTTTTTATTTGATGAGAAAGGAAGCAAATGAGCTTGTATTTATACTAAGAATGAGGAGGTTAGGAAGGTGGCTAGGAAACTACATAAACTTGGTGACCAAGGTAAACTTGGTGCCAAAGTAATACATGTGTAATGATCTAGTGAATCAAGGGCCAAGATTGAGCCACAAGTGTGAACCCCCCCCTAAATGGCGGTTTGAAGAGGATAAGGGTGACTAGATTAGTAGTCACGGTCTTTGGATGATAATATCCTAAGTATGTAGCTAGTTTTGACTCCGTAAATTGCTAACCGTAAGTTTTTAGGCCACGAAACGTAAAACCGGGTATCTTAAGAATATGAAACTTGGAAGTATGGTTAAACATGTCAATATACTCCATAATAAAATATAAAATGAGTGGTAGGATCTATCGGGTGCTAAAACCCTGCTAAAAACTGGAAACACGGGTCTAAAACGCGTAATTCGCGTAAAACGCTGAACTGAAAAACGTAAAATTCCGAAACTTTTGGAATTGTCCTAAAATGAGAGAAAATCATATTTCTATTGTTTATAATGTTTTATGGACATATCGGGATGCTAGAATGACGTTTAAACCTAAAAGTAAATCTCGGACACGGCTTTGTGATTTTTGCAGAAATGATCCGACGAGCGTCAAATTCTCGGATTATCATTAAAATAGTTTAACTTACGAGAATATGAAATAAAAATTTCTAAGATGAATAGTGAAAGTGAATAGTAAAATGAATAGTGAAATTTTCGGGAATAAAAGTTAACCTGAAATTGCGAATTGTTACAGTTGAGAATGAGAAAGACAGGGGAGATATAGGGGAGTTCCTGGCCGAGTACGATGGAAAGAGCAAAAGACCAGGAGAAACTTAAATTTCAAAATATATTCATCCCATATCATAAGTTATATTTTATGTATAAGTCATATTTTATTATTTAGCTTTCTTGGTGACATTTAGGCGTGTGACATGTCGGCACTAGGAGCACGGTTGTGTTTTAATTTATTTCCCATATGTATTATAGTTATGTCAAATTTAGGTTAAAGGTTAGGTACTAAACAAAGTTTAAGTTTTTAGGTTAAACACTTAGGTTTTAGATTCAAATGTTGAGATGTTTCGGATATGTAACGTTCCATAAGTTAAGTTATGTTCAAATTTAAAAGTTACAAGATGTATTGAAATATCGGGTGTTATATTTCTTTCCCTCTAAAAAGAAAATTTCGTCCGCGAAATTGAAATAGGAAAGTCAAAATGAACATACCGAATCACGAAAAGAAGTGCGGGTAACTAGCACGCATGGACTCCTCGGTCTCCCAAGTAGCCTCGCTCTCGGGATGGTTCTTCCAAAGAATCTTAATAAACGGAATAGTTTTGTTTCTCATGACTCGATCCTGACGCTCCAAAATAGCCTCAGGCTCTTCAACAAAAGATAAGTCTTCTCGAATTTGGTCAAACGGATACAAAGCAACATGGAGAGGATCATAGTTATATCCCCTCAGAAGTGATACATGGAATACATTATGCACATGGGAAAGTTGCGGAGGTAATGCCGAACAATATGAGACATCACCAACACGGTCTAAGATCTCAAACGGACCAATATAATGCGGACTAAGTTTCCCCTTAATACCAAAACGTTTAACACCACGGAATGGAGAAATCTTAAGGAATACACGATCACCAGGACTAAACTCTAAGGCACGACGATGACGGTCTGCATAGCTCTTCTGTCTAGCTCTAGCTTCCTTGAGCTTTTCTCTAGCAATAGCAATTTTCTCGTTAGTCTCCTCAATCAATTTAGGACCCTCAATGAGGCGTTCACCAACCTCATTCCAACAAACAGGAGCCCTACACTTCCTACCATACAACAGCTCAAAAGGTGCCGCCTTAATACTCGCGTGCTAGCTGTTGTTATATGCAAACTCTACCAAACACAAGTACTCATCCCAATGCCCTGTCCACTCTAGAGCACAAGACCTCAACATATCCTCCAATGTCTGAATGGTGCATTCCGACTGCCCGTCGGTCTGCGGATGGAAATCCGTACTGAACTTGAGCTGAGTACCCCAAGCTTTATGTAGACTCTTCCAGAAACGAGAATTAAAACGAGGATCCCGGTCGGATATAATAGCTGCTGGTGTACCATGTAAATGAACAATCTCCTGCTGGAAGATTTGTGCCAACTTACTAATCGAATAATCTTTCTGAATAGGTAGGAAATGAGCGGCAACAACCACCCATATAGTGTCATGTTTCTTAAAAGTACGAGGCAAACCGGTAACAAAGTCCATCGAAATCTGATCCCACGTCCAAGTAGGAATATCCAAGGGCTGCAAAAGACCACTAGTGCGCTGATGTTCGATTTTAACCTTCTGACAGGTCATACACTTAGCCACATACATCGCGACATCCTGTTTCATGCCATTCCACCAGAATTGTTGTTTCAAATCCCTATACATTTTGGTATAACCCAGATGAATCGTGAAAGGAGAACTGTGTGCTTCAGACAACACAGTTTCATGAAGAGAAGGATCATTAGGGACACATAAACGATTACCAAACCAAACAACTGCATCATGATCAACCCGAAATTCTGTCTGCTTCCATTCCTCCACATTCACCATCATCCTTTTGAGCCTCTTTGATCCGTAAAATAAGGTTAGACTCAACCTTCAAACTATCCCAGTAACTATCATATCCACGAACACATAACTCTACATCCATCTGCTCCAAATCATTGAGTATCCTAGGCTCGATCTCAAGACTAGCAATCATGCCCGACTTTCTACTGAGAGCATCCGCCACCACATTAGATTTACCCGAATGATACTGAATGTTGGCGTCATAATCTTTCATAAGTTCCAACCAATGCCTCTGTCTCATGTTCAACTCCTTCTGCGTGAAAATATACTTGAGGCTCTTATGGTCTGTGAAGATGTCACATGTCTCACCATATAGATAATGCCTCCAGATCTTCAGAGCAAAACCTATCGCCGCTAGCTCTAAATCATGACTCGGGTAATTCTCTTCATACGGTTTCAACTGTCGAGATGCATAGGCGATCACCTTCCCATGCTGCATGAGAACACATCCCAAACCCTTCTTCGAAGCATCGCTATAAATCTGATAACCGCCTGTACCCAAAGGAAGAGTAAGAATAGGAGCACAGACTAATTGTTTCTTCAATTCCTCAAAACTTTTCTCCCGCTCATCAGTCCACACAAACTTCTCACTTTTCCTCATCAGTTGTGTCATAGGCAAAGCTATACGTGAGAATCCCTCTACAAACCTCCGATAATAACCAGCAAGCCCCAAGAAACTCCTGACCTCAGTCACATTCGTAGGTCTTGGCCATTTTGTGATAGCCTCCACCTTTTCCGGATCCATTATGATACCATCAGCGAACACGACGTGACCCAGAAATGCTACTTGCCTTAACCAAAACTCATATTTAGAAAATTTAGCATACAACTTCTTCTGCCGTAGAATCTCCAAAACGATGCGAAGATGCTTCTCATGCTCTTCCTTCATCTTAGAATATACCAAAATATCATCAATGAACACAATGACAAATTTATCGAGGTACTCGTGAAATACGCGGTTCATCAAATCCATGAAAACAGCTGGAGCATTCGTCAACCCAAACGGCATCACGAGGAATTCATAGTGACCATACCTAGTGCGGAATGCAGTCTTAGGAACATCTTGCTCCTTCACCCGCAATTGATGGTAACCTGATCTGAAATCGATCTTAGAGAAGATTTTAGCTCCCTGAAGCTGATAAAATAAATCATCAATATGGGGAAGCGGATAACGGTTTCGAATAGTGATACGGTTCAACTCACGGTAATCGATACATAACCTCATACTTCCATCCTTCTTTTTCACAAACAACACCAGAGCACCCCAAGGAGAAACACCGGTACACCATTGAAACAACCGCTGGCTTTTGAGATTTATATTTAGTGCTTATTTGTTGATCTATGTATTCTTGTATGAATGATATATATATATATATATATATATATATATATATATATATATATATATATATATATATATATATATATATACATATATATATGTATATATATATGTATATATATATGTATATATATATATGTATATATATATATATATGTATATATATATATATATATGTATATATACATATATATATATGTATATATATATATATATATGTATATATATATATATGTATATATATATATATATGTATATATATATATATATATATATGTATATATATATATATATGTATATATATATATATATATATACACATATATATACATATACATATACATATATATTCATATATACATATACATATACATATATATTCATATATATATATATATATATATATATATATATATATATATATATATATATATATATTTATATGTATATATATATATATATACATACATATATATATATATATATATATATATATATATATATATATATACATATATATATACATATATATATATATCATATATATATATGTATATACATATACATATATACACACACATATATATATATATATATATATATATATATATATATATATATAGGGTGAGGATCAGGTACATTTTTGTCTTTTAGTGAGGATGGTAAGTACGAATCTCAGCCCTCCATCTAGTCAACCTTCTGAAAAAGGCGGAGTGGCAATATCGTAAATATCCCGTCTTTTTTTAAAATCGTTACTATCATATTTGCTTTTTTTTCTGAAAAAAAATTCAAAAAAATCTGAAAAAGCTAAAAAAATAAAGATGACAACAAATAATTAAGAATCGCTGAAAAAAATTTCAAAAAAAAAAAAATCGTTTTCATCGTTAAAGGTATTGTG
Organism: Artemisia argyi; assembly: GCA_030686995.1. Lineage (NCBI taxonomy): Eukaryota > Viridiplantae > Streptophyta > Magnoliopsida > Asterales > Asteraceae > Artemisia > Artemisia argyi. Next base: position 44,847,984 of record CM060696.1, read on the forward strand.
ATATTAGCATCTGATTTTGACTTTTTTACTGTCAAGATCAGATCTTGACTTTTGTAAAAAAGTCAAAATCAGATTTTGATATCAAATAAACTTTTTTTTAATAATAAATTTAGTATCACAATAACTTTTTTAATGTCATAAAAACTTTTTCTTAATAAAAATTATTAATATCACCGTAACTATCATGGTTTTTTTTTTTTTTAATATCACTCTAATACTCATACATTCTTTTTCAGTTTTTTTAATATCACCGTAAGTTTTTTTAATAACGTAATAAAAAAAAACAATTATATTAAGTTTTTCAGTAATATCACGGTTGATTTTTACATGTAAAAAAGTTTAATATCACGTTGGTTTTACAATATCACCGTAGCTATCATGGGTTTTTAATATCACGGCTCATAATATTGTTAATATCACGGTAGAACTCATAATATGGTTAATATCATGGTAGCACTCTATGGAAAGATTATACAAACACTTGGGATGTTAGTCTTAATAATGTGTTTAGGATATTTATGAATAAATGTGATTTAGTACGCGGAATTTACTAGAACACACTAAAGGAATAAAGGTGGTGAATAAGTAAACTTGAATAATTTAGTGTGATGAACACAACATGAATAACACAAAACGATTCAATATTATTTATGAAATAATACGGGTGATCTAAACTATCACCAAGATTACAAATGTGACCTTGAATCTTTGATACGTGAAAAGGATTTAATGATGGAAGTTATGCATGCAGTCATTGATATCTAAGAAGGTGACTAAGGGTACCTTTTATAGTATAAGGAGCCCTTATTACAAGTTATCAAGTTGCTTAATATAATATACGTAGAGACTTATCTTATCCTAATATTACACATTTCAAGGTAAAATACTCCATATTATCTATTGAGACTTCTGTACTACTTCTACTAAACGTGTAACTTTGTACAAAGACTAATAATACAACTAAATATCTTTAAATAAAATATAACAACTTGTCGTTTAAACTGGCAGGACCTTCATCAACTAGCAGTACCTTCTCACCCAGAAGGTACTGTTAGTATATCTTCATCTTCAACAAAACAAAAGAGGCAGACTTAACTCATCATTTAGCAGGCTCTTCTGGCAGACACTTTGACTTGAGCATTTTATTCCCAACAATCCTCCCCTAAACTTGTTATTCCTTATTAAAATAACCAAGTTTCTTGTGAATAAAATTCATACCTTGAGGATCTGAGGGAACTCTTCCAAAAACATTATCATCTATTCCTCCTTAGGCTTTCATACTGATCAAATATGCTTTCCTTCAATCTTTTGATAGCATCAGTTTCTTCTTCACACAATAGCTTATTGGAGATCAAGATTGATAATACTTCATAGCTTAAAGGATACTCCTTCTCACCTAGCATAAAAAGTTCTATTCCACTCTGAGTGGAAAGATGATGAACATGGCTCATGCTGAAGTATTCCCATGAAACAGATAAATCAAAGTAAGGAAATTTCCAATGTTTATCAATAAGATTTGGATCATATAATCTGCTGAACTCCACCCATAGCTCTTGCTCCTTTGCATCAGGTTTATACTTTGTTTTCAGCTTCTCTTGAACTAAGTCCCACAATTCATCTAGATCCATTCTGCTACATGCTCTAAGCAGATTTTCAAGGTTCTTGAATATTTCAACCTTATTTCCAACTCTTATTATCTTCCAAGCTTTACCAAATTTGTTATTGTAGATTTCCCAATCTATGATTGGATGCCTTGCATGTAAAGTTTCAGCAAAGACAACTTGTGGAACATGGACAACCATTTCTCTTGACTAAACAGGAGGCAAGTCTGCTTTCTCTGCTTGATCCTTCTGATCATCTCTTCTTCTTTTGGAAGGCCTTTCTTGTAAATCCATGAGGAAACTGGTTTTGTTTCTTCTGTAAGCCTCTAAGTATACAAGCTTCAATTCATCAAATGATTTATCTTTTAGTTGATGATCCTTCATGTTTACTTCTCTTTTCAGATATAGCTTGAAGAAATGCTTCTGATCTGTCTCAGAATGAGGCATTTTGAACCCTTTTTTCTTATTCTTCTGAATCTGCTGATAGACATCATCCAATGCTTCTTGATTGTATTTCTTAGTGATGAAATCATTGAGCTTGATTGTCATTTCATCTGAGCTAAGAGACTCATCACACACAAGAGTATAAGCATCACCCCTTACAATTGGATCAATGGAAATGATATATTGCAGCTGAGCATCAAATTTGTCTTGTAATATTCTTGACTCATCTTCAGTACTCATAACCTCTTCTTCATGAAGTTGTTTGGACAACTTATCATCTACAGCAATCTGTACTTGTTCTTTCTTCTTCAACTTTTTAGGCTCTGTTTCATCTCCAAACATAACTTACTTGCCCTTGTCTTTTGGTGTTTGATTCTAGACTTGGAGCAGCAGATTGTTCATCAGAAACAAGAAACCTCCCCTGAGGCTGTGATCCCCTTTTTCTTTTGTAGAACATTTGATCAGAACCTTTTAAATTCATAGCCAATAGCCTCTGAATCCCATCAGACTCTTGTTCTGCTTCAGCAGTCTCTTTTGTACTAACAGGCTCTTTTTCTGCACTAGCAGGCTCTTCATTAACCACTTGAGTTCCTTCATGAAATTGAAACTGAATCTCTTCTTCACTCTTAGAACTACCGATCCTCCCCTTTTTGGAAGAGAGACCCAAACCTTCTGCATCTGAACTTGAAGAACTAGAAACAACCAACTGAGAAGTCCTTTTACCCTTCAACAACTTCACTTTTAAATCCAATTTCTCAACTCTCTTAACTAGCTTGGTGTTAATCTCTGTAAAGTGTTTGTTTTGACTTTCAAGAGTAGTTTGCAAGAGCTGCACTTGCTCTTTTAGTTCCTTTACAGTCTGAGCATCTAAACGTTGATGTGGAGGAGAGTGGGGTGGTGAGTTATGATGTGATAATGATGGTGATATTGCAGATGGTATTTGTGATGGTTGGTGAGATGGTGATGGTGGTGTGACTGATGGTACTAGTGGTGTGACTGATGGTACAGGTGATGGTGGTGTGACTGATGGTACTGGTAATGGGTTTGGTGATGAATGATCAGATGATGTGGATGGTTCTTCAGTATGTTGTGGTAACATCTCCTCAAAAAGTGGTACTTCTTCTCCTTGAAAACCAATTTTCATATTTGAAAACACCTTGTGGGTAAGTTTTGGAGTTTTAAAAGGTTTGGTTGGGGGAAGTAACAAATGTTTGGATTTGTTGATGAGGCACTGAATAAACCTTGGTTACATCAAAAACGTTGTTTCACTATCCACATTTTTAACCAATCCTTCAAAAATGTATTTTGAAAAGTTGAATTTCTTGTTTGTTACCAAGCAAATGAGAGTTGCAGCCATGTTACCACAAAACTGCTCCCATGAGGTTTTCTTTTGGCATAAACAATGAAGGATGGTATGGATAAAAAATCTTCATTGAGGGGTAAAATGTTTTTTTAAGAAATGTAAGCTTTGTAGAAGTCACATTATACCCTATTTTTGTCAAATTTTCAAAGATTTTAGTATCAGGCAGTTGACTAATACCATCTGAACCATCCAAATGAAGATGTCTTCTAATGGATGATTCGGTAAAAGTCAGGGTTCTGCCATCCACTTTGACCGTTAACTCTTGAATCCCATTCCTAAGAGTGTTAACTCTAGCCGTTTGCCAAAATTGTAAAATTTGAGATTCAAAAATCGTGGGATTCACAAGTAAAGCAAACCTGATATAAGAATTGTTTAGAAAGTCTACTGCTTGATGAAAATATTCATTTTCCTCAGACGTTTCCAAAAATGCTAATTGGTTGTGACGTTTGACAAAACTTAGATGAGCCATGGTGAAAGATTTAAGGAAAAACTTGATTATGATGGTGGGATTTTATTGTTGTACTGGTAGAAGATGAAAGGTGAGTGTGAATTATGATAAGGATTGATTATGAGGAAATTACTTTTGACCGACTATTGAAGATATAGATAAGTAAGTGAAGAGGCGGTCAAAAAGATCTTTTATTATAATAACCATACCCTTAAATCCAGGAAAACATGAGGAATTCACAAAAATACCCTTCAAACAACGGCTATATTTTTAAACTGACAGACTCAACGGCTATGTAGCAGTACCATTTTACTCTACCAGTACTAAAATTTGAACTACCAGTACCTTGTATTTTAAAAATCTAACTTGGTAATCTCTTTGAAATTTTAGTAAAAATCCCTTATAGTTTTTAGCAAACAATCAGCTATCAACGGATTTGATAAGTCTTTACCAATAGCAGTTTGCTTTTGGACTAGCCAGCTCTTTAAGTTTGTAAAACTTGATGAACTGATTACCTTATAGTTTTTAGCAAACTATCACCTATCAACGGATTTGAGAAGTCTTTACCAATAGCCGTTTGCTTTTGGACTAGCCAGCTCTTAAGTTTGTAAAACTTGGTGAACTGATTACCTTATAGTTTTTAGCAAACTATCAGCTATCAACGGATTTGAGAAGTCTTTACCAATAGCCGTTTGCTTTTGGACTAGCCAGCTCTTAAGTTTGTAAAACTTGGTGAACTGATTACCATTTCCACATCATGATTTTTGTTATCAATCTTGAGTAACCTGAAATTTGTTAGTTGTAGACCAAAAGAACAGAGTGCAGAGCACTTGTTTTATAGCATTGTCAACATTTTAAACATCAAGATGAACAAAAACAGAGCAAACTTTATACTAGCAGTACCATTATGAACTGACAATACCTTATGACTAACTAGCAGTACCATGTTTAAAGGCCAGAACTTGTTATTTTATGTACAAAAACACATGTTTTTCAAAGGTTTATCATAACAATACCTGCTACCAGGTATTTAAATCTACCTAAATCAAAAGCTTTGGTGAGAAGGTCTGCAAAATTCTTTTCAGAATCAATTTTGACAACTTGTATTAACCTTTTCTCATTGCAATCTCTTATGAAATGGTGTCTGATTTCAATGTGTTTTGTTTTTGAATGTTGAACTGGATTTTTAATGATACAAACAGTACTGCTATTGTCACTGTAAATAATGGTGTTATGAAAATGGTACCCATAGTCAAGCAATTGATTTTGGGTCCAAAGAACTTGGCCACAACAACTTGCACATGCAACATATTCTGCTTCAGTTGTAGAATTGGCCACCATTGTTTGCTTCTTGCATTGTCATGATATGATTCTGCAGCCAAGAAATTGACATCCACCAGTTGTGGATTTTCTGTCTAGGGTTGCACCAGCATAGTCACTATCTGAATAAGATACCAATTCAAAAGATGATTCTCTTGGATACCATAGACCCAACCTAGGTTGACCCTTGATGTATCTAAAGATCCTTTTGACTGCTGTGAGATGAGAAACTTTTGGATTTACTTGAAACCTTGCACATACATACACTGGGAACATGATATCTGGTCTTGATGATGTAAGGTACATCAAGATTCCAATCATTGATCTGTAATTGTGCACATAAACATCTTCACCCTCAGCATCTTTGAGTAACCCCTTTTCTGGATCCATTGGTGTACTTGCAACCTTTGAATCTACAAACCCAAACTTCCTTAGTATCTCTGCTACATACTTATCTTGGCTGATAAATATGCCTTCATTTGATTGTTTCACTTGGAGACCCAGAAAGAAAGTAAGTTCCCCCATGGAACTCATTTCAAACTTATTATGCATAAGTTTTTCAAACTCCACAAACAACTCCTGGTTTGTGGATCCAAAGATAATGTCATCAACATAAATCTGCACCAGCAAGATGTCTTTCTTGGTTCTTTTGATGAACAAAGTTGGATCAATCTTGCCTCTTTGAAATCCATTTTCCAATAAATAGAAAGCCAATGTTTCATACCATGCCCTAGGAGATTGGTGTAAACCATAAAGAGCCTTGGTAACCTTGTAAACCTTGTCTGGATATTCTTCGTCAATGAAGCCTGGAGGTTGAGAAACATACACCTCTACTTCAATAGTACCATATAAAAAGGCACTTTTGACATCCATTTGGTAAACAGTGAATCCTATGAAAGAAGCATAGGCCAAGAATAGCCTAATTGCTTCAATTCTTGCAATAGGAGCAAAAACTTCTTCATAGTCCACTCCTTTTTCTTGAGTATACCCTTGGGCCACCAATCTTGCTTTATTTTTTACCACTATTCCCCTTTCATCTTTCTTATTCCTGAATACCCATTTGGTTCCAATTGCCCTGTAACCTTTGGGCAAATCAACCAGTATCTAAACCTTCTGAAGTTTGAATTGAAGTAGCTCTTCTTGCATTGCTTCAACCCAACTTGAATGATCTAAGGCCTTTGTAATGTTTTTGGGTTCAACCTGTGAGAGAAAGCATGAAAACAGGCATATGTTGGCAACTTCATGGTTCTTTTCTTCATAGACAGCTAAGACAAACCCTTCTTGGTCTGAAGATAAGACTTAAGTTCTTGTTTTAACACCAGAATCAATGCTGCCAATCACATTATCAATGGAGTGATCTTTGAGAATTCTTGTGTTGTGTGTTGTAGGAACATCATTGGAAATCGGAAGATTGCCGATCCCTACATCTTCTGGTAAGGAATCATCTGATAGAACATTTAATGGTTCAGCAGGACCAACTTGTGAACTGGTAGTACCATCTGTTGAACTGGCAGTACCATTTGGTGAATTGGCAGTACCATTTTCATTTGTAGAATTTCCTTGATTCCCTTGACCTTAAGTTCCATGATCATCTTTAATACCTTCATTTGTTGTATTAGAAGGCTCTCCATGACTTGAAGATGAATCCAATCCTTTCCAAATTGGCATTAAGATGTAATCTTGATCATCAGTTGTTTCAACATTGTCTTCAAAACCTGCATTATCATTAGTATTTGTACATGTGACAGGCACATAATTCATAGATTCTGAAAGCTTATCAATATCAAAACACCAATCTGGTCCAATGCCTACAACATTAGGTAGTTTCTCTTGAAACTCTATGTGCAGATTTTCTTCCACTAGCCTAGTGCAACTATTATACACCCTATAGGCCTTACTTTGCAAAGAATACCCTATCATGTAGCCTTCATCAGCTTTTCCTTCAAACTTTCCTAGATGATCTTTGGTATTGAGAATAGTGACATGACGTCCAAAAGGTCTCATAAAACTTAGAGATGGTGTTCTACCAAACAAAAGTTCATAAGGAGTCTTTCTATGAGGTTTAATCACAAGAACCCTGTTCTGCACATAACAAGCAGTACCTACAGCTTCAGCCCAAAATGAAATAGGCAACTTAGAGTCTACTAACATTGTTCTAGCAGCCTCTATAAGAGTTCTATTTTTCCTTTCTGCTACTCCATTTTGCTGTGGGGTTTTAGCTACACTATATTCTCTTTTTATTCCTTTTTCTTTACAAAATTCATCCATAACTCTATTCTTGACTTCTGTCCCATTGTCACATCTAATTACTTTCGCTTTCTTATCATTTTGGTTTTCTATCCCTGAAATATAGGACTCAAGGATCTCACTAGTTTCATCCTTAGTTCTCAAAAAGAAAACCCAAGAAAATCTGCTGTAATCATCAGTAACTACAAGACAATATTTTTTACCATTCAAGCTATTCACAGATGTAGGACCAAAGAGGTCCATATGAAGCATGTATAAAGCTTGAGAAATTGAGTTATGGGTCTTGGGCTTACAATAGCATGTATAAAGCTATTCACAGGTTTGGTCATTTTGAAAAATCTTTTTAGGTAAACATCTAACCAAATCATATTTTGCAATTGTATTGATTGTTTTAAAGTTTACATGACCAAGCCTTCTATTCCAAAGCATAGATTCATCCAATGAGGCTTTTGCTACTAGACAGGTTAAACTCTCTTTAGGATCAATGTTCTTTAAATCAACAATGTACATATTGTTCTTTCTTGGGATTTTAAGAAGAATTTGACTTTCATCAGGAATTTTAAAATCAGGAGAAAGAACAATGCATTCAGTGTCAGTAAAAAGAACATTGTTCTTTGTGTCACACATTTGTGAGACACTTAGGAGATTAAACTGAAGTTCTTTCACAAAGTACACATTTTCAAAATCTAATTTACTGGTTTTAATTGTACCTTTACCAGTAATATTTCCTTTGATTCCTCCCCCAAATGTAACATATCCTGCATCAAATGATTTGAAGTCTGTGAGGTAAGATATGTTGCCTGTCATGTGCCTTGAACATCCACTATCTACATATCCTTGATCAGCAATATCATTTGAATGTTCCTGCACATATATACACATATTAGTTTCCTTGGGGTACCCAAGCCATTACTGACTTAGGTTTGCCTCGTGCATCATTGTAATCAAACCTCTTTAGGACTGTTGATGCACCATTTGATTCGAGTGGTCTCCAAATCCAACATGCTGAGGACTTAACAGCATTTTCATTCTTAAAACATTTTGTGGTTTTTGGTCTGACAGTACCAAATTTGGCAGTACCATTTGGTCTAGCAGGACCTTTTGGTTTTGGTCTCCAATTTTGTGTTTTAACCACATAATTCCTTTTAATGAGACTTTTCACAACTCTTGGTGTATGTTTGAAAATATTACTTGCACCCTTAGTAGTAAATTTTGGGTAAACAGGCTCATTTGGTCTAACATTATGATTGACTTTTGGTGTGTTAGATTTCACAAAACCTTTTCTGGGGTTTGTTTTATTTGTTTTAGACCTTGATGTACTCCCAGAAACCCAATTGTTAAAATAAGCATGAGTATGATTAAAACTACCACAATAATAGCATGCCTTATTGTACATAACAAAATTATCACCAAGTTGGTGTGACTTAAGATTGTTCCAATTTCTCTGACTACCTCTAGGTTTGGTATTACATTTAGCACAACATTCAACTATTTTTAGAACAACTTTAGTCTTTGTCATACTCTCTACACTTTTAGGACTGGTTGGTCTTACTTTGTTCCCTTTCTTTGAAGCAGTTTCTTTTTCATTCTCATCAGATGTCCAATCTTCAATAGATGTATCATCTGGGCTCTTATCAGTGAGCACCTTTTCTTTAGAGAGTGAAGTATCACTTGAACTCTTAAAAGGTTCACTATTTTCTACAGGTTTTACATTTTCTAGTGGTTTATGAGTGAATTCATGTAAACCTGATTCAGCAAGATCTATACCTGGGGGACAGGGAATTCCTCTGTAAGGAAGTGGACAAGTGTTGTATCCAATCCCAGATTTGATTTTCTTGTTCATTTGGTTTTCAACTATACTTCTAGTACAGGCAGAAGCATTTTCTAATGTTGTAACAGTTAGTTGAATATTATCTTTTGCTTTGTTTCACTTTAGCAAACCCAGTTCTTAACAGGCTTATTTCAGCATCTTTTAAAAATATGTCTCTATTAAGAATAGCTTCTGTGTCAGAAAAGGTGAGTTCATTTTCTCTAAAGTGAATTATCTACTTCTCTAGTTTGGCCATACCACAATTATGATTAATTAGGTCTTGATGAGTTTTTCTTTCTTCTACTTTCAGTTCATCATAAATTTTTCTTAAAATTTCCAATTCTTTAAAAGCTTCACAATTAGTAGAACATTTAGTAATTTGTACCTCAGGATTGGTGAAAGCCATTAAAGCCATTTCATTTGAAGCTGACTCTTCTTCACCCATAAAGCTCCAATCAAAACCCAGCCCATCAATAGCTACCATAGTTTTTGTTTCAGTGATGTCCACTTCCTTGCTCTTGTTCTCATTGTTTCCCCTGTTGTTGTTCTCAAAACCTCTTCCCTTATCACCCTGCTTCTTTGGTCTTCTACAGTCTGTTGAGTAGTGGCCCTTCATGTTGCAGTTGTAGCACTCCACTTTAGACTTGTCATACCCAGCAGGTTCATTACCATTGATGACAATCTTCTTTCCAGTTCTCATCAAATATTTCTTAGCCCTCATGCTAAGAAGTGAAAGCTTCAACTTTATGTCCATTTCTTCAAGATCATCATCACTGATCTCTTGAAGATCTTCAAAGGTCAATATGGAACCATTGTGTTGTGATGTTAGGAAAGCACAACCAATTGCTTCATCTAAAATGGTTTTGGTACTGCTAGAAGTATTGGCAGTACCAAAATTTGTGTTGGCAGTACCATCTTCTCAACCATCTTTTTCTTCATCAACTTTCTTGGAAGTACCATGAGATGACACAAAGGCCATATTTCCTGAGCTTGAACTAGTAGACTTCTTTAGTTCATGCTCTACTATTTTAAAGTTGCTGTAAAGATCATTAAGACTCATGGAATCAATATCTGGTTTGTTTTTCCAGACAATGACATGCATGGCCCATTCAGAGGGTAGACTTCTAAGGAATTTGGAGTTAAAGTCTTCTTGAGATATTATTACCTCATGAATGGCTAACTGACTAGAAAGATTTTGTAGTCTATTTAACATGCTGTCCAAAGACTCATTTGTTGTGGCTGAAAAGTTTTCAAATTGTTGTTTTAGAAGTGTTTTCTGAGTTTTCTGGGTGGCATCATTACCACCAAATCTAGCCACAATAGCTTGAAAAAGGGTTTTAGCACATTTGTACTTGTTAAAGATTAAGAGATGGTCATTTGGAATAGTAATGAGAAGCATACTCCTGGCTTTAAGATCATTTCTCTTTTGGATTCTTTCTTCTGCGGTTGTTGGGTTTACTTGCACAGTTGTGACAAGTGCATCGTTTACTGTGGAGGTGGTGGTTATTGGTTTTAATGAGTTTTCTTCTTCAATAATCTCCCAAAGTACATAGTCTTGCACTTGGAAGTATTGCTCAACCCTCAGTCTCCACATCTCAAACTCATTCTGTTTGAGTAATGGAAGTTTTGCAGCCACATTGGTTTGAATGTTCTCAACATCCATTTTTGCTTTGTTCTTTTATGTCGTAAATATCAGCCTTGCTCCGATACCACTTGTGGAAGGATTATACAAACACTTGGGATGTTAGTCTTAACAATGTGTTTGGGATATTTATGAATGAATGTGATTTAGTGCGCGGAATTTACTAGAACACACTAAAGGAACAAAGGTGGTGAATAAGTAAACTTGAATAATTTAGAGTGATGAACACAACATGAATAACACAAAACGATTCAATATTATTCATGAAATAATACGGGTGATCTAAACTATCACCAGGATTACAAATGTAACCTTGAATCTTTGATACGTGAAAAGGATTTAATGATGGAAGTTATGCATGCAGTCATTGATATCTAAGAAGGTGACTAAGGGTTCCTTTTATAGTATAAGGAGCCCTTATTACAAGTTGTCAAGTTGCTTAATATAATATACTTAGAGACTTATCTTATCCTAATATTACACATTTCAAGGCAAAACACTCCATATTATCTACTGAGACTTTTGTACTACTTCTACTAAACGTGTAACTTTGTACAAAGACTAATAATACAACTAAATATCTCTAAATAAAATATAACAACTTGTCGTTTAAACTGGCAGGATCTTCATCAACTAGCAGTACCTTCTCACCCAGAAGGTATTGTTAGTATATCTTCAACTTCAACAAAACAAAAGAGGCAGGCTTAACTCATCATCTAGCAGGCTCTTCTGGCAGACTCTTTGACTTGAGCATTTTATTCCCAACACACTGATAATCAAAAAAACATAAAGTTCTCAGAAAAATCTGAAAAAATAAAAAAATGAAAGAAGATAACAATATTAAGGATCGCTCAAAAGGAAAAAAAATTAAAAAAAAAAATCATTTTCATGGTTAATTGGTATCGTGATGATAGCGCTAGATCTTGACTTTTTTTTAAAAGTCTAGATCAGATCTGGATTGGACGGACCAGATCAATCCGCACGTCCGCACTTAAAAATTGTATCCGCACGTGATCCTCACTCTATACATTATATATAACAGGAGGCGTTTGACCATTTAATGCCAAATAAGCACGGTCAATGCCCAGTCACCAGTTTTTGAATGCCATGTCATCAATAGTGTTAGTTCTGATTCGCCACCTAAGCAACTATTTCACTGAAAAATTCGTATTTAATGTACAGCCAAAAAATGTAACTAACATGGTTCGAACATAGGATCTCTACTAAAAATATCAAACATCTCAACCACTGGAACATTGGAACTTTTGTTATTTTCTTTTCAAGTCAAAATTGATAAAGCCATATAAACTATTATTTCAACAATAAGAAAACCAAAAACATACGTAACTCAAAACAATGCCTAAAAACCCTAAATGAAAACAGACGTACACAAATATATGTTTTTTTTAAACCTAACCATATTGTAAACCCAATCATTATGTGTTTTATTCCACAGGTGGTCTTTGTATGAAAAACCTAATACGCTTCAATTGTGAGCCAAACCCTAACGTGCTTCTTTATTCATTCTTCCTGCACCATTCAATCCCTCCTAGAGTTTGTTGATTATTTATTGCAAAACGATTCACTTATTCAAGATGATAAGGTACACATATTTTTGTGTGAGTTATTGTTTGATCTGCAGGATGATAAGGTACACTTTTTTATGATGTACTTGAACTACAATTTATGGCTTTGATTATTAATCTTATAGTTATATGTAGTATACATATCAATGTATCAATTTTTTACATATTAGGACTTGATTGGATTGGAAGGTATTGAGTTTCCTTGATTTCAAACCATTGGCCGGAGAAAGGTATGCAAAATTTAAGTTGTTATAGTTTCATATTGTAAGTGTAAATTGATTAAAAGCAAAACGGTTTTTATTGTGATAATGTTTTGATTTTTATACATGTTATTTAAACCTTCAATTATTGATATTCAGTTAAACACAAGAGGAAACAAGTCGCTTGCGGGTACCAATAAAAGGTCACATAAAACTGGTGTTTATACCATTATTGGTTTTTCTTTATGTGCTTAAGTTTTTTTTTTTTTTTTGAAATATAAGATGTTCATGTCTATATTTTCAAGCCAAGGTCCATAAGGTGTGCTTGTCAAATAAGAACATTCAATTTCTATTCCAGCCAAAGTGAGAACTTTCTAACCTGTTCATGCTGTATGTATATAGTATGATTTGCAAGTGTAGGGCCGAAATCTGATTCGGTGGAGATGATCGAGAAGTTGTTGCATGCTGATGAGGCAAAAAATGAACCGTTTTTAGGGGGTCATTTAAGCCCGGAATTGAATTTATTTGATCAAATATTGCCCTGAATCGTTCCTTTTGTGATTTTAGGTACTTTGGGAGTGAATTCTGGAAACGGAAGCATTTTGGACGTTTTTGGAGCATAAAAGTGAAGAAAACGGCAAAGACTTTATTTTCCATACTGGGAACATTACCTGACGGCGTCAATAAGGAAAATATGACAGCGTCAAGAGCAAAATGCATGATGACCCAGAGAAAACGTGACGGCGTCAGAAGTAGGGCGTCAAGAGTTATTTTGGTGACGGCCTTGAGCAGGATTACACATGACGGCGTCAGACCCAGATCTAGGCAGTCCGAGAACTTTATTGGCGGCGAGATGACGATGTGAGAAATGTACTCTTGATGCCGTCACCTCATAAAATCTATATATACTTTTCTATTTTTCATTCATTAAAGAGGAACTTGTGTGGAGAATACTAGGGCCGAACCTAATAAACCATAGGTCGTTTGTAACAGTATTTTCAAGGGTTTTCACCCCTTGAAACCTTTCATGTTCAATTAAGATAAGTCTTCTTTCAATTCATTCAATATGTCTATGTGTTGTTTGAATATATCTTATGCTTGTCATGATTATAACTTGCTAGGCTAGATCTTTCATGTGTTTGCTTAGATGTAATGAAACCTAGATGTTAATTATAGGTTGATTGCTTGTTTATAGTTGTAATGGATGAATGATTTCAATGTTAGGCTTAAGAAAACTGGCAGATCTCCATTGTGTAACTTGCTTGAACTTCTTAAGAAACATGAACCGATGTGTACTAGGTTTTTATGACTGTATTTAATCCATGAGCGAATTCTAGTGATCCCATGTTAGGCGCTTCTTAGCCGGCTCGACATAGGAGTGAAGTAGGAGCTTATAGGATTAGGGAGGTAAGTACACCACCCCATGAATGGTATTAAGGAATACAATCCGTCATCCACGCAACTGTAACAAGTAATTAACCTGTAAAAGATATCTAGGGAGTAGTGAAATCTAAGTAAACACAATTCTCCCACATATTTCTCACACCACTAGTTTAATTTAGTTTATTTTCATTTTTTCTATTTTATTTTGATTGCATCTTAGTAATTGGGTTAGTTAATTAGCCACTAATTCCGCCCACTCTTCCAACAACCTAGATTTTTAATTGCTTTTCTAAAATATAAAAAATACAAAAAGAATCATCCATCACCTCTAGACCTAGTTTTTAGGTTTTCTAATCCTAGCAACACTATTCCTAAGTTGAATGATCAATCCCCCGGTACTTGTCACTATACTATACTACAATGATCAGCTACACTACCTGGTGGGGGTTGTAAGCTTCTCGAGATCCCTCGAGAGGTAAAGCCTGGTGCAATTCCCATGCATCAAGTTTTTGCCGCCGTTGCCGGGGAATAGTTATTGTCTAGGTTTGAATTTCTTTTATTAGGTCTACTTGCTAGATTCCTTTCTAGTAAGATTTTATTTTTATTTTTAGGTTCTCTTTAGTCTATCTTATTTCTTCGTGCCTTTGTTCGTAATCTTTACCATCCGACATCATGGAAGGTGGTAACATCTTTGAACCCATCAACCCACCACAACAAGACCACCCACAAAACCCACCACTAGCTAACCAACCTCTTAGGCCCTAAACCCTAGGAGAGTATTCCCGACCTAGCCACCAAGGCTATCGAAACACCATTGAGCTCACCCAAGGAGCCAACGTGTCTCCCTTACGATCCGACGCCATCCGGTTGGTGCAAAGCGGATGTGCATTCCATGGACTTCGTTCCGAAGATCCAAATCAACATCTCAAGGACTTCCTCAAAATCGTAGATTCTATAGACCTTGATGCTACAACTAGAGAGTCAACCCGATTACGCTTATTTCAATTCTCTCTACGTGATCAAGCTAGTCAATGGCTTGAGTGTTTACTCGCGGGATCCATCACCTCATGGGATGATCTCACCACTCGTTTCCTTGCTCAATTTTTCCCACCGGGGAGAACTACCAAGCTTAGAAATGATATATTGATGTTCCAACAACGTCAAGGTGAAACTCTATATGAAGCATGGACTCGTTTCAAGGAATTACTCCAAAAAGTCCCTCATCATGGCATAGAACTTTGGGTCCAAGTCCAAATCTTCTATGACCATATCGATCTCTCCACAAGGCGAACCATTGACCAATCGGCCAGTGGCAAGCTACGTGATCTAAGTGCGGAAGAATCATGGAAACTCATAGAAGATCTTGTTCTCTATGACAACGAAAGTTGGAATGATCCCCGTGATTTGAACAAAATGGTCAAGGCAATATCTTTGCCTTCGAACAATTCTAGCACTCCCGACCATAGGATCGTGGAACTTGAGGATCAAGTCAAGTTTCTAATGAAATCTTATGAAGCTCCCAAGCCTTCAAGCCAAGTGAACAAAATCACTTCTTCATGCGAATTATGTAGTGGTCCCCATGACACTCGTGATTGTGTGGAAATCCCCGGAACAGCTTTTGTGGACTACGCATCCTCGCGTACCGACGAAGCGGGAGATAAGTGGTACACTTTCAAACCCGAGCCAAACCCTTATGGTGATTCCTACAACCCCGCTTGGAAAAATCACCCAAACCTTAGGTGGAAACAAAACCAAACCAATTCTTCCAATCCGCCTAATCGTTACCAACCAAACGGTCGACCCTCCAACCGTACTTTTAACAACAATCTTTCTAACAACTATGGTAGTACCAACAATCTTGAAGGATTGATGTCCAAGTTTATGGCATCTCAAGAAGCTCGCATATCTAAGTTTGAAGCCCATTTGAAACAAAAGCAAAGTGAGATGACCACCAAAATTGACACATTGTTGAAAGTTCTGAATGACCGAGAAATGGGAGCACTCCCAAGCGACACGGTCAAGAACCCGAAACTAAACGTTAATTCCATATCATCAGTTTCGTCACCCACTTCTTGTCTGCAATACTACTCGGTTAACTCAACGAGCACATGTTTCAAATAAAACCAAATCCCTCAAAAGGACCAATCAAATAAAACACCCGATATAAAACCGGTCAAAAGCATAGTTGAAACACCTCCTATGCAAGACCTTGATGATGAATTCAAGGAGCTTCACCTTGAACGTCCCATCATTGATGTCTTAGCCCGTACTCCCTACTATAGTGCCCTCCTAGAAAAATATGAGAAATTTAAACTAGGTAAAAATGGGACCGCCTTCGTTCAAAACAAGTTGCCTAAAAAGCTTGATGATCCGGGTATATTTGTTTTGCCTTGTAAGATAGGAAGATCCGAAGCTTTCGACACACTAGCTGATTTAGGGTCAAGCCTCAACTTGATCCCTTCTCCCTTTTCACCACTCTCAAGCTAGGAAATTTAGAGGAGACGGAGGTATTAATTGGTCTAGCGGATGGGAGTATTGCCCACCCGGTTGGGATGATTAAGGATGTAGTTGTTCACGTAGGGAAGTTAACTATCTTAGCGGATTTTCACGTCCTAGATATGGTTAGTGATACTACATGCCCTTTATTAGTAGGAAGAGGATTTTTAGCAACCGCTAGCGCCATGATAGATTGTAAGGAGTCTAAGATAGCAGTAGGTGAGGGCGATACTTGGTCGGTATATGATGTTAAGAAACATAGCTATGATTGTGAGGATGACCCGACACCACATTTGGTAGAGATGAATAGGAGACCATCTAGATATGGACCTTGGATAAAAAGAAACTTTATAGGACCTCAATGCCCATTCTATCTAGAAAAAGATTTCATCGATAAGACACATTCGGTGAAACAACTCATAGCTAGAGATGAAGAGCTAGACCCTTTTGAGGACCCCCTAGTCTTTAGGAAAATGATTGAGTTCTTAAGCATAATGCCAATTAACATAGAGATGAACAAGTATAAAAGAGAGGGGGATAATTGTAAATGGAGGTAGGACAAGCCACCTAAGGAAGGTGACGGATCATGGCATATGAAGATGATTTTGTATGATCCGGATGGAGAAAAGTTTGAAAGGTCATACCGTATTAAGAAAACCGATAGGAAGTTGAAACCTAAGTTTGATCCCAAAGATGTCCTCAATGAGGAACTCACCCATATCACGTAGTAACTCATGACCTTGAGTCTAGCTACAAGACTCGTAAATAAAGAAAAGCGCTTCTTGGGAGGCAACCCATGTTTTGTGTGATTCGTTTGATTGTTATTTGCTTCTGTATGCATGCTTTATTTGTATTGTTGGTAGATCATGTTTCAAACTAAAATGGTGAAAATACTTTACTTTGTTGTTTGGCTTAGTCTTAACTTCATCCAAAGGTATTTCGCAAAAGATAAGTGTAAGGGGAAACCCCAAATATGTTTTTAAGAAACAAACTCGATCATGATTCTCCGCAATATTAAATGAACATGTGTATTCGTATTTGTTAGATTCAAATGCTTGTATCGAGTCATAATGATGTTTTGCAGGATTTTCCAGGAAGTAGGACAAAGTTTTTCCAGAAATTTTCTGGAAACTTAACATAAGAATTTCTGCAGGTCACTTCTGACGGCGTCAGCAAGAAATTCCTGACGACGTCACGTGTAAACTTCTGGAAATTTTACCAGTTTTGTTTTTCTAACGGAGTCGTAAAGTTTTTGTTGAATCTTTTGTTTTATAATCTCCAGTAGATCTGCAAACATCATTCCACTAGCATTATATCTTATTTTGTTTTCTAGGATTTGTTAGCATATATAGATTGCCGCAGATTTTATGCGAGGTTGCCTTGTCTGTTTTCTCAGGTTTAACATGTTATATATGACAAGAAGATGATTTATATTCTGGAAGGGAAGCTTTGATTGTTCATTTTCTTGGAGGAAGATCTAACCTGGTTACCATATTATCCATACCGAGCGAATCAGGGGAGTATTTGATTTCATTCTTTTACCTATTTTACTTTTACATTCTTTACTTGAACATTAGGGACAATGTTCATCCTAAGTGTAAGGGGATGGTAAAATGATGATACCTTATAGATACACTTTCGCTTGAGTTTGTTTGTTTGATGGTAGGTGTGTAATAAAACTATGAGAAATACTTGTTAGTGTAATTTTAGCGCCAAATTTAAAAATTTTTACAACATTTAGGAGTGAAACTTTAGCCATAGCAAGCGTCTCATGGATAGGAGATTGTATGACTAGCACAAAACCGTACCATTCAGAAAATTTTTCCACCCAAATATGTGAGGTTCGCCTTTAGATTTGATAGGAAAAGCATTTACTATTAGTGCTTATGAGTGTACCGGTAGCATTTAGATTCTAGAACTTGCGTTAGTGATGCATCCCGAGACCGCTAGTGAGACTACATTCGTGTAGTAGGATTTACTACATGATAAGAGGCATTAGGATAACCCTTGTTTTACACCTGTAATATAATTACATTGACTTCATAGGTCAAGTAATTCTCCCACACCTTTGCGTTGTACTCATTTTTAGTACACGATACCCCTAGTACACCCCTCTGAGCCTATCTTTTCGTTTCTAACTTTAAGCATTTTACTTAAAGGAAGAATTTGTTTACAATCCACCCCAAATGTGCAACCAAATCGCCTTAGCCTTCCTTGTATCCACTCATCTTTAGTGCATTATCGTTATTTGTTTAAACCCTTGGTTAATTATCTAATTGATTACATGGTTGCTAAGTCGAGTCATATCCTTGTACATAATGTTTTGTGACGATTGGGACTCATGGGTAAAGTACTAATTGTATGGAGTAATGGGGAAGAACATCATATTATTACCCCCATTTGTGCGTTAATCTTAAAAGTACTCCAAGTGTTTTGATTATCTTGATTCGAGTCATTAGATTAGTTTATTGTAAAGTATGTAAAAATTCAAGTGTAAAGGGAATGTACATTCCCTATGATGTATTATTTTGGATGGTAGGGTAAGAGTGTATGCAAAAAAATAAAAAATAAATAAAATAAAATAAAAATAAAAAAAAATCAAAAAATCAAGAAAAAGAAAAAAAAAATAGAAAAGCAGAAAAGAAAAAACATACGGACTACCATCCCGTTTCATTCTATGTTTATTTTATATTTTTGTTATTTTTCATTTATTAGCTTAAGTCGAGTCTAGTCTTGGCTTAGCAACGCCATATTGTACATGTAATTAACCAAGATTATTAACTCGCCACCAGTAAAGATTGCCTATATCCAACAAAACCGTGTATTTCATATCCCTATACCTAACGTTACAACCCATTCAAAAGACCTCTTTGATAGTTTATCCTAGGTGCTTACGCCATGTGGTGGAGATTTGATCCTTTCCCAAGCCTATGGTAATCTATTTTGCTATGACAGATAGTGAGAGATGTTTTCCATTTCCATATTGTGATATATACTTTATTACACCCGAGAGATGTAAGTATCTAAACAAAATTTGTGAGGTGCTAGTGTATGACCTCCGTGCTTGTCTTTGGTCGTTAGTGGAACGATTATTTGTTGTAATTACTTTTATATTAGTGTTAAATGACCCCTAACCTATATTTTGACTAGAATAAAAGCGCATTTGCTTGAGGACAAGAAAATCTCAAGTGTAAGGGTATATGATGAGGTGAAAAATGAACCATTTTTAGGGGGTCATTTAAGACCGGAATTGAATTTATTTGATCAAATATTGCCCTAAATCGTTCCTTTTGGGATTTTTTGTTACTTTGGGAGCGAATTCTAGAAAAGGAAGCATTTTGGACGTTTTTGGAGCATAAAAGTGAAGAAAATGGCAAAGACTTAATTTTTCATGCTGGGAACAGTACCTGACGGCGTCGAGAGGGAAAATATGACGGCGACAAGAGCAAAATGCATGACGACCTAGAGAAAATGTGACGGCATCAGAAGTAGGGCAGCAAGAGTTATTTTTGTGACTGCCTGGAGCAGGATTACACATGACGGCGTCAGACCCAGATCTAGGCAGTCCGAGAACTTTATTGGCGGCGAGATGACGGCGTCAGAAATTTACTCTTGACGCCGTCACCTCACAAAATCTATATATACTTTTCTATTTTTCAGTCATTAAAGAGGAACTTGTGTGGAGAATACTAGGGCCGAACCTAATAAACACTAGGTCATTTGTGACAGTATTTTCAAGGGTTTTCACCCCTCGAAACCTTTCATTTTCAATTAAGATAAGTCTTCTTTTAATCCATTCAGTATGTCTATGTGTTGTTTGAATATATCTTATGCTTTTCTTGATTATAACATGCTAGGCTAGATCTTTCATGTGTTTGCTTAGATATAATGAAACCTTGATGTTAATTATAGGTTGATTGCTTGTTTATAGTTGTAATGGATGAATGATTTCAATGTTAGGCTTAAGAAAACTGGCAGATCTCCATTGTGTAACTTGCTTTAACGTATTAAGAAACATGAACCAATGTGTACTAGGTTTTTATGATTGTATTTAATGAATGAGCGAATTCTAGTGATCCCATGTTAGGAGCTTCTTAGCCGGCTCGACATAGAAGTGAAGTAGGAGCTTATAGGATTGGGGAAGTAAGTACGCCACCCCACGAATGGTATTAAGGAATACAATCCTTCATCCACGCAACTGTAACAAGTAATTAACCTGTAAAAGATATCTAGGGAGTAGTGAAATCTAAGTAAACACAATTCTCCCATATATTGCTCACACAACTAGTTTAATTTAGTTTATTTTCATTTTTGCTATTTTATTTTGATTGCATCTTAGTAATTGGGTAAGTTGATTAGCAACTAATTCTGCCCACTCTTCCAACAACCAAGATTTTTAATTGCTTTTCTAAAATATAAAATATACAAAAAGAATCATCCCTCACCTCTAGACCTAGTTTTTAGGTTTTCTAATTCTAGCGACACTATTCCTAAGTTGAACGATCAATCCCCCGGTATAACACCCCCAAAATCGATCATTACAGCGGAAGACTTAAAATGTCAGCGGAAGACTTTTGGGGTAATATATCGTGGATCTTTGTCACAATTATAGAAAACAATTCAAGTGATCGTTTTAAGTTTTATTTAAAATACCAAATATTCATAATTCCAATAGGATTCATTATTCAACAACGAGTTTTTATTCAAAGAGAAACAAATGTTTCTTTTTTTGCCCACTTCGTGCCTTTGCCATCCATTCCATTTAGTTACCAGAGATAAACATGCTAAAAGTCAACAAAAGTTGAGTGAAATTCATAGGTTTATAATTAAGAGTTTGAACACAAGAGATAGGTGTTTATTGTATATAAATACAAATAAACAAGTTAGAAAATCGCATTCATTATTGCCTTAAGCTCATGACACTCAACGATTCAACATACATCAAAATTATCCTTAATAATGATGTAAAATATATACCCTCAAGATAGGTATTTGCCAGTAACCTATGATATTTAAATAAAGTGCATTTGGTGACTTTCCTCTAGCAACCAAATGGGGATTGTCAATCCCTAATAGATCTATTCACAATTATTTAGGTTTACCATTCAAGTGATTAAGGTTCACGATCGAGGGACTTTTGGCAATAGCTACTTAAGCAATAATAATATCAGGAAAAGACTTGTGTTCGGTTTTTGAGCATGTATCCCCCCCACAAAATAAGTTAAATGTGGGCTATGAACTCACCTTAGTAGTATAGTAGAACAAATGCAATCTCAACGATGCAAGGCAACGACTTCACACACAACCTATAAGATATGGCAAGTTTCAGTTTTTAAGTCTTGTTTTATTGCGAACGTTTATTATTTCTATTATTTCAATATATATATATATATATATATATATATATATATATATATATATATATATATATATATATATATATATATATATATATATGATGAGGCAAAAAATGATCCCTTTTTAGGGGGTCATTTAAGCCCGAATCCGAATTTATTTGATCAAATATTGCCCTAAATCGTTCCTTTTGTGATTTTAGGTACTTTGTCAGTGAAATCTGGAAAAGGAAGCAATTCGGACGTTTTTGGAGCATAAAAGTGAAGAAAACGCCAAAGTCTTAATTTTCCATGCTGGGAACAGTGCATGACGGCGTCAAGAGGAGTTTCCTGACGGCGTCAAGAGTAAAAGTCCATGACGACCCAGAAGAGTTTTGACGGCGTCATGAAGGTAGGGCATCAAGTGTTAAAGTCGTGACGGCCTGGAAATGTATTGTTCTTGACGGCGTCAAATGTAGATCTAGGCAGTCCGAGGATTGTTTTGGCGGCGAGGTGACGGCGTCACCTATTTGGTCTTGACGCCGTCAGACCCCTTTTCCTATATATAGTTTTCTAATTTTTCACATTTAAAGAGAGTAGTTTTGGGAGAGACCCTAAGTACGATTTTGGTGTAACTTTACAGGTTTTTCAAGGGTTCCAACCCCTTGATACCTTGCATAATTAATCAAGATAAGTGTTCTTCTAATTCAATCAATATGTCTATGTGTTGGTTGTCTATATCATGTTCTTGTCTTAATTCCATCATGCTAGGCTAGATTTATTTTGTGTTTGCTTAGATCTAATGAAACCTAGATATTGATTATGTGTTGATTACTTGTTTATTCTTGTCTTGGATGAATGATTTATATGTTAGGCTTAAGAAAACTGGCAGATCTCCAATTGGTAACATGCTTGAACGTCTTAAGAAACATGAACCAACGCGCACTAGGTCTTTATTGGTTGTATTTAATGCATGAGCCACTGTTTACAATCCCTATAGTTGTGCTGGGCATGGTGTAGGAGGAGATAAGAGCTCATAGAATTGGGGAGTTATGTGTGCCACCCCATGAATGGTAATAAGGAATACGATCCGTCATCCATGCAATTATAACAAGTAATTAACGTGTAAAAGATATCTAGGGAGTAGTGAAATCTAAGTAAACACATTTTCTCCAATTACTGCTCACAACCTTAGTATAAATTAGTTTACTTTCATTTCTAGTATTTTATTTTGATTGCATCTTAGTATTGGGTTGGTTGAATAGCAACTAATTCCGCCCACTCTTTCAAAAACTGAGATTTTTACTTGCTTTCCATAAAATATAAAAATACAAAAAATAATCATCCCTCACCTTTAGAACTAGTATTTAGGCTTTCTAATCCTAGCGACACTATTCCTAAGCTGAACGATCAATCCCCCGGTACTTGTCACTATACTATACTACAACGATCAGGTACACTGCCTGGTAGGGGTTGTAAGCTTCTCGAGATCCCTCGAGAGGTAAAGCCTGTTGCGATTCCCACGCATCAAGTTTTTGACGTCGTTGCGGGGAATAGTTATTGTCTAGGTTAGAATTTCTTTTTATTACGTCTACTTGCTAGATTCCTTTCTAGTAAGATTTTATTATTTTTTTATTTTTAGGTTCTCTTTAGTCTATCTTATTTCTTCGTGCCTTTGTTCGTAACTCTTTACCATCCGACATCATGGAAGGTGGTAACATCTTTGAACCCGTCATCCCACCACAACAAAACCCACCATTAGAACCCCTTAGGCCCCGAACCTTATGAGAGTATTCCCGACCTAGCCACCAAGGCTACCGAAACACCATTGAGCTCACCGGAGCCAATGTGACCCCCTTGCGATCCGACACCATCCGGTTGGTGCAAAGCGGATGTGCATTCCATGGACTTCGTTCCGAAGATCCAAACCAACATCTTAAGGACTTTCTCAAAATCGTAGATTCCATAGACCTAGATGTTGAAACTAGAGAGACAACCCGATTACACCTATTCCAATTATCTCTACGGGATCAAGCTAGTCAATGGCTTGAGCGTTTACCCGCGGGATCCATCACCACATGGGAGAACCTCACCAATCGCTTCCTTACTCAATTCTTCCCACCGGGAAAGACGGCAATGCTTAGAAATGACATTCTGATGTTTGAACAGCAGTAGGGTGAAACTTTCTTCGAAGGTTGGGCCCGTTTTAAAGGTCTCCTCCACAAGGTCCCTCATCATGGTATAAACCTTTGGTTATTAGTCCAGATTTTCTACGACCATGTTGACTATCACACTAAGCGCACAATCGATAGGGCCGCGGGAGGTAAACTGCGTGATAAGAACTCCGAGGAGTCTTGGGCAATTATCGAGTAGCTCGCCACTGACAATCAGGAAATGTGGGAGTTTAATCATACAGTGGAAGCAGCTATCAATGCAGTCTCAACATATGGAGGGACCACCGAAATCCCCGATGAACTCCTATGCAAACTCGAGGCAAAAGTCGACTATTTTGAGGAAAGGCAAAGGAGGGCTTTAAGTCCTAGACGAACTACTGTCAATTCTGTCTCAAAACCAACTTCGGCACCATTATCTGAGTCACCTTCTAGAGAACATATCGAGACTTTTCAGAGCTGCACCCCACCTTATTCCCCTCCCAAGGAACTTAGCTCGGAGTTTGAGGCTAGGATGAGAGAATATATGGCAACTCACTCAGATCGGCTTGCTAGATTCGAGGAAGCAGTTTATAAGCAGAAGGAGGATATGCAGGAGAAAATGAATGAGATGATGAGTCTATTGGAGGAGTGTGCCAACCAGAGAACCCCCGAACGAATACTACTAAGGAAAGAAAGCGCCACTCCCACCACCCAATTTGTTAACTCCATCACCATTGTCCATAAGGATAACGAGAAGGTAGAAACTCCTGCTAAACAGACCTTAGAGAAACCACCAGAATCCCAACCTTTGAGTTACTACCTGAAACATGATATAAATAAAAACACCATAACAAATTGGATTAAGGGTGATGGGCGTAACCAATCCTTCGGACAGGTTTCTGAGAAAGAGGATGAAATGAAATATGAGTATGATACGCTTCTTGGAGGGTCGGTATTCGAGAAGCTATTGGTACAAAAAGTGGCTACTAAGCAGATAGCATGCGGGAACTTTGAGATACCAACGAGCGTCGGGGACTTGAAACATCTTAGTGCTTTCGCCAACCAAGGATCGGAAGTAAATCTTATGCCCCTTACTATTTACATCCAACTAACGTCAAAAATGCCAGCACCTACTCGTGTTAGGTTATCTTTTGTTGGACACTCGTACGTATACCCCCTAGGAATCGCAGATGATGTATTAGTTAATGTTGCAGGATTCATGTACCCCGTTGATTTTATGATCATCGATGATAAAGGGGATGGATGCATGCCAATAATCCTTGGGGCACCATTCCTCACCACCGCTAGGTCTGTCATTAAGTATGAAGGTAGGAAGATTGAGCTTAAATCTGGAAAAAGAAAGATTAGCTTCCCCATGACCCCGCGAAGTGGGCAAGAGAATTTGAGTTGGAGAATGATCAAAAACAACATTGGCACGACACCCATTCGTGTTCAGAATAAGATTCTTGCATGGGAAGCAAGAATCAAAAGCTATAAGAAAGCCAAAGATGAAAGAAGAAAAAGCAATAAGGTTCAGGTCGAACTCGAACATACTCGACCCGCAGAAAATCATACACCATTTGAGGAAGGGAACTTGGTACTCTTGAGACACTTGGAAACAACAATACCACCCGATAAACCAAGTCCTTGGTGGTATGGGCTATTCACAATCGAAGGATTGAGCCAAGATGGGCTAGCTAACTTGAGAAGCAAATTAGGTGGAATGGTGATTGCGAGTATCGATAGATTGAGGCACTACCACCATAATAGTAATGATCGCAACTACATGGGGTATATCATTTCAAACGATGAAGTCACGTAGTAACCCATGACCTTGAGTCTAGCTACAAGACTCGTAAATAAAGAAAAGCGCTTCTTGGGAGGCAACCCATGTTTTGTGTGATTTTATTTGTTTGATTGTTATTTGCTTCCGTATGCATGCTTTATTTTTATTGTTGGTAGATCATGTTTCTAAACTAAAATGTGGAAATACTTTACTTTGTTGATTTGGCCTAGTCTTAACTCCACCTAAAGTTATTTTTTCAAAAGATAAGTGTAAGGGGAAACCCCAAATATGTTTTTAAGAAACAAACCGATCATGATTCTCCACAATATTAAATGAACATGTATATTCGTATTTGTTAGAGTCAAATGCTTGTATTGAGTCATAATGAAATTTTGCAGGATTTTCCAGGAAGTAGGACCAAGTTTTTCCAGAAATTTTCCGGAAACTTAACATAAGGATTTCTGCAGGTGAATTCTGACGGCGTCAGGGGTTTACTCTTGACGGCGTCAGGAGTTAAAATCTGGAAATTTTACCGGTTTTGTTTTTCTAACGGAGTCTTATGGTTTTTGTTAATTATTAAGTTTTATAATCTCCAGGAGATCTGCAAACTTCATTCCACAAGCATTATATCTTATCTTGTTTTCTAGGATTTAGTAACTTATATAGGATGCCGCCGATTTTACGCGAGGTTGTCTTATCTATTTTGTCAGGTTTTACAGGTTATGTATGACAAGAAGATGATTTATATTCTGGAAGGGAAGCTTTGATTGTTCATTTTCTTGGAGGAAGATTTAACCTGGCCATCCTATTATCCATACCGAGCAAATGAGGGGAGTATTTGATTTTATTCTCTTTACTTTTTCACTTTTACATTCTTTACTTGAACATTGGGGACAATGTTCATCTTAAGTGTAAGGGGAGGGTAAAAAGATGATACCTTACATATGCACTTTCGCTTGAGTTTTTTTTGTTTAATGGTAGATGTGTAATAAAACTATGAGTAATACTTGTTAGTGCAATTTTAGCGCCAAATTTAAATTTTTTTACAACATTTAGGAGTAAAACTTTAGCCATAGCAAGCGTCTCATGGATAGGAGATTGTATGACTAGCACATAACCGTATATTCAGAAAAAATTTCCACCCAAATATGTGAGGTTCGCCTTTAGATTTGATAGGAAAAGCATTCACAATTAGTACTTATGAGTGTACCGGTAGCATTTAGATTCTAGAACTTGCGTTAGTGATGCATCCTGAGACCGCTAGTGAGACTACATTCGTGTGGTAGGATTTACTACATGATAAGAGGCATTAGGATTACCCTTGTGTTAAACCCGTATCATAATTACTTGACCATTTAAGTCATATTACTTGGCTAGTTAAGTCAACTAATTTTTCCCACACCCTTAGCGTTGTACTCATTTTTAGTACACGATACCCCTAGTACACCCCTCCGAGCCTATCTTTTCGTTTCTAACTTTAAGCATTTTACTTAAAGGAAGAATTTGTTACACCCCACTTAAATGTACAACCAAATCGCCTTAGCCTTCCGTGTATGCACTCATTTTTAGTGCATTATTGTTATTTGTTAAACCCTAAGTTAACTATCTAATTGATTACATGGTTGCTAAGTCGAGTCATATCCTTGTACATATTGTTTTGGGATGATTGGGACTCATGGGTAAGTACTTATTTTATGGTGTAATGGGGAAGAACATCATATATTACCCCCATATGTACGTTAATCTTAAAAGTGCTCCAAGTGTTTTGATTTTCTTAATTCGAGTCATTAGTTTAGTTTATTGTAAAGTATGTAAAAATTCAAGTGTAAGGGGAATGTTCAATCCCCTATGATGTATTATTTTGGATGGTAGGGTAAGAGTGTATGCAAAAAAAAAAATAATAAAATAAAAAAAAATAAAAAAATCGAAAAAATCAAGAAAAAAAAAATAGAAAAAGGAAAAAGAAAAAAACATACGGACTACCATCCCTTTTCATTCTATGTTCATTTTATGTTTTTGTTATTTCTCATTTATTAGCTTAAGTCGAGTCTAGTCTTGGCTTAGCAACGCCATATTGTACATGTAATTAACCAAGATTGTTAACTCGCCACCAGTAAAACTTCCTTTATCCAACAAAACCGTATATTTCATATCCCTACACCTAATGTTACAACCCTTTAAAAGACCTCTTTGATAGTTTATCCTAGGTGCTTACGCCATGTGGTGGAGGTTAGATCCTTTCCCAAGCCTATGGTAATCTATTTTGCTATGACAGGTAGTGAGAGATATCTTCCATTTCCATATTGTAATTTACACTTTATTACATCCGAGAGATGTGAGTATCTAAACACTATTTGTGAGGTGCTTGTGTATGACCTCTGTGCTTGTCTATTGGTCTTTAGTGGAACGATTATTTGTTGTAATTACTTTTATATTAGTGTTAAATGACCCCTAACTTGTCTTTTCAGTAGAATAAAAGTGCATTTGCTTGAGGACAAGCAAATCTCAAGTGTAAGGGTATATGATGAGGCGAACAATGATCCGTTTTTAGGGGATCATTTAAGCCCGAATCCGAATTTATTTGATCAAATATTGCCCTAAATCGTTCCTTTTGTGATTTTAGGTACTTTGTGAGTGAAATCTGGAAAAGGAAGCAATTCGGACGTTTTTGGAGCATAAAAGTGAAGAAAACGCCAAAGTCTTAATTTTCCATGCTGGGAACAGTGCATGACGGCGTCAAGAGGAGTTTCCTGACGACGTCAAGAGTAAAAGTCCATGACGACCCAGAAGAGTTTTGACGGCGTCATGAAGGTAGGGCGTCAAGAGTTAAAGTCGTGAGGGGCTGGAAATGTATTGTTCTTGATGGCGTCAAATGTAGATCTAGGCAGTCCGAGGATTGTCTTGGCGGCGAGGTGACGGCATCACCTATTTGGTCTTGACGCCGTCAGACCCCTTTTCCTATATATAGTTTTCTAATTTTTCACATTTAAAGAGAGAAGTTTTGGGAGAGACCCTAAGTACGATTTTGGTGTAACTTTACAGGTTTTTCAAGGGTTCCAACCCCTTGATACCTTGCATAATTAATCAAGATAAGTGTTCTTCTAATTCAATCAATATGTCTATGTGTTGGTTGTCTATATCATGTTCTTGTCTTAATTCCATCATGCTAGGATAGATTTATTTTGTGTTTGCTTAGATCTAATGAAACCTAGATATTGATTATGTGTTGATTACTTGATTATTCTTGTCTTGGATGAATGATTTATATGTTAGGCTTAAGAAAACTGGCAGATCTCCAATTGGTAACATGCTTGAACGTCTTAAGAAACATGAACCAACGCGCACTAGGTCTTTATTGGTTGTATTTAATGCATGAGCCACTGTTTACAATCCCTATAGTTGTGTTAGGCATGGTGTAGGAGGAGATAAGAGCTCATAGAATTGGGGAGTTATGTGTGCCACCCCATGAATGGTATTAAGGAATACGATCCGTCATCCATGCAATTATAACAAGTAATTAACGTGTAAAAGATATCTAGGGAGTACTGAAATCTAAGTAAACACATTTTCTCCAATTACTGCTCACAACCTTAGTATAAATTAGTTTACTTTCATTTCTAGTATTTTATTTTGTTTGCATCTTAGTATTGGGTTAGTTGAATAGCAACTAATTCCGCCCACTCTTTCAAAACTCGAGATTTTTACTTGCTTTCCATAAAATATAAAAACACAAAAAATAATCATCCCTCACCTTTAGAACTAGTATTTAGGCTTTCTAATCCTAGCGACACTATTCCTAAGCTGAAGGATCAATCCCCCGGTACTTGTCACTATACTATACTACAACGATCAGGTACACTGCCTGGTGGGGGTTGTAAGCTTCTCGAGATCCCTCGAGAGGTAAAGCCTGTTGCGATTCCCACGCATCAATATACAAATCTATTATTTAAAATCAATATTATTATTTAATCCTGAAGGTTTCTCCAATTTACACATTTTACCCTTAACGGAAAACATTTACGTCGTTAGTCCAAAATTATATATATTTACGTTTTTAGTCCAAGTATATCAATATTTACATTTTTCAATCCCCATTTTTAATGTTAACAGTTTATACCCTTAGAAAAACAGTTTTTATACTTTTTACCCAAAGTTTATAAACTTGACACTTTTGGTCCCTATTTCTCGAATATTTGCAAATTTAGTCCAAACATTACCAAATTTAAAACTTATCATTTTTATTAATTCAATAAGCTCAGGAAGTGTACACTAGCTTATTCCAACAGCTTATTAGCTTAATCTCCTTAGTTTTCACAAAAATGGGCCTAACGAGCCAAAATTTAAGGCCCGTTAATGATTTTCGATCCAAAGGGTTTGGGGGGACATTGGGTTTGTCGAAATCCATCTTTTTAAGTTACAATAACATTTCAAAAGAGCTTATACGCTTAGCTTATCGTGATAAGCTAAAATTAGCTTTTTGGGCTTTTTGGCCCACGTATGGTTTTTAATTTCTGAAAATTTTTAAGAAAACTCGTTTAGCTTTAAGCTCATTCAAGTGGTCAAACGAAGTTGTCAAGTCGTATTATTTATCATTCCCATTAGTGTTTCAAGTAAACAAATAGATCGTACAAAAATAATGATGGGTCGTGTGTTGAATTTAGAAATGGCGAGGCCAAAGTGTAGCCAAAAACTCAATACGTAAAACTTTATAAAACTTCAAAATAAACTAAGTGTTTTTAGTACATGTCGTATAGGTCCACTTAACTTAGAAACGTGTGATTTTTAGAGTGTATACGTAAATATATGTTCGACCCTTTTATAGGTTCTCGTTTATAGCATGGTTATGAAATAGTATTACACATAAAATGTATACATTGTTTTTATGTTTTACGAATTATAGGCCTCAAGTGATTGTGTATAAACATGAACATACGTAGGTATATATATAGAAATAAAGCTTCGTGGTCTCACCTCACCTATAAAAGGTGGTGTAAAACGAGTGTAGGGTTCGTGTGATGGTACAAAAGCTCCGTGGTTCACTTCACGTTCCACCAAGGTTCAAGAGGTTCCAATCCTTGCTTCCTAGGTTCACCTTAAGGCGTGGTACACTTGAGAATCCGTTCGTCCCTTACAACTCCTTCTCGTTACTAATTTTTGTGTAGGTTGTGCGTTTAAGTGTATGTAATGTCTGTGGTTGCATGTGAGGTTTATATAGTGAGTTTTTGAGTATGTAAGAACAAGATAAGTTCACAAGGAGGAGGGTAGCATGTTAGGCGAATACTAGCACCACAAACAATGCCCAATCGAGTGTTTACAAAGCTAGATCTTGTGAGATATCATTCCTATTCATTCCTGACGCTTCATGTTGTGTTTAGAGTTTGTTTTGTTGCCATTGGGAAGCATGGGAGGCTGGAAGGAATAAGATGCCACGTTTTGGCCTTATCTATCAAGGGTGAGTTTGGTGTGTTGCTTGGGTGTTTTCTAGGGTAGTAAACGAGCAAGAAAAGGTGTAACAATTATCATTTCTGTTTCTTTGGTACTAGGGGAGACGAGACAAGCAAAAATATTTGTAGGTTGTGTGTAGAAATCGTAAGATAGAAGGGTGGTTTTGGGTGTGTCACAACTGGGAACAAGGAAAAGAAAACAAAAAAATATAAGGGTGCGTTTGGGCTTGGAGCCTGGTGGGCTTATGAATTGCATCGGCCCAAAGGAAAAAGAAAGAATAAAAGGAGTCCGTTTGGTTTTGTAATGGAAACCGTGGCCCATTGGGTGTTGGGGGCCCACATGGTGTGTCTCGATTATCGTGTCGAAGTTCAAAAATATTAGTGAGCGTTCTAGGGAAGTTTCGTAGGTTCGGGGAATATAAAAATAATATACGGTATTTAGACGAAACATATTGTTATAAATATAAATGTTTTATATATATTTATAGTTCACAATAATCATTGGTTATCTAGGTTGTGTGTAAGCATCGTTCCTGGGTAAACGGTCAATCACAATTATCGTAGTGGTTCAATATCAAGCCATATAAAAAAAAATTGTTACCCGTAAAATGGTGTTAATTTATCGTAACATCGTTTTATTTATTCGTATGCATTTACTAATCGTAAGGGAAATTTACGAGAGGTTACACCCGGTACTTGTCACTATACTATACTACAACGTTCAGGTACACTGCCTGGTGGGGGTTGTAAGCTTCTCGAGATCCCTCGAGAGGTAAAGCCTGGTGCAATTCCCACGCATCACATGTAGGGATGAACATTGTACGTTTCAACTTCTCGCATGGTGATTACGAGGTCCATCAGAAGACTCTTGATAACCTTGGTACTGCTAATGGTTGCAGTTCTGATGTACCTGTAAGTGATACTTTTTCCACCGAAAACTTTGCACATATATATTTTCCCCATCTTATATTTTTCTTATCCAGTCATTAACAGGTCAGATGTAGAAGAAGCTGGTGAGGCGGTTATCCCTTTTGTAAAGGGGAACATCAGTATTGTGCCTTGGTGGAATGAATTATCTGGGTTTATCTGTTAAAAACTAAAAATGGAGGATGCATTGCTTTTCTGGAGCATGAAACCTGATGCATCTATTGATCCTTTAAGCTTACATGGTCAGTATATCTATCCATCTATGTAATTTGGAGATGGAAAAATGGGTGGGAGGTTAAGGTGTGTGTCACACCCCCAAAATCGGGTCCAGCGGAAGCATACATGTAGCTGGGATGTAACTCAATTGGTATTACAACACAAGTTCAAAAATGGTTTTCACTTGAATCATTTAGAATAAAATAGTTTAATCAAAATGTTGAATTTACATTGTTCAAAGTAGTGCGGAAGTAGGCCCTTAAAATAGTTTAAAACGGTACCCAAATGAATAATCAGAGTCTTCAATGACCATGCCGTGCCCTGCCAAAACCTCCAGTAGCGTGCCATTGCTTAATACCTGAAGATACATGCTAAAGTGTCAACACGAGGTTGGTGAGTTCATAGAGTCTTGTGAAAAAGAATATTATGCATATGAATGAAGATTTCCCAGCAAAGGCATCGTAAATCCACTCAGTTGTAAGTCCCGCCATAAGAGACTTGTAACCTGTGTGTTCACAACCCACTGCTAACATATATAGTATGAGTAAAACATGTATAAGTTCATCACAACACTTAAGCAATTAGTCGTGAGTCTACACTTCATCTCCGAAGACCTCACGTTTGTATGTATGTCTCAATGGTCATCCAACAACTTAATTTGGAGCCACTGGAAGTTTCACAATCATGTATGTATGATTACTGGGTGCCATTTCCCAAAGTATAAAAGATTTCTGGGTCCCATTTCCCAAAGTATAAAAGTTAAACGTTTCAAGTATCAAGTAAGTATTTGTGCATGTATCAATCATGTATGTATGAAATCAAGTATAATGCAATCAAGTATAAGTGTTATCAAGTATAAATGAAATCAAGTATAAATGTAATCAAGTATAAATGTTTTGAGTATCTGTACAAGTAACCAAGTAGTTGAGCATGTATCTCCCACAAAGAGTTAAAACAAGTATAAAAAGAATAGGGGCTATGACTCACCTGGTGCAATAGCTATGATGACAAAAGTGGATACACATAAATGAGGTACGATCTCTAACCGCAACCTAATATGAATGATATAGTCTAATGTAAGAAATGAAATGATGCTACACATGCGAATACGTATGTTATCAATACCACTCGTTAGTTTTGAAAATAACGTTTATCGTCGAAAAAATATATTTTTGACGTCTCGTTAAGTTAATAAACACTTCCCATGTAAATAGGTTGAAACGGTTTCCACGATTCTCGTTTGGTGTTCTATCGGCAAATATAAGGTTTTCGACGTAAAATGACACTTTTTATAACTTATAAATATGACCAAATGGCCTCGCAAAACTAGTCGCGAAATGTTGTACGTTGAGTGTTAGTGATCAAACTTGACATTTTTGAAAACCTTGTAACCATATCTAGATGTCATCTCTTTTAACTTTTGACCATACGGGTCTTGCTCGATGAGAAAATCGACCCTCATTGTTGCTACTTGAAAATATAGTGTTTAACACTTAGTAATTTCTATTATAGCAAAAGCTGTAAAAAATGTATATGTTTCGTCGGATTTCAAACGCTTGTATCTTTTTCGTTATAAGCTTGTTTTCTACGTTCTTTATATCCCCGGAATCGTGGGATGGCATATTAACATATTTTTGATAAGTCGGGATGGCTAGATCAAGTTTTATGTCTCGAAACAGTCCATGAAAACTCTTCAACAGCAAACTATTTTCTGAAAAATATAGTTTTCGTCGTTAAACTTTGAAAAATCATATCTCCTTCGTTATTAACTCGTTTTTATCCAAACTTTCGGCCATAGTTTCATCTCGGAATGTATTTTCTAAATCTTTGGCCAAAAAGTACACCCAACCCCCTGGATTTCCCACGTTTTACAAATAGGGACAGTAGGTATTTTTCTTGTTCAATACTTGGTTTCCTAGTTACTAACTTGTATAAAAACCTTCCAAACAACTTCAATACAACCCTTAAACTACCATACACCTTCTTAGAGTGTCATGGGGTCCTAAACTTCATAAAACATGGTAGGATTTCAAGGGATGATCATAGGTTATTAAAAATCTCATAAAACTTAAAATACTTGTAAAAGTGGTATAAATACATAAGTATATGAGCATGTTTACTAATAAATCTTGAAAATACATCATGTTATTAATCAAATGAGAGTATAAAAAGATCAAAAACTTTACTTGTAACTTACTTGATGTTTGAAGAGGATTAGTGATAGATTACTTAGTTAAACTTCAAGGTTTCATCCTAAACCTTAACTAGATTACTAGATAACCTTGTAAACACTTTGATTCTTGAAAAATATGGATGCCCCATGATGGTTGCTGCTGCCATGAGTTTCTAGGAGAGAAAATAGATTGATTTTTGTGATAAAAATGAATTATTAGCTAGTTATTTCCTTATATAGTCCAAGGGCATTTTGGTAATTTCAACAAAAGGGTATGATTGTAATTTCAATGTCAAGTATAAGTATCTAGATATTATTTTTAAATATTTAGGATGAGTAGTTTTTAATTTAGTAGTATCGGGTATATTGTTCATGCATAAAAATCATAATTACGTAAATTGCCGTAGTTATAAGCTTTTAACGTTATGTTAAATTGATAAATCCAAAACGTCGGGTAAATTAATAATATAACTTTTATATCATTATAATGAGTGTAAAAATGTGTTAGGACCATAGTTGGGATTGTCAGATTAATTATTCAAAGTAATAGTTTATAGGATAAAGTTTATTAGGTAGATAACCGTACGTATACAGAAATGATGCAACTCACGCATGAATGACAAATTTTCTCCGTGGGTGAATAGTGTTTTATGAATAGTAAAATTTTTGAAAAACTGACTCCGAAAATGATGAATAGTAAAATGATGAATAGTGTTCTATGAATAGTAACCGATGATTAGTAAATGTGAAAGTTCGGGAAATGACCAGAATTTACGAGTTGTGACAGTCTCCCATCCTAAAAGGAACTTCGTCCCGAAGTTCAGCTCGTTCGTTCCACATATGTGCCTAGTGGTCTAATTCGACAATGCAAACTTTCCCAAACTCGAGCATAGCCCTCAAAAGACCTTCCTTAGGTTAATCCTTTAGGTAACCGATTTTCACTTAATCCGGCAACTAATCAAACAAGAACTGTCATGAGATTAGGCTAAATCGGTTTGAGTGATGACTTTCACTTTTAGCTTGATATTCGCAACTCATCAAACAAGAACTGTCACTAGAATCAAGCTAAAAATCAAGGTCTGGATTCAACATCCTTGAAAAAGGTCTTTTGAAACATTGACTCGACTTTGGAATTGCTTACACACAATCCAGACAAAATATCATTATAACTATTCTCAGTGTTGCAAAATTCATTTCTGAGTCGGATATAGGTGGTCAGCCTATGTCCTACTATCCCGGGTTGAATATAAATGACCAGTCTATATTGCACCGAGGTTCCATGAATTTTGAAATACTCAGCTCAGTTATACTAATACTATGTCCTTCACAAATACCAAGATATTCAGAAAGACTAAGGCAGGTGACCAAACTCGAGGTCAAATGATGAAACTATGCAAGGAAAAACATAACGCGGTGACATATATGATACGTGAACATGCTTATATGAAAGACAATTATACTAATCAACTAGAATAAATGAATGTAATATACCAGATAATGTGATACAAATCTCATCACCTATGTCAGCAACTAACCACAAATGAGGCTTCAGCTTGGCAGGCAGGCACGTGACGGTCATAGGGTTAAGTTTTCTTGAAAGTAGCTAGTCTAGGTTTTAAAAACACTTAGTTCGCTATACCCAAAGCTCTGATGCCAATCTGTCACACCCCCAAAATCGGGTCCAGCGGAAGCATACATGAATCTGGGGTGTAACTCAATTGGTATTACAACACAAGTTCAAAAATGGTTTTCACTTGAATCATTTAGAATAAAATAGTTTAATCAAAATGTTGAATTTACATTGTTCAAAGTACTGCGGAAGTAGGCCCTTAAAAAAGTTTAAAACGGTCCCCAAATGAATAATCAGAGTCTTCTATGACCATGCCATGCCCTACTAAAACCTCCAGTAGCGTGCCATTGCTTAATACCTGAAAATACATGCTAAAGTGTCAACACGAGGTTGGTGAGTTCATAGAGTCTTGTGAAAAAGAATGTTATGCATATGAATGAAGATTTCACAGCAAAGACATCATAAATCCACTCAGTTGCAAGTCCCGCCATAAGAGACTTGTAACCTGTGTGTTCACAACCCACTGCTAACATATATAGTATAAGTAAAACATGTATAAGTTCATCACAACAGTTAAGCAATTAGTCGTGAGTCTACACTTCATCTCCGAAGACCTCATGTTTGTATGTATGTCTCAATGGTCATCCAACAACTTAATTTGGAGCCACTGGAAGTTTCACAATCATGTATGTATGATTACTGGGTGCCATTTCCCAAAGTATAAAAGATTTCTGGGTGCCATTTCCCAAAGTATAAAAGTTAAAACGTTTCAAGTATCAAGTAAGTATTTGTGCATGTATCAATCATGTATATATGAAATCAAGTATAATGCAATCAAGTATAAGTGTTATCAAGTATAAATGAAATCAAGTATAAATGTAATCAAGTATAAATGTTTTGAGTATCTGTATAAGTAACCAAGTAGTTGAGCATGTATCTCCCCCAAAGAGTTAAAACAAGTATAAAAAGAGTAGGGGCTATGACTCACCTGGTGCAAAAGCTATGATGACAAAACTGGATACACATAAATGAGGCACGATCTCTAACCGCAACCTAATATGAATGATATAGTCTAATGTAAGAAATGAAATGATGCTACACATGCGAATACGTATGTTATCAACACCACTCGTTAGTTTTGAAAATAACGTTTATCGTCGAAAAAATATATTTTTGACGTCTCGTTAAGTTAATAAACACTTCCCATGTAAATAGGTTGAAACGGTTTCCACGATTCTCGTTTGGTGTTCTATCGGCAAATATAAGGTTTTCGACGTAAAATGACACTTTTTATAACTTATAAATATGACCAAATGGCCTCGCAAAACTAGTCGCGAAATGTTGTACGTTGAGTGTTAGTGATCAAACTTGACATTTTTGAAAACCTTGTAACCATATCTAGATGTCATCTCTTTTAACTTTTGACCATACGGGTCTTGCTCGATGAGAAAATCGACCCTCATTGTTGCTACTTGAAAATATAGTGTTTAACACTTAGTAATTTCTATTATAGCAAAAGCTGTCAAAAATGTATATGTTTCGTCGGATTTCAAATGCTTGTATCTTTTTCGTTATAAGCTTGTTTTCTACGTTCTTTATATCCCCGGAATCGTGGGATGGCATATTAACATATTTTTGATAAGTCGGAATGGCTAGATCAAGTTTTATGTCTCGAAACAGTCCATGAAAACTATTCAACAGCAAACTATTTTCTGAAAAATATAGTTTTCGTCGTTAAACTTTGAAAAATCATATCTCCTTCGTTATTAACTCGTTTTTATCCAAACTTTCGGCCATAGTTTCGTCTCGGAATGTATTTTCTAAATCTTTGGCCAAAAAGTACACCCAACCCCCTGGATTTCCCACGTTTTACAAATAGGGACAGTAGGTATTTTTCTTGTTCAATACTTGGTTTCCTAGTTACTAACTTGTATAAAAACCTTCCAAACAACTTCAATACAACCCTTAAACTACCATACACCTTCTTAGAGTGTCATGGGGTCCTAAACTTCATAAAACATGGTAGGATTTCATGGGTTGATCATAGGTTATTAAAAATCTCATCAAACTTAAAATACTTGTAAAAGTGGTATAAATACATAAGTATATGAGCATGTTTACTAATAAATCTTGAAAATACATCATGTTATTAATCAAATGAGAGTATAAAAAGATCAAAAACTTTACTTGTAACTTACTTGATGTTTGAAGAGGATTAGTGATAGATTACTTAGTTAAACTTCAAGGTTTCATCCTAAACCTTAACTAGATTACTAGATAACCTTGTAAACACTTTGATTCTTGAAAAATAT
Organism: Artemisia argyi; assembly: GCA_030686995.1. Lineage (NCBI taxonomy): Eukaryota > Viridiplantae > Streptophyta > Magnoliopsida > Asterales > Asteraceae > Artemisia > Artemisia argyi. The sequence continues at coordinate 44,886,438 of CM060696.1, forward strand.
GGATCCCCAATGATGGTTGCTGCTGCCATGAGTTTCTAGGAGAGAAAAGAGATTGATTTTTGTGATAAAAATGAATTATTAGCTAGTTAGTTCCTTATATAGTCCAAGGGCATTTTGGTAATTTCAACAAAAGGGTATGATTGTAATTTCAATGTCAAGTATAAGTATCTAGATATTATTTTTAGATATTTAGGATGAGTAGTTTTTAATTTAGTAGTATCGGGTATATTGTTCATGCATAAAAATCATAATTACGTAAATTGTCGTAGTTATAAGCTTTTAACGTTATGTTAAATTGATAAATCCAAAACGTCGGGTAAATTAATAATATAACTTTTATATCATTATAATGAGTGTAAAAATGTGTTAGGACCATAGTTGGGATTGTCGGATTAATTATTCAAAGTAATAGTTTATAGGATAACGTTTATTAGGTAGATAACCGTACGTATACAGAAATGATGCAACTCACGCATGAATGACAAATTTTCTCCGTGGGTGAATAGTGTTTTATGAATAGTAAAATTTTTGAACGCTTCTCAGAATCACAAACTGACTCCGAAAATGATGAATAGTGTTCCGTGAATAGTAACCGATGAATAGTAAATGTGAAAGTTCGGGAAATGACCAGAATTTACGAGTTGTGACAGTGTGGACATGGGTTTGGGTCAAAATAGGTAATGTATTGGTAGTCGGGTCGGGTAAGTTGGGTTAACCAATAAATTGTTAAAATAGGTAATGTATTGGTAGCCATCAATATTGTTGTGTTTTTGGTTTTATTGAGCTCGTTATCTCTGAAAATAACTTTTCTAGTAAGATTTCTTTGGATTTCTTCACAAATTGGACTGGATTAACCTCCTTGCGGGTTAAAAATAATAACTTCAGTGGAACCATCCCACCCGAGATCGGTCTCTCACAAAATCTCAGTACTCTCTTTTTGTACAACAACTGTTTTACAGGCCTGATCCCAGTAGAGATTGGAAACTTGGAGTTTCTGATAAGTTTGGGTCTTTCAGTCAATCATCTTTCAGGTACAATTGGAAACTTGGTCAACGTTGATGCTTTGCAGCTTTTCTTCAATAATCTCACTGGAACAATTCTATATGAGCTAGGAAACTTGACTTCATTGACTAAACTCGACATCAACAACAACCAGTTCCACGAAGAGTTGCCTGATACAATCTCTAAACTTTCTAACCTAGTGCTTCTTTCGGTGTTTAGCAATGTGTTAACGGGTACCATAGTGCATAATTTCAATCTAAAACCTTTTGTTATATAAGCTAAATTTTGTTTGTTGTTGCAGGATGAAAAAACAACCTTTATCCCAAGCGTTTATGTGCCGTCAAATGCATTTTCCTTCGCATTCAAGCATCGTTAGTCCTTCAGACAAGTTGAGGTGAGCCTAGGGTTGTATCTCTTGGAACTTATCTTATTGATATGCTTCTCGCATCGACCCTATTAACTAATAGTACCATAGGCAAGTGAAGATATGATAATGGCGATGTGGTATAAGATAACTTCAAATCATACTGTGGATGCAAATTAGGACCAGGTGTTTATGATAAAGTCCTCCCATTTAGTTTAGTTTATTTATTTTTATTCTGCATAATTAAATTTGAAAAATATTACATTACATGAACACCTGATTTTTGACATCTGAAACTTATATACTTGTGCTAATCTATCAATTGAAGATGCTTTCAATTAGTATCTCCATTTGTGTTGTACTGCCATATCTGAATTCCTGTACACTGCTAAACTGTAGTAGACATTGGTATGTATGTATCATTAGGTAGTTCACACTAGCTGTCATAATTAGACAACTTGTATATCGCTTAACAGGATGGAAAAATTATTTGCTTCATATTACCAGACAATATCTCTGCTCAATCTGGACCATGATTTTAATGAAATTTGCTTTAGATGTTATTTTAGAATTTTTTTTATTTTTTTATTTATTTATTTGTGTATTTATTTATTTTAATCAGTATATATTGAAATATGTACAAGGAATTGTCTGGTGTTAGTAGTAATCTTGCTGGTATTTATGTATTTTCAACTATTTTTACACACACACACATATTATGTTTTATTAACCTGAAATAGAAAACAATTTAACCATATTGAGGTGCAGTGTAGGATCCTAAATCCCTAACATGCTGCCTGCTTTATAAGTCATGGCAAAATGAGTCTCTTTTAAGTACTTTGGCATTAAAACCCAAAAAAGTTCAGTCTTATATCGGAATAGATGTTGAGGTGTATTATGGACCACAAAAGACATTTTGATCTCAAGTATATAATTATGATTTAGGGTATATTTTTAATGGGTTTTCGGGGCTATTGTAAAATCTGTAGCATCAGGAAGCATTGAAAAAATTGACAAACTTGGATTACCTAGTATTAATAATTACGTAATTGTCCATCATCCAGATGTGCTGATGCGTGATCAGTTTACAAGGTTTAACCAGTTAGCAATACGTCCAACCCACCCATTTTACCACAGGTCGAAGCTCCGACTTCTGCTGCAGATTACTTTATCGAGAAGGGGATCGGAATAAGATAACCAAAAGTACATCTTATGCCCCCTTCGACCAAGATGAGTATCTTATCTTATAAACCATAACTTTACCTTCGGCATGTGAACTCTCTCACACAAACACACCTAAAAGGATTATATACATATATGTGCTAAAGACATCACCTTTTGTTTCATTCATTTGTAGCCTCTGGATAAGAATGAAGATCAAATAAATAGGCAGTAATCATGGATGATAAAGCTCATGTATGTCTCATAATATAGGTATTTATTATGTAATAGACTTGTGTAAATGCTTTGTAATATGTTACATTGAATAAAATGTAAAACAGTGCTAATTTCTCTCATTACATGAAACGTTAACAGACATGATCGTATGTAACACCTTAATGGAAAACAAAGTAGCGTATTATATTATTATCCATCAGATACCCAACTAGCTTCAATTCTCACTTTCTACATGACTTATTTCCAGCACGTAATCCCTCATAAGTTTGGTGTTGGATTCATCGGCCATCTACAAAAAGCATAAAAATAACAACTTAATTACTTAAGCATAATATGAAAAAGAACTATGCATAGCGGAAGCCAAAATTTTACCTTTTTAGCTAATAGTTCTAAATTGTCCCACTCAAAGTCTCTCTTGCAGTATGCAAATCGAACCTAAATGAAATATCCGATCATTAGATGTAGCTTTCTTGAGTTATTGTGCTTGATACAGAACTAGCTTAATAATGAACAACTATACATACCTCTAATATTCTCATGGCTGTGAAGGAAGTGGCATTATGTGAATCAATCAGATTTGGTAACAAGAATGAAGAACAATCACATAAGTTAGAACTCTTATATCACAATATAAGAATACCATTTACTTTACATAGTTAGACTTGACTTTTACAAGTCAAGCGTACTAACTTCTCTAGAAGATTTGCTAAATTGCACAATATAGCAATGTACCAGGAATAAGAAAGTGAATCAAATTGATGGTTATATCAACTATAAGACTGGAATGCCTATTAGTATCGAGTTAGAACAATGCTCCCCCATGTTCAGTATATTGGTGATTTTAGGATCTTCTAACTTTCTTATAAGGCTTAAGAGCTCAATCTAGAGTGATCCAGAAGAGAAGACACTTAGAAGATTCAAAGCATGTGTCATGAGTTTGGACAGAAAAACAAACACCCTCAAGGTTTACGACATCTGTTAGATTAATCTTGCTTCTGAGACCATCATTACTGAAATAGTTTCTGATCTTTCACTTAGAGCATAATATACAATCTCCAGTAGCGTATCTTGTTATTAACTCCCACAGAATGTTAAAAAAAAAAAGAAAAAAAAAAAGAAAAATAAAAGAAAAAAGAGAGAAAAAAAACCGAATGTTTTTACAAATCTTTGTGATACCTTTTTCTTTTAGCTAATTTTGCATTAGTTAACCTATTGCGAAAAAACATTTGTTGATCCGTTTTGTTTAAAATTAGTAATGTTTGGGCTTAAAAATGTTTTACTAAGAAAGCAACAACTAACTGTTATTTTGTATGAATATTTAGTCTGGGCTAAAAGCCACACAAAATTTGGCCTACCATGTTCGACCAGCTTAGAAGTATACTTTAAGGTTAGGAATACGATGTCGAATATGCCTTTCCGCACTCCCAGACACCACCTAAATAAGCAGTTAACAATGAGCAGCCTCAAAGTTGCTTAACATAAGCAATATGCCTTTTAAAACAATCAAACTAACATACTACCTTCTTGAAGTCGATAAGCATTTTATTTTTCCTGTCCGTTTTAAGTGTTTGGTAGAACTGTCTACTTATGTGAATGGAGATGTTTGGAATAGCTCATAACTGTTTATTCTTGTATGCTAACTTTAGCTTGCATTATATTACTCTAGGCTTTTCTATGGACCTCAAGCGAAGGATAGATTGTCCTTGACAAAAGGTAATGTGTTTTCAGATATTTTCAAGTATTGAAATTAGTCATGACAATAAAGCTGCTGATTATCAGACGTTAACAAATTGCTTATTATAGTTTTGCGTACAAATTTAAGGTTATCTAGTTCCTTGAAAATATTTTTAACACTCCAGAGCTTAACAAACTATCAGGTTTACTTAAAGCCACACGGGCGGAACGACGGAGGCAAAGTGCGTTGCATCATCATTGGTCTCAAACAACTCAACAGAAACACTTAAATGCAGGCATTTTGGTATTTGTTGAAACCAATCTTTGGCATTTGTAAATCTCTTTTGTACGGTAAAGTTTTAATATTCACTTTTGTTTGCCAATATTTTTATGCATCAGTTGAAACCAACGTGGGAGACATACGACTATGGGAAGTTGGTTCACGGGAAAAATTGGTTCTCTGAAATCTCAGAACTATAGAATCTTGGCATCTACAGGTGATAATGATTTTAGCTATTCAAATATAGATGCTTTTTAGGTTGACACTTCTCAAAAGTTTTATAAACTGAATGCAGGTTGCCTACTATCTATAAATCGCGTAACATAATCTAGAAACCACATGGTTTATCATTTGGTAAGTATTGCTAATTACTTTTGAGTTTAATGAAACCGGACAGAGGAGTTGAATATAATTGCAATGTAAGTTTAAGTTACATGACCAACCAATCAGGCTTAAGCTAATAATGAGTGTTTTATTGTGATAAATACAAATGAATCAAAGACTAATGATGAGATTTCTTACATAACAATAAGAATTAACTCATGTATTGTGATGAGGCGAAAAATGAACCACTTTTAGGGGGTCATTTAAGCCCGGAATTGCCTTTATTTGATCAAATATTGCCCTAAATCGTTCCTTTTGTGATTTTAGGTACTTTGGGAGTGAAATCTGGAAAAGGAAGCAATTCGGACGTTTTTGGAGCTTAAAAGTGAAGAAAACGCCAAAGTCTTAATTTTCCTTGCTGGGAACAGTAGGTGACGGCGTCAAGAAGGAATCCTTGACGGCGTCAAGAGCAAATTTCCATGACGATCCAGTACAGATTTGACGGCGTCACAAAGTAGGGCGTCAAGAGTAAAATTTATGACGTCCTGGAAATGCATAATACATGACAGCGTCAAAAGTAGATCAAGGCAGTCCGAGAAGAGTTTTGGCGGCGAGGTGACGGTGTCACAAGTTTGGTCTTGACGCCGTCAGATCCCTTTTCCTATATATAGTTTTCTAATTTTCACATTAAAAAAAAGAGAGAAGTTTTGGGAGAAACCCTAAGTACGAACTTGGTCCGAATTTTACAGGTTTTTCAAGGGTTCCAAGCCCTTGATACCTTTCATGTGTAATTGAGATAAGTGTTCTTTTAATTCAATCAATATGTCTATGTGTTGGTTGTCTATATCTTATTCTTGTCTTAATTCCATCATGCTAGGCTAGATCTATCTTGTGTTTGCTTGGATCTAATGAAAACTAGATGTTAATTATGTGTTGATTACTTGTTTATAATTGTCTTGGATGAATGATTTATATGTTAGGCTTAAGAAAACTGACAGATCTCCAATTGGTAACATGCTTGAACGTCTTAAGAAACATGAACCGATGTGCACTAGGTCTTTATTGGTTGTATTTAATGCAAGAGCCACTGTTTATAATCCCTATGGTTGTGCTGGGCATAGTATAGGAGGAGATAAGAGCTCATAGAATTGGGGAGTTAAGTGCGCCACCCCATGAATGATATTAAGGAATACGATCCGTCATCCATGCAACTATAACAAGTAATTAACGTGTAAAAGATGTCTAGGGAGTAGTGAAATCTAAGTAAACACATTTTCTCCACTTATTGCTCACAACTTTAGTATAATTTAGTTTATTTTTATTTCTAGTATTTTATTTGATTGCATCTTTAGTATTGGGTTAGTTGACTAGCAACTAATTCAGCCAAAATCCTTCAAACCCGAGATTTTTACTTGCTTTCTATAAAATATAAAAATACAAAAATAATCATCCCTCACCTTTAGAACTAGTATTTAGGTTTTCTAATCCTAGCAACACTATTCCTAGCTGAACGATCAATCCCCCGGTACTTGTCACTATACTATACTACAACGATCATGTACACTGTCTGGTGGGGGTTGTAAGCTTCTCGAGATCCCTTGAGAGGTAAAGCCTGGTGCAATTCCCACGCATCAAGTTTTTGGCGCCGCAGCCCGGGGAATAGTTATTGTCTAGGTTAGAATTTCTTTTTATTAGGTCTACTTGCTAGATTCCTTTCTAGTAAGATTTTATTTTTAGGTTTTCTTTAGTCTATCTTGTTTCTTTGTGTCTTTGTTCGTAACTCTTCACCACCCGACATCATGGACAACGGGAACATCTGTGAACCCGTCATCCCACCACAACAAAACCCACCATTAGAACCCCTTAGGCCCCGAACCTCAGGAGAGTATTCCCGACCTAGCCACCAAGGCTACCGAAACACCATTGAGCTCACCGGAGCCAATGTGAACCCCTTGTTATCCGACACCATCCGGTCGGTGCAAAGCGGATGTGCATTCCATGGACTTCGTTCCGAAGATCCAAACCAACATCTTAAGGACTTCCTCAAAATCGTAGATTCCATAGACCTAGGTGTTGAAACTAGAGAGACAACCCGATTATGCCTATTCCAATTCTCTCTACGGGATCAAGCTAGTCAATGGCTTGAGCGTTTACCTGCGGGATCCATCACCACATGGGATGATCTCACCACTCGTTTCCTTGCTCAGTTTTTCCCAGCAGGGAGAATTATTAAGCTTAGAAATGACATCTTGATGTTCCAACAACGTCAAAATGAATCTCTTTATGAAGCATGGACTCGTTTCAAGGACTTACTCCAAAAAGTCCCTCATCATGGCATAGATCTTTGGCTCCAAGTCCAAATTTTTTATGACCATATCGACATCTCAATGAGGCGAGCCATTGACCAATCAGCCGGTGGTAAGCTACGTGATCTAAGTGCGGAACAATCATGGGAACTCATAGAAGATCTTGCTCTCTATGACAACGAAAGTTGGAATGATCCCCGTGACTTGAACAAAATGGTCAAGGCAATATCTTTGCCTTTGAACAATTCTAGCACTCCCGAACGTAGGATCATGGAACTTGAGGACCAAGTCAAGTTTCTCATGAAATCTTACGAAGCTCCTAAGCCTTCAAGCCAAGTGAACAAAATCACTTCTTTATGCGAATTATGTAGTGGTCCCCACGACACTCGTGATTGTGTGGAACTCCCCGAAACAGCTTTTGCGGACTACGCATCCACGCGTACCGACGAAGCGGGAGACAAGTGGTACACTTTCAAGCCCGAGCCAAACACTTATGGTGATTCATACAACCCCTCTTGGAAAAATCACCCAAACCTTAGGTGGAAACAAAATCAACCCAATTCTTCCAATCCGCCTAATCGTTACCAACCAAACGGTCCACCCTCCAACCATACTTTCAACAACAATCCTTCTAACAATTATGGTAGTACCAACAATCTAGAAGGGTTGATGTCTAAGCTCATGGCATCTCAAGAAGCTCGCATATCTAAGTTTGAAGCCGATTTCAAACAAAAGCAAAGCGAGATGACCACTAGAATTGACGCATTGTTGAAAGTTCTCAATGACCGAGAAATGGGAGCACTCCCAAGCGACACAATCAAGAATCCAAAACTAAACGTTAATTCCATATCTTCAGTTTCGTCACCCACTTCGTGTCCACATTACTACTCGGTTAAATCAACGAGCACGTGTTTCAAACAGAACAAAATTCTTCAAAAGGACCAATCAAATAAAATACCCAATATAGAGCCGGTCAAAAGTATAGTTGAAACACCTCTTACGCAAGACCTTGACGATGAATTCAAAGAACTTCACCTTGAACGCCCCGTAATTGATGTCTTAGTGCGTGCTCCTTACTATAGTGCCCTCCTACAAAAATATGAGAAGTTTAAGCTAGGTAAAAATGGGACCGCCTTCGTTCAAAACAAGTTGCTTAAAAAGCTTGATGATCCTGGTATATTTGTTCTGCCTTGTAAGATAGGAAGATCTGAAGCTTTCGACATACTAGCCGATTTAGGGTCAAGCCTCAACTTGATTCCCTTATCCTTATTCACCACTCTTAAGCTAGGAAAGTTAGAGGAAACAGAGGTATTGATAGGGCTAGCGGATGGGAGTATTGCCCACCCGGTTGGAATGATTAAGGATGTAGTTGTTCACGTAGGAAAGTTAACTATATTAGCGGATTTTCACGTCCTAGACATGGTTAGTGACACTACATGCCCATTATTGGTAGGAAGAGGATTTTTAGCAACCGCTAGCCCCATGATAGATTGTAAGGAGTCCAAGATAGCGGTAGGTGAAGGCGATACTTGGTCGGTGTACGATGTAAAGAAGCATAGTTATGATTGTGATGATGAACCGACACCGCATTGGGTAGAGATGAATAGGAGACCATCTAGATATGGACCTTGGATAGAAAGGAACTTCATAGGACCTCAATGCCCATTTTATCTAGAAAAAGATTTCGTTGAAAAGACACATTCGGTAGAACAACTCATAGCTAGAGATGAAGAGCTAGACCCCTTTGAGGACCCCTTAGTCTTTAGGAAGATGATTGAGTTCTAGAGCGTAATGCCTATTAACATAGAGATGAATAAGTGGAAAAGAGAGGGAGATAAGTGTAAATGGAGGTTGGACAAGCCACCTAAAGAAGGTGACGGATCATGGCATATGAGGATGACTTTGTATGATCCGGATGAAGAAAAGTTTGAGAGGTCATACCTTACTAAGGAAACCGATATGAAGTTGAAACCTAAGTTTGATCCCAAAGATGTCCTCAATGAGGAACTCACCCGTATCACGTAGTAACCCATGACCTTGAGTCTAGCTACAAGACTCGTAAATAAAGAAAAGCGCTTCTTGGGAGGCAACCCATGTTTTGTGTGATTTTATTTTGTTTGATTGTTATTTGCTTCCGTATGCATGCTTAATTTTTATTGTTGGTAGATCATGTTTCTCAACTAAATAATGGAAATACTTTACTTTGTTGTTTTGGCCTAGTCTTAACTCCACCTAAAGGTATTTTTGCAAAAGATAAGTGTAAGGGGAAACCCCAAATATGTTTTCAAGAAACAAACCGATCATGATTCTCCACAATATTAAATGAACATGTATATTCGTACTTGTTAGAGTCAAATGCTTGTATCGAGTCATAATGAAGTTTTGCCGTATTTTCCAGGAAGTAGGACCAAGTTTTTCCAGAAAATTTCCGGAAACTTAACATAAGAATTTTTGCAGGTCACTTCTGACGGTGTCAAGAGTTAACTCTTAACGGCGTCAAGTGTAAAAATCTGGAAATTTTACCAGTTTTGTTTTTCTAACGGAGTCTTATGGTTTTTGTGAATTATTAAGTTTTATAATCTCCAGGAAATCTGCAAACTTCATTCCACAAGCATTATATCTTATCTTATTTTCTAGGATTTAGTAACTTATATAGGATGCCGCCGATTTTACGCGAGGTTGTTTTATCTATTTTCTCAAGTTTTACAGGTTATGTATGACAAGAAGATGATTTATATTCTGGAAGGGAAGCTTTGATTGTTCATTTTCTTGGAGGAAGATTTAACCTGGTCACCTTATTATCCATACCGAGCGAATCAGGGGAGTATTTGATTTCATTCTTTTTACTTTTTCACTTTTACATTCTTTACTTGAACATTGGGGACAATGTTCATCCTAAGTGTAAGGGGAGGTTAAAATGATGATACCTTACATATGCACTTTCGCTTGAGTTTGTTTTGTTTGATGGTAGATGTGTAATAAAATTATGAGAAATACTTGTTAGTGTAATTTTAGCACCAAATTTAAAATTTTTTACAACATTTAGGAGTGAAACTTTAGCCATAGCAAGCGTCTCATGGATAGGATATTGTATGACTAGCACATAACCGTACTTTCAGAAAAATTTTCCACCCAAATATGTGAGGTTCGCCTTTAGATTTGATAGGAAAAGCATTTACTATTAGTGCTTATGAGTGTACCAGTAGCATTTAGATTCTAGAACTTGCGTTAGTGATGCATCCCGAGACCGCTAGTGAGACTACATTCGTGTGGTAGGATTTACTACATGATAAGAGGCATTAGGATCACCCTTGTGTTAAACCCGTATTATAATTACTTGACCATTTAAGTCATATTACTTGGCTAGTTAAGTCAACTAATTTTTCCCACACCCTTAGCGTTATACTCATTTTTAGTACACGAAACCCCTAGTACACCCCTCCGAGCCAATCTTTTCGTTTCTAACTTTAAGTACACCCAAATCGCCTTAGCCTTCCGTGTATGCGCTCATTTTTAGTGCATTATTGTTATTTGTTAAACCCTAAGTTAACTATCTAATTGATTACATGGTTGCTAAGTCGAGTCATATCCTTGTATATATTGTTTTGGGATGATTGGGACTCATGGGTAAAGTACTTATTTATGGAGTAATGGGGAAGAACATCATTTATTACCCCCATATGTACGTTAATCTTAAAAGTGCTCCAAGTGTTTTGATTTTCTTAATTCGAGTCATTAGATTAGTTTATTCTAAAGTATGTAAAAATTCAAGTGTAAGGGGAATTTCCATTCCCTATGATGTATTATTTTGGATGGTAGGGTGAGAGTGTATGAAAAAAAAAAAAAAAAAATCGAAAAAATCAAGGAAAAAAAATAGAAAAAGAAAAAGAGAAAAAACATACGGACAACCATCCCTTTTCATTCTATGTTCATTTTATGTTTTTGTTATTTTTCATTTATTAGCTTAAGTCGAGTCTAGTCTTGGCTTAGCAACGCCATATTGTACATGTAATTAACCAAGATTGTTAACTCGCCACCAGTAAAAACTTCCTTTATCCAACAAAACCGTGTATTTCATATCCCTACACCTAACCTTACAACCCTTTAAAAGACCTCTTTGATAGTTTATCCTAGGTGCTTACGCCATGTGGTGGAGGTTTGATCCTTTCCCAAGCCTATGGTAATCTATTTTGCTATGACATGTAGTGAGAGATAACTTCCGTTTCCATATTGTAATTTATACTTTATTACACCCGAGAGATGTGAGTATCTAAACACTATTTGTGAGGTGCTAGTGTATGATCTCCGTGCTTATCTTTGGTCTTTAGTGGAACGATTATTTATTGTAATTACTTTTATATTAGTGTTAAATGACCCCTAACTTGTATTTTGAGTAGAATAAAAGCGCATTTGCTTGAGGACAAGCAAATCTCAAGTGTAAGGGTATATGATGAGGCGAAAAATGAACCACTTTTAGGGGGTCATTTAAGCCCGGAATTGACTTTATTTGATCAAATATTGCCCTAAATCGTTCCTTTTGTGATTTTAGGTACTTTGGGAGTGAAATCTGGAAAAGGAAGCAATTCGGACGTTTTTGGAGCATAAAAGTGAAGAAAACGCCAAAGTCTTAATTTTCCTTGCTGTGAACAGTAGGTGACGGCGTCAAGAAGGAATCCTTGACGGCGTCAAGAGCTAATTTCCATGACGATCCAGTACAGATTTGACGGCGTCACGAAGTAGGGCGTTAAGAGTAAAATTTATGACGCCGTCAGATCCCTTTTCTTATATATAGTTTTCTAATTTTCACATTAAAAAAAAGAGAGAAGTTTTGGGAGAAACCCTAAGTACGAACTTGGTGCGAATTTTACAGGTTTTTCAAGGGTTCCAAGCCCTTGATACCTTTCATGTGTAATTGAGGTAAGTGTTCTTTTAATTCAATCAATATGTCTATGTGTTGGTTGTCTATATCTTGTTCTTGTCTTAATTCCATCATGCTAGGCTAGATCTATCTTGTGTTTGCTTTGGTCTAATGAAACCTAGATGTTAATTATGTGTTGATTACTTGTTTATAATTGTCTTGGATGAATGATTTATATGTTAGGCTTAAGAAAACTGGCAGATCTCCAATTGGTAACATGCTTGAACGTCTTAAGAAACATGAACCGATGTGCACTAGGTCTTTATTGGTTGTATTTAATGCAAGAGCCACTGTTTATAATCCCTATGGTTGTGCTGGGCATAGTATAGGAGGAGATAAGAGCTCATAGAATTGGGGAGTTAAGTGCGCCACCCCATGAATGATATTAAGGAATACGATCCGTCATCCATGCAACTATAATAAGTAATTAACGTGTAAAAGGTGTCTAGGGAGTAGTGAAATCTAAGTAAACACATTTTCTTCACTTATTGCTCACAACTTTAGTATAATTTAGTTTATTTTTATTTCTAGTATTTTATTTTGATTGCATCTTTAGTATTGGGTTAGTTGGCTAACAACTAATTCCGCCCAAATCCTTCAAACCCGAGATTTTTACTTGCTTTCTAAAAAATATAAAAATACAAAAATAATCATCCCTCACCTTTAGAACTAGTATTTAGGTTTTCTAATCCTAGCGACACTATTCCTAGCTGAACGATCAATCCCCCGGTACTTGTCACTATACTATACTACAACGATCAGGTACACTGCCTGGTGGGGGTTGTAAGCTTCTCGAGATCCCTTGAGAGGTAAAGCCTGGTGCAATTCCCACGCATCATATTGTCATGAAACAGGCCAACAGGATTATAATACGTGCAAATGTTTTTCTATTGACTTTCTCTCTTAAAAGTACACCCAGCTATGATAACATCTCAAAAAAAGGTACTCGCGATTCTATTTTTAGTAGCCTCACAATTCTTATATTAATATTTTTATCTGAAGGTATGTTTGCATACGTATCTAATAAATGCTCCGTAAATCATCAGGTGTCAAAAAATATATCTATAGACAATACTTTTTGATAAGTCTCCTGCAACGCAACATGGAATTGACATAGAGTGCTCCCCGGGATCGTCTGATGTGAATGCTGCAACAAGGCCACCTATTTCTCTTAGCCATTTCCAAAAGAAACGTTTTGCTGCTCCTCTATTTACCCATGATTTAGGGACTGAACGTGTAGCATCAAACAGTTTCAAGGTTCAAGGTGAATACGTGTCTTTTTTTTTGGATCACATTGTATTTAGCTCAATCTCTGTCTCTAGAATTAGCTTCTGACCCGTGCAGCATAACCATATCTGGCCACGGCTAATAGAGCATCATTGTATGCAGAAGTAGCAATGACGCGGAACATTAGGCCACTAAGCATTGTAGTGGTCATCCAATATCTTTCATTTATTTTGGTAATAGAAATCTCTAACAGAAACCTCTTTGCATATGTTGTTTATTACACCTGCTGCTTCGTCATTAGAACCTAAATAGTTCACAAGGACTTCTGATTTAACCATCTTGGCAACATCTTTGGGAGTATCTATTAAAGAATCTAGCGCATACATATATGATGTGACACAAGCCTGAACTCTAGAGGACTGCTCATATATAATGAGGTTCCTATGATTTTGTAGTCTTTCATAATAATTAAGAAGAAGTCGAACAGTTTGGTCAATATCCACGACATGCCTAAGTACCACGTCACCATTCGCCATTTGAAATGTTAGCTTAATTGATGTATTTTGTGATTGATCTGTAACACAAAGTACAAGGGTATATTTTATAGTGAACAAAGCTCATATTAAACCAAGCAGATAGGGAGTTATCTAATCTATAAGCTTCTCCTTTATATGTTCTAAATTTGTCAATAGCTGGATATCATTGTAGTTTTTGTGAGATAGAACGAAAACAATGCATTTCTGAAAATTCAATTACAAAGACGTTTTATGTTTCACTTAAAAAAATAGTTGAAAAAAAGTGAGCAGGAACGTTGTGTGCATAAATTTTGTTTGAATATTATAACCCAAAGTATATATTAAAGCATAACTGATGTAGAAACATAATACAAACAATAATAGTACAAAATGCTTATTTAAGTAAGTATAATAAATCTTACTCAGAAAGTTAGAATTAGTTCTTACCGGTATGCTGTATAAGGCAGTACGTATTGAACAACACTTCCAAACTAAGTTTCTTTTTGCGATGGAATTTTGTTGTTCCGATATCACACGTACTGATTTGGCTATCGGTGTTTAGTGTACTATGGTATCGGAATCTAGAGAGACAAGTGTCTTAGCAAAAGATACATATAGAAATTGTCAAACTAACTTTTGACAATTCTTGGCATTATCCATTGAAAATTCAAAATTCTATTGCAATATCATTGAATGGTTTATCGAGTTTCAAAGCTCATATCTATTAAATGTAAATAAGTGTTGACAAGTTGGATTGACCTCATTGGAAATGAACCTATTACAATTAACCAGCAAGACGCTGAATACGGAAATGTTCAACCAAACAAGGTCAAAGAAGATGCACCAAAGAAAGCGTTGCAGCACCCCCAACTCAAATACGGCAGCTGACATGCTGGGGGCACTACGCAAATAGAAACCAGGCACATTTATAGCTAACGACCCCAACACGAGACGTTTATAAATTTTGCAAAACATATCATCCGAATTATAAACCATTTAGAGTACAAGGACTCTTAAGTCAAAGTAGCAGCGGAAAAAGTAAATAGAGTTTGCAGCGGAAATTTCAACAAAGTTTAGCAGCAGAAAATATTTAAGACACACCAAGGTCTTACGAATGATATGAAAATAAAGATAATAAAGATGATAAAGCTGCCTTGACAGAAAGACTCCTTCGTCCAAGCCACTCCACCACACCCATGTCATAAATCTCCAAGACTAATTAGTAGTAGTACCTGAGAAACACATGCTTAAAAGTCAACACAAAGGTTGAGTGCAATCCATAGGTTTAAAATAATAAAGTTGAGCACAAGGTTTTAATCATACGATATAAGCAACAAATGGAAATACCAGGATAATCAAGGTAACACCTAATATGTTGAGGCAACACGTGCATACATATGGTTGATGATGTTAAGCTCATGACAAGCAAAACGTTAACCAAACCAATCATCGGTAACTCCGTACTGGAATAAACAATAACCGCGGAATTTCATAATATAAAGTGCCCCCAAGGCCGGGTAATTGCCATTTACCCAGCAAAATCGAATATAGTACACCATAATTTGCTTATCTGGCAAAAGGAGTGGGAGGGTCAATTCCTATAGGCCTATATCCCTATATTCGCGCTCGCTCGCATGTGATTAATGGCTCATGATCTAAGGGTCTTTTCAGGCAAGATAAACTACTTAACACATCTTCTGGAAAGTATATCATTCAGGAAAAGCATACAAAAAATACTTGTGCTCAGAAAACATTTAAAGCATGTGTCTCACCCCATAGGTTTATAAGAAATTAAAAATATAAAAAGTGGGGCTATGAATCACACCTTAACAATAGCAGTAGCAGGAAACAAGATGTAACAATTCACATTTTCAGGTTAACTTCTATTCCCAAAAATTTCACTATTCATTTTTACTATTCACTTTTTCCGAAATTTGATTTTTATTTCATATTCTCGTATGATAAATCATTTCCATGGCAAAATAAAAGTTTGACCCTCATCAGATCATTTTCGCGAAAGTTATTAAGGAACTACACATTTTAGGGTAAAACGTCATTCAAAAATTCTACGCACAACGAAACTCGACCGCGTTAATTTTCCCCGCATCAAAAAAATGTTTGATACACTCATGATTTATTTGAGAACTAATCATGACTGAAAAAAATGTGACCAAATAAACCTCGGCCTTGAGAAACAGGAATTTTCGTTTTTAAGCGCTTTTACTTAGTCGTAACCTTAGCCTATATCTGCACCACGTTTCTAAGATGATTTGAGTTTTCACATTTTTGGAAAAAGTCAACATATTTTTCCCTCCTCCTTTGACCAAAAATCATTCCTTGATTTTTAGGCTTACGGTTTTATGTTTTAAAGACATTAAATACCAACCGACACTAGACTGAGCCCAGTCAAGACATTATAAGTCATTTTAAATTAGTATTATCATATTAGAAAAGTAACATTTCACTTTTCTCAATTTTACACAATATTCATATGTTTTACGTATTTCGCGTTTTAGACCCGTATTTCCAGTTTTAGTCCCCCCAATGGAACCTACCACTCATTTTATGTTTTATTATGGAGTATTTTGACAAGTTTAATCATTCTTCCAAGTTTCACATTTTTACGATACCCGGTTTTACGTTTCGTGGCTTAGTAACTTACGGTTAGCAATTTACGGAGTCAAAACTAGTCACATAAGTAGGATAATATCATCACAAACCAACTCATCCCCCTTATCCATGTTGAACCAACTTAGGGGGGGGTCACACCCTTGTGTGTCTTAATCTCATGCTTATAGTCCTTGGATGCTAACATGTGTCAAAGCTTTCTTAGCTAGCTTTGACTAGTCCATGCATGTAACCTCCTCAAGCTACTATAAAAGCCCCCCCCCCCCCTCGTTGGCCGTCCCATATCACACATACCAACAGCCTTTCATTAGCTAATTTCTTCCAAGTTTCATGCAAGATTCAAGTGCTACAACAACATAGAAACTCTAGTTTGGTTTTGATTCATCAAGCTACTTCCAAACACTAGAAACTTTGGTGATTTCTCTTGAGTTTGAATCTACTCAAGTCACCTCAACTTTTATCATCTCTCTTTCATGAATACAAGGGTAGAAAGATTGCTTGAAGTGAAGTAGGGTGAAGCTTAAGTCAATCAAAGTCCTTACATTACATGTTACTTAGCTTTTTTTATTGAAAGCCAAAAGTTGTAAGTGAAACCCTAACATACTTCTTGTTAAATATCATATTCATGCTATTTACATATCATTCATGCTATATTTTGTCTTGTGATTATGTCCATGGTGTTTAAAAATGAGTAAAACAAGTATTGGTATATATATGTTAACTTATGTTATTTAAACAAGTAAACTATGACTTTCTTGGTAAAATCTAATCAAAATGGTATAATTATGATATTGGACAATTACATATTGTAGTAGAGGACTTAACAAGGAAACCATAGCAATTTGAACCACTTAAAATGAGTACATGAGTAAAAAGTTATGACCATTTGAAGTTACCAAAACTTTGCGGCAAAACTGCCTAAATACCTTCTGTGACAGAACTTAAACACGCAAAAAAAGGCCCTTCTGGTCCGATTCACGAAAAAGTTAAAACACAAAAGTTTTATAGAATCACGTTTTCTTCAAAAACTTAAGGGCACGTATCCAGAAAACCAATAACGAATGAGATTTTCTTCAGTTTCTTAACAGCTATTTTATATACCAAAGTCACTATATAATAATTATGGTTTAATAAGACCAAGAGGTCTAATGACCTAAATTCAAGACCACAATCATGGCTAAAGCCAAGGTTGAGTCTCAAGACCATGGAACAATGACCAAAGGTCACGGCAAGGCCATGACTAAATGACCATATAAACTTACCTAGGCGAAAACATGAGCTAAAGAGTTAGCAATAACTTAAACATACAATTTGGATCTACTTCATCTAAAGAACCATGAGATCTTACAAGTAATTGTAATACAAGATTAAGAAACTCATCCTAATAACAATCTTCATGTAAAAGTAAACTTTCCTAAGTTTATTCAAATATTGGACATATAACTTTTCGGATCAAAACTTATATATATATTTTATCAAATACTACAATAGTAGGGAGCCTCATGAGAGGAGTTTATTAAGTAAGTCATCGAGATGAGTTGTGGATTTACGAATTAAGTGTCCTGGCTCCTCGAATGTTTACTACATGACTTCTGAATTATGTCGGCTCGAACGGTAGTAAACGATATATAAACTATATATGTTTCATGAAAGATTTCTTTTCAAAGACTTACACTATACTTTGTACCACATCATGGACTAAATGCAAGACATATATAGGCAATTCTTCATATTCTTTACTCCAATCCTAAGTCGCAACATTCTATTATAGGTTGCTAATCGAAACCTTCGCGATTCGACCATCACATTTACCACTTACGACATAACTTAAGGTAAGTTCGTAGCCCCACTTTCTATTGTTTAACTATTTTACAAACCCATGGGGGGGATACATGCTATTATTTTTCTACTCGAACACAATGCTTTCTACTGTATGCTTACCTGACTATGTTTTATTGTCACTAAGTAACGATTGCCATGTTCGAAGTCCCTATATCATGAACCATTAGTCACTAGCTATAGTGAGCGCGAATATTGTGAATAGATCTATTGGGATTGACGAATCCCATTTGTGTTGAACAACTACGAGTTCAAACAAATGCACTATATTTGAGATTTAGAGGTATAATGGCAATATTACCTTGGTAGGGCTTCTACAATGCCAATTTTTGGTTCGATGTTAATGCTTTGGTTGCATGAGCTTAGTGAGATAATAACGACTTTTGTTTTCTAACTATGAATGTGTGATTAATTACCTCACATTACGATTATTGTGTTCAACAATTTAACTACAAACTCTACGAATTCCACTCAACCTTTGTGTTGACTGTTTTAAGCATGTATTTCAGGTCCATGATGATCAAGGATGGCACGGATATTCAAGAGGGCTATAAATTTTATTATCATTCGAAAACTCATTTAATGTAAATTGTAAACATGGAACCATCTGTGACCTCATTTTGTAATCTTTGATAATTATATAATTTGAATAAAAATCTTTTAAAACGACTCAATTAGAGTTCGTTTTCTATTATTGTGACTATTGTGCCGTCAAGTAACACCCAGTTTGAATTCCGCTGCATCTATGAATTGGGGGTGTTACAGATTGGTACCGGAGCCATGATTATAGAGAAACGGGACTAATTGTGACCTAAACTATAACCACACTTACAAGCAAAAACATTTTATAGCCTTCCGCTCTCCGTGTCTTCCATCATCCAGACGATTATGGACTTATTAAGCATTTTATACTACACAAACATGTTAGCATATGGATATATGTACCCCTAGCATAATTAAGCATTTCCCCGTAAGCATTTTATACTACATGAACATATTAGTATATTGATATATACACACTTGTCATATTTTGAGCACTTCCCATAAACATTTGAATTGTTTTAACATAGTAATTCTTCTAATAGAAATCATGTGCATACCCACTTCTCCCGATTATGTGCCCACTCTACCTAATAACTTCCAAGTCTTGCCACCTTCACCCGAGTTCAGATTTGACTTCGTAAATGCCTTCGCTTCTGATGACGAAGAAGAACCTTTCAAAGATTCAACCAACGAAGAAGAGGAGGAACCAATGCCAAATAATTTTGCGTCGAATACTTCTAATTATTTTGAACAAATTGGGTTGAGGCAGACTCCGAGGAGGATAATGAGTATGAATATGTATTAGTGCCATTACCACCACCACTATCACTTCCCATTGATATCCCTACATGTGATGAATTGGATCACTCATTATGGATCGTATCACGACCACCATTGATCCAACAAGAAAGTCAGCATGGAAACTACAGCTTCTTAAACTTCATCGACTCGTACCTCTATGACACACTAAACCAAGAAGTTGCCGATCAATCAGAGCTGCTCGGACCTTCTAACCCACAATAGACTAGTGTGATGATACTAGTTAACTTTTGTACTAGTAAACTGATTAGACTTAGTTAGTAAATGTTACAAAATCTATGTAATAACTAGCCATAGTAAAAACGTTGTAATTACTAAACTGAAAGTATCAGTTAGTAAATTTTGAAGAAGCTTGTAATAGGTTTCGATTTTGTAAATCAACCAACGTTGTATGAATAAAACTCTTGTTTTATACTATCATGTGTTATTCCTTTAAATCTTCAACGTAATTATTCTATCATTTCCCATAAAAAATCATGCTTATTTCACACCTCTCTACTCACGACGTATCTTTTATATAATAGAACCATGGCGCCAACGAAGAAGACACCACCAACAATGACTCAAGCTGCTATTCGCAAACTAGTTAAAGATAGTGTAAATGCAGCACTCACAACTAAACGAGCAGCCGTAGCTGTAGAAGCTGCAGCAGCCGCTGAAGCCGCTATAGCTGCTGATGCTGCAACAGCCGCTGAAGCCGCCACAGCTGCGGAAGTTGCTAGAGCTGCAGAAGCTACCCGAATTGCCATAGCCACACTTAACACTGGAGGACCAAACCGAACTAGTCCTCCAGTGATAAATGTTGATTCAGTACCTAAGGGTTGCTCATTCATATCCTATTTGAAATGCGAACCCACAAAGTTTAAGGGTACTGAAGGAGCCGTAGGTTTGACCCGCTGGTTTGAGAAAGCAGAGTCGTTATTTTTGGTCAGCAAATGTACTGAGAGTGATGAAGTTCAATATGCCACTAGTACACTATTGGATGAAGCATTATCATGGTGGAATTCAATATCTCAACCAATAGGCATTGAAAATGCTTATAAGATTTCTTGGGATAACTTGAAGAAGATGATGATCAAAGAGTACTGCCCCCGCAGTGAAATGCAGAAGTTAGAAGTGGAATTTTGGGACCATGTTTTTAAAGGAAATGACATCATAACTTACAACCGTCGATTCCAAGAATTGAGGATTCTATGTCCAACAATGGTTTCAACAAAAGAGAAATTATTGAAACGATATATCTGGGGACTTCCACCAAGTATACAAGGGAATGTAACTTCGACCAATCCCAAGGAACTTGATGAAGCTATGCGGATGTCTCGCAACCTCATGGATCAAGTGGTGCGTACGACAGAAACCCGTAAACAAAACAACACCAACAACTCCAACTACCGTAACAACAATAA
This sequence comes from Artemisia argyi, assembly GCA_030686995.1. Lineage (NCBI taxonomy): Eukaryota > Viridiplantae > Streptophyta > Magnoliopsida > Asterales > Asteraceae > Artemisia > Artemisia argyi. The sequence continues at coordinate 44,907,681 of CM060696.1, forward strand.
CAATAGGAACAACAACAACAAGTGACCATGGGATGGTAACCATGGAAGTAACAACAACAACAACAACAAAAACCAAACTCAAAACAACAACCATCATAACCAGCAAAACAAAAGACAAGAGGCCGCAACGGCTTGTGTGGCTGCACCAACTAGAGGCACAGGGTATACCGGGAATGCTCCACTATGCAATAAGTATAAATTCCATCACTCTGGTCCTTGCCCCGCTAAGTGTCGCAACTGTCAAAACACTGGACACCTTGCCAGAGATTGTAGAGTCAAGGCTGTAGCTACAGGTAGCAACACACAACCAATAGTTATATGCTTCGGGTGTCGAGAAAGTGGACATTACAATAATCGATGTCCCCAAAACCAAGGTCAACAAGTTGAAGACAACTAGGGGTGAGCATATATGTTAAGAGGAGAAGGAGCTTATTAGAATCTCAACAACACTGCAGAACAATGAAGTTTAGAACTTAGCAGTCATATTTATTTATGCACTATATTGTACTACGTGTATGTCATCCCTAGTAATGGGAGTTTTATGACTTAAGAATATTTACTGTTCAATAAACAACTCTTTGTGATAATTCTCATCTATTGTACTTTCTATCTCCAAACCAATTTGACTGATTAGTAGAATATTACCATTCTATAAGGTTTACCCACATATCCTATAAACCATTCAAGAAATTTTACTCCAAGCTATTTTGCTACCACTTTATTGTTTTACTACAATATATTCTAACACCATCTTAGAAAAATTACTTCATTTGATACCACCCTATAAATTGATTTTATGTCTTCTTTACCCAACTTCATCTCAATCCACTAAAACTCATGAAACTAAAATGAAGAACACAAGCCTCGTTCATCTTTTCACCATCATTATCTTCACAACCGTTGCAACCACAAGCTCATTAACAGATTTTGATGCACTTTTAAAGCTCAAACCATCCTTAGTTACACCACAAGCACCCTCATCAGATTTACAAGATTGAATACCATCTAAAACTTTTAAGAAACACAATACTACGTGACTAAACCGAACATCACATTATCGGTCCTAAATTATACATAGCCTGATCACCTATGTCTAATTCAGGAGGGATCATGTTATGCTGGGAGCAGTCACCTGTATGTTTTCTTAGAAATAAACTTCTCACCTATAATCTTAAAACAATTTTCGTGTGAGTATAGGCAATTCATAAGTATTCATACGATAGAGTACGACAATTAATCACCCTTACTCTACCTTTCCCACATAAAAGTAAACCTCATCCTACGCCATACACTGAAACGACAACTCAAACTAAATCACTCTAGTCCTCATAAGTAACCACACTGCTTCATCCACACCACTCCAACATATAACACACATAGAACTTCGGGACGAAGTTCCCGTAATGGGTAGAGACTGTAACAATTCACATTTTCAAGTTAACTTCTATTCCCGAAAATTTCACTATTTATTTTTATTATTCACTTTTACTATTCACTTTTTCCAAAATTTGATTTTTATTTCATATTCTCGTATGATAATTCATTTCCATGGCAAAATAAAAGTGACACTCATCAGATCATTTTCGCGAAAGTTATTAAGGAACTACATGTTTGTAAAACGTCATTCAAAAATTCTACGCACAACGCAACTCGACCGCGTTAATTTTCCCCGCATCAGAAAAATGTTTGATACACTCATGATTTATTTGAGAATTAATCATGACTAAGAAAAATGTGACCAAATAAACCTCGGCCGTAAGAAACCGGAATTTTTATTTTTAAGCGCTTTTACTTAGCCGAAACCTTAGCCTATACCTGCACCGTGTTTCTAAGACGATTTGAGTTTTCACATTTTTGGAAAAAGTCAACATATTTTTTCCTCCTCCTTTGACCAAAAATCATTCCTTGATTTTATAAATAATTTCTTGATTTTTAGGCTTACGGTTTTATGTTTTAAAGACATTAAATACCAACCGACACTAGACTGAGCCCAGTCTAGACATTATATGTCATTTTAAATCAGTATTATCATATTAGAAAAGTAACATTTTTCTTTTCTCAATTTTACACAACATTCGTACGTTTTACGTATTTCGCGTTTTAGACCCGTATTTCTAGTTTTAGCACCCCAATGGAACCTACCACTCATTTTATATTTTATTATGAAGTATTTTGACAAGTTTAATCATTCTTCTAAGTTTCACATTTTTACGATACCCGGTTTTACGTTTTGTGGCTTAATAACTTACGGTTAGCAATTTACGGAGTCAAAACTAGTCACATAAGTAGGATAATATCATCACAAACCCACTCGTCCCCCTTATCCATGTTGAACCGACTTAGGGGGGGAGTCACACCCTTGTGTGTCTTAATCTCATGCTTATACTCCTTGGATACTAAAATGTGTCAAAGCTTTCTTAGCAAGCTTTGACTAGTCCATGCATGTAACCTCCTCAAGCTACCATAAAAGCCCCCCCCCCCCCCCCCTCCTTGGCCGTCCCATATCACACACACCAACACCCTTTCATTAGCTAATTTCTTCCACGTTTCATGCAAGATTCAAGTGCTACAACAACATAGAAACTCTAGTTTTGTTTTGATTCATCAAACTACTTCCAAACCCTAGAAACTTTGGTGATTTTCCTTGAGTTTGAATCTACTCAAGTCACCTCAACTTTCATCATCTCTCTTTCAAGAATACAAGGGTAGAAAGATTGCTTGAAGTGAAGTAGGGTGAAGCTTAAGTCAATCAAAGTCCTTACCTTACATGTTACTTACCTTTCTTTATTGAAAGCCAAAAGTTGTAAGTAAAACCCTAACATACTTCTTGTTAAATATCATATTCATGCTATTTACATATCATTCATGCTATATTTTGTCTTGTGATTATGTCCATGATGTTTAAAATGAGTAAAACAAGTATTGGTATATATATGTTAACTTATGTTATTTAAACAAGTAAACTAGTGACTTTCTTGGTGAAATATGTTCAAAATAGTATAATTATGATATTGGACAATTACATATTGTAGTATAGGACTTAACAAGGAAACCATAGCAATTTGAACCACTTAAAATGAGTACATAAGTAAAAAGTTATGACCATTTGAAGTTACCAAAACTTTGCGGCAAAACTACCTAAATACCTTATGTGACAGAACTTAAACACGCAAAAAGAGGCCCTTCTGGTCCTATTCACGAAAAAGTTAAAGCACGAAAGTCGTCCGGAATCACGTTTTCTTCAAAAACTCAGGAGCATGTATCCAAAAACCAGTAACGAATGAGATTTTCTTCAGTTTCTTAACAACTATTTTATGTACCAAAGTCACTATATAATAGTTATGGTTTAATAAGACCAAGAGGTCTAATGACCTAAATTCAAGACCACAACCATGGCTAAAGCCAAGGTTGAGTCTCAAGACCATGGAACAATGACCAAAGGTCACGGCAAGGCCATGACTAAATGACCATATAAACTTACCTAGGCGAAAACATGAGCTAAAGAGTTAGCGATAACTTAAACATACAATTTGGATCTACGTCATCTAAAGAACCATGAGATCTTACAAGTAATTGTCATACAAGATTAAGAAACTCATCCTAATAACAATCTTCATGTAAAAGTAAACTTTCCTAAGTTTATTCAAATATTGGACATATAACTTTTCGGATCAAAACTTATATATATTTTATCAAATACTACAATAGTAGGGAGCCTCATGTGAGGAGTTCATTAAGTAAGCCGTCGAGATAGGTTGTGGATTTACGAATTAAAGTGTCCTGGCTCCTCGAACGTTTACTACATGACTTCTGAATTATGTCGGCCCGAACGGCAGTAAACGATATATAAACTATACATGTTTCATGAAACATTTCTTTTCAAAGACTTACACTATACTTTGTACCACATCATGGACTAAATGCAAGACATATATAGGCAATTCTTCATATTCTTTACTCCAATCCTAAGTTGCAACATTCTATTATGGGTTGCTCGTAGAAACCTTTGCGATTAGACCATCACATTCACTACTTACTACATAACTTAAGGTGAGTTCGTAGCCCAACTTTCTATTGTTTAACTATTTTACAAACCCATGGAGGGGGATACATGCTATTATTTTTCTACTCGAACACAATGCTTTCTACTGTATGCTTACCCGACTATGTTTTATTGTCACTAAGTAACGATTGCCATGTTCGAAGTCCCTATATCATGAACCATTAGTCACTAGCTATAGTGAGCGCGAATATTGTGAATAGATCTATTGGGATTGACGAATCCCATTTGTGTTGAACAACTACGAGTTCAAACAAATGCACTGTATTTGAGATTTAGAGGTATAATGGCAATATTACCTTGGTAGGGCTTCTACAATGCCAATTTTTTGTTCGATGTTAATGCTTTGGTTGCATGAGCTTAGTGAAATAATAACGACTTTTGTTTTCTATCTATGAATGTGTGATTAATTACCTCACATTACGATTATTGTGTTCAACAATTTAACTACGAACTCTACGAATTCCACTCAACCTTTGTGTTGACTGTTTTAAGCATGTATTTCAGGTCCATGATGATCAAGGATGGCACGGATATTCAAGAGGGCTATAAATTTTATTATCATTCGAAAACTCATTTAATGTAAATTGTAAACATGGAACCATATGTGACCTCATTTTGTAATCTTTGATAATTATATAATTTGAATAATAAGTCTTTTAAAATGACTCAATTAGAGTTCGTTTTCTATTATTGTGACTATTGTGCCGTCAAGTAACACCCAGTTTGAATTCCGCTACATCCATGAATTGGGGGTGTTACACGAGATATAGCAACCAATCAATAATGTGTCATAGCAAATGAACCTAAGCACAACCTAATCAATATAAATGGCATAACTCAGAACTATACTCGAATATCTCAATAAACAATGCTTGAATAAAAGTTTTTGTAAATAGGATGGCATTTAAAAGAAAACGATTTCGAAAAGTCTCATGTAGAAGAAAGATAGAAAGGAATAAGTCGGCGAAATGACCAAGTACGCAAATAAATAAACAATCCTTGAAGAAAATCGTCGAAAAGAAATGGAAAGAAAAGAAATGAAAATAGAAGATACACTCAAATAAATAACAACTCGCTAATAACAAGTCTCGGATTTACCCATTTTCCCAAAATAACATTGAAATAAAAAGGGTTTTGAAATAATAACGTTTGGTGAAATAATTTAAAGTTTATAAAGAATTTTATAAAATTTCGGCATGACCTGCCCGTTTATATAATGTTTTCCCGAGTCAATGACTCTTTTATTTAAACAACGTTAATATATTATTAATATGATTGGATATATCATTCGCGTAGTCCATTAGTTGTTTAAGTTTTATCGACCATTTTGTATTTGTTCGGGTTCAAGGTACGTTAAGATCTTTACGGGCCTAACGTACCCCACCGACTCGTGTACCAAAGGGTCCATAATATCCAACTAACCAAGGCCGTAAATCCAATACGTCCAATTCAAGCTCACAATGCAATAATACGGAAGCATGTCCGATATCAAATCCACTTAACTATAACAATTGGTTTTAGGTTTCATATTTTATTATTTTACCGTTTAACAACACAATAATAATACTAGTCGTGACTCAAGACGAGTCACGGCTCGATCCCGATACCCATTCAATCCGAAACAAACATAAACAACAATAATAACACTCCAAAATCAAACCCAGGTCAAACTAAAACAACCCGAAACCAAAACCAAGCCAAACCGAGCCTCACCCTTCTAGGCTCAAACAAAAACCAATCCAAACACAACATCAACAACAACAATAACAAGCAAAATAAACCCACCCCCACCACCAACAAGCTTAGCTGGTGGTGGTGGTGGTGGTCCGACTGTTGAGACACCACGGGCCAAACGGACCCTCGAAAACCAAATCCAAACCCAAATATTACTCCCTTCTCGTCACCAAACATCAAAACAAGAATAATAATATCAAAACCTCACCGAGTCACGAGTTGACTCGGTGAGTTCATCCGAGTCGCGGCCAATCGGGAAACAAAACAAACCCACACGAGTTTTAGGCTAAAAACATTTTTAAAACCATTTTTATAAAAGATTTAACACAAAAATTGGTTTAATAAAGATTTTCAAAACTAGGGTTTTGATTAAAATCAAATATAACCACGGGGGTGGCGCGTGTGGATGCTTACCATCGAGAGAAACAAGAAAAGTGGTGGTGGAAAGGTGTGGCAGTGGTGGTGTTAATTGTGGTGGCGTGTGAAGGCTCGTACGGGATGATTGGGGTCGCAGGGGTGGTACGGTGGTGTCGGGGGAGTCCCGATCTACAACATGGTGCAAGAAAAATGGTGGTCGGAAAATATTCCGGTGGTGGTCGTCGGAATCTGCTGGTGTCCGACAAGGGTGGCGGCCGGATAATTCAAGAGAGGGAGAGAGAGTATTGGTGAGGTGTGTGTGTGTTTTATTTGTGTGGAAATGAGAGAAAGTGGGGTAAATAGGGGTATTTATATTAAATATAAGTATAGGGTAGTTTTTGAACATAATGGAAGTGTAGGGTGAAATAAAAAGATATGTCGAGGGACCAAAACTGCCAACGAATTAAACTCCTCACGATAAATGCTTCGGGGTCCAAACAACATAGCAAACGGACTCGAAAAATTTTGAAACTTGCGCCATTGTTCATGAAATAATTTTTCCAATACAATCAAGCATCAACTTCAGATTTTTTCTCAAACTCAAAATAATTCAAATAATTTGGCAAGTGCAATACAATTCGAGTTTCTAGGTTGTGCTAGGTCAATCAAGGAATAAAGTTCTCGTTTCCAATATATCTCGCGTTTTTCAAGCCCAAATAATCATGCAATAAAAGTTTTAATGTGTCTCAGGTACGAAAATAAATATTTGGCCAGTAATAGGCTTTAGGAAAAGTACCAGGGGTTACATCACATACAACTTATTTAGAAATCCGTCTCGGATTTAGTTTGAGTTGCCAGTCCCGGCTTTGAAAAGATTTGTGTACTTGCGTTTAAATTCATCCTCGCGTTCCCAAGTATACTCCGGTCCTCTCTTGGAATTCCAACGAACCTTCACAAGAGGAATACGACTCTTCTTCAATCGCTTAACCTCACGATCCATGCTTTCAACAGGCTCCTCAACAAAATGCAATTGCTCATCAACCTCAATCTCCTCAAGCAGAATTACAGCGGTTTCATCGGTTATACATTTCTTCAAATTCGACACGTGGAAAGTAGGGTGAACTCTACTGAGCTCAGGCGGAAATTCTAGCTTATATGCCACAGGACCAATCCTTTTCACAATCTTAAATGGTCCTATATAATGGGGATTCAACTTTTCTTTCTTACCAAACCTGATCACACCTTTCCAAGGCGATACCTTCAACATAACCCTATCTCCTACCTGAAATTCCAGAGATTTGCGTCTCACGTTAGCGTAACTCTTCTGACGGTCACGAGCAACTTTCAATCGATCTTTAATTTGGGCAATCTTCTCGGTCGTCTTACGAACTAGATCTGGACCAATAAGCCGAGCTTCTCCCACTTCATCCCAACATATAGGTGATCGGCACTTCCGACCATAGACTGCTTCAAACGGTGCAGCCTTAATACTCGCGTGGTAACTATTGTTGTAGGAAAACTCAATCAAGGGCAAATGGACATCCCATCCATTCCCAAAATCAATCGCACACGCACGTAGCATATCTTCCAAAGTCTGGATGGTTCTCTCGCTTTGACCATCGATCTGTGGATGGTAAGCGGTACTCATGTCAAGGTTCGTGCCAAATGAATCTTGAAGTGACTTCCAAAACTTCGAAGTAAACATGCCGTCTCTGTCTGAGATAATAGACACTGGCGCTCCATGTCGAGATACTATCTCCTTCACGTAGAGCCTGGTCAACTTGTCCATACTGTAGTTCTCTTTGATTGGAAAAAAGTGTGCGGATTTAGTCAATCAGTCGACTATTACCGAAATAGCATCAAATCCTGTCGAAGTCCTAGGTAACTTGGTGACAAAATCCACTGTTATTCTTTCCCATTTCCATTCCGGAATCTCAGGTTGCTCTAGTAAACCAGATGGCTTCTGATGTTCAGCTTTAACCTTGGCGCACGTAAGACACTTACGGACATAATCAGCAATCTTAGCCTTTAAATTGGGCCACCAATATAACTTCTTCACATCTTGATACATCTTGTCTGATCCTGGATGAATAGAATACTTTGACTTATGAGACTCGAGCATAATCAAGTCTCTCAGTCCTCTGAACAAAGGTATCCAATTTCTTCCTTTGTAACACAAAGTTCCATCTGAACGTTTCTCAAGTTTCTCCTTCCTGATCATCCCATCAACTTTCTCTTCCTTAAGATCTCCTCTTTTCACGACTTCCTCTTGAGCTTGCAGAATCTAGGCGGGTAAATCGAGTTAATCGTCAAAACTAAAGCTCGAAGATATAATGGCTTCAAACATTCCTTTTGACTCAATGCATCAGCCACAACATTAGCTTTTCCAGGGTGGTATCGTATGTCGCAATCATAATCGCTCAACGTCTCCAATCATCGTCATTGTCGCATGTTCAACTCCTTCTGATCCAAAATATACTTTAAACTCTTGTCGTCGGTAAAGATAACACACTTAGTACCATAAAGGTAATGTCTCCACAACTTAAGGGTAAAAACCACACCTCCTAACTCCAAATCATGAGTGGTATACTTCTCCTCATGAGTCTTAAGCTATCGGGAAGCATATTCCATAACCTTCCCTCGCTGCATCAAAACTGCTCCTAACCCTTGATACGAGGCATCACAATAAACCACAAAATCTTCTACTTCATCTGGTAAAGCCAATATCGGTGCACTACAAAGCTTCTATTTCAAAGTCTGGAATGCCCTCTCTTCTTCTTCTCCCCATTCATACTTCTTATCCTTGTGGGTCAATGCAGTCGACGGTTTAGATATCTTAGAGAATCCCTCGATGAATCTCCTGTAATACCTAGCCAATCCTAGAAATTGACGAATTTCTGTGGCGTTAACCAGCGTTGCCCATTTCTCAATCGCCTCAATCTTAGCGGGATCCACATGGAGTCCTTCACTATCAGTCACATGACCCAAAATTGGACCTTACGAATCCAAAACTCACACTTAGAGAACTTTGCGTATAACTGCTCGTCCTTGAGCAACTTAAGAATTATAGCCAAGTGTTTCTTGTGCTCCTCCTCGCTCTTTGAGTAGATCAAAATGTCGTCGATGAAGACTATCACGAACTTATCTAAATAAGGCTTACATACTCGGTTCATGAGGTCCATGAACACTGCAGGCACATTGGTCAGACCAAAAGGCATAACTTGAAATTCATAATGTCCATAACGAGGCCTAAATGCCGTCTTGGGAACATCTTCTTCCCGAACTCTGAGTTGGTGATAACCAGACCTCAAGTCAATCTTAGAGTAGTAACTCGATCCTTGCAACTGATCAAACAAATCATCAATCCTTGGTAACGGATAGCGGTTCTTCACTGTCAACTTATTCAATCCTCGGTAGTCAATACACATCCTAAACGATCCATCCTTCTTCTTCACAAATAACACTGGAGCTCCCCAGGGCAAACAACTAGGTCGAATAAACCCTTTATCCAACAACTCTTGCAATTGCTTAGAAAAATCCTCCATTTCCGATGGTGCTAAACGATATGGTGCATGCGTAACAGGTGCAGCTCCTGGAACTAAGTCGATACGAAACTCCACTTGTTGGGCTGGCAGAAGTCCCGACAAATCTTTAGGAAACTCACGCACTACAGGAACATCCTCGAGTCGCTTCTCTCCCGACTCCTTCTTAGCCACGTGTGCTACGAATGCGTGACATCCTTTCTTAAGTTATTTCATGGTCTTGATACATGATATGATATTCAAGCAAATTCCACTCTTATCACCTCGAACAATCAAAATCTCATCATTGAGAGGGATATGAACAACTCGTTCTCCACAAACAATGCTCGCTTGATTCTTGGACAACCAATCCATCCCAACTATTACGTCGAAGCTTCCGAGCTCGATTGGCATCAAATCAATACCAAACGGGTGATCTAACAGATTAAGGGTACAGCCACGGATCACGGTACGGGTGTCAACTAGGTTACCATCAGCTAACTCAATTCTATAGCTAACGTCTAATAGAGTAGGGGTAAGTCAGAGTAACAGCGCAATCTTAGAAGACACAAAACTCATATCGGCACCCGAATCAAACAAAACTTTAACACGGAGGTTGTTGAGAAGAAACGTACCAGTGATAACATTTGAATCTTGGTGCGGCTCTCTATTTCCCATCACATACACTCTACCTCGAGCACCTCCATTTCCTTGTCCAGCATTCTTCGAGCATTGTCCCCTGTAGTGTCCACGCTCTCCACATCCAAAATATGTAACCATAGGCTGGGCATTTGTTCCTGTCGCCGCAGCCCTGCTCCTACAAAACCTCACAATATGACCAACCTTCTGACACTTTGTACATCTCATAGTACACGGTCCAGTATGATGCTGCTGGCACTTCTCACATCGAGCTTGTTATCCAGCATTCACTCCTCCTTGTGCGGCCACAAATGCCTTAACAGTCTCCTGTCTCCTATTCTGCTGGTGATGGTTATTGTTGTTACGATACTGATTCTTGTTGTAGCGGTTGTTGGGGTTGTTATAGTTGTTGCTCCTTCTATTATCTTCCCATTTTCTCTTGTTGTCAAAGTGATTACTTTTCTGAACAGCACCATGCTTAATCACCTGATCCATAAGACGTTCAGCCATGCTAATAGTATCATCCAAAGTCTCAGCATTGTACGATGTCACGTTTCCTAGGATACTCGCAGGCAATCAACCAATAAATTTCTCTATCAACTTCTCATTATCAGGCACCATGTGAGCACAAAACACTTTCAATTCTTGGAAACATCGCACATAAGCAGTAAGATCATAACCCTTCACAGCCAAATAGTAAAACTCAGTATCCAATTTCCTCAAATCACTATGAGAACAGTACTTATTAACCATAGCTTTCTTGAAATCTTCCTACGAAGTACTATAAGTATCCTCCATTCCCTTCTCCTGAACATAAGCATTCCACAAGGACAAGGCATGCTCCAACAATGTGCCTGTCGCATACTTCACCCTATTGTTCTCAGTACAATTGCTCCTCTGAAACACTGATTCCACCTTCTCAAACCACTGAGTCAATCCAACAGCTCCTTCAGTTCCCTTGAAGGTAATGGGCTTACAATCCATGAATTCCTTAAAAGTGCAGAAATGGTTGTTGGGAACAGCTTGAGCTCTAGCTTGTTCAACATTCTGAGGAACACCTACTTGCCTGGCAAGTGCTGCTACAACGCCCTCATCAATCAACTGCTGAATAGCAGCTGGGGTCATCTTCTTAGGAGGCATAATTCTATCAATCAATACAAAGCGCAACACTTGTAAGTATTTGATTAACGTGTCAGAATCATAGCACAAGATGTAACAACATCACGAGAATAAAACCATAATATAGCATAAGTCAACATCAATAACAGTACATTACCATAATACATCATAGATTTCATACTTGACATTGGTCTTACAAGATATGTAAAACAAGTACAAGTTTCAAATAAAATCTACCAACTGAACTATTCAGTTTAACATATACTAGGTAAACTACCACCAAGATACCAACTACTATAAATGATCCAATCAGTGATATCCTGAACGATCTCCATACACAGCCATCACGTCAATACTATCATAAGATCTGAAACGAGCCATCCTCTTTGCGTAAGCCTGTCTTTGCATCTCATGCAACTCACCCCATAACTCACGGATACTAGTACGATAATGTCGACTGTCCATGTCTAAGAACACCTCTTTCATGGTCAACTTATCAACCATTTTCTCCAGCTCAACCATCTTCCTATCTATCGAATCCATATGCTCCTAAAATGCAACACTCATCCGCTCTAACAAAATCAACCTCTCATCCTGCCTCTGAAGCTCCATGTACATCTCTCCTGCGTCTCTCCTGTCATCCCGAACTTCTCTCCTCAATCCTGCAACCTCAAACTGCCTATCACTCATACGCCTAGTGATACTCTTATGACTATTCTTACAACACGCTATATCCTGCCTCAGACGACTCATAGCAGCTCTAAGCTCTGACGGAGTAACACGGCTGTCTATGGCTCACCAATCTCATGCGTAGAAGGAACCTCGGTCTCAAGCGCATATCCTAATGCCTCAGACGTATCTGACTCGTAAGTCACATCCGACACAACAAGCGAAGGCGGCGGGGGAACATCCTGATCCTCCTCCATAAACTCCTCATCATCCTCCTCATCATCATTGTCATCCATCTCCTCATATCCATCATCCTCAATACCAATGTCACCCTCTAAACCTACCTCATCATCCAAACCAACATCAACATCCAACTCAACATCATCTCCTAAAGGCAATGAGTCAACAACTGGTGGGACTGGAACCTGACCGGTGGGAACTGGGACAGACAACAAACTCTACAAGAGTATAAGAAAACATAAAAATTCTTGCCAAATTTTTGCGGAAAATCATTTTATAAGCCAAGGCATGATAGTGGAAAAAGTCCAAACTAATATCAATATCAAACATATATATATATATATATAGTCGGCTTTCTGTCTTAAAACATTTCGACTCCAGGAAAAAGTTTATAGTCGAGTGCGAGCTCGTTCTCTATAAACGATGCTCTGATACCATTCTGTAGCACCCCAACTCAAATACGGCAGCTGACATACTTGGGGCGCTACGCAAATAGAAATCAGGCACATTTATAGCTAACGACCATAACACGGGACGTTTATAAATGTTGCAAAACATATCATTCGAATTATAAACCATTTAGAGTACAAGGACTCTTAAGTCAAAGTAGCAGCGGAAAAAGTAAATAGAGTTTGCAGCGGAAATTTAAACAAAGTTTAGCAGCCGAAAATATTTAAGACACACCAAGGTTTTACGAATGATATGAAAATAAAGATAGTAAAGATGATAAAGCTGCCATGACAGAAAGACTCCTTCATCCAAGCCACACCATCACGCCCATGTCATAAATCTCCAAGAATAATTAGTAGTAGTACCTGCGAAACACATGCTTAAAAGTCAACACAGAGGTTGAGTGCAATCCATAGGTTTAAAATAATAAAGTTGAGCACAAGGTTTTAATCATACGATATAAGCAACAAATACAAATACCAGGGTAATCAAGGTAACACCCAATATGTAGAGGCAGCACGTGCATACATACGGTTGATGATGCTAAGCTCATGACACACAAAACGTTAACCAAACCAATCATTAGTAACTCTGTACTGGAATAATCAATAACCGTGGAATTTCATAATATAAAGTGCCCCCAAGGCCGGGTACTTGCCATTTACCCAGCAAAATCGAATATAGTACACCACAATTTGCTTATCTGGAAAAAGGAGTGGGAGGGTCAATTCTTATAGGCCTATATCCCTATATTCGCGCTCACTCGCAACTGATTAATGGCTCATGATCTGAGGGTCTTGTCAGGCAAGATAAGCTACTTAGCACATCGTCGGGAAAATTTATCATTCAGGAAAAGCATATCAAAAATACTTGTGCTCAGAAAACATTTAAAGCATGTGTCTCACCCCATAGGTTTATAAGCAAATAAAAATATAAAAAGTAGGGCTACGAATCACACCTTAACAATAGAAGTAGCAGGAAACGAGATATAGCAACCAATCAGTAATGCGTCACAGCAAATGAACCTCAACACAACCTCATTAATATAAATGGCAAAACTCAGAACTATACTCGAATATCTCAATAAACAATGCTTGAATAAAAGTTTTTATAAATACGATGGTATTTAAAAGAAAAAGATTTCGAAAAGTCTCGTGTGGAAGAAAGATAGAAAGGAATAAGTCGGCGAAATGACCAAATACGGAAGAAAGACGAAAGAACTTCTTGAAGAAAATCGTTGAAAAGAAATGGAAAGAAAAGAAATGAAAATGGAAGATACACTCAAACAAATAACAACACGCTAATAACAAGTCTCAGATTTACCCATTTTCCCAAAATAACGTTGAAATAAAAAGGGTTTTGAAATAATAACGTTTGGTGAAATAATTTAAAAATTTTGGCATGACCTGCTCGTTTATATAATGTTTTCCCTAATCAAGGACTCTTTTATTTAAACAACGATAATATATTACTAATATGATTGGATATATCATTCGCGTAGTCCATTAGTTGTTTAGGTTTTATCGACCATTTTGTATTTGTTCGGGTTCAAGGTACGTTAAGATCTTTACGGGCATAACGTACCCCACCGTCTCATGTACCAAAGGGTCTATAATATCCAAATAACCAAGGCCGTAAATCCAATACGTCCAATTCAAGCTCACAATGCAATAATACGGAAGCATGTCCGATATCAAATCCGCTTAACTATAACAATTGGTTTTAGGTTTCATATTTTATTATTATCCGTTTTTATTATTTTACCGTTTAACAAAACAATAATATAACTAGTCGTGACTCAAGACGAGTCATGGCTCGATCCCGAGACCTATTCAATCCGAAACAAACACAAACAACAATAATAACACTCCAAAATCAAACCCAAGTCAAACTAAAACAACCCGAAACCAAAACCAAGCCAAACCGAGCCTCACCCTTCTCGGCTTAAACCAAAACCATTCCAAACACAAAATCAATAACAAGCAAAATAAACCCACCCCCACCACCACCAAGCTTCGGTGGTGGTGGTGGTCCAACTGTCGAGACACCACGGGCCAAACGGACCCTCGAAAACCAAATCCAAACCCAAATATTACTCCCTTCTCATCATCAAACATCAAAAGAAGAATAATAATATCAAAACCTCACCGAGTCACAAGTTGACTCGGTGAGTTCATCCGAGTCGCGGCCAATGGGGAAACAAAAGAAACCCACACGAGTTTTAGGCTAAAAACATTTTTAAAACCATTTTTATAAAAGATTTAACACAAAAATCGGTTTAATAAAGATTTTCAAAACTTGTGTTTTGATTAAAAATCAAATATAACCACGGGGGGTGCCGCGTGTGGATGCTTACCGTTGAGAGAAACAAGAAAAGTGGTGGTGGAAAGGTTCGACGGTGGTGGTGTTGACTGTGGTGGCGCGTGATGGCGCGTACGGGGTGATTGGGGTCGCAGGGGTGGTACGGTGGTGTCGAGGGAGTCCCGATCTACAGCTTGGTGCAAGAAAAGTGGTGGTCGGAAAATATTCCGGTGGTGGTCGCAGGAAACTGCTGGTGTCCGGCAAGGGTGGCGGCCGGATAATTCAAGAGACGGAGAGAGAGTATTGGTGAGGTGTGTGTGTTTTATTTGTTTGGAAATGAGAGAAAGTGGGGTAAATAGGGGTATTTATATTAAATATAAGTATAGGGTAGTTTTTGAACATAATGGAAGTGTAGGGTGAAATAAAAAGATAAGTCAAGGGACCAAAACTGCCAACGAATTAAACTTCTCACGATAAACGCTTCGGGGTCCAAACGACATAGCAAACGGGCTCGAAAAATTTCGAAACTTGCGCCATTGTTCACGAAATAATTTCTCCAATAAAATGAAGCATAAACTTCAGAGTTTTTCTCAAACTCAAAATAATTCAAATTATTTGGCAAGTGCAATACAATTTAAAGTTCTTGTTTCCAATATATCTCACGTTTCTCAAGCCCAAATAATCATGCAATAAAAGTTTTATTGTGTCTCAGGTACGAAAATAAATATTTGGCTAGTAATAGGTTTTAGGAAAAGTACCAGGGGTTACAAGCGTTAGATGACATATGAAGTAACATGAGGTAATAGTCTTAGTTTGTTGTTTATTTTATTAAAACATGAAAAAAGTATATGACATCCCAGAAGAAAGGATACATCGTTTATTGACCTCGCTCAATCCCAGGTCTTTTTCATTAAAGTTTTTTATGTTTCAACAATATCTTTTTAAGCACTGCTTGGTATAAAGTCGTTTAATTTGTTGAATATCAAGTCAAAATATATGAATTTCCTTTACGCGATGGAATAAGATTTGTAAGAATTACAAAGTTATTACATCGTGCAATTCTGTTTGATTTTCTATGACTTTCTTTTGTTTTTATAGTTAAATGGCAGTCAACGGTGATGGTGACGAGTTAGAGGTTATGCCTGACCATGCTACTTGGAGCTTATTAGAGGAGAATACGTTCATTAACTACATAACTAAAGAGGTGAAAAGGGGTAACCGCCACTCGACCACATTTTCAAGGTCAAGTTGGCCGGTTATTAAACAAGAGGGCTTAACGTAGATGTACAAAATTATATTGGGTTATTCAAGTATGCTCATCAAGTTCTTTACTCACAAACTTTATGCTACTTTTTATAATTACTATACGTCTTTTTGTAGCTTTCTGATACGAATTTCTATAATCAATCATATATTATTTTTGATAGGCTACATAAGTAGCACTTAACTTTGCAGTATATTTACTATCTTATATCTTATATTTAGATATCTTCATATTGTCGTTTAGTTTAAAGTGTGTTTATATAATTTGTATGGACACATATCCTTAGAAGTTGCTTTTATCCCTAACAAACGGCTCATGAACTGCAGATATTCTTTATGCAACTGAATCCTTTACCTTCTCGTAACCATATTTATGTAAAATTACAAGTCATACCCGCCCATTGGGCGGGCTTTGAGACAAGTATATATATATATATATATATATATATATATATATATATATATATATATATATATATATATATATATATATATATATAGTTAGGATCAAATGAGAACAATGGTAAAAATAAGAAGGGTAAGAAGAAACCACAACCACACATTTTAGATGCACCTACAAAAATATATGCATCTCTCCTTAAAATCTCCCCCTTATTTAAAATGTATGGCTAGAAACCTTTCTTATTCTTTTTATTTTAATTTTTCTTCTTATTTGATCCCTTCCCTCTCTTTCTCTCTCTCTCTCTCTCTCTCTCTCTCTCTCTCTCTATATATATATATATATATATATATATATATATATATATATATATATATATATATATTTATAAACATATATATGTATGTACATATATGTATATATATGTGTGTCTATATATATATATATATATATATATATATATATATATATATATGTATATATATATATATGTATATATATATGTAATATATACATATATATATATACATATATATATGTATATATATATACATATACATATATATATATATATATATATATATATATATATGTTTTTCATATTTTATTTCATAGATCTATGTATTTTTTGTGACCAATTTGTAGTTTTTTTTCAGTCGTCATTGCCAGAATATACCTTGACGCAGCCGGAAACCATCTCCTTGCTGCCAAAATCTTTACTATCGCTAACGGAGCAGTCTCCGGTGATGGCACTGTGAACACAGACATCATATTGACTTGTATTGTGTTCGGTTAGATCTTGCCGAGATCTACTTTTTCTAGGTATAAATTGTATGCAATTTGTTTATATTTGTGTGTAGAGTTGTGATTTTATCGTAAAGTTCTTATGAGATAATTAAATTATGTATAAACGTTTGTTTGTTCATTACATGATTCTTATATGTTTTGAGGAGACACCGGTTAATGATGATTTATTTGTGCATTTCTCTTTATGAGACTAAAAAGACTACTAGATAATGGGTGCAACTAGATCTGTATCTTGGTGTAGCATACCTTCCCGATTAATTGAGTTTGCAGTCATGGCAGCTTCGGCTCCCATTTCATCTGGTACAGTATATGTACATCCGAGCCAAACAAAATGTGTGGGTATATTGATCAAAACCCAAAAGGTGATACTCGAACAACTATCAACTTTTACATATTGATGTAGTTTTCCTAATAACGTTTCGTCGTTTGATTAAAGGGCCAACTAGAATAGATGGTGAAGCAAGACGGGGAACAGTTTCAGCGAGGGGGACTCATGAAAAGTAATTGATGCAGGTAATACCAAGATTTACTTTTTATAGTATCAAGATTTGAACGGATTTATGTGTATTAGTGTATGTTAACTAATTATTTCCATATTTTAAATTAGAAAAAGTAAAAGGATAACAAGAAGAATGAATTTCAATTGAACAAATTGAATGCTCTATATCAACGGCAAACACAAGTAACTTCTAATGTAATTTTTGTATCTGAACTGATTTTGGACTAATTTTAAATGAGTTGCTTGAATCCCATATAGTTAACCTACAAAAGGAAAGCGTGAGTGACAACTTTATCTCAATGTAACATTTTTTGCCTCGGCATGTTTTTTTCTTTTTCTTTTAGTAGCTCATTATTTCTTATATGTTTTTTTCCAAAACAGTCCAAAGGACAAGTCGATGAGAAAATGTGATTAATGTATAACTCTTTTTGAGCCAATGTAGAAACTGCTTGGTCGATAAGCGCGTTCAGTTTTGATGGTCATCTATTTTGCAAGCAAAACGAGATACTTACCGTTTTCGATTTCATGTCTAGATGCGCTTTGTTGATTCATTGATTGACCACCTTATGTACATGAACGTTTTATGCTCTCGAGTCATTGACTCTTCAAGTGAACTTCCTGTACGGGTAAATTGGTTCAACATTTTAACTTTATGTGGCTGATGAGATCCAACCTTAGCTTACGCACATACATAATGTTGGACCCTTTTAGTTGGTTAATCTTAACTAAAAGTTAATCTAACCAAGTTCCATGGTTTAGCGATGCAATGATTAATAACCAAAAGTAAATAAACGTAAAAGATAAGACACAAGGTTTTTCAACGTTTAACTCTTTATTAGAAATTAATCAAAAGAATTATACCCAAGTGTTTGCGGAACAACCCTTGGGGATTGAAATGACAAGTATGGTAAAACTCCTCACTAAACTCAAACGAAGTTTGAGTGAAAACTAAGATCCAACTGAGCTATCTCAGGGATTGTGTTGTTCTTTAGAGAGAGTAAAGATTTGGTTTGTGAATGTCTAATCATTAAATGTACAAAATTAATCTTTACATCTCTCTTATTCTCTATTTATACACATGTATATTCTAACAGATACCTAGGAGACAAAGACTACGCGACAAAGATTACATCAGCTTATATTGGACAAAATACATAGGTATTTTGTCCTTGTTACAAATGGCTATAAGTAGTAAAGAGCAGGGATGCTATATGGTCTTCAGTGTTGACACACCTCTTGGTTTTAGACCCTTTTAGGGAAACTTGACCTTTGCTTGATAAGGACCCTTCTTTATCCATTCAAACTTATCCCGCCTAATCCCGCCTTTACTTCAGTCTTTGTTCACTCATTCTTCTTAGTTGGTGAAGAGTCATGGGGATTAAGTGAGCTATTGTCATGACTCACTGAATCCATCATCTTCTTTTTTGGCTCAGGTATCATTCACTGAGAACCGCCTCACTGAATGGTGAACCTTTCATCATAGATTCGTCCTGAGAATCTTGAGGATGACTCACTGAAAGACTATGCATTCAGTGACTTGCTGAGTGTTTACGGTTATCAAACACTTTGGAAATTTTTTGTTCAAATACTAGATTAAGGAGATTAGGTTCTAACAGACCCAACAGTCTCCCCCTATTTGGATATACAAATAGCCTAAGTGTTTCTAGGTTCAGTGAGAGATAGCAAAGGTATATATCTCTACTGACGGAATTACTAAGTAAAGTTTAAGACACTGAATGTTAAACAAAACATCAAAATTCCATTCATAATTATTACAATCCAAAACAAAACAAAGTAAAAAAAAAAAAAAAAAAAAAAAAAAAAAAAAAAAAAAAAAAAGATTGTTTTTGCAGATTCACTCAGGCTTCAAAACTTCAAACCCAGGGCTTCAAGCTTTTGTCGTTTTGACTTAAGTTCATGTTTATCAGGGTGCTCTTGGGTTGGCCATAAGGAAGTATCCAAGCATAGCTTTGATTCCCGCCTGATCAATATCTTCCCATATCTGGAAGGTTGGATCCCCATATTCATCAGTGAAGAAGAGACATCTTTCAGGTTGCTCAATGACCCAGTTGTTCACAAATTTTACTCCTTCAGAGAGGGCTCTGTTTCAGTTAAGGCCAGGAGCACTGATCTTACGTTCAGTCTCAACCTTCTTTCTCTTCCTTCTTGATTATTGAGTTGGAGCAGCCTGAATGGCAGAAGCTAATGCTGGAAGCAGTGAGGGAATGTGAAGTTCTTCATGCTTCTTGGCCTGGTTATCATACCTAGTCCTGATAGATTTCATCAGGTTTTTGACAACGACATTGTTCTTCTTTGTGATTATCGATCCCAATTCCTCTAGTACAGTGATCCCAAAGTCAGAGAATCTGAAAGGGTCATGAACTTCTAAATGTCATTTATCTTGACCCCTAAAGACACTGAGAACTGCTGGCTTGGTATTTTGATAGATCTTGACATCAGTGATAGGTTAAGGGTTTAGTCTTTGTGTCATGATCCGTTTATACCTGTCAATGTTTTGTTGCCTGATTTCAGCAGATTTCTTTAGTTTGGTATCCCTTTTCTCTTTAAGGGCAATCAAGGCAGCATCCTGAGCCTTTTTGAATTTTTCTCCTTCTTCCCTAGCAGCAAGATCCTGATGTTTCAAACCAATAGCTTCAGCTTCTTCATTAACAACCTTAATAAGAGCAGGCTTGCTCCTCTTTCTTCCTCAGCCACTATCCTTAGCTACTCATCCCTTTCCATATGAGCTTGTATTTCAGCATCAGTGAGATAATATATAACTCCATTGATTTCATATGGAACTTTATGGGTTCAACAGGGTCACGCATGACACGGGAGGAAGTAGGAACCAACATGGTTTCAGGCTTAGTTGTTGTTAGAATGCCTTTGCCTTTATCCAGCTGGTTTGTTGAGAGAGTTGTTGTTTCAGGAGGCTGAAATGAGGATATGGGAGTAGTCTGAGTGATGTGCTCCCCCTCAGTATGATAAGGAGATTATGCTCTTGAAGCAACATTAGTAGCTTTTTAAGCAACATTAGTAGCTGTTGGTTGACTTGTGAAGGATTCAGGTACTCCAGTGGAAGGAGCTTCAGTGACCCTCTCCCCCTTAACTGTTGCTGGAGCCATGGTGAGAGCAAGAGTTGGTGGATCCACTGAAGAAGAAGAACCCTTGAAGGCCTGATAAAGTTCAGTGAGCATGGTCTTGATATCAGAGGTATCCTTTTAGAGTGTAGAAACCTTGGCATCAAGAGAAGCCTAAATAGACTCAATATCAGACATCCTTGGCCAAAGATTCCAGGCCAAAGAGTTGGAAGATTTAGCCCACGTACCAAAGTTTTTCTCCATTAAGCTCAGAACATTTACCAACTCAGTGAATTGAGCAGAGTTTTGCTGGTAGGTTTGAGCAGCCTGAAGTACCTTCTTGTTGAGCTCAGGGTCATCCTTAACAGACTTTTGAATAATTTCAACACTCTTTGTAATTTGGCCAAGCGTAGCATTAAACATGCTGAGATGACTATCAAGAGTTGTCAGGGAGAAGGAGATTTTTGCCTATTGTTCCAAGGTGTTGTAATGAAATGCTTCAACAGATTCCCTGAGTTTAAAGTAGTGAACGACATGCTCAATGTGCATGTAGAACACATCATCAGTGATTCCTATGTAAATAACATTGTAGGCCTTGCTCAGGAACTTCATCAGTTTTCTTTCAGTGAGAGGCTCAGAGTCATCAATCTTAGCTAGTCTGGCTGGGGAGGAAGTCTCAGGTTCAGCATCCTGAGATTTGGATTCTTCCTCTTGTTGATAGAAGGGAGACTGATGTGAACGGTCAGTGGCAGTGGCATCAGCCTCCATATCATCTCTAGCCTCATAAACTTCCTCCTCACTAGCTTTGCTCATTTCATCATCAGTGTCAAGAACAACCTAAAATGTAGCTATAGAGTCAATCTGTAAAAGAAGGTTAGCCGGATCCTCTTCATAAAAAGACTTGCCTTGGTTGTGGATGCTCCCTGACCCCTCTATTCCAACAGACTGGGATTTATCTGCCTGGTCCTTAGGGTCAATTTACGAAAAATGCGCAACTCCATGGGGGTGTTGGTTCCTTATCAGCGGGTGGTTTCAGTCCCCCTGAATCTTTTTCCCTAGTTGTTCCTTCAGCCACTGATGGGTTTATTTCAGTGGCATCACTAGAAACCTGTTAAATGGTGAAGTCCCCCTTTCCCACAGGCTGGTACTGGCCTGTCGAAGGTTTAGGGACCGTAACTCGCTAAGACCCTGGTTATGATGTACTACAGACGTTAGCTGGAAATGTGGAAGGCGCTCCCCTACTAGCTGGTTGTATGTTTCCCTCTAGATCTTTAGGATCAGTCGTGTCGACCAAGAACCCTGACTGTGATTTGTCAATGACCTTCGTTGTCCCTGGGGGTGGGGGAGACTGGCCTCGGGTGGACTTATCAGACTTAGGTTTTCTTTTTGGCTTAGTAGCCTATGTTCCTGAAGCCCTAGGGCCCTGTGCCTTTTGTTTGGTCTTTAGCACAGACTGAGACTTCCCTGTCCTAAGAGGAGGAGGTGGGTACATTGAGTCCCCCTAGTTGTTTATGGCAACCATATGGGCTGTCAATTCAATGTTTGGGACTAAGGATAGGTCTGTTGTAAAATTTGATGGACTCAAGACGGCTGGTAAAGAACATAAATGAACGTCCTAAGTGTAGTCACAACCCAGCAACCTTTGTAAAGCACATGAAATAAACCCAGGGTATGACACATAGTGCAGCCTAGTTTTATTCAGTAGATTGGTTACGAGATCACCATAAATTATCTCTCCAATGTCGACAGTGACCCTCGTCATCAGGCAATAGGACATCATCAACTGAACGGAGTTAATCTGCTTAGTGGATGAGTGGTCCACGAAGAGAGCCTGAATAACAAAAGTGAACAGGATCTTCCAAGCCACGGGAAAGGAATTCTTGTTGACTAGGGTCTTGTTTAAATATTTAGGATCCAAAGCAATTTTTTCTAACCCAGTTTTAACACTATTTGGGTCAGGGTGTGCAACATAAATTCCATTAATATAATTAAGTCCTGTTGCAGAGAAAAATGTTTTGAAATCCAAGACAAATTTTCTTTCCCCATTTAAGACTGTAAAGGTGATGAGAAACTCCTTGAGGGGCCTTAGTTCATTCTCATCAGTGGAGGGTGTCGGGTCAAAGGCCTGAGCAGTACCCCAAAACTCCCTGACGTAGTTGTGATACTGAAAGTAGGGTGTAGAGGTGAAGGCATTTTTCAAAGGGCAGTTGTACAAAAATTTCATGATTTACTTGTAGGCAGGGACATTTGTTGGGTGGTTAAAATTGGGTACAATATTGTTTACTTTAAATTGAACATCAGTGAGAGTCAATTTTGCCCATTGAGGTGCAAGTTTGATTCCTTGGTCAGCTGCCATTTTAGGTCAAGAAAAGTTTAAAGGTTTGAATGGCAGAATATCAATCACCAGATGATCCACAAGTTGAGTCCAACTCATTTTCTGTCATGAAATGAGTGTTATTGTTATCAAGATGACTGCAATAAGAAGGATTTCTTGTTGCAAATCTTCTTAACCAAGAAAATAATGTTTGAAAAAGCCTTTTTGAGATGAAACACACAACTTTGCAATAAGAAGAAATTTTTTGCAGAGTTTGCTTAAAAAACTTTGTGTGTGTATTTTAGGTGTTTTTGAAGAGGGTATTTATAGAGGGTGAGGAATAACAATAGGTTGAGATTTTGAAAATCAAAATGAATAACTATTTGGATTCCACATTAAATGCCACCACTCCACTTTCTCGAGTTTTACGCAACTATCAAGGTGAACAGTGCGTGGGCCTGCAAGGGGTGCGCTTTTGCAGGCATGATGTCATAAAAAGATGTCAAGTGATATTATTTGAGAGGAAGGGTAATTAATGCCTAATGGGATAATTGGTGATTAAGTGGGGGCCCAAGGAGTGGATACTAGTGAGGCAGAGCAATATATTCCTATATTAAATAGGAGATTTAGTTACCAACCTAGGACATTTATATAGGTGATGTTGAAAATAAAATCATAAAAGAAACAATCAAATGCAGCGGAAAAACATCACCTAACAAGGATCCATATAGCCATATGTTCAATCAATAAGATAAAAAAAGATAGTTATACCTTTGTAGCATGATTCGGGAGCCACCAACAAACACTTATCCCACGAATTGGCTTGAGAAACCTTAAGAGATCAATGAAGTCAATCTCTTCAATGTGTGAAACACACTACACATCCTTGATCACCAATTGATGCTATTCTGTCACAACTCACCATTTCAGGTCATTTCAGGTCATTTCCCGAACTTTGGAAAAACACTATTCATCAAACACTATTCATCAAAACACTATTCATCAGTTTACTATTCATCGTTTTCGAGGTCAATTTGATATTCTGAGAAACTTTTGGGAAATTTACTATTCATGGAACACTATTCATTGTGGGAAAAGATTTCATCATTCACGTACATTACACATTTCATCGTAAATTTAGTTTACGGGTATTCAAATTCGCGTAACCACATTGGTTCGGGTGCGAATTCATGCATTATCAGTAATGACATTTCATACGGACTGGAGATAGTCTGCATATCATCAGTAGGTCATTTACATGTTATACCACTCTTAGGATTTTCAAATTACTACATTCAGTACATTTAACGTTTTTACGTATAAGTATTTATAGTAAACGTTAACACCCGGTTTATACACGACGAATATATCTAAATATCCCCACAATGGTACCGACATATTTTTATATCCATTTTAACATCATAAAAGTTATAACGTTCAGTTACCCAGTATTTTGGAAATTTATTTTATTTATAACGTACGCGTATGAATATAACGACGGTTTTCGTGAAAACTAAACAATAATCACCCGATCACTCAGTAAATGTACCCAACATATTTTTAATATGTTTTTAACATTTTTATAACTTTATTTCATCCCGGTTAACTTTGTGAACGTTTATTGCTATTAAACCCGGTACCCGATTTTAACGAATAACGCGTAATAACACTTAACGCTACACTATATTTTCTAAGTGATCAAAACCGTTTTGGCTACTCCTTTTCACACCTAAAAACCAGCCAAGACTACACCTTTTTAACCATGTGCATTGAATTATCATTATTATACTAATAAACCTTATAAACATTTCATTAACAAAAATCACAAATCATAATCTAACTTTTTAGAAAGATCAAAAACCCATTTTCTCTTGCTCTCTTCTCAAACCCACGACCAAAAACAAACACCATGATCCATCCATGGTTTTTCAAAAAGTAAAACACAAAAGTTGTTCATTTTACAAGTCTAATCAAGAATCAAGCAACAAAAACACAAGAACAACAAGCATAATCATCCAATAATCACCTCATTTTATCAAGTAAGTTTTCATCTTTATTTTTTCATGAATCATCCTATTTTTACATGTATTACATAAGAATCATGCTAAAAACCATGTATAAGTAGCTATACTATACTTTATTTTTGCTAAAATGAAACATACAAACCCTAACTTTCTTGTTATGAATCCCCTAGCTCTAATAACTTGGTTAGGAGTCCATGGCACCCTAAGAAGGTGTATGGTAAGATTAGATTAGTCATGTGGTGATTACAAGAGGTTTGGTGATGGTAGAAATTGGTTTTTAACCTTGGAAACATGATTTGGAACTCATTTTAGACATGCTGTCCCATTTTGTAAAAATCTGGAAAATCAGTAAACACCAAGGAAACTTTGGCAAAATTTTTAGAAAATACTTTCAAAAACGAATCCGTAGGCGAAAGAACGGATTAAAAAGAGCTTATAACGAAGAAGTTATGATTTTTGCAAGGTTGTAGACGAAAAGTATTTTCTGGAAAAATAGTTGCTGTTGGACATTTTTCGTCGGTCAAAAAGAGGCTTTAGACGTAACCCGGAGGAGCCGAGCTTTCCAAAATATATTACTATATACTAAGACGAAACCGTGGATATAAAGAACAAGTAAAACGGACAAGTAACGACAAAGATATACTCGTTTGGATATCGGCTAAAACCCTTTTATAATTGACAGCTTTTATATATTTTGGCGCAAAAACTACGAAGTGCATTTTCAAGCTAAACATAATATCAAGTACCGAGCTTTTTAACTAACGTAGTATTAGTTATTATGAGTATGTTTTCATCATTTCAAGGATTACAACCCGAGTATTTCAACGCTTACATGAGAACTTACGTTATATATATATATAAGTATATATATTATAACTAGCCATTTATATTTTCTAATAGCAATATTTTCCAAAGTTTTGGATTATATATTTTTTGACAATACAAGTGTTTTCCTAAAGAGTAGAGTGGTATAGAAACATGAGCATGGACATTCATAAACATCATTTCATGATCTAAAGTAGATCGTACATCATTCATTTTAGGTTGCGGCTAGTATGCGCGCCTTGTTTTCAGCTCAGTACATGTTCATGGTACCATCATATTGGGTTACGACAGCAAATTGTTCATTGGGGTTCATTTCATTTCATGACAGTTTCATCAGTTAAGGTGAGTTTTCATAGCCCCGTTTTCAATTCAACATTTTTGATTGTTTTCAAATCCCACGGGGGGAATACATTGCATCAATTATTTCAGTACGAGCCCAAGTATTCAAACATGTACATAGCTTAAGTTACCTTGCCATGTGAAAAGTCCCCTGTAACATCATGAACCGTTAATTTCAAGTACTAAGCGAGAGTGAGTGGATAGATCTATCGAGGGTGACGCCTCCATCCGTGGTAGTGGATACCAACAGTAAGCGGATGCATGTCATGTCTTTTACATTTGAATGTTTCGGCAGAACATTCGGGAGGGGCATAGAATTTCATCAGTCATAGCTTCGGTGTCATGAGCTTAAGGCTATTGTACAATTTTCACGAGATTTTTATCTTGCATTTTTACTTGTGGTGGCCGTACATCAGTACATTTTACAAACCTATGGAATTCACCAACATTCGTGTTGACGTTTTAGCAATGTATTTCAGGTTATTAAGGTAGCTCATGTGACATGCATTTGGACCTTCATGGAGTCGCGGAGTCGACGCGTCTCATCATTATTTCATGCACTTATGTAAACATTTGATCTAGTATGGCTTGTTTTTCATGAACATGTAACACATTTTGGGGACCTCATTTTGTAAACTCTGAATTATTTCAATGATCAAATGCAGTATTTTCCAAACGACACTTTAGGTCGTTCAATGTAACTGTAACTGTGGTGCTATGACAGACACCCCCAGGTATTCCATTCCGCTGCAAGTCAGGTAAATTGGGGGTGTGACAGATTGGTATCAGAGCTAAGGTTATAGCGAACTAGGATGTATCTTGGACCCTAGACTATAACCACATCATCATAGCATCTCATCATTTCATCATAAGTGCATAATCATGATACATGTTGTTTTATACATCCCCTGTGCGAGTTATTTATACTCATATCCGTATATGTATATCATTTTATTGACCTGGTTCACAAGTGACATGTCTTCAGATACTCACCGTGACATCCTTTTATCGGATTCCGACATTGAAGATGCCTTGTCATCTTCCACTACCATTATACCATCAGTTGCACTTACACCACCATTAGTACTATTGATTTGCCATAGGAACAGAGTCTTCCTATCATTCAGCCCGTACATAGAATGCCTTTTGGTAGTGTATTCAGAATTAATCTTAATGGACTTGTTAGGATGGTTATTGCAAGGAAGTTAGTGTGTTTTCTTTCCATCACTAGTAGGGCACATACTACTCAGGTACTATCACCACCATCAGTTACTTATTACACTATTGACCTTCCCACAGTATGTACTTTAGTTTTACCTTTTGGATGTCGCGAGGTAGCGCGAAAGAGGATAGTATTCCATTCACTAGTACCATCATTGTCATTTCCTTTTCCATTCCCACTTGCCATGAACTAGATGACATCTAGTAGATAATACCAATAACACGGACTCAACAGAAACATCCGCAGATTCTTCAGGAATTAGGTTGATTTCGTTTTTGACGAATTAGAAGACTATTACCATTCGACAAGATTCACCCATGTATCCAATACACCATTCAAGCTATTTTACCATCATATGGGGAAATTGTTTTACAGAAAAATTTCTGAAGTAAGCTATTTTATTTCCATCCTATAAATTGATTTTCTGTCATTATACCAAGTATTTACTATTATTACGCGAAGCAATTTTCATGTTACTTGAAAGAAAACATCAGGATACCATTTTAATAACAATGTGTTGAACACCATCTAAAACTTTTGAGAAAAGTTATGATATTTTGACAAAATCCAACATCGCATCATTAGTCCTCAATTATACATAGCCTGATCACCTATGTAAAATTCAGGAAGGATTATGCCATGAAGGAAATAATTACCTTTTCAAAGGATTGTTAATAACAATCTTCATCCAAAAGTTTTGTAAACAAAGGAACTCATTCATAAACATCCATTTTGCCGAACTATCCTTGGATACTTACCCTACCTGTCACTCACTTAGCCATTAAGTTGGATTCTTCCCATTGAATTCCTTAGAAGAGACTTTCCATATCAATTACATGCAGGATTCCTTTATACAATAGAAGCAACGAAAGGATTACAGCACTACTAACCAGAACTAGAAGTATATAGAGAGAGAATTCATAACTCAACAACAATCCTCAGATACTGCGAGACTATCCTAAACACCATCTCTGACTTAGTTGTCCAATGTCATTTTTCAAGGGTACTAGCTATACTGAGCTACAGGATTGAACTCAATAAATGTCCGCAGGACAACACAATAGAAATAAACCAAGCTTCTAATTGAGACTGTAGAGCATTTCATTTAAACATGGCCTCATCCATACATGAACTTTCCTGCAGTAAGTTTTCACAAAGTACAATTGTTTGAATCAAGAATATCGATGTAGATTCCTCTAAGGCATTATGTCTAGAAATTTCAGGTAACCTCACCTTCATACCAAGCAAGGGATCAAACCGGAACATATCTCCTCATCTTCATGGGAAAACAGAATAGACATTCATTGACACAACATCAAGTGATACCTTCGTCTTGCCAATTACAACGATAAACTATTTCAGGACTTAAGTTAGTCTAAATGCCTATGCTTGTAGTTATGCCAGATAACCACCAATAGACATTATCCAACTTCAGGAACTAAGTGTTAGACATCTATGCATTTAAGCGAACATTTCCTATTCTATCATTTTATCCTTTTCAGTGTTTTCACTTTTAAATAAAGTTGATGCATTTACATAAATCACATACCTTGTGGAAAAATGATTTCTGAAATTCCTATTTTGAACCAGTTTTAGCAACACTATTGTACAATGAGAAATATACATAAACATCAAACTTTGGTAAGCAGTCTTAATCACAACATGTTTGAAAACAGTTCCTATTTCATAACTACTGGATTTTGAATCATCAAGGAAAATATTACTCAGTAAATCATTTGCTCCATTTTTCTAAATTCGTTTATTCAGAAAAGGATTTCAACTAAAACTCACAATCGCGAGACAAATTTCCAGAACCAATTTCTCTACAACATCGCTTATGCATTTAGGATTTGTGACTGGACAATAGAGAATATTTGGTATATGTGGTGAAGGAATTAGGAGGACATCACAAATTGATCACGAACTTCAGTAGTGGAGACCAAACCCACTAGACAAAGAAGAACATATGTCTTATCATCAGTTGGAACAAAACACAAGGAATCAAATTCTTACCTATATGCTATCCCTTCAGATAACGCCAAGTTCGAAGGACCGAACGTTATGGAATTAGTCACAAAGGTTTATTGTACCCATTTCAGTATTTCCTGTTAAGGAAACCGATTCAACTTGGACCTCAGGTATTCATTTCAGGATTTCCTTCAGAAACTCATTTAGATGTGAACATCACCTATCACCCTCAGAACGATGGTCAAAGCGAGAGAACAATTCAAACATAGGAAGGTATGCTCAGAGTACGAGTGATTGACCCTGTAAATGGTTGGACTAATCCCTCAACATAAATCAAATTCATCTACAACAATAGTTATCACACCAACAACGGGAAACTGGCAGAAGTTAGGTTGGTACATAACACATCATTTGGATTGGATATCCTGAACATCAAACCATCCAGATTCAAGTGGGAGAACAAACTAAGTTAAAAGCAATGCCTTGGATTGGCACGATACAAATTGGATAACAAGAAAGGTTGAACCTTTAGCATATTGGATTATTTAAGATTCATTTTAGAATCGACCAACTAGCATACAAACTTGAGTTCTGGCAGAATTCAGCAGTATATATTACCAGTACCACATTTAAAACATTAAGAAGCGCAGACCATCGATTGATGGGCCAAATTCAGAAAAAGCTCAACTCATTAGTTCAGTAGGCATTCATGAAATAACCAGAAATTTTCTACAAGTCAAGAATCAGTTACAAGTTCAATAAGTCGTAAACCATTAAAACTTCAAGTTCTGCAGAGTTATGCAGAAAGTTCTGCCTAGGAAAGGCATGTTATCGTTCAGAAAACTTGGAAAGTTACACCAATATACACTGGACCATTTATATTTCAGACAGGGTAGGCCTAGTGGCTGTCAGACTTGAACATTGCCAGAGAACAACAGGATTACACAAACATATTTCACGTTTTCAGATCCCCAGAAATGACTTTCAGATGAGTCACTCATGATTCCATTGGAATGGATCCAACCCAAATGACAATCTCAAACCTTGTAA
This sequence comes from Artemisia argyi, assembly GCA_030686995.1. Taxonomy (NCBI): domain Eukaryota; kingdom Viridiplantae; phylum Streptophyta; class Magnoliopsida; order Asterales; family Asteraceae; genus Artemisia; species Artemisia argyi. Next base: position 44,938,565 of record CM060696.1, read on the forward strand.
GAGAACCAACAAAAATCATGGACCGTGTGGTCAAACAGTTGAAACAGAGTCGAATTCCTATCGTTAGAGTTCGCTGGAATTCTCGAATATCATCACCTTTTCACCAATACATTTTCAGAGACCAACATAAACTGAACTTCGGGACGAAGTTCCATTTAGAGGGGAAGACTGTCACAACTCACCATTTCAGGTCATTTCAGGTCATTTCCCGAACTTTGGAAAAACACTATTCATCAAACACTATTCATCAAAACACTATTCATCAGTTTACTATTCATCGTTTTCGAGGTCAATTTGATATTCTGAGAAACTTTTGGGAAATTTACTATTCATGGAACACTATTCATTGTGGGAAAAGATTTCATCATTCACGTACATTACACATTTCATCGTAAATTTAGTTTACGGGTATTCAAATTCGCGTAACCACATTGGTTCGGGTGCGAATTCATGCATTATCAGTAATGACATTTCATACGGACTGGAGATAGTCTGCATATCATCAGTAGGTCATTTACATGTTATACCACTCTTAGGATTTTCAAATTACTACATTCAGTACATTTAACGTTTTTACGTATAAGTATTTATAGTAAACGTTAACACCCGGTTTATACACGACGAATATATCTAAATATCCCCACAATGGTACCGACATATTTTTATATCCATTTTAACATCATAAAAGTTATAACGTTCAGTTACCCAGTATTTTGGAAATTTATTTTATTTATAACGTACGCGTATGAATATAACGACGGTTTTCGTGAAAACTAAACAATAATCACCCGATCACTCAGTAAATGTACCCAACATATTTTTAATATGTTTTTAACATTTTTATAACTTTATTTCATCCCGGTTAACTTTGTGAACGTTTATTGCTATTAAACCCGGTACCCGATTTTAACGAATAACGCGTAATAACACTTAACGCTACACTATATTTTCTAAGTGATCAAAACCGTTTTGGCTACTCCTTTTCACACCTAAAAACCAGCCAAGACTACACCTTTTTAACCATGTGCATTGAATTATCATTATTATACTAATAAACCTTATAAACATTTCATTAACAAAAATCACAAATCATAATCTAACTTTTTAGAAAGATCAAAAACCCATTTTCTCTTGCTCTCTTCTCAAACCCACGACCAAAAACAAACACCATGATCCATCCATGGTTTTTCAAAAAGTAAAACACAAAAGTTGTTCATTTTACAAGTCTAATCAAGAATCAAGCAACAAAAACACAAGAACAACAAGCATAATCATCCAATAATCACCTCATTTTATCAAGTAAGTTTTCATCTTTATTTTTTCATGAATCATCCTATTTTTACATGTATTACATAAGAATCATGCTAAAAACCATGTATAAGTAGCTATACTATACTTTATTTTTGCTAAAATGAAACATACAAACCCTAACTTTCTTGTTATGAATCCCCTAGCTCTAATAACTTGGTTAGGAGTCCATGGCACCCTAAGAAGGTGTATGGTAAGATTAGATTAGTCATGTGGTGATTACAAGAGGTTTGGTGATGGTAGAAATTGGTTTTTAACCTTGGAAACATGATTTGGAACTCATTTTAGACATGCTGTCCCATTTTGTAAAAATCTGGAAAATCAGTAAACACCAAGGAAACTTTGGCAAAATTTTTAGAAAATACTTTCAAAAACGAATCCGTAGGCGAAAGAACGGATTAAAAAGAGCTTATAACGAAGAAGTTATGATTTTTGCAAGGTTGTAGACGAAAAGTATTTTCTGGAAAAATAGTTGCTGTTGGACATTTTTCGTCGGTCAAAAAGAGGCTTTAGACGTAACCCGGAGGAGCCGAGCTTTCCAAAATATATTACTATATACTAAGACGAAACCGTGGATATAAAGAACAAGTAAAACGGACAAGTAACGACAAAGATATACTCGTTTGAATATCGGCTAAAACCCTTTTATAATTGACAGCTTTTATATATTTTGGCGCAAAAACTACGAAGTGCATTTTCAAGCTAAACATAATATCAAGTACCGAGCTTTTTAACTAACGTAGTATTAGTTATTATGAGTATGTTTTCATCATTTCAAGGATTACAACCCGAGTATTTCAACGCTTACATGAGAACTTACGTTATATATATATATAAGTATATATATTATAACTAGCCATTTATATTTTCTAATAGCAATATTTTCCAAAGTTTTGGATTATATATTTTTTGACAATACAAGTGTTTTCCTAAAGAGTAGAGTGGTATAGAAACATGAGCATGGACATTCATAAACATCATTTCATGATCTAAAGTAGATCGTACATCATTCATTTTAGGTTGCGGCTAGTATGCGCGCCTTGTTTTCAGCTCAGTACATGTTCATGGTACCATCATATTGGGTTACGACAGCAAATTGTTCATTGGGGTTCATTTCATTTCATGACAGTTTCATCAGTTAAGGTGAGTTTTCATAGCCCCGTTTTCAATTCAACATTTTTGATTGTTTTCAAATCCCACGGGGGGAATACATTGCATCAATTATTTCAGTACGAGCCCAAGTATTCAAACATGTACATAGCTTAAGTTACCTTGCCATGTGAAAAGTCCCCTGTAACATCATGAACCGTTAATTTCAAGTACTAAGCGAGAGTGAGTGGATAGATCTATCGAGGGTGACGCCTCCATCCGTGGTAGTGGATACCAACAGTAAGCGGATGCATGTCATGTCTTTTACATTTGAATGTTTCGGCAGAACATTCGGGAGGGGCATAGAATTTCATCAGTCATAGCTTCGGTGTCATGAGCTTAAGGCTATTGTACAATTTTCACGAGATTTTTATCTTGCATTTTTACTTGTGGTGGCCGTACATCAGTACATTTTACAAACCTATGGAATTCACCAACATTCGTGTTGACGTTTTAGCAATGTATTTCAGGTTATTAAGGTAGCTCATGTGACATGCATTTGGACCTTCATGGAGTCGCGGAGTCGACGCGTCTCATCATTATTTCATGCACTTATGTAAACATTTGATCTAGTATGGCTTGTTTTTCATGAACATGTAACACATTTTGGGGACCTCATTTTGTAAACTCTGAATTATTTCAATGATCAAATGCAGTATTTTCCAAACGACACTTTAGGTCGTTCAATGTAACTGTAACTGTGGTGCTATGACAGACACCCCCAGGTATTCCATTCCGCTGCAAGTCAGGTAAATTGGGGGTGTGACATATTCTAACCCCATAACAACAATCCTTGCAATCATCTTTACAAGATAGAGCCAAGTAAAGATCAAAATCAAAATCCTAAGTGGGAATTTTGTTTTTGCCGTCACTTATTGGAGAGGAGGAGGGGGAGAACGTTTTTTTGAAGTCATTTAGTGATAAGTGATAAATCAAAGACTAAATCAACTTTGATCTTATCATTATCAAGTTACACATAGCACCTCCAGCAAGCTTACAATGCCTCTTTTCCCCTCCATATGGCTGACCATCATAAGGGCCCTCAATCGGGTTGCTTATCGTTGGCCTAGTGCAAAAACATTAAGTCTAACTTAGTATTTATTGGCCCATTATTAATCCTGAGTTACGAAGTAATTTATATATTGTAAATACGATAAATACAATCTATAAAATGGTGTCTCTGTGTATAAGTGTGTGACCCCATAGGCTCACATATGTCTAGCCATATAATTATTTATTATGAAACGAGCATACTCCAATAGCTCCCACTTGCGACGTCATAATAATCAAGTAATTATACAAGCAAAGGTTAGCGTCTAGCAAAATGCCAATGCCCCTAGAAAAATGTGAGGGTAGCTTCTTAAACTTCTCATTTAAATGGTTTATATGTCATCCATCCTTTTGTTACAGATACTATGTTGAACACTAGACATGGATCGAAGTGATTCTATTTGTTCAACTATTATGTTTCTCGATCTAGATATTGAACAAGATTACCAAGTGAATTAAGATTCATCTTAATCTCATTTGGGTACGGCCATACAAACATCCATTCAATTCATCGAGGGGCGTAATAGTATCTAACTCCATGACATGTGGAGGAACAAATCCTATTTTGACTGCACGTGTCATTCATGTGTTTAAAATCACTCCTGAAAATGGCTTTTATAACTACCTTATTCAGGACAGTGTTTAACCATATCAAAGACTAAAATTCCATACATGCAAGACCTACTTGCATCTCAAGTCTGAGGATAAGAGACATAACCATTTGCGAGATTTACTATTAACGCCGATCCATGCAGTGAATTCTCGAAGGTTGGGTCAGTCCAATGTTCATCACAATGAACAACATATGAGTTTGGCAAATAAATCACCAACACGTTCACATTTGACTTAATTCGATGATACTCCCGTATCGTCAACTGGCAATGGACAATTTTAGAATAAATAAATTATTCATGGATTAAACGTGCAAATACAGAACACAGTAGTATAAATGAAGATGATAATACCCGGTATATCAATTCATTATGAAATACGACTGCTTACAGTTCCATTATCCAAATACTAAAAATAGATATGCACAAGACTACATACAGATCGGAATCTGATGTTTCCACCACAATCAATTTTTGTTGTACAAGACAACAAGTAGTCATCTGAGTAAACTTTGAGAATACTTGTTTCAAAATTCAAAAATGTTTTGAATGATGATTGTCCTTTTGTATGTGTACATTCAAGTACAATACGAGTATTGCAACAGTACATTCCGTAGTGTGTTTGTAGCTAGCAAAACACTTACTCTAGACAGTCATAATAACAGTTTCCCAAATTGTAAAGTATTCTTATTCTTTTAATGCATAATTCATTAATGCTCTCAATCGAGCACATCTAGTTAGAGGTGTCATCATTCATGATGTCATCCTACTACGACTACGGTTGAGCATCATCTCAGTTATATAAGCATCAATGAATGAAAACATAACAAAGATCCTCAAATATCCGTAAACATTTTAACAAATCTTTGGTCCTTTGCAGGTCCATTAGGTTGTTCATTTAACAATTATCTAATGACTTTCACTTAGATATTTGTTGTTATCAACTCACCTTGCATTCATGCAAATGATATGAATAATCGAATACATAATATGACTTACATAATGAATCCTTTAGTTAAACTTAAGGTTTCCATTCATGCATTCAATCTCATCATGTAAGATTGATCATTGAGACTCCCCTCAATGACATGTCATATTGTGTTTAGATTATTAACCGCTTATGTTTATCCTAATAAACACATGCAATAAGGTTGAATGTTTTATTTCCTAAATTCCTTAATTGAAACTTCATTCCAGGCTAAGGATTAAGGTCTAGCTTAGATGGAATACTGTTTCTTATGTGTTAACAACATATGAGATTTAAGAAAATAAATTCATTTATCCTATTTGAACTCTGAGTTCTCAGGAGTATTCTTATTTAATCAAAATCAAATTAATGATTAAATTAAGATCTCTTCTCCTAGATGCATGATCCAATCCACACCTGGATTCTTATGTCTTGTATACATAATAAAGATTATATAGATTCATAAACCCTTTTGATTACTCATCGTCCTCATGAAAGTAATAAAAAGTGTTTTGAAATCCTATTGTCATATTTCATTTACATGAAAACAGGTATGACAATTAATCATCTTTATACATTTAATATTTGTAGGTATGAAGATTTAATCATAATCAATTTCTTGAGTACGAGTAAACTCCTTCTACTATGCATGCATTAAATGTGTGTACAAGTTTGTCCTTTTGAGTATTCTTATCAAGAAACTCATTGTAAACCTCACAGTCTAACTGATTGGTAAGAGATCAATCAAGCTTCATGAGTGATTATCTTCAAAGGACTGCATATTAGCATTCATAGTTTTGAGCTATTCATCAGATTCAAGATCTGAGAATGCATCTCTTTAGTTAGCAGGTTCACTATGATCCTCCAACTTATGTCCCTTAACATTGATAAAAACTATATCATTCATGTGTTAGGGGTATCCTTGCGAATTTATTAATGAGAGATATCAATCTATGGTTTAGCATATACATGTTTAACCTTAGTATGACATTAGCAAGTGAACTCAGAAGGTTGTGTATCTAGCTCTTGAATGACTTCAAGATCTAAATGTGCTCCCACTTGCTTTTGTAAGCGGAGACTAATCTCCAAGTACTCAGCATCTTGATAACAATAAATTGTTTTCAAGTGGGACATCCAAAATACATCGTTAGTTCTTGATTCTAGTTTGTTAATTACTTACTCTTAGGTGTTTAACAAATTCAGAACTTCAATCAAGACATAATGGGATTCATCCCATTCCATAATACAATGGTGTCTTTAATTCCTTCTGGGTTGGAACCATATTGGGTGTACGCATGGCACATCCTATTTTCTAACCTTGATTGCTTTGGAGGTAAAAGAGTTTAAGTCATCAAAGATCAAACAATATCCATGATAGACATACAATAAAGTTGTGATATTCCACGTGGATAGATTTTGTGAGACTATCACACAACTCATTAGATGAACTTATACTCTTTGGCTTCCATATCTGCCAACCAAGTCATACCAGATGGCATCAATAGTATTTATAGCCTACTGAATACTTTATATTTAAAGTCTTTGACCAAGTCAATGACTTCATGTGTATGTTTTAAATAAAAACATAAACATTAAATATTTTATTATACGTCTTAAGTGTACATGTCTTTAACAAGAAGACATAACAAATTAATATCTTTACTTTACGTTATAAGTCTTTTAACAATTAACATAATTGATATTTATGTCTTTACAAGAGACCTAAACATATTCAACTAAAGTAATTATGAGTGCCGACAATTGGCCTCAATAGTAATTTCAAGTTAATTACATATTTCATGATTATGAATTTACAAGAAGACATAATCATATTTACTAAACAATTTAGCGAATATGTTGAAGTAGTTTTTCACGTTATCTTGACATTTTTTTCTAATTAGGGCAACATACATTTTATGTGTATAAGTCCTAGTAGAACCTTAGTTTTCTTACCTTGCAGTCAAGAAAAACCATTAGTCGTATTTTTATATGTTGTACCTTTCACACAATTAAGATTTTTCCCACTTGTGCATGGAACAACATCATGCAAGTAAATATGATAGTGTCACAGATAACACTAATTTTAGTCAAAATCAAAATATAGATGTGTAGAACTTTTATCGCTTTTATAATGAATCATGCATAACAATTTTATTGATAACATTTCAGGAAGCAACATCAGGAATGCGACAAGTTATTTAATAAAATTTATTCAATGGTCTTCATAAAAACTATAATGCTTTACATGTGGAAAGTAATGCATTATTTCAAGACAATCTAGAAATAAGATGGGCAACTATTAAGTTAATGGAGCTTACAGCTCCCACTGGATTAGAGAACATTACATGTGTTTCGTCACCAGTTATACAATCACATAGCTCCAACTGGATTAGACAACATTATAATTGTTACTTCACCAGTGGAGAGTGAGTGACAATTGGATACTTTCCTTCATTCTTTGAATATCTACACATTATTGCTAATGTGAGTCACTTTGACTAGTAAACATGTACTTAGGTATTCAAGAAAGTGCATCAAGTTCTAACATGTTAGGAATACGTTTATTCATATGAAGACTCGGTCACCTCGAGTATAGTGTAGCATGTTGTAGCTCGTAGTATTTATCATAGTAGTTTGTACGTAGATTAGTATTAGTTAATATTTTTGGATTCGGGTCGGGTCTTTACCCACTGTCAGCTCGATCCACAGCCCATTTTATGGGGCGTTTAGTACTTTGTATAAATACCCCTCTCCACTGGTGGAGAGGGTTGGACCTTCACTTTGAATATAACATATTATAAGTTTTCTCTCAACGTTCCATCTCTTTCTCTCTCTAAGTTCTCACTAGAAATCTACACATTCAATCTTCCTAAACACAATTCCATACATGTTCTTACATTAAATTATATTACAATTGGTATTAGAGCCATGGTTCTATCCTAGGATTCGTGGTATGCTCGAATTTATTTCTTGGTTTTGTGTTTTAGGTTGGTTTGAAATTATTTGGTGGTCTTCACATTCGTTTGATCTCGCTAAATATTTTTCTTGGCATGTTACTTGTACCTTCATGATTAGAATTGTCTTAGGTACATAGGTTAGCTCTTGGGTAAGTTGTTTCATCTGGATTGTGGACATTTGTGGCGATTCAACTTGGTTTTCATCTTAGCGAGTTGAGTCTCGGTAGTATATTCTTGGCAGCGAGTTGGCAAACTGGTGTAGCGTGTTCGAACATTTCTGACTAGCGGGTTGTCGCTTTCCTGATTGAGTAATACAGACAAATCGCTATGACAGTGACACTTTTGTCTCGTTAAGTAGAGAGTTGCCAAGTCTAGCTTGTTGCCCATCCAACGTGTTGATCAATTTCTAGCGAGTTGATAAATAGCGAGTTGGTAACTTCAGAGATTTGGTGTGTCTAGCGAGTTGAGGACTTAGCGAGTTGGGGATTTTAGAGAGCTGGAAAATCTAGCGAGTTGCTTGAGTTAGTGAGTTGTTGAACTAGCTTTCTTGAAATTCTAGGTTGTTAGTGGTTTCAGAGACTTGTCTTATTTAGCGAGTTGGCCTATTTTTAGCGAGTTGATCTATTTTGTGACAACTTGTGGAGTCGTGTTAGTGACTTGGTTCAGTAACGTTAGTGAAACTTGTGCGGACTAATTCAACAGTAACTTGACGTTGTGAGGCTAAACTTACAACGTGACTTGTTATTTGTTGAGCGGTTGTAATTTGACTTGTTGCAACCAAACACGAATTACATTTGTGTTTAAAACTTGGTACTAAGACTTACTCACTTTCCACAGCATGGCAAGCACTTCCTCTGACAACATTCAAGCTGCAGTGTCGGATACCCGTCCTCCAATGCTGGACATAACCGACTATGAATCATGGGCACAAAGGATTCGTCTCTATTGTTTGGGAAAGGAAAACGGGGTTAACATTTTGAAATCCATTGATGAAGGACCTTTTGGAATGGGCATCACTAGAGACACGATTGCACCTACTGATGATCAACCTGCTTTAGTTGGTCCAGACAGACCTCGCACCTACAATGAGTTATCTGATAAAGAAAAGAAACGCTATGATGCCAACATCATAGCATCGAACATTGTCATTCAAGGGCTTCCTAAAGATGTCTACAAACTTATCAACTACAACACAGAATCCAAAGCAGTTTGGGATAATGTGAAAATGCTTCTTGCAGGGTCTGAGTTAACCAAAGAAGATCGTGAGTCTTAGCTATATGATGAATTTGAGCACTTCAAAATGAATCCAGGTGAACGCATCACTGACTATTATGTCAGATTTCACAAGCTAGTCAATGATATGAGGATCATCAAGATGACAATGCCCAACATTCAGCTTAACTCCAAATTCGTGAATAACATGGCACCTGAATGGGGTAGGTTTGTTACGGCTGTTAAACTCAACAAAGGTCTCAGGGATATATAATGCATATCTGCAACAACATGAGAAGCATGTTGCTTATGATCGGTTAATGCAGGAAAAAATCAATCCTTCTGCAACAAATGACTCTCTTGCATTCGTCTCAAATGTTCAGCAGCTTAATCAACCTTCAATTAATCCACCTCAACCACAACATCCTTCATCCAGGTCCACTAATACAACTGGTCAAGCATCAACCCCTTCACCATCTGCTTTAAACACCCATCTGGACTCTGGGTACTCCCACACTGACATGATGATTGATAATCTTTCCAACCAAGTTTCATTGTTGGTTCAACAATTTAGGGCAGCTCTTCCATCTACTAATAACCAAATTCGGACTTCATCCAATCCTCGTAATCAGGCAGTCATAGAGGATGGTAGAGTTGAATCAATGAAATGAGGGTAGAGGGAATGGGACTTATAGAGTCGGTAATGCTCTTCAAGGACAAGCTAGGCAACCTAAGTGCTACAACTGTGAAGGAATGGGTAACATAGCTAGGAATTGCACTCAACCAAAGCGTCCACAAAACTCTGAGTATTTCAAAGACAAGATGTTGCTAATGCAGGCACAAGAGAATGGGACTATTTTGGATGAAGAAGCCTTACTCTTTCTAGCTGGTGATGGCTGGAATACATTTGATGCTGCTGTAGATGATCAACCTGTTCAAGACTTAGCACTCAATGAGCCGAACATCTTCCAAGTTAAAGACTGTGATGCATTTGACTCTGATGTTGATGACGAACCCACAACTCAAACCATCTTCATGGCTAATCTGTCTGCAACTGTTTCCTCTCCACACCAGTCTGGCTCTTCCATCACATCTGCTATTTCTGAGGTACCAACTTCACTTAATCTGAATAACCCTACCAATCGATAGGGGGTGTGTGACTCTGTACAACTCAAGGATATTGACAACACAGATACCATTGATATGGGAAATACCAATACTATCCCATATGAAAAGTATGAGAATGACAATAGACTGCCTGTTGTACCAAGTGATACACCGTCTGTTGAATTTAGTGAACATGAGTTGCATGAGCACACTATATACAACCCTGATGATTCCTTGTCCACTAGATTTAACATCCTTAAGGATCAGGTGACTATATACGAACAGCGTGCTAAACTTGAGCTTACTGAACGTGAAAAGAAAATGAAATGGAAAATGCGTGCTTACATATCTGAAAATAATTCCAAACAAGAAACATTGAAAAGGGAGTTATTGTCGTTGAAAAAACAATTGGATCAAACTGTTAAACAAAAACAGGAAATTCAAAAAGGGTTGACATCAATCAAACTCGAATACAAAGATAAAGAAACAAAACTTCTAAATGATTTCTCAAATCTCAAAATGTTGAAAAATAAATTGGAAGATAAGTTGTACACGCAAGGCCAAACCATTCAATCTGCTCAAATGATGCAAAATCATAGGAAATTAAGTGACGAATTTAGTGAAAAAGATGTGTCTAAACCTAAAGCAAATTTCCTTAAAAACGGTATAGGTGCTCAACCTGCATTATATGATGCAAACACTATGCTTGAGCCTAATCATGCCCCTCCTGATGTGAGATCCTATGACGAGATTGATGAGAAGGAAGATAGAACTAGGGAAAAACTGGCTGAGCACTTAAAGGATCCCCTGTGCATGCTAATAATATGGTATTTCACTGTGATTATACTGATGATAATCATTCAGCCATTTTTGTTCCTCAAAAGAAAATCCTCCCTGAGAAAGTTTTTTAGAATATTGACTTAGAGAAAATGAAAGCTGAAAGACTTCTGGGTAACACACGTACTATTTTTAGGATAGCTGACCCAACTATTTATCCTCTGAACACGCCCAAGCACCTTGTACCATTTACTCTTCCCACACAGTGTAATACTCTAATTGGATTATATGCTCTATGTCAACTATTTAATGATTTTGAGAAAACATGTAAAAAGAGAATTACACCAACGGGGATTACTGAAGGGGAAAGGGGATTTGAGCAAACAAAACGATGTTACCTAACTGAAGTCATGCCATTTTTCGATTTTCTCAAAGAACACTTTGAGGGTCTTAAAAAAACAATTAATGATGATGTGACTGAAATGAAAAAGTTCTTCAAAGATGTGGAAAATGAGGGTAAACAATTGGCTATTGATCTCAAATATAGTGAAATTGACAGGAAAAACATTCTCATTATGAATGAAAATTTGATTGCTAATTGTATTGCACAGGATGTATTTTACACTATCACCGACTCAGCATTTTCTGCTCGACAATTTCATGAAATGTCGGTTACTTTGAATGTCTTCCAGAATCGTGTAATTGAGCTTGAGGGGGAGAATTTCAAATTACATCAAAAAATTCAAAACGACGACCATGATAACATGGTTAGGCATTTCTCAAAACTAGAAGTTGATAATCTTAACTTACAACTAAAATATCAACATCTAGAAGAAAGCACTAAAATCTTAAATGTCAAGACATCTTCGGATGATCCGGAATTTGACACATGTTTTGAATTAGCCAAAAAGGATGAAGTAATTCAAGCTCACTCACACATGATTCAGAAGTTGAGGGCCCAAATCACGCAATTAAAGTCTAACATGGGCGAAGTGACCTATACCAGTTACCAAATGTCACTAGATTCTCAAAACTTTCAGAAACAAGGCATCATTAATGAATTACAACATGAAAATATGTGGCTTTGTACTGAAATGTCAAATGCTAAACAACATTACAAACAGTTATTTGAGTCTATTAAAATAACACGTGACCAAAACAATGAAAAAGTCATTTCTTTGTTAAACGAAATTGAGAATCTAAAGACTACGGTGAAAGGTAAAATGCCGGTCGTCTCATGTGACCATGCGATTTTCAATGTTCATGTTTTTAAGAAATATGCGTGTGATGCCTTGAATGTTTCTCTTCCCCTTAGGAACAATAAGTTAGTTCATAGCAACTATCTTAGACATCTTAAGGATTGCGTTGTCATACTTAGAGAAACCATTGAAGATGATAGGATGTCTAAACCGTTGGATGATGTTGTTGTTGGTGCATGCTTCCTCACTAATAGAGCCCAGGAATTATTGGAATACACTATAGGTTCATGCCCCAAGAATGATAACAAGTCGGATAGGTCGTTTGCATCGCACTCTAACGTTGGCAACAAACATGTTACTTTTGATAACCCCCAAATAATGTCACAATCCAACATCATGATCACCGGTAAACAATTAGCAACTAAGCATACTAATGTTCCGATCATTGCTTCTACAGGAGTAAACGGTGTATCTAAATCTAGCAAGTCACAGCCTTGGTGCAAAGAATGATATGGCTTTGCCGGCTAAGAGTGCACTTAAGAAGGAAGTAGAAGAAACCTCTAGGAACAATAAAGTTATGTTTATTGAAAAGAATCGAGTTGAATCAAACATTTGTGTTAACAATGATGTAATTAATTCGAATTCTGGTGCTATTTGTAAGACTTGTAACGAATGTTTATTTTTTGGTAATCATGATGCTTGTGTTGTGTCTTTCTTAAAATCCTCTATGCAAGCTTCGGTTAAGAATGTTTTGAATGCTAAACATGTTAGGCAGATCTGGAAAAAACAGGAAAGGTTTACACTAATGTTGGTTATCAATGGAGGCCTACTGGAAGGAAATTCACCCTAGGAGAAAAGTGTCCCTTGACTAGGTTCACTAACTCCAAGGTAGTGCCTATTAAGAAATGGAGACCTACTGGTAGAATGCTCCAGGTAGAAGCACTTAGTACCACTTCTAGGTCTAGTGCATCACTTAGTAAAAATACCAACAATATCTCCCTGACTTATGATAATCCAATGTTTGTGTGTGCTAACCAAACGGACCCCAATTGCTTGTGGGGCTCTAGCTTTTTTAGTTATCCGCCATTGTCTGGTTTCAAATGCAAGTCGTACAAATCGTCCTTTGGTATTTGGACTCAGGCTGGTCAAAACATATGACCAGGGATCACTCGCGGCTCAAGAATTTTGTAGAAAAGTTCATTGGTACGGTCAGATTCGGGAACGACCATTTTGGTGCAATAATGGGTTATGGTGATTACGTCTTTGGAGATAGTGTGATATCTAGAGTATACTACGTGGAGGGACTTGGACATAATCTATTCTCTATTGGTCAATTTTGTAATTCAGATCTTGAAGTTTCCTTCAGAAAACACACATATTTTGTTAGAGAATTAGATGGTATAGATCTTCTCAAAGGCAGTCGGGGCACCAATCTTTATACCATCTCAATTGAAGACATGTTGCGGTCCTCTCCCATTTGCTTGCTTTCAAAAGTCTCCAAGAACAAATCATGGTTGTGGCATCGTCGTTTAAACCATTTGAACTTCGGTACCATCAATGAACTCACCCGTAAGGATCTTGTTCGAGGTTTGCCCAGACTTAAGTATGAAGAGGATCATCTATGCTCCGCGTGTCAAATGGGCAAGAGCGAAAAGCACACCTACAAACCCAAAACTGTCAATTCCATTATGGAATTTCTACACACTCTTCACATGAATCTTTGTGGACTAATAAGGGTTCAAAGTATCAATGGAAAGAAATATGCGCTAGTTATTGTTGATGACTACTCTCGCTTCACATGGGTACAGTTTTTGCGATCAAAGGATGAAACTCAGGAGATCATCGTCAGACTCATCAAGCAATTGCAAGTTCGACTCAACAAAACTGTTAGGTTCATTCGCACTGACAATGGAACGGAGTTCGTGAATAAACAACTTATGCAGTTTTATGAAAGTGTCGGCATTAGTCATCAAAAGAGCATTCCACGTACCCCTCAACAAAATGGAGTTGTTGAAAGGTGTAACCGCACCTTGGTTGAAACTGCTAGGACTATGCTCATCTTTTTTAAATCCCCTATGTTCCTTTGGGCAGAGGTTATTGCAACCGCTTGCTACACACAAAATCGATCCTTGATACATCCTCTCCACTGCAAGACACCGTATGAACTGGTTCATGGCAGAAAACCAGACCTTTCATTCTTGCAAGTATTTGGCGCTTTCTGTTATCCAACGAATGCCAGTGAAGATCTTGGGAAACTCAAGGCCAAAGCAGACATTGGTTTCTTCGTTGGCTATGCTCCAGAATGAAAGAGGTACCGAATCTACATCAAACGTACCAGAGACATAAAGGAAACTATTCACATGACATTCGATGAGCTGACTGAGCAACAGGCTCCTGGACAAGCAAGTCCTGGACCCGTACCAACAATTGTGTCTCCTGGCCCATAAACTCCGGGCTTGTACATAATCCCACATCTGCTACTCCTTTTGTGCCTCCTACAAGTGAAGATTGGAAGAAACTGTTTGACCCAATGTTTGATGAATATTTTGAGACTCAAAATGTAGCTTCTTCTGAAGCTCCAGTCATTCCACAGTTGGCTGGTGCAGCTCATGTTCCACTCCATAATGCTGGACCATCAACATCGCTGTGATTAGATCTAGAAGCCCCCACAATCAGTCACTTAGTTTCTACATCAAATGTTCACTCTTCATCTGTACGAAGAGAAGCAGCTATGGACAATTTGTTTGAAGTAAATCCTTTCCCTCCACCTGATGATGAGCCGTTTGTAAACATCTTTGCTCCTGAATCCTCTAATGAAGCAACATCCGCAAAAGAATCAAACACGGTGACCTCAATTCACTATCCTCAACCCCATGAGCATCTCAGGAAATGGACAAATGATCACCCAATTTACAACATCATTGGAAACCCTTCTCGTCCGGTATCAACCCGTAAACAACTTTCAACTGACGCCTTGTGGTGCTTCTTCAATTCTGCCCTCTCTAAGGTTGAGCCAAAGGATTTCAAAGATGCAATGTCTAAACACTCACGGTTCACCGCTATTGTAGATGAGATTCATGAGTTTGATCGACTTGAAGTGTGGGAATTAGTACCACCTCCCAATTGTGCTGAGATCGATGTACTCATTTGTTTCGTTGAAGATCGACTAACCAGCTTATCACCCAGAAACTGTGCACCTCCAGATGTGCTTTGACGAGTGTCTTGACATCCCGCATGGTCAGCGTCGGAGTAAGCTATGAGCGCCATAGCAGTGTCCTTGATATACCATAGACCCATGTGGAATGTTCCTTTAAGATACCGAAAGACCCTCTTGACTGCTTCCAAATGCTTTTTGGTAGGTTTGGATTGATACCTAGCACACATGCAAACGGCAAAAAGAAGATTCGGTCTACTAGCAGTGAGATACATTAAGGAACCTATCATGCTCCGATACATGATTTGGTCGACAGAGATATTTGCAAGCCCAGAAAGAACGACATTTGACCCATCATGGACATCTGGAACTCAAAACTCATCTCTTGTGAAAAACGATCACACTCCTTAGGATCAGAGGAGGCCAATATGATATCGTCAACATAGATTTGTACATGCAGGTAGTTTTTACCATGTCTATTGTACATACAGGTTACAAGTCTCTTATGGCGGGACTTGGAACTGAGTGGATTTACGATGCCTTTGCTGGGAAATCTTCATTTCAATGCATTACATTCTTTTTCACAAGACTCTATGAACTCACCAACCTCGTGTTGACACTTTAGCATGTATTTTCAGGTATTAAGCTATGGCACGCTACAGGAGGTTTTGGCAGGGCATGGCATGGTCATAGAAGACTCTGATTATTCATTTGGGGACCGTTTTAAATTACTTTAAGGGCCTATTTCCGCACTACTTTTAACAATGTAAAAATCAACATTTTGGTTAAACGGTTTTATTCTAAATGATTCAAGTGAAAACATTTTTGTACTTGTGTTGTAATACCAATTGAGTTACACCCCAGCTACATGTATGCTTCTGTTGGACCCGATTCTGGGGGTGTGACAGATTGGCATCAGAGCTTTGGCTATAGCGAACTAAGTGTTTTTTTAAAACCTAGACTATAGCTACTTTCAAGAAAACTTAACCCTATGACCGTCACATGCCTGCCTGCCAAGCTGAAGCCTCATTTGTGGTTAGTTGCTGACATAGGTGATGAGATTTATGTCTCATTATCTGATATATATTATATTCATTTATTATAGTTGATTACTATAATTGTCTTTCATATAAGCATGTTCACGTATCATATATGTCACCGCATTATGTTTTTCCTTGCATAGTTTCATCATTTGACCTCGAGTTTGGTCACTTACTTTTGTCTTTCAGAACGTCTTGGTATTTGTGAAGGACATAGTCTTAGTATAACTAAGCTGAGTATTTCAAAATTCATGGAACCTCGGTGGAATATAGACTGGTCATCTATATTCAACCCGGGATAGTGAGATATAGGCTGACCACCTATGTCTGACTCAGAAATGAATTTTGCAACACTGAGAATGGTTATAATAAAATTCTGTCTGGATTGAATCCTTTACTCATTTTCCAAATGTTTCATGCATGTGTGAGTATACCCTCGTTGTCAGAACATTCATACTTTTCATCACCTCATGAACCGCCGCTTGGAAGTATGTCAATTGATCATTTCATTTCATGAACATTCACGTCTATGCATGATACACTTACATCACGGTATTTTCTTTTATTACAATATCATTTTGTCGCAGTTGTCACAGTCTCTTCCCTTCTCACCATCACTATCATTTCCTTTCCCCATCCCCATATAAATATAGAATTAGCTGACACTATATAGTTTCCTATGCCACTCATCCCTCACTACCACCAATATTGTTAAGTGGATATTATCAATGACCTCCCTAGGAAAGACTTTCCATACCATCTATAAGGAGAATCTCTCGGTACATTAAGACCATTCAAAACTCAACAGAAATCTCAGGATATCACAAAACCATTCGAAACACTATCATTGGCCTGATCACCAAAAATTCCATCATCTAGAAAGTATTGGCTTGACTGAATTACAGGATTATTTTAGATATGATTACTCACAAAACAACACCATAGAGATAAATTCAACCTCTTAACCGAGACTATAGATTGAACATGTCCTCACCAATAGACTTTATCCAAACCTGTTAGACACCTATGCCTTTGTGCAGATATACATACCTGACTATTTTATCCTCTTAATACTTTCACTTTTAAATGGATTTTTTCTCCAAACTACAGTTATACAAAACATATATCTTGTAAGAAATATTTTTCTGAGGCACTTATTTTGATAAACAAATTCCTTTTGGTTAATCCTTTACAAAACTATTGAATTGTTAGGAAATTTTAAACATCGATCTTTGGTAAACCATTAAAACTACAAGTTGGTAAGCAGAGTTATACAGAAAGTTCTGCCTAGGAAAGGCATGATACCATTCAGAAAACTTGGAAAGTTAAACCCGAGATATACACTGGACCATGTAATATTTCAAACAGAGTAGGCCTAGTGGTCGTCAGACTTGAGCCTTGTTAGAGAACAACAGCAACAGGATTACACAACCACGTATTATCAGCTTTTCAGAATTGTCACCCATAATCTCATTTGGAAAGGAATCCAACCCATAGTCAAACATAAACCTTGCAGGAGAACAAGTAGAAATCATGGACCGTGTGGTCAAACAGAAGAAGCAGAGTAGAATTCCTATCGTTAGAGTTCGCTGGAATTCTAGAATATCATCACCTTTTCACCAATATGTTTTCAGAAACCAACATAAACTGAACTTCGGGACGAAGTTCCTTTTAGAGGGGAAGACTGTCACAACTCACCATTTCAGGTCATTTCAGGTCATTTCCCGAACTTTGGAAAAACACTATTCATCAAACACTATTCATCAAAACACTATTCATCATTTTACTATTCATCGTTTTCGAGGTCAGTTTGATATTCTGAGAAACTTTTGGGAAATTTACTATTCACCGAACACTATTCATTTCCGGAAAAGTTTTCACTATTCACTTGCATTACTCATTTCATCGTAAATTTAGTTTACGGGTATTCAAATTCGCGTAACCGGATTGGTTTAGGTGCGAATTCATTTCATTAGTGTTAAGAACACTGCATACGGACTGGAGATAGTCTGCATATCATCATAACAGCATTTTCATGTTATACCACTCTCAGGATTTTCAAATTATTACATTCAGTACATTTAACGTTTTTACGTATAAGTATTTATAGTAAACGTTAACACCCGGTTTATACACGACGAATATATCTAAATATTCCCACGATGGTCCCGACATATTTTTATATCCATTTTAACATCATAAAAGTTATAACATTCAGTTACCCAGTATTTTGGAAATTTATTTTATTTATAACGTACGCGTATGAATATAACGACGGTTTTCGTGAAAACTAAACAATAATCACCCGATCACTCAGTAAATGTACCCAACATATTTTTAATATGTTTTTATTATTATTATAACTTTATTTTGTCCCGGTTAACTTCGTGAACATTTATTTCTATTAAAACCGGTACCCGATTGTAACTAAAAACACAAACTAGTGCATAATTCTTGCAAGATTTCTAAATATATACCAAGTACCCCTCCCCCCCCCCCCTTGGCTCACCATGGCTGGTCCTAAAGTCCTCTCCTAGGCAACTTTATACAAAATCTTTAACCTTGTGCATTTATAAGTGATTATAATACATTATAACTAGTTCTAAATATCTAAAAACTTCATTTAACCAAAACTCTTATCCATTTTAGATCAAAATCTCATTCTCATCTCTTCTCCATTGCAAACCACGACCAAACCACCATACATAGATCAAGTGATCATTTTTCAAAAGTTATAACATCAAACTTGTTCATTATACTTGCCTAATCAAGAATCAAGCAACAAAAACACAAGTAATCCAAGCATACTCATCATCTAATCATCTCATTTTATCAAGTAAGTTATCCACTTTATTTTTACATGAATCATCTTATATTTACATGTATTTCATGAGTTCCATGCTAAAAACCATGTACAACTAGCTATACCACCATTTATTTTGTCAAAAATGGAACATACAAACCCTAACTTCTTATTTATGAATTCCCTTGCTATAATAACTTGGTTAGGAGTCCATGGCACCCTAAGAAGGTGTATGGTAGGATTAGATTAGCTATGTGGTGATTACAAGAGGTTTGGTGATGGTAGAAATTAGTTATAAACCTTGAAAACTTGATGTGGAACATGTTTTAGACATGCTGTCCCATTTTGTGAAAACCTGGAAAATCAGTAAACACCAAGGGAACTTTGGCAAAATTTTTAGAAAATACTTTCAAAAACGAATCCGTAGGCGAAAGAACGGATTAAAAAGAGTTTATAACGAAGAAGTTATGATTTTTGCAAGATTGTTGACGAAAAGTATTTTCTGGAAAAATGTTTGCTGTTGGACGTTTTTCATTGGTCAAAAAGAGGCTTTAGACGTAACCCGGAGGAGCCGAGCTTTCCAAAATATATTACTACATACTAAGACGTAACCGTGGATATAAAGAACAAGTAAAACGGACAAGTAACGACAAAGATATTCACGTTTGAATATCGGCTAAAACCATTTTTATTTGACAGCTTTTAATAAAAATGGACACTAAAACTACGAAGTACTTTTATAAGCTAGAAATAATATTAAGTACCAAGCTTTATAACTAATGAAGTATTAGTTATTACAAGTATATTTTCATCATTTCAAGGCGATATTTCAAGGATTACAACCCGAGTATTTCAACACTAACATGGAAACATACGATATATATATAAGTATATATATTGCAACTAGCTTATTTTATTTTCTAATAGCAATATTTTTCCAAATTCTTGGATTATATATTTTGATAACACAAGTGTTTTTCCAAAGGGTAGAGTGGTATAGAAACATGTGCATGGACATTCATAACATCATTTCATGATCTAAAGTAGATCGTTCATCATTCATATTAGGTTGCGGCTAGTGTGCGCGCCTTGTTTTTCAGCTCATTACATGTTCATGGTACCATCATATTGGGTTGCGGCAGCTAATTGTTCATTGGTGTTCATTTCATTTCATCACAGTTTCATCAGTTAAGGTGAGTCATAGCCCCTACTCTTTTAAATTGTTTTGCAAACTCTTTGGGGGAGAATACATGTTCGTTTTACTTAAACGCATTACTTGCTTTACATGGTTGATTACTCAAACATTTTCAGCTTTATCTAAATACTTGTTTGATTATCCGAGTACAAAACAATTCACTTGCTACATACTTGCTATTTACTTATAGACATGAGTGCATAAATTTAAACTATTTACCGATTGCCTAAGATTGCCTAAGTTAAGGACCTGTAGCTACAATTTCAACGGGTATAGATTTACCTGCATTGGGTATGTTTGATTACCTACAATTTCAACGGGTATAGATTTACCTGCATTGGGTATGTTTGATTACCTACAATTTCAACGGGTATAGATTTACCTGCATTGGGTATGTTTGATTACCTACAATTTCAACGGGTATGGATTTACCTGCATTGGGTATGGATTTACCTACATTACTTGGGAGTGTAATCTCCTACATTTAGCTGAAAAACCTTTTTGGTGCCTTGAACTTAGTGCAATCAATATTCATTTTATGCGTTTTGCTTATGGTCAGATTCATTTTGTGGCGACATCGCCATGGCTATTGTACATACGAAAATTACTTATGGAATTACGATACTTTTCCACCACTATTACTATTGAATTACAATGCTTTTGTATCAAACATATTACATTTGGCAGTGGGTTGTAAACACACAGGTTACAAGTCTCTTATGGCGGGACTTGGAACTGAGTGGATTTACGATGCCTTTGCTGGGAAATCTTCATTTCAATGCATTACATTCTTTTTCACAAGACTTGTAACAATTCGCATTTTCAGATTAATTACTATTCCCGGCAGGTCACCCAAGCCTGTACTACTCTCGCATGAGCACGCTTAACCGTATGGGCGATTAATCGTTAGACCACAAAACGCGTTTCTAAGACAATTTGAGTTTTCAACTTATTAGAAAAAGTCAACATATTTTTCCCTCCTCCTTTCACCAAAAATCATTCTTTGATTTTATAAGTCATTCCTTGATTTTTAGGCTTGCGGTTTTAGGTCTAAAAGACATTTAACACCAACCGACACTAGACTGAGCCCAGCCTAGACATTATAAGTCATTTTAAGTCATTATTATCCTATTAGAAAAGTTACATTTTACTTTTCTCAATTTTACGCAACTTTCGTACGTTTTACGTATTACGCGTTTTAGACCCGTGTTTCCAGTTTTTAGCAGGGTTTTAGCACCCGATAGAACCTACCACTCATTTTATATTTTATTATGGACTATATTGACATGTTTAACCATATTTATAAGTTTCATATTTTTAGGATACCCGGTTTTACGTTTTGAGGCTTAATCATTTACGGTTAGCGATTTACGGAGTCAAAACTAGCTACATACTTAGGATAATACCATCAAAAGTCCACACCTTGTTCTCCAAGTTCTTGAACCGCCACTAGGGGGGGGGGCATTCACACTTGTGGCATCATCTCATGACTTTAGCCATTGGATCATTTTTATTTACAACTTTGTCTCCAAGTTTATGTAGTTTCCTAGCCACCTTCCTAACCTCCTCATTCTTGCTATAAATAGAGAGCTCATTCCTTTCATTCTTCATCAATAAAAACGCCACACTACTATATCCTAGCACCATGATCCTTTGATCTTCAATATACAAGTTACACTACAAAGTTCAAGGTCTTAGTATTCTCTACCTAGTTCTTAAGTTTGTTTGGTGATTCCATGGTTGAATTAGGAGCTACACAAGGTTGCTAGGGCTGAAGTTAATGGGTTTTCACAAGGGTTAGATCAAGGCTAGCAAGGGTTACAAGAGTTATGGTGAAGGGTTTACAAGCTTAGGTTTAGTGTCCTAGTTCTATACTTGACTTCCTTTCTTTAGAAAGCCAAAAGTTGTAAGCAAACCCTTATACACTTTCTTGCTCAATATCATTTCATGCTTATTATGTTTCTTTCATGCTATATATGGTCTTTGTATTGTGTTCATGATGTTTAAAAATGGATAAAACAAGTATTGGTATACATATGTTAACTTATGACAAGTAAACAAGCAAACTAGTGATTTTTATGGAAAACCACGACCACAATAGTATAACTTTGATATTTGACACTTACTTATTGTTAAAGAGGACTTAACAAGGAAAACATAGCAATTTGAATCACCCAAAACGAGTATACGAGTCAAAAGTTATGACCGTTTGAAGTTAGCGACACCAAAACGCCGAAACTGCCCATAACCTCCTGTTTGCATTCTGCCAATTTGAAAGTCCCACTTCTGGTCCGATTCATCAAAAAGTTAAAACACGAAAGTTGTCCGGAACGACGTTTTCGTTCAGGAATAAAGAAGCTCGAGCCCTGAAAAGGCTTTCCGAGTGATATTTTCTTCAAATTCTTAACAGCCCATTTTTAGACCAAAGTTACTATATAATGATTATATTTAGATGAGACCAAGAGGTCTAATGACCTAAAGCCAAGACCACAACCATGGCTAAAGCCAAGGTTGAGTCTCAAGATCATGGTAACAATGACCAAGGTCACGGCAAAGCCACGGCTAAAGACCATATAACTTTTAAAGATAAAAAAGCCTATATATATATATATATATATATATATATATATATGTTATCAAATACTACAATAGTAGGGAGCCTCATGTGAGGAGTTCATTGAGTAAGCCGTCGAGACGAGTTGTGGATTTACGAGTTAAAGTGTCCTGGCTCCTCGAACGTTTACTCCATGACTTCTGAATTATGTCGGCCCGAACGGTAGTAAGAGATTTACAACCTATACATGTTTCATAGACCACTTATATTCAACGACTTACACTATATACTAAGTACTACATCATGAACATTATGCAAGACATATATTGGCAATTCGTCGTATTCTTAGACGTTACTCCAAACCTAAGTCGCAACGTTCTATTATAGGCTGCTCTTAGAGACTTTCGCGATTCGACTACCATTTTCATTACTCACTACATAGACTTAAGGTGAGTCATAGCCCCTACTCTTTTCGTACTTGTTTTAACTATTGGGGGGGATACATGCTCAACTACTTGTTTACTTGTACAAATACTCAAAACGTCTATACTTGACTGTGTTATACTTGATTGCTTACATACATGACTGCGTTATACTTAATTGCGTTATTCTATTTATTGACTAGTAGTTGTCTTTGGGAATTGACTCCCAGTTGTCTTTGGGAAGTGGCTCCCAGTTGTCTTTGGGAATTGACTCCCAGTTGTCTTTGATACATCCTAACATTTGCGAATGTTGGATACATCATAAAAGTGAGGTCTTCGGAGATGAAGTATAGACTCGCTTCTAATTGCTTAAATTGTCTTGATGAACTTATACATGTCTTTATTATACTATATTTGTAGCAGTGGGTTGTGAACACACAGGTTACAAGTCTCTTATGGCGGGACTTGTAACTGAGTGGATTCACGATGCCTTTGCTGTGTGATCATTCTTTAAGGCTTTTTCAACTGTTTTAAGACAAACTCTATGAACTCACCAACCATTGTGTTGACACTTTAGCATGTTATCTCAGGTCTATAAGGCGATAGCTAGTGCGTGGAACTTAGAGTCAAGCTGCATATTCTGAAGACTTACGCTTTTATCATTTACCATTCAAACATTTTGTATACATCTATGTATCATACTTTGAAATCTCATGTTGGTAACTTTGAATTCATTAATCGAATGGTAACTTTTCAAAACGTCTCATTTAGAGTTCGTTTTCTATAACTTGTACTTTGTATTATGAAGTAGCACCCTTGTGACACAGTCTTCCGCTGCGGTATTTTGGGGGTGTTACAAGACTCTATGAACTCACCAACCTCGTGTTGACACTTTAGCATGTATTTTCAGGTATTAAGCTATGGCACGCTACAGGAGGTTTTGGCAGGGCATGGCATGGTCATAGAAGACTCTGATTATTCATTTGGGGACCGTTTTAAATTACTTTAAGGGCCTATTTCCGCACTACTTTTAACAATGTAAAAATCAACATTTTGGTTAAACGGTTTTATTCTAAATGATTCAAGTGAAAACATTTTTGTACTTGTGTTGTAATACCAATTGAGTTACACCCCAGCTACATGTATGCTTCCGCTGGACCCGATTCTGGGGGTGTGACACGGTTTATTGATATTTCCGTTTTCTAATTACTTAAACTCATTTTAGTTTGCTAGCTATAGAAAACCTGTTCTCTAGTTATCCAAATATCTTATATTTCTTCAAGGTTTTAAAACCAGAACTAGGGTTATAAAACGAACTTGATGAAATGAGATGTGCAACCATACTTATTCGTTTTGACTTTTACAAGACATCATGATTTCTAGAGTATGTGTACAATGACTTTGATTAGAATTAGGACAATTCAAATATTCCTATTATGGCTTTTCCTCATAAAGAAAAAGGATAGGAATAAGGCGCTTTCTCACAAGGAAAGGAAGACTTAGTTTGATCCTTTTAACAAGAAAAGAACAAACTTTTGTTTACGTTTCTGTGTTGCATTAATTCATTAATTGAATTCACAAAGTTCATATTTAGTATTTTCGATAATTGTCCTTTTATAAATTAATTACCCCATGTTTACAAATTAAAATAATTAATTTACGTAAAAGGCTAAGATCCACATTGTGCTTCTACTATCACATCAGTTGATCTGCTAGCAATAGTAGATTCAATTGGTAGGCAACGATCACCAATTGTATTACATGTACAACTCTTAGATCCTTATGGGACTCATGGCATCTAGTGTCAAACAACTAGTGTCATGTAGGCATGTTTAGTCTCATCTTTGCCTCGGGTTAAGGTCTCACCGCTTAACTCGATTAATTCATCCAATTTGAGGACGTGCGAGAATATATCTAGGTCTCACGCATAGAAAATAGTCACCTTGGGTTGCAATTCAACCTAGCTCCCACGCATAGGCAAAAGGTAATTGCAAGTGTTCTCAACATTCGACGACATGACTTAAATTTTGACGGGTAAAAGTTTTCATGTGAATCAAAAGGTGTACGAAAGGAGCATGCATTCATCCTTCGTAGCACAAGTTAAAAACATTTCTTAACTTAAGTCTAATCATTGTTTTAATTTATGTCTGTCAAGTTGTCCATTTTCATGACTAATATTTATCCTACGTGGATAATAAAGTTTGGACAATACATAAATTTGAATAACATACATAACAAGTTTAGGTGTTATTTAAAAACAATGATTTCAAGTTTCAAAAACTTTGTAAAACTAAATCAAAAACTTAGTTTTGAAAATGGTTTGTGCTTCGTTATAAGTTTATAGAAAACTACTTGCAATTTTACATATGATCACAAGATAAATAAAAAGCAAAACCAAACACACAACCACAATATGCAAAGCCTCAACCGATGAAAAAAACCTATGCTTGGTCTCGTGAGCCATTACGAGAACCAAGAGTCAACTAGGGACAAACCACACAACCACACAGAGGACTCCCACTTGCTCCAAGAAAATCAAGAGCAAGTGGGAAGCCTATAATGCAGATGAAAAGTAGTTGCTGTCCATCCAGAATTTCTGTGTTCGGGGGCCCAAATGTCCATGAAGGAGGCTTCCCCGGGCTTAGCTCAAAACTAGAAACTTGTAGGCCCAGGTCTTGGGTACCTGCAAAAAACATTTCAGCCAAAAACACCTTACCAATCACCTGGAAACTCCATTTTACCAACTGGTGTTCCAGTAGTCATTTTTCGGCAAAAATGTCTTTAACTCTTTCGCCTTTCACCACCAAGCCACGATTACATTATATTGAAAGTAAAATACAACTTATCTACTTTTAGTCTACTGTAAAAGTTCCCAAACAATGGCTACAACCAAAATAATATCATTACATAAATGCCGAAACAAGTGGCAAAACCCCAAAACACGAAATTAAACAACATTCACAACCATTCAGTGCACAAGTGGTCTAGGTTTTCATCGGCTTTGCATATAAACATAATAATACAATGATATTATGATTAAAACATGGTGTTGGCTAACTCCATGGACAAACATGCATGTATTTGCCATGGAAACAAATTAAATAACAAGAAATAAATTGTTAGCCAACAAAAACGAAGAAATAATTGACAGGAATTAAAACCCCGTTAGGTACGTATTTCCTATGACTTAAGGGTCAAAACCCACTGATATTAGGACCTTCCAAATACCATTTAACCACAGAAAATATGGCCTTAGGGGCTGAATTAAAACCGTTTTGAAAACTGATCAAAAACACACGTTTTAGGCCATTTTTCACGTACCTGACAAGTAACCAATTAGCGTATGCATAACAAATGGCCATGGGACCAAAAAGTTCAGATCATAAGACCCCTAAACGGTCGTTCTATGAGAAAAAAAAATTGGAGTCCTAGGGCTGTTTTAACCATGACTTTTTCAAAAATCATCGAAAAAACACCCGTTTTAGCCATTTTTATGCATACCTGATAATCATATGGCACATATGATGGCTCTTGATACCACTATAGGTGATGTTGAAAATAATATCATAAAAGAAACAATCAAACGCAGCGGAAAAAATCACCTAACAAGGATCCATATAGCCATATGATCAATCAATAAGATAAACAAGATAGTTATACCTTTGTAGCGTGATTCGGGAGTCACCATCAAACATTTATCCCACGAATTGGCTTCAGAAACCCTAAGAGATCAATGAAGTCAATCTCTTCTATGTGTGAAACACACTACATTCCTTGATCACCAATTGATGCTAGTCTAACCCCGTAACAACGATCCTTGCAATCACCTTTACAAGATAGAGCCAAGTAAAGATCAAAATCAAAACCCTAAGTGGGAATTTTGTTTTTGCCGTCACTTTTTGGAGAGGGGGAGGGGGAGAACGTTTTTTTGAAGTCATTTTGAGATAAGTGATAAATCAAAGACTAAATCAACTTTGATCTTATCATTATCAAGTTACACATAGCCCCTCCAGCAAGCTTACAATGCCTCTTTTCCCCTCCATTTGGCTGACCATTATAAGGGCCCTCAATGGGCTTGCTCATTGTTGGCCCTATCCAAAAACATTAAGTCTAAGTTAGTACTTATTGGCCCGTTATTGATCCCGAGTTACGTAGTCGTTTATATATTGTAAATACGATAAATACAATCTATAAAATAGTGTCTCTGTGTATAAGTGTCTGACCCCATAGGCTCACATATGTCTAGCCATATAATTATTTATTATGACACAAGCATACTACGACAATTTACTAACTAGATACTTGAAGCATTTAGTTAAGCATTGAATTGCATCAGTAAGTGTCATGAGCCCCCTAAATTAGATATCATTCAGTGTGTGAATGTTTTGGGTAGGATATTCAGTGAGTTTTTCAAGATGTCATAAACTTCATGCGAATGGGTTTTGGTGATGTTGAAGGGGTTCACTGAGGAATGTTAATGATCAGGGACCAGAGAGAGAATATACACCATGCTAGGATATTTTTAATCAGTGTGTTGATTTTCAATATCTAACATGCCTAGTTCTTCTTTCAGTCTGGTAAAAGTAGGTTTATCCAGGGGTTTTGTGAAGATATCAGCTAACTGATACTCGGTGGGGATGAAGTGTAATTCAATATATCCTGATATGGTCCCTAATGAAATGATATTTGATATCAATGTGTTTTGTTCTTTGATGAAGCACTGGGTTATTTGAGATAGCTATTGCACTTGTGTTGTCAAAAAAATAGGTACCATCTTGTAATGAATGCCATAGTCACTGAGTTGACTTTTCATCCATAATACATTTGCACAACAATTTGCTGCAGCAACATATTCAGCTTCTTCTGAGGACATACAACTGATTGTTGCTTTTTAGGATTCCAACAGACTAACTTTCCTCCAAGAAATTGGGCGGAGCCTGAAGTGCTTTTTCTGTCCATATTGCATCCAGCATATTCAGAGCCTGAGTATCCTTTTAGATCAAACCCTGAACATTTAGAATAGTATAGTCCTAGATTGGAAGTACCTTTCAGGTATCTCATAATCCTCTTGACAGTAGTGAGATGTGATTTTTTTTTTTTGGTCAGACTGATATCTAGCACACAAACAGGCTGAAACTTGAATATCAGACCTTGAGGCTAGAAGATACATCAGTGACCCAATCATACCTCTAAAGAGAGTTTGGTTAACTGGTTTTCCAGTAAGGTTAGGACCTAAGTTATTAGGAGGTACCATTGGTGTTTTCACTGAGGCACAGTCATTGAGGTCATACTTTTTCAGTAAGTTCCTAGTTTACTTTTCTTGACTGATGGATGTGCCTTTTTCACTTTGTTTGATTTGTAATCCAAGAAAGTAAGTGAGTTCACCCATCATACTCATTTCAAACTTCTTTGTCATTAGGTTTTCAAACTATTTACAAAGTTTGTAGCTTGTTGAACCAAATATGATGTCATCCACATACACATGGACAAGAATCACATCCTCTTTTGTCCTATAGGTAAACAATGTATTGTCAATCTTGCATCTGAAAAAATCATTTTGGATTAGGAAGGCTGAAAGAGTTTCATACCATGCCTTGAGTGCTTGTTTTAGTCCATAAAGGGCTTTGTTTAGCTTGCAGACATGGTTGGGAAATTCACTGCTTTCAAACCCTTGAGGTTGTTGCACATAAACATCTTCTTTAAGGTTACTATTCAGGAAGGCACTTTTTACATCCATTTGGTAAACTTTAAAGTTCATGAATGTTGCATAGGCTAGGAAGATCCTGACGGTTTCCATTCTAGCAACAGGTGCAAAGGTTTCCTCATAATAAATTCCTTCTTGTTGATTATATCCTTTTGCAACAAGTCTTGCCTTGTTTTTTATGACTGTTCCACATTCATCAGTGTTGTTTTTGAAGACCCATTTCATTCCTATGACATAAACACCCTGGGGGCATTCAACAAGGGTCATGACTTTGTTTCTGTCAAACTGTTCCAGCTCATGTCTCATGGCCTGAACCCAACTTTCATGTTTTAGTGCTTCTTTAACATTTTTAGGCTCTATGTCAGAGAGAATGTCAACATAGAGATATGCAATGGCTAAGGCTGCTTTGAGTTTAGCAGCCATGCTTCTAGTAAGCTAATACGCGGGATTGCGCCCTCCCAATAGGTTTTACCTCTCAAGGGATCTTGAGAAGCTTGCAATCCCCGCCAGGCAGTGTACCTGATCGTTGTAGTATAGTATAGTGACAAGTACCGGGGGATTGATCGTTCCACTCAAGAATAGTGTCGCTAGGATTAGAAAGCCTACTAAACTATGTCTAGAGGTGAGGGATGATCTTTTTGTATTTTTATATTTTATGAAAAGCAAGTAAAATCTCGGGTTTTGAAGGAGTGGGCGGAATTAGTTGCTAATCAACTAACCCAAATAACTATAGATGCAATTAAAATAAAATAAAAAGAAATGAAAATAAACTAATATGGTTATGTAGTGGAAACAATAATAAGAAAATATGTGTTTACTTAGATTTCATTACTCCCTGTATATCTTTTACCGGATGATTAGCTTGTTACAATTGCATGGATGACGGGTTATATTCCTTAATACTATTCGTAGGGCCGTGTACAGTATTCCCTAACTCTATAAGCTCCTACTTCACTCCTATGACGAGCTGACTAAAAGCTCCTAACATGGGATCATTAGAATTCACTTATGCATTAAATACAACCAAAAATCGTAGTACACCTCCGATAATGTTTCTTAAGACGTTCAAGCAAGTTACCAATGGAAGCCTGCCAATTTTCTTAAGCCTAACATCGAATACAATCATCCACAACAATTATAAGCAAACAATCAACCAATAATCAACATCTAGGTTTCACTACATCTAAGCAAACACAATAAAAACCTAGGATAGAATCAAATAACACATAGACATATTGAATAATTATTGGAAGACTTATCTTTATTCAAACATGGATGAAAGAAGGGTTTGAAACCCCTAAAATATGATAAAAATTCAACCTAGGGTTTGTGGTGAAGTTCCTCCTAATGTTCCACTGACTTACAATGAAAAATTAGAAAAATATATATAGCGAATACATCCTGACGGCGTCACGTTGTAGGGTCTGACGCCATCAACTCGCCGCCTATATAAAATTCACATTGCCTAGATCCAGTCTTGTTGCCTTCATGTGTAAATATACTCTGGGCCATCACTTGTAAAATGACCCTGACGGCCTTGGTGACACCATTAGGTCAATAACACTGAAAATGTTCTGGGCCGTCACATTATATTTTCCACATCCACCTCTTTTGCCACTCTTGACGCCGTCATGTATGAGGTCTTGACGTCGTCAGGTACTGTTCCCAGCAAGGAATTTGAGATTTGTCGTTTTCTTCACTTTTATGCTCCAAAAACGTCTAAAATGCTTCCTTTTCCAGATTTCTCCTCAAAAGTACCTAAAATGACAAAAGAAACGATTCAGAGCATTAACTGATCAAATAATCGTGAATTCGGGCTTAAATGACCCCTTAAATGTGGTACACTTTTCGCCTCATCAAATACCCTTACACTTGAGATTTGCTTGTCCTCAAGCAAATGCGCTTTTATTCTAATCAAAATATAAGTTAGGGGTCATTTAACACTAATATAAAAGTAATTACAACAAATAATCGTTCCACTAAAGATCAAAAACAAGCACGGAGGTCATACACTAGCACCTCAAAAATAGTGTTTAGATACTCACATCTCTCGGGGTGTAATAAAGTATATATCAGAATATGGAAATGGAAAACATCTCTCACTACCTGTCATAGCAAGTAGATTACCATAGGCTTAGGAAAGGATCAATCCTCCACCACTTGGCGTAAGCACCTAGGATAAACTATCAAAGAGGTCTTTTAAAGGATTATAACGTTAAGTGTAGGGATATGGAAAACACAGTTTTGTTGGATAAAGGCAATATTTACTGGCAGCGAGTTAATTATCTTGGTTAATTACATGTACAATATGGCATTGCTAAGCCAAGACTCGACTCGACTTAAGCTAATAAATCAAAAACAACAAAAACTTAAAACAAACATAGAATGAAACGGGATGGTAGTCCGTATGTTTTTCTCTTTTTTCTATTTTTTTTCTTTTTCTTGATTTTTTCGATGGATATTTTTTTTTTTTTTTTTTTTTTTTTTTTTTTTTTTTTTGCATACACTCTTACCCTACCATCCAAAATAATACATCATAGGGAATTTACGTTCTCCTTACACTTGATATGGGGGTAATAATTGATATCTTCCCCATTACTCCATAACACAAGTACTTTACCCATGAGTCCCAATTGTCCTAAAACAATATGTACAAGATATAAATTGACTTAGCAACCATGTAATCAATTAGATAATTTAGTAAGGGTTTAAACAAATAACAATAATGCACTAAAGATGAGTGCATACATGAAAGGCTAAGGCGATTTGGGTGTACATTTGGGTGGGTTGTAAACAAATTCTTCCTTTAAGTAAGATGCTTAAAGTTAGAAATGAAAAGATAGGCTCGAAGGGGTGTACTAGGGGTTTCGTGTACTAAAAATGAGTACAACGCTAAGGTGTGGGAAAATTAATTGACTTTACTAGTCAAGTAATATGGCTTAAATGGTCAAGTAATTATGATACGAGTTTAACACAAGGGTGATCCTAATACCTCTTATCATGTAGTAAATCCTACTACACGAATGTAGTCTCACTAGCAGTCTCGGGATGAATCACTAACGCAAGTTCTAGAATCTAAGTACTACCGGTACACTCATAAGCACTAATAATGAATGCTTTTTCTATCAAATCTAAACGCGAACCTCACATATTTGGGTGGAAAATTTTTCTGAGTGGTACGGTTTTGTGCTAGTCATATAACTCCTATCCATGAGACGCTTATTAAGGCTAAAGTTTCACTCCTAAATGTTGTAAAAAAAATTAAATTTGGCACTAAAATTGCCCTATCAAGTATTTCTCTTAGTTTTATTACACACCTACTATTAAACAAACAAACTCAAGTGCAATTGTATCCTATAAGGTATCACCATTTACCCTCCCCATACACATATGATGAACATTGTCCCCAATGTTCAATTAAAGAATGTAAAAGTAAAGCAGGTAAAAGAATGAAAACAAATACTCCTCTGATTCGTTCGGTGTGGATAGTGTGTGATGAGGCGAAAAATGAACCACTTTTAAGGGGTCATTTAAGCCCGGAATTGAACTTATTTGATCAAATATTGCCCTAAATCGTTCCTTTTGTGATTTTAGGTACTTTGGGAGAGAAATCTGGAAAAGGAAGCAATTCGGACGTTTTTGAAGCATAAAAGTGAAGAAAACGCCAAAGTCTTAATTTTCCTTGCTGGGAACAGTAGGTGACGGCGTCAAGAAGGAATTCCTGACGGCGTCAAGAGTAATTTCCATGACGACCCAGTATAGATTTGACAGCGTCACGAAGTAGGGAGTCAAGAGTAAAATGCATGACGGCCTGGAAATGCATAACACATGACGGCGTCAAAAGTAGATCAAGGCAGTCCGAGAAATATTTTGGCGGCGAGGTGACGGCGTTACAAGATTTGTCTTGACGCCGTCAGACCCTATTTCCTATATATATTTTTCTAATTTTCACACATTAAAGGGAGAAGTTTTGGAGAAACCCTAAGTACAAACTTGGTGCGAATTTTACAGGTTTTTCAAGGGTTCTAAGCCCTTGATACCTTTCATGTGTAATTGAGATAAGTATTCTTTTAATTCAATCAATATGTCTATGTGTTGGTTGTCTATATCTTGTTCTTGTCTTAATTCCATCATGCTAGGTGTCACACCCCCAAAGTACCTGAATGGCAGCGGAATGGAATGCCTGAGGGTGTAACGGTCATAGCACACAAACAAGGTTATATTGAACGACCTAAAGTGTCGTTTGGAAAATACATCGTTTGATTCATTCAAAATATATTCAAAGTTGTAAAACATAGGTCCCAAAAGTTGGAAAAGGTTTAAGGAAATAATTTAGTACAATCAAACGATAGTTCAAAAGTGCATGAAATCCAAAAAGAGACGCGTCATCCTTGATACACAAAATGACTCCATGCATGCCATGAGAATATGCCTTAGTTACCTGAGAAATACATTGCGAAAACGGTCAACATAAAGTTGGTGAATAATCATAGGTTTATAAGTAAATCGTATGTACATAAGCCACAAGTATAAAGTAAAGTGACAAAATGTCAAAAGGCTACATTGTCTCTTAAGCTCATGACCCCGAAGCTAGACGTTACTTTGGCCCCAAAGGAGTGTTTACCAGACACTCTAATATATTAGAAATGAAATGCATTCGTTTTCCTTATGGAGCAACCCAAACACGAATGGAGGAGTCACCCTCGATAGATCTATCCACTCACCCTCGCTTGCATCTTAATTAACGGTTCATGATATAAAAGGGGACTTAATGTGGTAGTAAGGCAACTTAAGCAATGTACGAACTTTAATACTTGGGCATGTACGAAAAATAATTGTGCAATGTATTCTCCACCGTGGGATTTGAAATCAAATAAGTAATTAAAACGGGGCTATGAAGACTCACCTCGAAATGATGGTACAAAGATGGTACAATGAGGTAAAAGTAGTCGGGACAATGAGGCGCGAACACTAGCCGCAACCTAAATGAATAATCGCGATCTAATTAAGATCAAGCCGTAATGAAATGAATGCACATGCACATGATACCCATACCACTCGTAATTTGGAAATACTAGTTATCGTCATAGTAAAATAGTTTCCATACTTAGGAAAAATAAGTCCATATATAGAAGTATATAACTTGTCGTATTATCTCGTATGAAAATGTTAGCGTTAAATTCCTTGTATCGAAAACCTTAAAATAACGTCGTTTAGTCGTATAAATATTCTCTTGGGTCATACGTATTCATTTGTTAAGAATATAGTCCTTAGTAACATTTCTAGAAAATATACCATTTAGTACGTAAGTTATTATTTTTATTTGTGTCCAAATATATATATATATAGTTTTGACGATGTTAAAACGGGTATAACTTGGTCGTTTTAAGCTCATTTTCCTTGTTCTTTATATCCACGGATTCGTTTTTGTATATACTAATATATTTTTGATAACTCGGCTCCTCTAGGTTACGTTTAACACCTCTTTTTGTCCGTCGAAAACTGCCAAACAGCATGCAGTTTTTATAAGAAATAGTTTTCGTCGTTAAATTTGCAAAAATCATATCTCCTTCGTTATAAGCTCGTTTTAATCCATTCTTTCGCCTAAAGTTTCGTTTTTGAAAGCATTTTCTAAATATTTGGTCAAAACTTAACCACCATCTACTGATTTTCCCACGAATCAAAAATAGGGACAGTAGGTATTTCTATTGTTTCAAAAATCATTTCTAGGGTTCTAATCTAGTTCCATCTTCAATCAAACCACTTTCAATCACCACAAAGCTAGTCTAATCCTACCATACACCTTCTTAGGGTGTCATGGGTCCTTAAACATCATCAATCTACTAGGTCTAACAAGGGTTTCTCATGTGTTCATTTCTAGGGCTCAAAGTTAAATATGTACAAAATAGAGTGGTATAAACCATTATACGCATGAGTTCTTGTAAGAAAAGTATATAACCATAGTAATAACTTGTAAAAATTATAAAAATGAGTTTGTTAACTTACTTGAAGGTTTAGGGAGTTTAGATGATGAAAAACCTACTAATCCTTGAGTTTCTATTTCAAAACTCCAACAAGGATGACTAAGTGAACAAGTTTATATCTAGATCTTGGAAAAATTGTTGTTCTTGCTTCTTGATCACCATAGGCCGATTCATACAAGAGAGAAAATGAGAGAAAAAGTTTACTTGCACTTTGGATGATTATTTGTGAAAAATGGGATGAAATGGTGTAAAATATACTTAGAGACAAGAGTTAGGTTTGCATTAAATTGGGTTGGTGAGTGTTTTAGCTTATTAGGACCAAGGGGGGGGGGGGGGGGTTGGCCGGCGCAAAAAGGAGGGAAAGGGGGGGGGGTTGTCTTGGGTTTTATTTAAAAAGTTAGTGGTATTATGATGTAGTGTTAGTTTTAGGTTTTATCGGGTACCGGGTTTGTTAGAAATAATTTTTATTGAAGTTATTCGGGACATAATAAAGTCGTAAAAATTGTAAAAATATGTCGGGTACAAGTACGGAGAGTTCGGGTGATTATTGTTTAATTTTTATGAAAACCGTCGAAATTAAATTAGACGTACGATACGTAATAAATAAACTTCCAAAATACCGGGTAAATTAATATTACAATATTTATATTATTAAAATGAATATAAAAATATATTGGGATCATAGTCGGGAGTGTCAGACATGTTAGTCACGTTTATAGTTCGCGTATTAGTGTTTATTTAAAATAAATATACGTAAATCGTTAATTATACCAAAAGTATTAATTTAGTTATCCTACGAGTGGAATAGTATGCAAGTGCCCTAATGATGATATGCAGACTATTTCTAGTCCGTATAAAATGTCCCTGATAATAATGCATGAATTCGCTCCTGAACCAATACGGTTACGCGAATTTGAACACTCGTAAACTAAATTTACGATGACATGAGTAATGCACGTGAATAGTGGTTTTCTCTCGGAAATGAATAGTGTCAAGTGAATAGTAAAATTTCTGAATGTTTCTCGGAATGTCAAATCGACCTCAATAATGATGAATAGTAAAACGATGAATAGTGATCGATGAATAGTAATTTGTGAATAGTAGAATATCGAAGTTTGGAAAAATGACCTGAAATTGTGGGGTGTGGTAGTCGCCCATCCAAAAAGGAATTCAGTCCCTGAATTCAGTTAGTGTTGGTCTCGGTATATGGGCTTGGTGAAAAGTTGTGGATACTTGCGTCGCATTTGGTCTTCTCGTTCCCAAGTAAACTCGGGTCCTCTTCGAGAATTCCAGCGAACCTTCACGATCGGAATTCGACTTTGTTTCAACTGTTTGATCTCGCGGTCCATTATTTCAACTGGTTCTTCCACAAAGTTAAGCTTGTCATCGAGTTGTATTTCTTCTAATGGTATAATGGCAGACTCGTCCGAAAGACATTTCTTGAGGTTCGAAACATGAAACGTGTTGTGTACGTTGCTAAGTTCTGACGGAAGTTCAAGTTTGTAAGCTACTGGACCAATCCTTTCCAGTATCTTAAACGGACCAATGTATCTCGGGTTCAACTTCCCGCGTTTTCTAAATCGTATCACGCCCTTCCAAGGCGAGACTTTCAACATGACCTTGTCTCCGACCTGAAATTCCAAAGGTTTGCGTCGAACGTCTGCGTAGCTTTTCTGTCGACTTCTAGCAGTTTCGAGTCTCTCTCGAATCTGAATTATATTTTCTGTTGTTTCTTGAACCATCTCCGGGCCAGTACATTGTACTTCACCGACTTCGGCCCAACAAACTGGAGATCGACACTTACGACCATAAAGTGCCTCGAATGGTGCTGCTTTAATGCTCGAATGGTAACTGTTGTTGTAGGAAAACTCGATCAACGGCAAATGGTTAGCCCAACCATTTCCAAAGTCAATCACACATGCTCGCAGCATGTCCTCAAGTGTCTGAATAGTTCTCTCGCTCTGACCATCGGTCTGTGGATGGTAAGCAGTGCTCATGTCTAACTTGGATCCAAAAGAATCTTGTAATGACCGCCAAAAGTTTGAAGTAAAACGACTATCTCTGTCGGAAATGATGGAAACTGGTGCACCGTGTCTTGAGACTATTTCCTTGACATAAAGTCTAGCAAGTTGTTCCATAGAATAAGTCTCTCTAATGGGTATGAAATGAGCTGATTTGGTAAGATGATCAACAATTACCCAAATAGCATCGTAACCTCCTGACGTCTTAGGAAGTTTAGTGACAAAGTCCATAGTAATACGTTCCCACTTCCATTGTGGAATCTCTGGTTGTTGAAGTAACCCTGACGGTTTCTGGTACTCGGCTTTCACTTTAGCACAAGTAAGACATTTGCTGACATACGTAGCTATTTCTGCTTTCATGTTCGGCCACCAATAAAGCTTTTTGAGATCCTGATACATCTTATCAGATCCTGGATGAATAGAGTACTTCGACTTGTGTGATTCATGCATAATCAATTCTCGCACTCCACCATAGAGTGGTATCCAACTTCGGTCCTTGAAGCATAACACTCCATCTGATCTCTTTACAAAGCCATTTTCGCTTTCTGGCATACCATAAATTTCTCGTGTGGTCGATTTTCTTCCTTGAGAGCCTCAATCTGAGCTTCTAGAATTTTTGATGGTAGTGGCGAAATGATAGTCATTCCCAATGACCTAACTCTCAAAGGTTTGAGTCGTTCTTTTCGGCTAAGTGCATCTGCTACAACATTTGCTTTTCCTTGGTGATATCGGATTTCACAATCGTAATCACTCAACAATTCTAGCCAACGACGTTGTCTCATATTGAGTTCCTTCTGATCAAGTATATGCTGTAAGCTCTTGTGGTCGGTAAAAATTACGCACTTGGTACCATAAAGGTAGTGTCTCCAGATCTTGAGTGCAAAAACTACCGCACCCAACTCCAAGTCGTGCGTAGTGTAATTCTTCTCGTGTATCTTAAGCTGTCTAGATGCATAAGCTATCACCTTCTCGTTTTGCATTAGCACAGCTCCAAGTCCTTGATGCGAAGCATCGCAATATACCACAAAGTTCTCAATACCTTCAGGTAGTGACAAAATCGGTGCGCTACAAAGCTTTTGTTTCAATAATTGAAATGCGGACTCTTGTTTTTCTCCCCACTCGTACTTCTCATTCTTTTGTGTCAGCTTTGTCAACGACTTCGCTATCTTAGAAAACCCTTCAATAAACCTTCTGTAATATCCAGCAAGTCCTAGGAATTGACGAATTTCCGTAGGAGACTTGGGCGTAGCCCAATCCTTAACTGCCTCGATCTTTGCCGGGTCGACTTGTAATCCTTGGCTATCAATGACATGGCCAAGAAATTGAACTCTTCGTATCCAAAAATCACACTTTGAAAATTTGGCATACAATTGCTCCTTCTTGAGTAGTTCCAGGATTGTTCTGAGGTGTTCTTCGTGATCTTCCTTACTCTTGGAATAAATCAAGATGTCGTCAATGAATACAATCACAAACTTATCAAGATACGGTTTGCACACCCTATTCATGAGATCCATGAATACCGCAGGTGCGTTGGTTAATCTGAAAGGCATTACTTGAAACTCATAATGACCATAGCGTGTTCTAAATGCCGTCTTCAGGATATCCTCTTCCCGAACTTTAAGTTGATGGTAACCGGATCTTAAATCAATCTTGGAATAAAAACTAGAACCTTGTAACTGGTCGAACAAGTCGTCGATTCTGGGGAGTGGATAACGGTTCTTCACCGTTAACTTGTTCAGCTCACGATAGTCGATGCACATTCTGAAAGTTCCGTCCTTCTTCTTTACAAACAAAACCGGCGCTCCCCAAGGCGAGGAACTCGGTCTAATGAATCCTTTGTCCAAAAGTTCTTGTAGTTGATTCGACAATTCTTGCATCTCCGAAGGTGCAAGTCTATACGGTGCTCGTGCAATTGGTGCAGCTCCTGGCACTAATTCGATTTGAAACTCAACTTGGCGTGTAGGTGGAAGTCCTGGCAATTCTTCCGGAAAAACTTCTGGAAATTCCTTAACAATTGGCACATCTTCAAGTCGTTTCTCATCCGACTTCTTCTCCGTGATGTGAGCCAAGAATGCATAACAACCCTTCTTTATGTACTTCTCGGTTTTAATGCATGATATGATACTGAGTCTAGTTCTGTAACAATTCACAATTTCAGGTTAATTACTTTTCCCGGAAAATTTCACTATTCACTTTTACTATACATCATACCACATCATGGACTAGATGCAAGATATATATATAGGCACTTATTCATATTCTTTACTCCGATCCTAAGTCGCGACATTCTATTATAGGTTGCTTGTAGAAACCTATACGATCCAACCATCACCTTCATTACTTGCTATCGTACTTAAGGTGAGTTCGTAGCCCCACTTTCTATTGTTTAACTATTTTACAAACCCATGGGGGGAATACATGCTATTATTTTTCTACTCGAACACGATGCTTTCTACTGTATGCTACCCGACGATGTTTTATTATCACTAAGTAACGATTGCCATGTTCGAAGTCCCTATATCATGAACCATTAGTCACTACCTTTAGTGAGCGCGAATATTGTGAATAGATCTATTGGGATTGACGAATCCCATTTGTGTTGAGCAACGATGAGTTCACACAAATGCACTATATTTGAGATTTAGCGGTATAATGGCAAAAGTACCTCGATAGGGCTTCTATAATGCCAATTTTGTTGGTTCGATGTTAATGTTTTGGTTGCATGAGCTTAGTGAAATAAATAACGATTTTGTTTTCTAACTATGAGTGTGAGTCTATAGCTCACACTACGATTATTGTGTTCAAACGATTTAACTACAAACACTACGATTATTGTGTTCAAACGATTTAACTAAACTCTACGAATTCCACTCAACCTTTGTGTTGACCTCTCAAGCATGTATTTCAGGTTCATGACGATCAAGGATGGCACGGAAGGACACGGATACTCAAGAGGGCTATAAACTTTATTATCATTCAAAAACTCACTTAATGTGATTTGTAAACATGGAACCAATTGGGACCTCATTTTGTAATCTCTGATATTTATATAAATTGAATGATAAATCTTTTAAAACGACTCAATTGGAGTTCGTTTTCTATTATTGTGACTATTGTGCCGTCAAGTAACACCCAGTTCGAATTCCGCTGCGTCCATGAATTGGGGGTGTTACAGATTGGTACCAGAGCCATGGTTATAGAGAAACGGGTCTAATTGAGACCTAAACTATAACCACACTACAAGCAAAAACATTTTATAGCCTTCCGATCTTCGTGTCTTCCATCCTCCAGACGATTATGGACTTATTAAGCATTTTATGCTACATGAACATATTAGTATATTTATATATACATTCGAGTTATTTTCAATCATTTTATCTAAACATATCTACACATGCCTACTCTATGGCATTTCGACACAACCACATTCTCCCAACCATGTTCCTACTCCAACATTTTATATCCAAGATATTGTAACGAATTACGATGGTCTTTTCTATTTTCCGAACATTGTATGACACAATGGTCTAATCTACTTCCAAGACATTGTGATTTGTGCAATGGTCTCTCGAATTATTCCACCACCTCATCAATATCATTTCATATGATATCAAAAACCCATCACAATCTATCGATTTCCAAACAAGAAATATGAGATTTCTAAAGGACAAACTAATCCATCATCGACAAAAGTTGAACTTTCTCTACATCCATCAAAGTTTTCTTCTGAAACCTTCATTGTTAAAAGTTTGTAATTCTAGCCCAGTATAGACTGTTTTAGAATTACTTCAACTTCCTTTCCACACATATCTACCCGTACTATCTTCTATGCAATGGAATGTGAAAACATACGTTACAAGTCTCTTATGGCGGGACTTGCAACTGAATGGTTTGACATCGCCTTTGTTTAGTGGACAGTTTCCCGAAAGCAACGGACGTATCACAAGTACAACTACTCTCAGTATTTGAAAATTTTAAGTCGAATATAGTTAGTCAGACTATATTCCACTGTCCCTAGGTTAAATATAGGTGACTAGTCTATATTTAGCCAAGGTTCGATAAAATTTTCAAATACCTAAATTAGGTATACTTGTGATATGTTGACGAACAAAAGTGTGTAGTGTATGCTTAACATTAATACTCTTAGGTATAGATGTTGAGTTTGCTTTAAAAATCTTAAGAGATTTTAAAGGTTTATGATGGAATGGTATCCTTAGGACCTAAACAGGATAGTACTTCTACAGGATGAAGAGAAGAATTGATAACTATCCCAAGATAGTAGTTCGGATTATCTCATAAATGAAAACTTTCAAGAATGAAATTTGGTAGTACAAATAAGGTATTAAGATTTCGCTGAGTGGTAAGGCACTATCGTGTCTCTAGATCGTTTTAATGTATTCTGGTGGTTTATCGAGTTCAAGTAGTAAACCTTG
Organism: Artemisia argyi; assembly: GCA_030686995.1. Lineage (NCBI taxonomy): Eukaryota > Viridiplantae > Streptophyta > Magnoliopsida > Asterales > Asteraceae > Artemisia > Artemisia argyi. Next base: position 44,980,212 of record CM060696.1, read on the forward strand.
TCCTACACCATACACTGAAACGACAAATCAAACTACACCACTGGTAATCCCAGACTATAGTCCTCATAAGTAACTACACCATTTCATCGACACCACTCCAATATATGACACACAAAGAACTTCGGGACGAAGTTCCCCGTATGGGGTGGAGACTGTAACAATTCACAATTTCAGGTTAATTACTTTTCCCGGAAAATTTCACTATTCACTTTTACTATACATCATACCACATCATGGACTAGATGCAAGATATATATATAGGCACTTATTCATATTCTTTACTCCGATCCTAAGTCGCGACATTCTATTATAGGTTGCTTGTAGAAACCTATACGATCCAACCATCACCTTCATTACTTGCTATCGTACTTAAGGTGAGTTCGTAGCCCCACTTTCTATTGTTTAACTATTTTACAAACCCATGGGGGGAATACATGCTATTATTTTTCTACTCGAACACGATGCTTTCTACTGTATGCTACCCGACGATGTTTTATTATCACTAAGTAACGATTGCCATGTTCGAAGTCCCTATATCATGAACCATTAGTCACTACCTTTAGTGAGCGCGAATATTGTGAATAGATCTATTGGGATTGACGAATCCCATTTGTGTTGAGCAACGATGAGTTCACACAAATGCACTATATTTGAGATTTAGCGGTATAATGGCAAAAGTACCTCGATAGGGCTTCTATAATGCCAATTTTGTTGGTTCGATGTTAATGTTTTGGTTGCATGAGCTTAGTGAAATAAATAACGATTTTGTTTTCTAACTATGAGTGTGAGTCTATAGCTCACACTACGATTATTGTGTTCAAACGATTTAACTACAAACACTACGATTATTGTGTTCAAACGATTTAACTAAACTCTACGAATTCCACTCAACCTTTGTGTTGACCTCTCAAGCATGTATTTCAGGTTCATGACGATCAAGGATGGCACGGAAGGACACGGATACTCAAGAGGGCTATAAACTTTATTATCATTCAAAAACTCACTTAATGTGATTTGTAAACATGGAACCAATTGGGACCTCATTTTGTAATCTCTGATATTTATATAAATTGAATGATAAATCTTTTAAAATGACTCAATTGGAGTTCGTTTTCTATTATTGTGACTATTGTGCCGTCAAGTAACACCCAGTTCGAATTCCGCTGCGTCCATGAATTGGGGGTGTTACAAGTTCCACTTCGCTCTCCACGAACAACCAAAGTTTCACCGTTATAACGAAGGTGAACAACTTTCTCATCACAAATAATTCTCGCTCGATGCCGAGATAACCAATCCATACCGATAACAACGTCGAAACTTCCAAGTTCTACGGGCATAAGGTCTATATTGAATGGGTGGTTTAGGAAATTTATAGTGCAACCACGAACAATGGTGTTGGTGTTAATTAAAGACCCATCGGCTAATTCAACGATATAGGAAGTGTCTAATGGGGTTGGTTCTATGTTAAGTAAAGGTGTAAATGCAATAGAAACAAAACTTCTATCCGCTCCTGAATCAAATAAAATGGATGCATAACGATTATTAACGAGGAACGTACCCGCAACCACATTCGGGTCCTCTTTGACATCTTCTCCTCCCATAACATAAGCTCTTCCTCGAGCCATTCCATTTTGGTTTCCAGTTCCTTGATTCTTCCCTTTTGGGCACTCTCCCCTGTAGTGTCCAATTTCTCCGCAGCCAAAACATGTTACTGGTGGTTTCTGAGCTAGAGATTTGCAATCCTTGGTGTTATGACCAATCTTTTTGCACTTACCACATAGATCTAGGAAACGTCCTGGGTTATGATGCTTCTGACACCTTTCACACTTGGGTAAATTACCCTCATATCCTTTCCTTTCAGTCGGTCCTGCAGCATAAGCCCTTGCCACTTCTTGCCTCTTAGGTGGCGGCTGAAGAGCGTTTCCACCTTGGTTGTAATCAAACCTTCTCTTGTTGTTGTTGTTATTGTTGTTTGGATTGTTGTTTGGATTGTTGTTTCGGTTATGGGGATAGTTGCGGTTTCGATTGTTGTTATAGTTGTTGTTGTTTCGAGTGTTGTTGTAGTTGGTGTTGTTTGAACGGTTATTGTTGTTGACAACAGCTTTTCCTTTTACCACTTGGACCATGAGTTTCTGAGTTATACGAATAGCCTCTTCCATTGATTGAGGATCAAAAGAAATCACATCTCCTCGAACACTTTCAGGCAATCCACCAACAAAGTTTTCCATCTTTTTCTCATTGTCGGGAACCATAGTTGGACATAGTGCAGCCAACTCCTGAAACCTCCTGAAGTAGGTCTCGATGTCATCACCTTTAGTCACAAGCTCATAAAATTCTGTTTCCAACTTTTGCACCTCGGTACGAGGGCAAAACTTCTTAGACATCAGTTTCTTGAATTCCTCCCAAGTGAGCTTGTAAGCATTCTCCATGCCAATCGGCTGAGCATATGAATTCCACCAAGACATAGCTTCATCAAGAAGCATACCTGTAGCAAATTTTACCTTGCTGACGTCCGGGCATCCGCACATAAGGAATACATTCTCAGTCTTTTCAAACCAGCGGATCAAAGCAACCGCTCCTTCAGTGCCCTTAAACTTGATAGGATCACTAATCTTGAAATCTTTCCACGTACATTCACGCCTAATAGCAGTTGGTTCAACTGCCCCTGTATTAGAAGCAGTCTCGGCAGCCCTAGCAGCAACCTCAGCTCTCTCAATCTCCAGAGCTTCTGCAATACTATCCCTGACCAACTTGCGGATAGCGGCTTGAGTCATAGCGGGTGTTTCTGGCCCAGCCTTACTTTTCCTTGGTGCCATACTTCTGATAAATCACAATGGGAATAGCCATGAGAAAAATCATGCTAGAAATAGTCATCGAACCAAAGATATACACCCACAACATGTATATATATATACAACCACAACAAGTATTAATACAACCACGACATGTACGAATACAACCACAATCTGTCTAGATACCACCATGACAAGTATATATACAACCACAACAACCACGACATGTATATATACAACCACAACCTGTATCAATATGACAACAATAAAGAGCAACCACGAAACATCATAAATATAATCACAACACATGAATATAATACATGAAAATTTCGGCCTACATGGACCGATATAATATATAGCACAACATTTCCAACATAGTAGATTCGCACTTGATATATTTGTTTGTACAACAACCAAAAGACTACAAGTTCTTGAACTATGTCCCACACCTCGGGACTAGGAAAATAATAAGAGCTAATATAATACCAGTCTATGTCTAGGCTCCTCTAGGTGCTCTAGATGGTCCAGGCTCTCCTCTCAGGCGGCGAATCTCACGATCCATCGCAACCACGATCTCCTCTAGATGCTGAACTCGTAACTGAAAAGAAGCATCTCTGCGCTCCAATACGACTAACCTCTCTCGGATCAATGCCAACTGGTCTACCTGCTCCCACTGAGTCTCCTGTGTCGCCTGAGCTCTATCTCGAATCTCAGGTAGCTCATCTCTAAGTAGATCAATCTGCTCCTGGTGCCTCAACTGTCGTGCCTCGAGTCCATGGTAAGACACATAAATACCAACTCTGCCCTGAATCAAATCCTCAACCTGCTCCTCGACAGCCTCAAGTCGAGTAGTGATAATCTCATCAACTCTATACCCCAACCTATCAGCTTGCTCCTGCTGAGCCCCTAACTGATCCTCTAATGTAACAGCTGTAGGCCCCCTAGCCGCAGCCGCTCTCGAACTCTCACCTATGTGGTATATTGGTGGTGGTGAAAGATCAGTAGTCTCGGTAGTAGGTGAATCTGGGGTGGTAAGCCTTGCACGCTTCCTGAGCGGCAAGAGTGAGGTAGATATAGGGGTAGTAGTGGGTATGGCTGGTGGTGGTGGTGTAGGCACAGTAGGACTAGGGAGGGTCCTATAAGTAGATGTAGTTGGTCGAACACTCTTCCTAGCAATACGAATGATGTTACTACTAGGAAACATAAGTCTCGGTTCTAAAGAAGTAGTAGTAGTAGGTGATGGTATGTCAGTAGGTACAGTAGGATGGACATGAGGAGTAGGAGCCGTCTCCTCTTCCTCGAAAGGCTCGGTATCATCATCTGATGCCAAAAGTGGCAACTCAGGTGTAGGAGAAACAAGTGGTGAAACAGCAGTGGAGGACACAGAGTCCTCATCATCAGAGTCTGATATAGTGTAAAGTATGACAGTGTTTGGATTCGAAGACATGTCTCTGTGATAATCAAGGTGAAATAAAAATAAATAACTCGCAAAATGGAATCACTTAAAATAAGTAAATATGCGCTTATGATTAAATGATGATATGCTATGATGGTGTGGTTATAGTCTAGGGTCCATGATGCATCCTAGTTCTCTATAACCTTGGCTCTGGTACCAATCTGTCACACCCCCAAAGTACCTGAATGGCAGCGGAATGGAATGCCTGAGGGTGTAACGGTCATAGCACACAAACAATGTTATATTGAACGACCTAAAGTGTCGTTTGGAAAATACATCGTTTGATTCATTCAAAATATATTCAAAGTTGTAAAACATAGGTCCCAAAAGTTGGAAAAGGTTTAAGGAAATAATTTAGTACAATCAAACGATAGTTCAAAAGTGCATGAAATCCAAAAAGAGACGCGTCATCCTTGATACACAAAATGACTCCATGCATGCCATGAGAATATGCCTTAGTTACCTGAGAAATACATTGCGAAAACGGTCAACATAAAGTTGGTGAATAATCATAGGTTTATAAGTAAATCGTATGTACATAAGCCACAAGTATAAAGTAAAGTGACAAAATGTCAAAAGGCTACATTGTCTCTTAAGCTCATGACCCCGAAGCTAGACGTTACTTTGGCCCCAAAGGAGTGTTTACCAGACACTCTAATATATTAGAAATGAAATGCATTCGTTTTCCTTATGGAGCAACCCAAACACGAATGGAGGAGTCACCCTCGATAGATCTATCCACTCACCCTCGCTTGCATCTTAATTAACGGTTCATGATATAAAAGGGGACTTAATGTGGTAGTAAGGCAACTTAAGCAATGTACGAAGTTTAATACTTGGGCATGTACGAAAAATAATTGTGCAATGTATGCTCCCCCGTGGGATTTGAAATCAAATAAGTAATTAAAACAGGGCTATGAAGACTCACCTCGAAATGATGGTACAAAGATGGTACAATGAGGTAAAAGTAGTCGGGACAATGAGGCGCGAACACTAGCCGCAACCTAAATGAATAATCGCGATCTAATTAAGATCAAGCCATTATGAAATGAATGCACATGCACATGATACCCATACCACTCGTAATTTGGAAATACTAATTATCGTCATAGTAAAATAGTTTCCATACTTAGGAAAAATAAGTCCATATATAGAAGTATATAACTTGTCGTATTATCTCGTATGAAAATGTTAGCGTTAAATTCCTTGTATCGAAAACCTTAAAATAACGTCGTTTAGTCGTATAAATATTCTCTTGGGTCATACGTATTCATTTGTTAAGAATATAGTCCTTAGTAACATTTCTAGAAAATATACCATTTAGTACGTAAGTTATTATTTTTATTTGTGACCAAATATATATATATAGTTTTGACGATGTTAAAACGGGTATAACTTGGTCGTTTTAAGCTCATTTTCCTTGTTCTTTATATCCACGGATTTGTTTTTGTATATACTAATATATTTTTGATAACTCGGCTCCTCTAGGTTACGTTTAACACCTCTTTTTGTCCGTCGAAAACTGCCAAACAGCATGCAGTTTTTATAAGAAATAGTTTTCGTCGTTAAATTTGCAAAAATCATATCTCCTTCGTTATAAGCTCGTTTTAATCCATTCTTTCGCCTAAAGTTTCGTTTTTGAAAGCATTTTCTAAATATTTGGTCAAAACTTAACCACCATCTACTGATTTTCCCACGAATCAAAAATAGGGACAGTAGGTATTTCTATTGTTTCAAAAATCATTTCTAGGGTTCTAATCTAGTTCCATCTTCAATCAAACCACTTTCAATCACCACAAAGCTAGTCTAATCCTACCATACACCTTCTTAGGGTGTCATGGGTCCTTAAACATCATCAATCTACTAGGTCTAACAAGGGTTTCTCATGTGTTCATTTCTAGGGCTCAAAGTTAAATATGTACAAAATAGAGTGGTATAAACCATTATACGCATGAGTTCTTGTAAGAAAAGTATATAACCATAGTAATAACTTGTAAAAATTATAAAAATGAGTTTGTTAACTTACTTGAAGGTTTAGGGAGTTTAGATGATGAAAAACCTACTAATCCTTGAGTTTCTATTTCAAAACTCCAACAAGGATGACTAAGTGAATAAGTTTATATCTAGATCTTGGAAAAATTGTTGTTCTTGCTTCTTGATCACCCTAGGCCGATTCATACAAGAGAGAAAATGAGAGAAAAAGTTTACTTGCACTTTGGATGATTATTTGTGAAAAATGGGATGAAATGGTGTAATATATACTTAGAGACAAGAGTTAGGTTTGCATTAAATTGGGTTGGTGAGTGTTTTAGCTTATTAGGACCAAGGGGGGGGGGGGTTGGCCGGCGCAAAAAGGAGGGAAAGGGGGGGGGGGGTTGTCTTGGGTTTTATTTAAAAAGTTAGTGGTATTATGATGTAGTGTTAGTTTTAGGCTTTATCGGGTACCGGGTTTGTTAGAAATAATTTTTATTGAAGTTATTCAGGACATAATAAAGTCGTAAAAATTGTAAAAATATGTCGGGTACAAGTACGGAGAGTTCGGGTGATTATTGTTTAATTTTTATGAAAACCGTCGAAATTAAATTAGACGTACGATACGTAATAAATAAACTTCCAAAATACCGGGTAAATTAATATTACAATATTTATATTATTAAAAGGAATATAAAAATATATTGGGATCATAGTCGGGAGTGTCGGACATGTTAGTCACGTTTATAGTTCGCGTATTAGTCTTTATTTAAAATAAACATACGTAAATCGTTAATTATACCAAAAGTATTAATTTAGTTATCCTACGAGTGGAATAGTATGCAAGTGCCCTAATGATGATATGCAGACTATTTCTAGTCCGTATGAAATGTCCCTGATAATAATGCATGAATTCGCTCCTGAACCAATACGGTTACGCGAATTTGAACACTCGTAAACTAAATTTACAATGACATGAGTAATGCACGTGAATAGTAGTTTTCTCTCGGAAATGAATAGTGTCAAGTGAATAGTAAAATTTCTGAATGTTTCTTGGAATGTCAAATCAACCTCAAAAATGATGAATAGTAAAACGATGAATAGTGATCGATGAATAGTAATTTGTGAATAGTAGAATATCAAAGTTTGGAAAAATGACCTGAAATTGTGGGGTGTGATGCTAGGCTAGATCTATCTTGTGTTTGCTTGGATCTAATGAAACCTAGATCTTAATTATGTGTTGATTACTTGTTTATAATTGTATTAGATGAATGAATTCGACGTTAGGCTTAAGAAAACTGGTAGATCTCTAAATGGTAACATGCTTGAACGTCTTAGGAAACATGAACTGATGTGCACTAGGTTTTTATTGGTTGTATTTAATGCATGAGCCACTGTTTATAATCCCTATGGTTGTGCTGGGCATGGCATAGGAGGAGATAAGAGCTCATAGGATTGGGGAGTTAAGTGTGCCACCCCATGAATGGTATTAAGGAATACAATCCGTCATCCATGCAACTATAACAAGTAATTAACGTGTAAAAGATGTCTAGGGAGTAGTGAAATCTAAGTAAACACATTTTCTCCACTTATTGCTCACAACCTTAGTATAATTTAGTTTATATTCATTTTTAATATTTTATTTTGATTGCATCTTTAGTATTGGGTTAGTTGACTAGCAACTAATTCCGCCCAAATCCTTCAAACCCGAGATTTTTACTTGCTTTCTAAAAAATATAAAAATACAAAAATAATCATCCCTCACCCTTAGAACTAGTATTTAGGTTTTCTAATCCTAGCGACACTATTCCTAGCTGAACGATCAATCCCCCGGTACTTGTCACTATACTATACTACAACGATCAGGTACACTGCCTGGTGGGGGTTGTAAGCTTCTCCAGATCCATTGAGAGGTAAAGGCTGGTGCGATTCCCACGTATCAAGTTTTTGGCGCCGCTGCCGGGGAATAGTTATTGACTAGGTTAGAATCTCTTTTTATTAGGTCTACTTGCTAGATTCCTTTCTAGTAAGATTTTATTTTTATTTTTAGGTTTTCTTTAGTCAATCTTATTTCTTTGTGTCTTTGTTCGTAACTCTTCACTACCTGCCATCATGGCAAACGACGAATCCTTTAACCTTAGGATCACTAGGAGTCGTAGTTCCACTAGAAACCTTGTCTTGCCTTATGCGGAACCCGAAAGAGAAATGCATAGATTGAGACAATATCACTCAACTTCTGAACCATCTAGCGTTGCCATCGGTTTTGATGCACCCCTTTCTGAAGAAAATTCAGAAAATCATGTCACAACCCCTAGCACCCGACCCAACGACAAGATGAGTACCCCCGCAACTCCCATTCCTAAGCGCCTTAAGGACTACTCCTCGCCAACCTCTCGTGGCTTCTCAAACGCCATTGTCTACCCAAACGAACACACCAATGAGGTCTTGCATGCAAACGATGTTTGGCTTGTCCAAAGTGTGTGTAAGTTTTGCGGATTAGATGAGGAAGATCCAATCTAACACATTAAAGACTTCCTGAAAATAGTAGACACCCTCCATACGGATGGGGCTACTAGAGACACGTCCCGATTGCGATTCTTTCCTTTCACCCTATATGAAAAAGCCCAAGAATGGTATGATAAACTCCCTTCTGAATCTATTTTCACATGGGAGTAACTCATATCCAAGTTCTATGAGAAGTTCTTTCAACCTGGAAAAACCTCAGCGTTTAGAGATAGGATCCTCCATTTCCGAAAAGGGAAGGACAAACCCTTCCATAAATCGTGGATTAGATTCAAAGATTTTGTCACAACCCACAATTTTAGGTCATTTTTCCAAACTTCGACATTCTACTATTCACAAATTACTATTCATCGATCACTATTCATTGTTTTACTATTCATCGTTTTTTAGGTCAAATTGACATTTCGAGACACATTCAGAAATTTTACTATTCACTTGACACTATTCATTTCCGAGAGAAAACCACTATTCACGTGCATTACTCATGTCATCGTAAATTTAGTTTACGAGTGTTCAAATTCGCGTAACCGTATTGGTTCAGGAGCGAATTCATGCATTATTATCAGGGACATTTCATACGGATTAGAAATAGTCTGCATATCATTATTAGGGCACTTGCATACTATTCCACTCGTAGGGTATTCAAATTATATTTTTAATATAATTAACGAATTACGTATGTTTATTTTAAATAAACACTAATACGCGAACTATAAATGTGACTAACACGTCCAACACTCCCGATTATGATCCCAATATATTTTTATATTCATTTTTATAATATAAAAATTATAATATTAATTTACCCGGTATTTTGGATATTTATTTTAATTATTAACTTAAGTTTACTAAAACTTCGACGGTTTTCGTGGAAATTAAACTATAATTATCTAAACACCCAATAATTTTATCCAACCTATTTTTATAATTTTTATAACTTTATTATGACCCGGTTAACTCCGTTAAAATTTATTTTTAGTTAACCCGGTACCCGGTGCAATTTAAAACTACAAATACACAACAATAATACAATTATCACCAAATTCTTACATACATCCCCCCCCCCCCTTGACTTTGCCGCCCCCCCCCCCCCCCCTTGCCAATCAACTTACAATTTTACTTGTACACTCCTTTCTCATTAATGTTATATACTAACTATAATATAATAATAATAATAACAAATAATACTTAAAACCTTACTAGATTTTCTTATCTCATTTTTCATCTAACAAAAAGTTTTCTTCCTCTCTTTTTCTCTCTTCACCTCACGGCAAACAACAATAAGAAGGGCAAGACCAAGAATTTTTCTTAAGATCTTAGTGTATTTTATAGTATCCTTGTTTGAGTTTTGAGATATAAACTCAAGGATTATTAGGTTTTAATCATCTCAACTTCATTAATCTTACAAGTAAGTTTACTAAACTCATTTCATAATTTTTACAAAGTTATTACTATGTTTATATATTTTTCTTGAGAGATCTCATACATGCATTAACTTATACCACTTTATTTTTGTAAACTTTTGATCATACAAGCCCTAGAAGTGATTTTTGGTTAGATCCTTGTTAGATCTACTTGGTTTTGATGATTAGGAACCCATGACACCCTAAGAAGGTGTATGGTAGGATTAGATTAGTTTTGTGGTGATTGAAAGTGGTTTGGATGAAGATGGAACTAGATTAGAACCCTAGAAATGGTTTTTGAAACACTTGAAATACCTACTGTCCCTATTTTAATTTCGTGGGAAAATAAGTGGTTGATGGCTAATTTTTGACCAAAGATTTAGAAAATACATTCAAAAACGAAACTTTGGGCGAAAGAATGGATTAAAACGAGCTTATAACGAAGGAGATATGATTTTTGCAAATTTAACGACGAAAACTATTTTTGTAAAAACTGCTTGCTGTTTGGCAGATTTCGACGGGTAATTACTGGTACTAAACGTAACCTAGAGGAGCCGAGTTATCTAAAATATGCTAGTTTATACAAAAACGAATCCGTGGACATAAAGAACAAGGAAAACGAGCCTAAAACGACCGAGTTATACCCGTTTTAACATCGACAAAACTATATATATATATATATAGTCACAAATAAAAATAATAACGTACGTACTAAATGGTATATTTTCTAGCAACGTTACTAATGACTATTTTCCTAACAAATGAATACGTACGACCCGAAGGAATATTTATACGACATGACGACGTCATTCTAAGGTTTTGATACTTGGAACATAACGCTAACTTTTTCGTACGAGTTAATATGACAAGTTATATACTCCTATATATGGACTTATTTTTCCTAAGTATGGAAACTATTTTACCATGACGATAACTAGTATTTCCAAATTACGAGTGGTATGAGTATCATGTGCATGTGCATTCATTTCATTATGGCTTGATCTTAATTAGATCACGATTATTCATTTAGGTTGCGGCTAGTACTCGCGCCTCATTGTCCCGACTACTTTTACCTCATTGCACCATCTTTGTACCATCACTTCGAGGTGAGTTCTCATAGCCCCGTTTTTAGTACTTATTTGATTTTAAATCCCACGGGGGAGAATACATTGAACTATTATTTTTGTACATGCCCAAGTATTAAATTCCGTACATTGCTTAAGTTGCTAGTACTACCACTGCAAGTCCCCTTTATTATCATGAACCGTTAATTATATTGCCAAGCGAGAGTGAGTGGATAGATCTATCGAGGGTGACTCCTCCATTCGTGTTTGGGTTGCTCCATAAGGAAAACGAATGCATTTCATGTCTAATATAGTACGAGTGTCTGGTAAACACTCCTTTGGGGCATATTTTAGTACGTCTAGCTTCGGTGTCATGAGCTTAAGAGACAATGTAGCTTTTTGACAATTTGTCACTTTACTATATACTTGTGGCTTATGTACTTACGAATTACTTATAAACCTATGATTATTCACCAACTTTATGTTGACCGTTTTTCGCAATGTATTTCTCAGGTAACTAAGGCACATTCTCATGGCATGCATGGAGTCTTTTTGTGTAACAAGGATGATATGGCTCATTCGGACTTTCTTGCACTTATGTTCAAATGTCATTTGATTGTACTAAACTTGTTTCCGTAAACTTTTCCAACTTTTAGGACCTATGTCTTTATAACTCTGATTATATTTTGAATGAATCAAACGACGTATTTTAAAATGACACTTTAGGTCGTTCAATATTTCCTTGCTTGTGTGCTATGATCCGTTACACCCTCAGGTATTCCATTCCGCTGCCATTCAGGTATTTTGGGGGTGTGACAGATTGGTACCAGAGCTAAGGTTATAGCGAACTAGGTTGCATCATGGACCCTAGACTATAACCACACTATCATAGCATATCATCATTTCATCATAAGTGCATATTTACTTATTTCAGGTGATTTCATTGTTACGAGTTATTTATTTTTATTTCACCTTGATTATCACAGAGACATGTCTTCGAATCCCAACACTGTCGTACTTTACACTATATCTGACTCTGGTGATGAGGGCTCTGTGTCCTCCACTGCTGTTTCACCATTTGTTTCCCCTACACCTGAGTTGCCACTTTTGGCGTCAGATGATGACATCGAGCCTTTCGAGGAGGAGGAGGAGACGGCTCCTACTCCCCATGTCCATCCTACTATACCTACTGACATACCATCATCCCCTACTACTACTATCCATTCAGAGCCGAGACTTATGTTTCCTAGGGATAAGACTATCCAGACTGCTAGGAAGAGGGTTCGTTATGCTACATGTACTTATAGGAGTCTCCCTAGTCCTACTGTGCCTACACCACCACCACCAGCCATACCCACTACCACTCCTATAGCTACCTCACTCTTGCCGCTCAGGAAGCGCGCAAGGCTTACCACTCCAGATTCACCTATTACCGAGACTGCTGACCTTTCACCACCACCAGTATACCACATAGGTGAGAGTTCTAGATAGGAGCCCTACAGCCGTCACATTAGAGGATCAGATGGGTGCTCAGCAGGAGCAAGTCGATAGGTTGGGGTATAGAGTTGATGAGATCATTACTACTCGACTCGAGACTGTCGAGGAGCAGGTTGAGGATTTGGTTCAGGGCAGGGTTGGTATTGATGTGTCATATCATGGACTCGAGGCACGACAGTTGAGGCACCAGGAGGAGATTGAGCTACTTAGGGATGAGTTACCTGAGATTCGAGATAGAGCTCAGGCGACACAGGAGACTCAGTGGGAGCAGGTAGATCAGTTGGCATTGCTTCGAGAGAGGTTGGTTATTTTGGAGCGTAAGGATGCTTCTTTTCAGTTACGAGTTGAGCATCTCGAGGAGATCGTGGTGGCGATGGATCGTGAGATTCGCCGCTTGAGGGGAGAGCCTGGACCATCTAGAGCACCTGGAGGAGCCTAGACGTAGACTGGTATTATATTAGCTTTTATTATTTTCCTAGTCTCGGGATGTGGGACATAGTTCAAGAACTTGTAGTCTTTTGGTTGTTGTACAAACAAATATATCAAGTGCGACTCTACTATGTTGGAAATGTTGTGCTATATATTATATCGGTCCATGTAGGCCGAAATTTTCATGTATTATATTCATGTGTTGTGATTATATTTATGATGTTTCGTGGTTGCTCTTTATTATTATCGCATGATACAGGTTGTGGTTGTATACATACATGTCGTGGTTGTATTTATACAGGTTGTGATTATATTATACGCGTCGTGGTTGTTGTGGTTGTATATATACGTGTCGTGGTTGTTGTGGTTGTATATATATACTTGTTGTGGTGATGTCTAGACAGATTGTGGTTGTATTCGTACACGTCGTGGTTGTTTTTATACTTGTTGTGGTTGTATATATTTATACATGTTGTGGGTGTGTATCTTTGGTTCGATGACTATTTCTATTATGATTTTTCTCATGGTTATTTCCATTGTGATTTATCAGAAATATGGCACCAAGGAAGAGTAAGACTGCACCAGAAACACCCGCTATGACACAAGCCGCTATCCGCAAGTTGGTTAGGGATAGTATTGCAGAAGCTCTGGAGATTGAGAGAGCTGTGGTTGCTGCTAGGGCTGCTGAGACTGCTTCTAATACAGGGACAGCTGAACCAACTACTACTAGGCGTGAATGTACATGGAAAGATTTCAAGATTAGTGATCCTATCAAATTTAAGGGCACTGAAGGAGCGGTTGCTTTAATCCGCTGGTTTGAAAAGACTGAGAATGTATTTCTCTTGTGCGGATGCCCGGACGTCAGCAAGGTAAAATTTGCTACAGGTATGCTTCTTGATGAAGCTATGTCTTGGTGGAATTCGTATGCTCAGCCGATTGGTATGGAAAATGCTTACAAGCTTACTTGGGAGGAATTCAAGAAATTGATGACAAAGAAGTTTTGCCCTCGTACCGAGGTGCAAAAGATGGAAACGGAATTTTATGAGCTTGTGACTAAAGGTGATGACATTGAGACTTATTTCAGGAGGTTTCAGGAGTTGGCTGCACTATGTCCAACTATGGTTCCTGACGATGAGAAAAAGATGGAAAACTTTGTTGGTGGATTACCTGAAAGTGTTCGAGGAGATGTGATTTCTTTTGATCCTCAATCCATGGAAGAGGCTATTCGTATAACTCAGAAACTTATGGTCCAAGTGGTAAAAGGGAAAGCTACTGTCAACAACACTAACCGTTCAAGCAACACCAACTACAACAACACTCGAAACAACAACAACTATAACAACAATCGGAACTGCAACTATCCCAATAACCGAAACAACAATCCAAACAACAATAACAACAACAAGAGAAGGTTCGATTACAACCAAGGTGGAAACGTTGTTCAGCCGCCACCTAAGAGGCAAGAAGTGGCAAAGGCCTATGCTGCAGGACCGACTGGAAGGAGAGGATATGAGGGTAATTTACCCAAGTGCGAAAGGTGTCAGAGGCATCATAACCCAGGACGTTGCCCAAATACATGTGGTAACTGCAAGAAGGTTGGTCATCACATCAAAGATTGCAAATTTCCAACCTTGGGTGACAATCAGAAGCCACCGGTAACATGTTTTGGCTATGGAGAAATTGGACACTTTAGGGGTGAGTGCCCACAGAAGAAGAATCAAGGAACTGGAAATCAAGATGGAAGGGCTCGAGGAAGAGCTTATGTTATGGGAGGAGACGATGTCAAAGAAGACCCGAATGTTGTTGCGGGTACGTTCCTCGTTAATAATCGTTATGCATCCATTTTATTTGATTCAGGAGCGGATAGAAGTTTTGTTTCTATTGCATTTGCACCTTTACTTAACATAGAACCAACCCCATTAGACGTTTCCTATATCGTTGAATTAGCCGATGGGTCTTTAGTTAACACCAACACCATTGTTCGTGGTTGCACCATAAATTTCCTAAACCATCCATTCAATATAGACCTTATGCCCGTAGAACTTGGAAGTTTCGACGTTGTTATCGGCATGGATTGGTTATCTCGGCATCGAGCGAGAATTATTTGTGATGAGAAAGTTGTTCACCTTCCTTATAACGGTGAAACTTTGGTTGTTCGCAGAGAGCGAAGTGGAACTAGACTTAGTATTATATCGTGCATTAAGACCGAGAAGTACATAAAGAAGGGTTGTTATGCATTCTTGGCTCACATCACGGAGAAGAAGTCGGATGAGAAACGACTTGAAGATGTGCCAATTGTTAAGGAATTTCAAGAGGTTTTTCCGGAAGAATTGCCAGGACTTCCGCCTACTCGCCAAGTTGAGTTTCAAATTGAATTAGTGCCAGGAGCTGCACCAATTGGAAGAGCACCGTATAGACTTGCACCTTAGGAAATGCAAGAATTGTCGAATCAATTGCAAGAACTTTTGGACAAAGGATTCATTAGACCGAGTTCATCGCCTTGGGGAGCGCCGGTTTTGTTTGTGAAGAAGAAGGACGGAACTTTCAGAATGTGCATCGACTATCGTGAGCTGAACAAGTTAACGGTGAAGAACCGTTATCCACTCCCCAGAATTGACGACTTGTTCGACCAGTTACAAGGATCTAGTTTTTATTCCAAGATTGATTTGAGATCCGGTTACCATCAAATTAAAGTTCGGGAAGAGGATATCCCGAAGACGGCATTTAGAACACGCTATGGTCATTATGAATTTCAAGTGATGCCTTTTGGATTAACCAACGCACCTGCGGTATTTATGGATCTCATGAATAGGGTGTGCAAACCGTATCTCGATAAGTTTGTAATCGTATTCATTGACGATATCTTGATTTATTCCAAGAGTAAGGAAGATCACGAAGAACATCTCAGAACAATCCTGGAACTACTCAAGAAGGAGCAATTGTATGCCAAGTTTTCAAAGTGTGAATTTTGGATACGAAGAGTTCAATTTCTTGGCCATGTTATTGATAGCCAAGGTTTACAAGTCGACCCGGCAAAGATCGAGGCAGTTAGGGATTGGGCTACGCCCAAGTCTCCTACGGAAATTCGTCAATTCCTAGGACTTGCCGGATATTACAGAAGGTTTATCGAAGGGTTTTCTAAGATAGCGAAATCGTTGACAAAGCTGACACAAAAGAATGAGAAGTACGAGTGGGGAGAAAAACAAGAGTCCGCATTTCAGTTATTGAAACAAAAGCTTTGTAGCGCACCGATTTTGTCACTACCTGAAGGAATTGAGAACTTTGTGGTATATTGCGATGCTTCGCATCAAGGACTTGGAGTTGTGCTAATGTAAAACGAGAAAGTGATAGCTTATGCATCTAGACAGCTTAAGACACACGAGAAGAATTACACTACTCACGACTTGGAGTTGGGTGCGATAGTTTTTGCACTCAAGATTTGGAGACACTACCTTTATGGTACTAAGTGTGTAATTTTTACCGACCACAAGAGCTTACAGCATATACTCGATCAGAAGGAACTTAATATGAGACAACGTCGTTGGCTAGAATTGTTGAGTGATTACGATTGTGAAATCCGATATCACCCAGGAAAAGCGAATGTTGTAGCAGATGCACTTAGCCGAAAAGAACGACTCAAACCTTTGAGAGTTAGGTCGTTGGGAATGACTATCATTTCGCCACTACCATCGAAGATCTTAGAAGCTCAGATTGAGGCTCTCAAAGAAGAAAATCGACCACATGAAAAACTTTATGGTATGCCAGAAAGCGATAATGGCTTTGTAAAGAGATCAGATGGAGTGTTATGCTTCAAGGACCGAAGTTGGATACCACTCTATGGTGGAGTGCGAGAATTGATTATGCATGAATCACACAAGTCAAAGTACTCTATTCATCCAGGTTCTGATAAGATGTATCAGGATCTCAAAAAGCTTTATTGGTGGCCGAACATGAAGGCAGAAATAGCTACGTACGTCAGCAAATGCCTTACTTGTGCTAAAGTGAAAACCGAGTACCAGAAACCGTCAGGGTTACTTCAACAACCAGAAATTCCACAATGGAAGTGGGAACGTATTGCTATGGACTTTGTCACTAAACTTCCTAAGACGTCAGGAGGTTTTGATGCTATTTGGGTAATCGTTGATCGACTTACCAAATCAGCTCATTTCATACCCATTAGAGAGACTTATACAATGGAACAACTTGCTAGACTTTATGTCAAGGAAATAGTCTCAAGACACGGTGCACCAGTTTCCATCATTTCCGACAGAGATAGTCGTTTTACTTCAGACTTTTGGCGGTCATTACAAGATTCTTTTGGATCCCAGTTAGACATGAGCACTGCTTACCATCCTCAGACCGATGGTCAGAGCGAGAGAACTATTCAGACACTTGAAGACATGCTTAGAGCATGTGTGATTGACTTTGGAAATGGTTGGGCTAACCATTTGCCGTTGATCGAATTTTCCTATAACAACAGTTACCATTCGAGCATTAAGGCTGCACCATTCGAGGCACTTTATGGTCGTAAGTGTCGATCTCCGGTTTGTTGGGCCGAAGTCGGTGAAGTACAATGTACTGGCCCGGAAATGGTACAAGAAACAACAGAAAAGATAATTCAGATTCGAGAGAGACTCGAAACTGCTAGAAGTCGACAGAAAAGCTATGCAGATGTTCGACGCAAACCATTGGAATTTCAGGTCGGGGACAGAGTTATGTTGAAAGTCTCGCCTTGGAAGGGCGTGATACGATTTGGAAAACGCGGGAAATTGAACCCGAGATACATTGGACCATTCAAGATCCTGGAGAGGATTGGTCCGGTTGCTTACAAACTTGAACTTCCATCAGAACTTAGCAACGTACATAACACGTTTCATGTTTCGAACCTCAAGAAATGTCTTTCGGACGAGTCTGCCATTATACCATTAGAAGAAATACAACTTGATGACAAGCTTAACTTTGTGGAAGAACCAGTTGAAATAATGGATTGCGAGATCAAACAGTTGAAACAAAGTCGAATTCCGATCGTGAAGGTTCGCTGGAATTCTCGAAGAGGACCCGAGTTTACTTGGGAACGAGAAGACCAAATGCGACGCAAGTATCCACAACTTTTCACCGAGCCTAGTACCGAGACCAACACTAACTGAATTCAGGGACTGAATTCCTTTTTGGATGGGCGACTGTCACAACCCACAATTTCAGGTCATTTTTCCAAACTTCGACATTCTACTATTCACAAATTACTATTCATCGATCACTATTCATCGTTTTACTATTCATCGTTTTTGAGGTCAAATTGACATTCCGAGACACATTCAGAAATTTTACTATTCACTTGACACTATTCATTCCCGAGAGAAAACCACTATTCACGTGCATTACTCATGTCATCGTAAATTTAGTTTACGAGTGTTCAAATTCGCGTAACCGTATTGGTTCAGGAGCGAATTCATGCGTTATTATCAGGGACATTTCATACGGACTAGAAATAGTCTGCATATCATTATTAGGGCACTTGCATACTATTCCACTCGTAGGGTATTCAAATAATATTTTTAATATAATTAACGAATTACGTATGTTTATTTTAAATAAACACTAATACGCGAACTATAAATGTGACTAACACGTCCAACACTCCCGATTATGATCCCAATATATTTTTATATTCATTTTTATAATATAAAAATTATAATATTAATTTACCCGGTATTTTGGATATTTATTTTAATTATTAACTTAAGTTTACTAAAACTTCGACGGTTTTCGTGGAAATTAAACTATAATTATCTAAACACCCAATAATTTTATCCAACCTATTTTTATAATTTTTATAACTTTATTATGACCCGGTTAACTCCGTTAAAATTTATTTTTAGTTAACCCGGTACCCGGTGCAATTTAAAACTACAAATACACAACAATAATACAATTATCACCAAATTCTTACATACATCCCCCCCCCCTTGACTTTGCCGCCCCCCCCCCCCTTGCCAATCAACTTACAATTTTACTTGTACACTCCTTTCTCATTAATGTTATATACTAACTATAATATAATAATAATAATAACAAATAATACTTAAAACCTTACTAGATTTTCTTATCTCATTTTTCATCTAACAAAAAGTTTTCTTCCTCTCTTTTTCTCTCTTCACCTCACGGCAAACAACAATAAGAAGGGCAAGACCAAGAATTTTTCTTAAGATCTTAGTGTATTTTATAGTATCCTTGTTTGAGTTTTGAGATATAAACTCAAGGATTATTAGGTTTTAATCATCTCAACTTCACTAATCTTACAAGTAAGTTTACTAAACTCATTTCATAATTTTTACAAAGTTATTACTATGTTTATATATTTTTCTTGCGAGATCTCATACATGCATTAACTTATACCACTTTATTTTTGTAAACTTTTGATCATACAAGCCCTAGAAGTGATTTTCGGTTAGATCCTTGTTAGATCTACTTGGTTTTGATGATTAGGAACCCATGACACCCTAAGAAGGTGTATGGTAGGATTAGATTAGTTTTGTGGTGATTGAAAGTGGTTTGGATGAAGATGGAACTAGATTAGAACCCTAGAAATGGTTTTTGAAACACTTGAAATACCTACTGTCCCTATTTTAATTTCGTGGGAAAATCAGTGGTTGATGGCTAATTTTTGACCAAATATTTAGAAAATACATTCAAAAACGAAACTTTGGGAGAAAGAATGGATTAAAACGAGCTTATAACGAAGGAGATATGATTTTTGCAAATTTAACGACGAAAACTATTTTTGTAAAAACTGCTTGCTGTTTGGCAGATTTCGACGGGTAATTAGAGGTACTAAACGTAACCTAGAGGAGCCGAGTTATCTAAAATATGCTAGTTTATACAAAAACGAATCCGTGGACATAAAGAACAAGGAAAACGAGCCTAAAACGACCGAGTTATACCCGTTTTAACATCGACAAAACTATATATATATATATATAGTCACAAATAAAAATAATAACGTACGTACTAAATGGTATATTTTCTAGCAACGTTACTAATGACTATTTTCCTAACAAATGAATACGTACGACCCGAAGGAATATTTATACGACATGACGACGTCATTCTAAGGTTTTGATACTTGGAACATAACGCTAACTTTTTCGTACGAGTTAATATGACAAGTTATATACTCCTATATATGGACTTATTTTTCCTAAGTATGGAAACTATTTTACCATGACGATAACTAGTATTTCCAAATTAAGAGTGGTATGAGTATCATGTGCATGTGCATTCATTTCATTATGGCTTGATCTTAATTAGATCACGATTATTCATTTAGGTTGCGGCTAGTACTCGCGCCTCATTGTCCCGACTACTTTTACCTCATTGCACCATCTTTGTACCATCACTTCGAGGTGATTTCTCATAGCCCCGTTTTTAGTACTTATTTGATTTTAAATCCCACGGGGGAGAATACATTGCACTATTATTTTTGTACATGCCCAAGTATTAAATTCCGTACATTGCTTAAGTTGCTAGTACTACCACTGCAAGTCCCCTTTATTATCATGAACCGTTAATTATATTGCCAAGCGAGAGTGAGTGGATAGATCTATCGAGGGTGACTCCTCCATTCGTGTTTGGGTTGCTCCATAAGGAAAACGAATGCATTTCATGTCTAATATAGTACGAGTGTCTAGTAAACACTCCTTTGGGGCATATTTTAGTACGTCTAGCTTCGGTGTCATGAGCTTAAGAGACAATGTAGCTTTTTGACAATTTGTCACTTTACTATATACTTGTGGCTTATGTACTTACGAATTACTTATAAACCTATGATTATTCACCAACTTTATGTTGACCGTTTTTCGCAATGTATTTCTCAGGTAACTAAGGCACATTCTCATGGCATGCATGGAGTCTTTTTGTGTAACAAGGATGATATGGCTCATTCAGACTTTCTTGCACTTATGTTCAAATGTCGTTTGATTGTACTAAACTTGTTTCCGTAAACTTTTCCAACTTTTGGGACCTATGTCTTTATAACTCTGATTATATTTTGAATGAATCAAACGACGTATTTTAAAACGACACTTTAGGTCGTTCAATATTTCCTTGCTTGTGTGTTATGATCCGTTACACCCTCAGGTATTCCATTCCGCTGCCATTCAGGTATTTTGGGGGTGTGATAGATTTGATAAGACAAGTTCCCCATCATGGCATTGAGCTTTGGCTCTTGGTCCAAATCTTCTACGATAATATCTCCTCTAACGATCGAAACAGAATTAACCAATCTAGAAAAGGGAGATTGGCCAATCTTAGTGCCGAAGAAGGATGGGATAGGATTGAAGAATATGCTCAAGACCAGGATGACACTTGGGATGAACCTGAGTCGACTGTCAGCATTTCTGAAATCACCTCAGATCGGTTGAGAAAAATTCACAAAAGAGTGGAATACCTAGCTGGATCGCAATTACCTAAACAAATGTTGAATCCTTACTTAATCTGCGATTACTGTGGGGGCCCGCATGAGGTAGAAGAATGCGGAGGAGCAGCCACAACTGAACATGCATGCTTATCAGGAGGGGACATTTATTCTGATCCCTCCCTTTTGCCTTTTTACTAAAATGACGACTACACCCTCTGGGGAAATCTGGTAAAGAGAAAAGAAGGAGAGGAAGGCCCTGAATTCGAAATCAGGAGCACTTTTGAAGATGACCTTGGTCACTTCACTCAAGAAAAAGGCTTGCAAATGAAAGGTCTTAATGAGCTTTTCGACGAGCAGCAGGATGACATTGGAGAATTTTTCAACAAGCTTAACTCAGCCCTAAATAATCTTGAAATGCCATAAGTAAGCAAAAAAGACCCCATGCTCGCGATAACCACTCGAGCTGGAACAACAACCAAGGACCCACCTTACCCAAGCTCGTCCCCCATCACCCCCGATCCAAACAAACCTGGCGAAGAGGAGGAGGATGTCGGCGGCAAGACCCCCGACCAACCGCCCTTGACGACCCCTTCCCCATTAACCCTACCTAACCAACCTGTGAGAATCTCGTTTCCATCCCGATTAAGGAACCAGAAAACTGAGAATGATAACAAGAGATTCTTGTCATACCTAAAAGACTCGGTTATCACCATACCCCTCCTTGATGCTTGCTATCACATGCCAAAGTATAGCGCATACTTTAAAAAACTACTTGCTAACCAGAAGAAACTCGAGGGTCTTGTGACCCTGGGGGAAGAATGCTCAGTGGTGACCTATCGAGGGCTACCAAAAAAGGTAGACGATCCGGGCAGCGTCACCCTGCCTTCCTCTATAGGATCTCTATCAATCAAGAATGCTCTTGCCGATTTAGGAGTGAGTATCAATCTCATGTCTCACTCTATGTTCCTTAAACTAGGATACTCTGGATTAAAGTCTACCCGTATGAACATCCAACTAGCCGATAGATCGGTCAAGTACCCCGTAGGGATATGCGAGAATGTGCTAGTCAAAGTTGGGAAATTCAAATTCCCGGTCGACTTTGTAATCCTTGATATGGAGGAGGATGACTTGGTACCCATCATCTTAGGGAGACCATTTCTTGCTACCGCTCGTGCAGTCATTGATGTTTATGACGGCAAATTAACCTTACGAGTGGGAACCGATAGCACAACCTTCGACATTAAGGATTCTATAGACCTCTCCCTCGAAGCAGCCAACCGGCTCTATTTCATCGGGGAAGTCGATGAACTCACAGATGTCATTGATAGTTGTGTCGATGAATAGATCGATGAAGGCTGGCTACGGGACGAGAGTTTTCTGCCTTTGCTAGAGGTAGAAAAGATGGAGGATGTTGGTGCCGTCTCCTTCTACCCCAGACAAGAGGCAACGGAGCATCTCGAGCTCTGAAAGCCTGAAAACAAGCTCAAACCTTCTATTATCAAACCTCCTGAGTTAGATCTTAAAGAGCTTCCTAACCATTTGGAGTATGCCTTCCTTCAGGGAGAGGACCAACTGGCGGTAATCATAAACTCTTCCTTGGAACATGAACAAAAAGGTAAACTCTTAGAGGTCCTAAAGAAATACAAAGGGGTGCTCGCATGGAGTGTGGCCGACATTA
Source organism: Artemisia argyi (assembly GCA_030686995.1). Taxonomy (NCBI): domain Eukaryota; kingdom Viridiplantae; phylum Streptophyta; class Magnoliopsida; order Asterales; family Asteraceae; genus Artemisia; species Artemisia argyi. Next base: position 45,003,441 of record CM060696.1, read on the forward strand.
AGGGGATTGACTTAACTTTTTGCACACATAAGATTCTCATGGAAGAAGATTATAAACCTACCGTGCAACCCCAGAGGCGGGGAACCCTAACATTAAGGAAGTAGTAAAGAAAGAAGTTATCAAACTTCTGGATGCAGGATTGATTTACCAGATCTCGGATAGCCCATGGGTCAGTCCTGTGCAGGTTGTACCTAAGAAGGGTGGAATGACTGTAGTTAAGAATGACAAGGGTGAGACGGTGCCCCAGAGAACGGTCACTGGATGGCGGGTATGCATTGACTATCGAAAGCTCAATGATGCCACGAGGAAAGATCACTTTCCCTTGCCATTCATCGATCAGATGTTAGAGAGATTGTCTGGACACGAGTACTATTGTTTCTTGGATGGATTCTCTGGGTACCATAGCACCTTAGGACCAAGAAAAGACCACGTTTACTTGCCCTTATGGAACATTTGCCTACAAAAGGATGCCTTTTGGGCTATGTAATGCCCCCGCCACTTTCCAGCGATGCATGACTGCAATCTTTCACGAACTCATGGAAGACAGCATGGAAGTGTTCATGGATGACTTTTCGGTCTTCGGGAACTCCTTCGACCGCTGTCTTGCTAATCTAGAAAAGATGCTTAAACGGTGTGAGGAAACCAACTTGGTGCTAAACTGGGAAAAGTGTCATTTCATGGTAAAAGAAGGGATTGTGTTAGGGTATAAGATCTCAGGGAACGGAATAGAGGTGGACCAAGCTAAAGTTGAAGCTATATCTAAGTTACCATACCCCACGACTGTTAAAGCAATACACAGCTTCTTGGGGCATGCCGGGTTTTATCGGAGATTCATCAAAGACTTCTCCAAAATCGCTCGGCCAATGACTCAACTACTTGTGAAGGATGCTCTGTTCGATTTTTCCAAAGAATGCAAGGATGCATTCGATCTCCTAAAAAAGGAACTCACACAAGCTCCAATCATGATCACACCCAACTGGGAGTTACCATTTGAAATCATGTGTGACGCTAGCGACTTAGCTGTCGGGGCTGTATTAGGCCAACGACGTGACAAGCTTTTCCAACCTATTTACTACGCTAGCAAAACCATGAATCCCGCTCAAGAGAATTACTCCACCACCAAGAAAGAATTATTAGCCGTAGTGTTTGCATTTGACAAATTCCGACAATATCTTGTCCTTTCAAAAATAGTCGTCTTCACTGATCACTTGGCTCTTCGATATCTTTTTGCAAAGCATGATGCTAAGCCACGACTAATTCGGTGGATCTTGTTGCTACAAGAATTCGATGTTGAGATTCGTGATAAGAGGGGGGCAGAAAATCTGGCCGCAGATCATCTCTTTCGTCTCGAAAACCCCTTGGATATGCACGATAGAAGTGAGATTAGGGATTCATTTCCTGACGAACAACTCATGTTAATGATTGATTCGGAGCCGTGGTACGCCGATTTTGCTAATTACCTCGCAAGTAGACTTGTTCCTGAACACCTGACTAGGTACGAAAGGAAAAGGTTCTTTTCTCAGCTAAAATACTACTTTTGGGATGAACCATTTTTATTCCGAAGGTGTCCTGACCAAATTATAAGACGCTGTGTTTCGGAAAGTGAGGCAGTGAAGATTATGAGGGAATGTCACTCTGGTCCCTCTGGTGGGCATCATGGGATAAGCATTACCGCCCGAAAGATTTTCGATGCGGGATTCTATTGGCCCACAATTTTCCGTGATGTAAAAGAAATGGTGCAGGCATGTGATGCATGTCAACGGGCCGGGAACATATCACATAGGGATGAAGCACCTCAGAACTTTATACGAGTTTGTGAGGTCTTCGATGTTTGGGGGATTGACTTCATGGGACCCTTTCCATCTTCAGGGGGAACGAATACATATTAGTCGCCATTGACTATGTTTCAAAATGGGTTGAGGCACAAGCCCTTAGGACCAATGACGACAGAGTAGTTATTCATTTCCTGAAAAAGCTTTTCGCGAGGTATGGAGTATCCCATCGGTTCTCCACCGCCTATCATCCATAAACCAATGGCCAAGTCGAAAACACCAATAGGGCTATTAAAAGAATACTTGAAAAGACGGTTAGTCAAAATAGAAAGGACTGGTCATTTAAACTCGACGAAGCCTTATGGGCATTCCGAACCGCCTACAAAACACCTATTGGAACGACCCCGTTTCGCATGGTGTATGGTAAGGCATGTCACTTACCAGTGGAATTAGAACATAAGGCTTATTGGGCGCTTAAGACATGTAACTTAGATTACACAATTGCTGGAACTAATAGGTTCTTGCAATTACACGAGCTTGATGAGCTTATGTTAGAAGCCTACGAATCTTCCATCACATATAGAGAGAGAGCAAAAAGATGGCATGACCAGAGAATTAAGAAACCCAAAGAATTTTCAGAGGGAGACAAAGTCCTATTATACAATTCTCGGTTGAGATTATTTTTGGGAAAACTTAAGTCTAGATGGTATGGACCATTTACGGTGAAGAATTCCTCTAAAACTGGAGCCGTGGTGTTATTAGACGATGAAGGTAGGGAATTTACTGTTAATATACAACGTGTAAAACATTATCAAGAAAATAACAATGAAATGATTAGTGAGGAGGATGTGACGTTTGATGATGAGGTCACGTAGTAACCCATGACCTTGAGTCTAGCTACAAGACTCGTAAATAAAGAAAAGCGCTTCTTGGGAGGCAACCCATGTTTTGTGTGATTTTATTGTTGTTTGTTTGTTATTTGCTTCCGTATGCATGCTTTATTTTTATTGTTGGTTGATCATGTTTCTCAATTAAATAGTGGAAATACTTTACTTTGTTGTTTTGGCCTAGTCTTAACTCCACCTAGAAGTATTTTTGCAAAAGATAAGTGTAAGGGGAAACCCCAAATATGTTTTTAAGAAACAAAATCGATCATGATTCTCCACAATATTAAATGAACATGTATATTCATATTTGTTAAGAGTCAAATGCTTGTATTGAGTCATAATGAAGTTTTGCAGGATTTTCCAGGAAGTAAGACCAAGTTTTTCCAGAAATTTTCCGGAAACTTAACATAAGAATTTCTGCAGGTCACTTCTGACGGCGTCACGAATTTCTTCTTGACGGCGTCACGTGTAAAAATCTGGAAATTTTACCGGTTTTGTTTTTCTAACGGAGTCTTATGGTTTTTGTGAATTATTAAGTTTTATAATCTCCAGGAAATCTGCAAACTTTATTCCACAAGCATTATATCTTATCTTGTTTTCTAGGATTTAGTAACTTATATAGGATGCCGCCGATTTTATGCGAGGTTGTCTTGTCTATTTTCTCAGGATTTACAGGTTATGTATGACAAGAAGATGATTTATTTTTCTGGAAGGGAAGCTTTGATTGTTCATTTTCTTGGAGGAAGATTTAACCTGGCCACCTTATTATCCATACCGAGCGAATCAGGGGAGTATTTGATTTCATTCTTTTTACTTTTTCACTTTTACATTCTTTACTTGAACATTGGGGACAATGTTCATCTTAAGTGTAAGGGGAGGGTAAAAAGATGATACCTTACATATGCACTTTTGCTTGAGTTTGTTTTGTTTAATGGTAGGTGTGTAATAAAACTATGAGAAATACTTGTTAGTGCAATTTTAGCGCCAAATTTAAATTTTTTTACAACATTTAGGAGTGAAACTTTAGCCATAGCAAGCGTCTCATGGATAGGAGATTGTATGACTAGCACATAACCGTATATTCAGAAAAATTTTCCACCCAAATATGTGAGGTTCGCCTTTAGATTTGATAGGAAAAGCATTTATTATTAGTTCTTATGAGTGTACCGGTAGCATTTAGATTCTAGAACTTGCGTTAGTGATGCATCCCGAGACCGCTAGTGAGACTACATTCGTGTAGTAGGATTTACTACATGATAAGAGGCATTAGGATCACCCTTGTGTTAAACCCGTATCATAATTACTTGACCATTTAAGTCATATTACTTGGCTAGTTAAGTCAACTAATTTTTCCAACACCCTTAGCGTTGTACTCATTTTTAGTACACGAAACCCCTAGTACACCCCTCCGAGCCTATCTTTTCGTTTCTAACTTTAAGCATTTTACTTAAAGGAAGAATTTGTTACACCCCACTTAAATGTACACCCAAATCGCCTTAGCCTTCCGTGTATGCACTCATCTTTAGTGCATTATTGTTATTTGTTAAACCCTAAGTTAACTATCTAATTGATTACATGGTTGCTAAGTCGAGTCATATCCTTGTACATATTGTTTTGGGACGATTGGGACTCATGGGTAAAGTACTTATTTTATGGAGTAATGGGGAAGAACATCATATTATTACCCCTGTATGTGCGTTAATCTTAAAAGTACTCCAAGTGTTTTGATTATCTTAATTCGAGTCATTAGATTAGTTTATTGTAAAGCATGTAAAAATTTAAGTGTAAGGGGAATTTACATTCCCTATGATGTATTATTTTGGATGGTAGGGTAAGAGTGTATGCAAAAAAAAAAAATAAATAAATAAAAAAAAATAAATAAAAAATCGAAAAAACAAAAAAAAAATGGAAAAAAAAAGAAAAAAGAAAAAGAGAAAAAACATACAGACTACCATTCCTTTTCATTCTATGTTCATTTTATGTTTTTGTTATTTTTCATTTATTAGCTTAAGTCGAGTCTAGAATTGGCTTAGCAATGCCACATTGTACTTGTAATTAACCAAGATTATTAACTCGCCACCAGTAAAACTTCCTTTATCCAACAAAACCGTGTATTTCATATCCCTACACCTAACGTTACAACCCTTTAAAAGACCTCTTTGATAGTTTATCCTAGGTGCTTACGCCATGTGGTGGAGGTTTAATCCTTTCCCAAGCCTATGGTAATCTATTTTGCTATGACAGGTAGTGAGAGATATCTTCCGTTTCCATATTGTAATTTATACTTTATTACACCCGAGAGATGTGAGTATCTAAACACTATTTGTGAGGTGCTAGTGTATGACCTTCGTGCTTGTCTATTGGTCTTTAGTGGAACGATTATTTGTTGTAATTACTTTTATATTAGTGTTAAATGACCCCTAACTTGTATTTTGACTAGAATAAAAGCGCATTTGCTTGAGGACAAGCAAATCTCAAGTGTAAGGGTATATGATGAGGCGAAAAATGAACTACTTTTAAGGGGTCATTTAAGCCCTAAATCGTTCCTTTTGTGATTTTAGGTACTTTGGGAGAGAAATCTGGAAAAGGAAGCAATTCGGACGTTTTTGAAGCATAAAAGTGAAGAAAACGCCAAAGTCTTAATTTTCCTTGCTGGGAACAGTAGGTGACGGAATCAAGAAGGAATTCCTGACGGCGTCAAGAGTAATTTCCATGACGACCCAGTATAGATTTGACGGCGTCACGAAGTAGGGCGTCAAGAGTAAAATGCATGACGGCCTGGAAATGCATAACACATGACGGCGTCAAAAGTAGATCAAGGCAGTCCGAGAAATATTTTGGCGGTGAGGTGACGGCGTCACAAGATTTGTCTTGACGCTGTCAAACCCTATTTCCTACATATATTTTTCTAATTTTCACACATTAAAGAGAGAAGTTTTGAAGAAATCCTAATTTTCACACATTACAGGATTTTCAAGGGTTCTAAGCCCTTGATACCTTTCATGTGTAATTGAGATAAGTATTCTTTTAATTCAATCAATATGTCTATGTGTTGGTTGTCTATATCTTGTTCTTGTCTTAATTCCATCATGCTAGGCTAGATCTATCTTGTGTTTGCTTGGATCTAATGAAACCTAGATGTTAATTATGTGTTGATTACTTGTTTATAATTGTATTGGATGAATGAATTCGATGTTAGGCTTAAGAAAACTGGCAGATCTCTAAATGGTAACATGCTTGAACGTCCTAGGAAACATGAACTGATGTGCACTAGGTTTTTATTGGTTGTATTTAATGCATGAGCCACTGTTTATAATCCCTATGGTTGTGCTGGGCATGGCATAGGAGGAGATAAGAGCTCATAGGATTGGGGAGTTAAGTGCGCCACCCCATGAATGGTATTAAGGAATACAATCCGTCATCCATGCAACTATAACAAGTAATTAATGTGTAAAAGATGTCTAGGGAGTAGTGAAATCTAAGTAAACACATTTTCTCCACTTATTGCTCACAACCTTAGTATAATTTAGTTTATTTTCATTTTTAGTATTTTATTTTGATTGCATCTTTAGTATTGGGTTAGTTGACTAGCAACTAATTCCGCCCAAATTCTTCAAACCCGAGAATTTTACTTGCTTTCTAAAAAATATAAAAATACAAAAATAATCATCCCTCACCCTTAGAACTAGTGTTTAGGTTTTCTAATCCTAGCGACACTATTCCTAGCTGAACGATCAATCCCCCGGTACTTGTCACTATACTATACTACAACGATCAGGTACACTGCCTGGTGGGGGTTGTAAGCTTCTCAAGATCCCTTGAGAGGTAAAGTCTGGTTCGATTCCCACGTATCAGTGTGTCAACAAGGTTAGATCTTCCTCCAAGAAAATGAACGTTGAAAGCTTCCCTCCAGAAATACAAATCATCTTCTTGTCATATATAACCTGTTAAACCTGAGAAAATAATCAAGGCAAACCTCGCGTAAAATCGGCGGCAATCTATATATACTAAAAAATCCTAGAAAGCAAATTAAGATATAATGCTTGTGGAATGAATGTTTGTAGATTTGCTGGAGTTTACAAAACTAAAGAATTAACAAAAACTTTAAGACTCCGGTTTAAAATAGAACTCACAAAATTTTTCAGAATTTTAGTACCTGACGCCGTCAGGTTGTAACTCCTGACGCCGTCAGAATGTTCCTGGAAAAATCTTATGTTAAGTTTCCTAAAAATTTCTAGAAAAACTTATGCCTTATTTCCTGGAAAATCCTGTAAAACATCATTATGACTCGATACAAGCATTTGACTCTAACATATACTGATATACATGGTCATTTAATATTGTAGTGAATCATGCTCATTTTCATTCTTATAAATAAATTTGGATCTCCCTTACACTTAGCTTTTGCAAAATACCTTTATATGTAATTATGACGAAGTTAAAAACAAAATAAAGAATTTTCACAATTTACTTTGATGCATGATCTACCAACAATAAAAATAAAACATGCATATGGAAACAAATAAAATCAAACAAAACATGGGTTGCCTCCCAAGAAGCGCTTTTCTTTATTTACGAGTCTTGTAGCTAGACTCAAGGTCACGGGCTATCTTATACGTGTGAGCTCCTCGTCGAGGACATTTTTGGGATCAAACATAGGTTTCAATTTCCTATCGGTTTTCTTGGTATGGTATGACTTCTCAAACTTTTCTCCATCCAGATCATATAGAATCATCTTCATATGCCATGATCCGTCACCTTCCTTAGGTGGCTTGTCCCAATTCCATTTACACTTATCCCCTTCCATTTTCCACTTGTTCATTCCTAAATTGATATGCATCACTCCTAGGAATTCAATCATTTTCCTAAAGACTAATGGATCCTCAAAAGGGTTTAGTTCTGCATCCCTAGCTATGAGTTGCTCTACCGAATGCATTTTATTTATAAACTCCACTTCTAAATAAAATGGGCGTTGAGGTCCTATAAAGTCTCCATTAACATATGGTCCGTATCTAGATGGTCTCCTATTCAAATCTACCTAATGAGGTGTCGGTTCCTCATTAGTATCATAAGCATGCTTCTTAACATCATAGACCGACCATGTGTCTCCTTCTCCTACATCCTAGATTCCTTACAATCGATCATCGCACTTACGGTAGCTAAGAATCCTCTTCCTATTAACATAGGGCATGTAGTGTCACTAACCATATCAAGGACGTAGAAATCGGCTAGTATAGTTAATTTCCCTATATGCACTAGTATGGCCTTCACTACCCCAACCGGATATGCTACACTACCATCCGCAAGACCTATAATTACCTCCGTGTCATCCAATTTTCCTGGATTAAGAGTGGTGTAAAGGGACAAAGGAAGTAAATTAAGGCTTGACCCAAGATCGGCTAGTGTGTCGAAAGTTTCGGAGTTCCCGATCCTACAAGGCAAAAAAAATATGCCCGGATCATCTAATTTCTTAGGCAACTTATTCCGAACGAAGGGGGTCCCATTCTTACCCAACTTAAGTTTCTCCTCATATTTCTCTAAAAAGGCGTTATAGTAGGGATCTCTTGCTAAAACTTCAATAACCGAACATTCAAGGCGAAGTTCCTTGAATTCATCGTCAAGGTTTTGTATAGGATGTGTTTCAATTACGCTTTTGACCGGTTTAATATCGGATGTTTTATTCGATTGGTCCTTTTGAAGAATTTGGGTTTGCTTGAAACACATGTTCATTGTTTTGACTGAATAGTATTGTGGACAAGAAGTAGGTGACGAAACCGATGATATGGCATTAACGTTTAGTTTCGGGTTCTTGACTGTATCGCTTGGGAGTGCTCCCATTTCTCGGTCATTGAGAGCTTTCAGCAATGTGTCAATTTTATTGGTCATCTCACTTTGCTTTTGATTGAAATCGGCTTCAAACTTAGCTATGCGAGCTTCTTGAGATGCCATAAACTTTGACATCAATCTTTCAAGATTATTGGTATTACCATAGTTATTGGAAGGATTGTTGTTGAAAGTACGGTTAGAGGGTGTGTTAGAATTGTATTTTTATTTATAAAAAGTGTCGGTCATTAATGTATTGTTATAGGTTGCTTTAGAATATCATTATGATGAAGTTTATGTGTAGTTTTCATGATTTTATAAAGTCTAAGGGCTAGTTATGTAATATGGTCAAAGATGTGTGAAGCCCTAGACTATGAGTATAAATACTCTTGTAATACCTCATTTTGAGGTTGGTTCTCTTAGTCTTAACAAGGTTATTATTTCACACACTAGAGTTCCCACTCACTCTCTCTCTACTTACTTTCTCTCTCTAAGATTTAGGCTTCATTTAATAGTGATTTACGTTGTTCTACGGTCCTACAAGTGCGAAAATATGAAATCACTACGAATCACCCGAAATAGAATTTCAAGCTTCACCAAAACACACCACGAATTGCTTAGACGATCCTGATCAAGAATCACATTCAAATGACAACGGCTAGTATCATATTTTTGTGACTACGGAGTTTTTGTATGATACTGCTTAGTTGGGTTTAAAGTTCATTTCACGGGCATGTGTACTTATTTATCTCAAAGTCTAGGGGGTGGATGGATGCATGACTTTCGGAGATACTTGTTTGGGCAAACACTGGTAGAGATAGTGATTAAGACTTGGATTATCTAGTTATACCCGATGTAAGGAATTACATTGTAGTACTCATGGGTTATAGCTATCACTTTAAGGAGTTACGTGGTAGTGCTCAGTGTCACATGAAGTTGTGGAGATTCCAAGAGATGGATATTTCATATACTGTTTGTTGGTTTGGGTATATGGCACTACCTATGCTTAAAGGAGTTACATTGTAGTGCTCAGTATAGGTTCTTAGTCACACCTTCGTACAAGATTAAGTCACATATCTATGAGATGTTTACTTCATTCTCAAATTGGTTATATTGGGTTCTCTCCAAACAGTGGTCATTTACTAGCTAGTTGGAATTTGAAGAGGTCGCTTAAAGGTTGAAGAGAAGAGATGAGATTGTAGAATAAAGAGAGTCATATCCTATCAGAATATTCTCACAACTTATGCTTTCATGGTCTATCTATATTGCACAAGAAGTGTAAAGTACGGGTAATTTTGGCATGTACACACAATAGTATGATGATTTCGATACATCGCAACCATCAGGAGGCAGAAGAACATGCCTAAAGAAGTAGTGTTTCATCTCTAGTACGTTGGTTGATCGAGGGAATTGTGCTTACACTAGAACCGAAGAAGTACTAATGATGCGTACATCGGAGCGTATTACCAACCTTCTGTGCAATACTATGTGAGTTATGCTATGATGCTCCCAGAACGACAACCATGGTGCAAACTAATTAGTATCTACCTTATCCGCTGCGAGATGAGAAGAGAGTTGTCAGTTCAGGAGGGAGCAGAAGAAAAAAATAAAGGCTCACTAGTTAAGAGGGAGTAATAACCTAACTATACCATTACAGTTGAAGTTCAGAGGTACAAAGACCTTTGCCGTCAGTGTCAAAGATCATACGCCGAGATCGTCGGAAGAGAGAACTTTAAGTCTGCCTCAGTATCTAGACTACAGACACTCTGCGCTTCAACAAAGTCAACATAGTTTACTATTTTTGTAATTTACATGTTTATGTGTTTATAGGTCTCATTGTATCCATTCATGTGTGACGATATCTTGCAGGGAGATTGTTAGCCTTGCTATTTTATAAAAGATAACGTCACACATAAAGAAATGGACTAGATATCATACATATAGTACTTTAGGGACTATTATTGTAATATAGGCAAACATGTGATGTAATGAGCCTATAAATACCCCTCATGACTCTCCATGAGGGGTGTGGGAAAGTGTGTGTATTGTTTCATTTATTTCTTTTTTTTTTTTTTTGGCAAGGAACTGTCCTATTAAGCCGAACAAGAAAGATCTAGAGTATCTGTAGAAAGCAGTACTGTTGGCACAAAAAGAAAAGGCAGGGTTTCAGTAGAATGCAGAGGAACATGATTTTATGGCTCTTATGGATGAAATGGAAGACAGAGAGGATATCGATGCGAACTGCATATTCATGGCGAATCTTCAGGAAGCTAAGTATGACACGGATTCTGACACACTTCCTGTTTATGACACCAGTGCACCATCTGAGGTATCAAATTTCAACACATGTCATAATAATGATATATTTGATATGTCTCCTCATGAGGAACAGCATTCTGCGAAGCAAGCACCCACTTATGATACATAATGGACACGCCAAGTAGCAGCAATACTCCTTCTGCAACTCCAGATGTTAATCATAATGGAGGCTTCGTTTCACAGCATGCTGAGAATGATGAGGAAACACGTACTTTATTTGAATCATTATTAAATAATTGTGGTATTGAAATCGAGAAAGTGAAAAAGGTCAATCGCGATGTTAAGGCAGCGAATGAGAAATTGACCACTGAGCTTGAGAGATACAAGGAAAATGCAAAAAGTTTTCAAATTCACAAAGAACGCGAGTCAGAATTTGAAATTGGTTATAAGAAGTTACTTGTTTATGATAGGGAATGGAAAACCAAGTTTGCTAATCTTGAAATAAGTTCAACCCATTAACTCTTTAAAACAAGAAATTTCTGAATTAACAAACCAACTTTCAAAACAAGAAACAGCTTACACCAATTTTGAAAAAGAAAGGGATGAGTTGAAAAAGGACTTTGCAAAGAGAGAAGATAAACTTTTGGAAGAAATTTTAGAGTCAGAACACAAGATTGCACATCTAGAAGAATTAGTGGTTAAGTTGGGTCAGTCAAGTCAAACAATGAAAATGATTTCAAATCAAACTAATCCGATGTACCATACGAAACACATATTTTCAAGAAGAACCAACAAATAATTCAAACGATGTTGCGTTAGAAGAAGGAGAAGAAGTATTTGAAAACCCGTTTGCAACAGACTCTGCTGAATCTTCTTCAAGGTTACAAGAACCGTCTAACACACATACGTTAAACCCAAGGTACCCTTCTACGTTTCAATGGACAAAAGACCATCCAATAGAACAAGTTATTGGTGAACCTTCAAAGCCAGTTCAGACAAGGAGACAACTTGCCACCGATCTTGAATTGTGCATTTACATTTGCTTAATAAGCCTCAAAGAACCAAAGAACATTCGGGAAGCAATGGCAGAAAACCCTTGGATTGTAGCGATGCAGGAGGAACTTCTTCAATACCTGTTACATGATAGTTGGGAACTTGTTGAACGACCACTTGATAAACTAGTTCTTGATCTCAAGTGGTTGTGGAAGAACAAACTGGATGAGGAAATGACTGTAATTCGTAACAAAGCTCATCTCATGGCTAAAGGATATCCACAAGAAGAAGGGATAGATTTCGAAGAATCATTCGCGCCTGTAGCTAGACTTGAAGCAGTCCGAATTTTCTTAGCCTATGCAGCTCACAAAAACATCACAGTCTAGCAGATGGACATTAAGACAACTTTCTTGAATGGAACTCTGAAAGAAGAAGTATACGTGAGTCAGCCAGAGGGATTCATCGACAAAGATCATCCAGACTACGTCTACAAGCTTAAGAAAGCCATCTATGGTTTAAAACAAGCTCCAAGAGCGTGGTATGAAGAACTATCATCTTTCTTGCTCAAAAACAATTTCACAAAAGGAAAGGTTGATGACACCTTGTTTATCAAAAATTCAAAGATGACATTTTGATCGTTCAAATTTACGTGGACGACATAATTTTTGGATCAACCAATCCTAACCATTCAAAACATTTTGAAAATCTCATGAAAAGCAAATTTGAAATGTCCATGATGGGGGAACTAAAATTCTTTCTTGGTTTACATATACATCAATCCCCTCGTGGTATTTTTATCAATCAAGCTAAATATACAATAGAGATTTTGAAAAAACATGGAATGGAAAATTGTGATTCTGTTGGTACTCCAATGGTCACTTAACCAAAAATTGATGCTGATTTGTTTGGGAAACCCGTCGATCCAAAGAAATATCGGAGCATGATCGGTTCTCTCATGTACTTAACTGCTAGTCGACCCGATATTCAATTTGCTGTTTGCTTGTTAGCACGGTTTCAGGCGAAGCCTACCGAACTTCACCTCAAAGAGGCTAAAAGGATCTTTCGGTACCTATGAAGAACCATTAACATGGGACTTTGATATCCGAAGGATTCGGGGTTTAATCTAACAGCCTTTTCAGATGCCGACCATGCAGGAGATCAAGTTACAGCAAAAAGTACATCAGGTGGAGCACATTTTTTGGGTGAAAAGCTAGTAAGTCGGTCGTCAAAGAAACAGGATTGTACTGCGCTATCAACCGCCGAAGTCGAGTATGTGTCTCTATCTGCGTGTTGTGCCCAAGTTCTTTGGATGAGGACACAGCTCACAGATTATGGCTTTACTTTTGACAAAATACCTATGTATTGTGACTCAAAAAGTGCCATAGCCATCTCGTGCAATGCCGTACATCACTCTAAGACGAAGCATATCAAAGTCCGCTACCATTTCATCAAAGAACACGTGGAAGAGGGTACTGTTGAATTATTTTTTGTTAAGACTGATTACCAACTCGCCGATCTATTTACTAAAGCCCTTTCAAAAGAACGGTTTGACTATTTAGTTCGACGAATTGGTATGCGAAGCCTAACTCCTGAGGATCTAGAATGTCTTCTCGAATCTTCTTGAAAAATGTTTTCAAAATCGCTTCGCTGCAAATATATTTGAAAAACAAAATACAAAATTTGAAAAACCAACAAAAACAAAATACAAAAATATAAAATTTCAAAAAATACAAAAACAATATAAAATCAAAAAATCCAAAAATATTCTTCTCACGACATGTCTCTCGTATAAATCAATATTCTGTACGTTTCTAGAAATATCATTCAAAAATGATACGGACATGTACAGATGCTTGAACGAGAGTTCTTTAAAATGTTTTTCTAAAACATGTCGTTTCTCAAAAGTTTCTTCACAATGGCTTTCGTATACTTCAGTACGAAACCCGTGCTACAAAGTGAAACCTTTTCAAAACATGGGTGCGGGTATAATAACTCGAAAAGATTTCAAATAAGGACCCGAATGATGACTTCTGATTATTTCAAATCAAGGACTCGCATTTTCAAGGACAAAATCTTTTTCAAAAAGTTCTATTCTAAACAAACGAAAAAGACTTCAAACAAAAACTCGTTTTCAAAATAGTAATCTTGAGCACTTTTTCAAGATTCATCAAAAGATTTCTCAAAATCTTTCAAATGAGTACTCAAGATAACTCCCTCAAAACCCTTAATTGATTTTAAAATGTGCTATCATTAAGGGGGACTACAAAAACAAAATGTTCCGAATTCATGCAACAACAAATCTGTCTTTCTCTCCAAAAAGCTTTTTCTTAATCTGTTGATATCAAAAATATCACGATATGCTATTTTTGAGGGGGAGAAGACATGACTAAAAAGTGATCAAAGATGTTTAAAGTTTGTGACTGAATCTCAGAAGAGCTCAACTCAGAATGTACCAATGAATTGACGAAGCTTAAAATGTCAGTAATCGAAAAGACTTGTCCTGGACGGGTAATAATTTCAAGCTAGTCTAACTAGTGATGTAAGCATGTTTCGAATAGGACTTGTCTGAGTAGAATGTACCGTATCAAGAGACTTTCTTTGGACTTGACCTGGACGGGTAATCACTTCAAGCTAGTCTAACTAGTGATGTAAGCGTGTCTCGAATCGGTCATATTCACTGAAAGTGGATCAATTCAAAAAGTGCAAACTCCTCACGCATGTGCAAATTTCTTAAAAAATTCATAAGCACAAGTGAAGGGGGAGTCCTTCAAAAGAAACAAAAACTCTCAAAGTGTCAACAAAAATGTGTTTATATTCATAAACACTTTGAGAGATTTTCAATCAAAGGTTTCATGGCAATTATAGGATTCATGGAGTTATAAGATGATTAAGGTTAGGGAAAACCGTCCTATGATCCGCCAGAGCCGGAGGGATCTACCCAAGGACAATTCCAATAGATTAGAATTAGAAGTCTTAGGTATGATTTGAAAAAAGGAGAAAAGAATGAAAGGAGATAGAAGGTGTTGAAGAATTAAAAAGAAAAAGTATGAAAAGGGTGAAAAGAAATAGCCCTCCAAATGTTCAACCTTAGGGCAGACACCGGGTTCAACTCATATGCTACTGGTTGTTACTAAGGTGACACCAGTATTGAAGATAAAGACTTCATGGACCCAGTGACGCACTGCACTTAACCTTCTAGCCACTCAAGTTCTCTTAAAAGAGCTTGTTTCATTCTCATGGGGAACCGGTGTAATCTATCGACCTGTCTCTTAGAGATGGTTGATATTGAAGCAGGAGACCTCTCCCTAATCTCCGCATAGGAAACCAAATGTGCACTTATCGAGTCTAGAGCCCCGAGATTCATCAAAAGATCTCATAGGAACACATGATATCTCTACACTGATTGTTCATCATTAAAGACACCAGATGTAAACCTAAGAGTCCTTCGCAGATCTTAGCAATCTGCCGAGAATGTTTATGAAAGGAATTACTTATGTATATTATCAATGATTGAACGGAAATTCCTGCCAGGGTCAACATCAAGCAGCCCTGACAGCAGGTCACTCCGGTAATTCTTTATGGGTTACGCTTAGTGTTCGCGGTGGTTTCAAACGGTCTACAGTCATGGAGTGATCCCCAGCGACTCACTCAGTCATTGAGCTACTTAGTAGGTCTCGTAAGCTCTTTCGGGAGTATCTGATATGGGAACGGCCATGGTAAGGGTTAGAAGGAGTCTTCACACTATGCTGTTGACGATCTCTAATTCCTTATCTGTAAGTACCGGTTATTTATTGCTAACTGTTTACCTGCAGCTATACATCATCTCCATGGCGAAAGATTCCACATGCTCATACATGCATCACAAAGTCAAAGGAAAGTTCTCACAAAGATCAAAGGATAGCAACAGTCAAAGAAAGACTCTACGCCAAAAAGAAGAATCTACAAAGTAACGTGACAAAGATCAAAGTGAAAGAACGGGAATAACAAATGTATGTATGACAAAGACTTAAGACGTATGAGCATGTTGGAATGGCAGACAACAACCACAAACACAGAAGTGACGAAAGGCAGATGACATCATCGGATCACTTCAACAAACAATGAAGCATGATGAACTGGAACTATGATTCATCTAGTGATTCTTAAAGACGTCAAGGGCTATGAATGATAAAGTTTAAAGACAAAGATGATGACGTCGCGCAACCTTCAATGACCAACAATTAGGGGGAGATTGTTAGAATCGTATTTTTATTTATAAAAAGTGTCGGTCATTAATGTATTGTTATAGGTTGCTTTAGAATATCATTATGATGAAGTTTATGTGTAGTTTTCATGATTTTATAAAGTCTAAGGGCTAGTTATGTAATATGGTCAAAGATGTGTGAAGCCCTAGACTATGAGTATAAATACTCTTGTAATACCTCATTTTGAGGTTGGTTCTCTTAGTCTTAACAAGGTTATTATTTCACACACTAGAGTTCCCACTCACTCTCTCTCTCTACTTACTTTCTCTCTCTAAGATTTAGGCTTCATTCAATAGTAATTTAGGTTGTTCTACGGTCCTACAGGGTGGACCGTTTGGTTGGTAACGATTAGGTGGATTGGAAGAATTGTTTTGGGGCATGTTTTGGTTATGTTTCCACCTAAGGTTCGGGTGATTCTTCCATGAAGGATTGTAGGAATCACTGTAAGGGTTTGGCTCGGGTTTGAAAGTGTACCACTTGTCTCCTGCTTCGTCGGTACGCGTGGATGCGTAATCCGCAAAAGCTTGTCTGGGGAGTTACACGCAATCACGAGTGTCATGGGGACCACTACATAATTCGCATGAAGAAGTGATTTTGTTCACTTGGCTTGAAGGCTTAGGAGCTTCGTAGGATTTCATGAGAAATTTGACTGGGTCCTCAAGTCCCATGATCTTACGGTCGGGAGTGCTAGAATTGTTCGAAGGCAAAGATATTGCCTTGACCGTTTTGTTCAAATAACGGGGATCATTCCAACTTTCATTGTCATAAAGAGCAAGATCTTCTATTAGTTCCCATGATTCTTCCGCACTTAGATCACGTAGCTTGCCACAGCCCGATTGGTCAATGGTTCGCCTTGTGGAGAGATCGATATGGTCATAGAAGATTTGGACTTGGAGCCAAAGATCTATGCCATGATGAGGGACGTTTTGGAGTAAGTCCTTTAAATGAGTCCATGCTCCATAGAGAGTTTCACCTTGACATTGTTGGAACATCAAGATGTCATTTCTAAGCTAGGTAGTTCTCCCCGGTGGGAAAAATTGAGCAAGGAAACAAGAAGTGAGATCATCCTAAGAGGTGATGGATCACGCGGGTAAACGTTCAAGCCATTGACTAGCATGGTCACGTAGAGAGAATTGGAATAGACGTAATCGGGTCATCTCTCTAGTTGCAACATCAAGGTCTATGGAATCTACGATTTTTAGGAAATCCTTAAGATGTTGATTAAGATCTACGGAACGAAGTCCATGGAATGCACATCCGTTTAGCACCAACCGGATGGTGTCGGAACACAAGGGGGACACATTGGCTCCTTGAGTGAGCTCAATGGTGTTTCGATAGCCTTGGTGGCTAGGACGGGAATACTCTCCTAAAGTTCGGGGTCTAGGAGGTTGGTTTGCTAGTGGTGAGTTTTGTGGGTGGTTTTGTTGTGGTGGGTTGATGAGTTCAAAGATATTACCACCTTCCATGATGTCGGATGGTAATAATTACGAACAAAGGAACAAAGAAATAAGATAGACTAAAGAAAACCTAAAAATAAAAATAAAAATCTTACTAGAAAGGAATCTAGCAAGCAGACCTAATAAAAAGAAATTCTAACCTAGACAATAACTATTCCCCGGACTACGACGCCAAAAAGTTGATACGCGGGATTGCACCCTCGCAATAGGTTTTACCTCTCAAGGGATCTTGAGAAGCTTGCAATCCCTGCCAGGCAGTGTACCTGATCGTTGTAGTATAGTATAGTGACAAGTACCGGGGGATTCATCGTTCAACTCAAGAATAGTGTAGCTAGGATTAGAAAGCCTACTAAACTAGGACTAGAGGTGAGGGATGATTATTTTTGTATTTTTATATTTTATGAAAAGCAAGCAAAATCTCAGGTTTTGAAGGAGCGGGCGGAATTAGTTGCTAATCAACTAACCAAAATAACTACATATGCAATTAAAATAAAATAAAAATAAATGAAAATAAACTAATATGGTTATGTGGTGGAAACAATAATGAGTAAAGATTTGTTTACTTAGATTTCATTACTCCCTAGATATCTTTTACCGGTTGATTAGCTTGTTACAATTGCATAGATGACGGGTTATATTCCTTAATACTAGTCATAGGGCCGTGTACAATATTCCCTAAATCTATAAGCTCCTACTTTACTCCTATGTCGAGCAGACTAAAAGCTCCTAACATGGGATCATTAGAATTCACTTATGCATTAAATACAACCAAAAATCGTAGTACACCTCCGATCATGTTTCTTAAGACGTTCAAGCAAGCTACTGATTCGTGAAAATCAAGTTATATATATAGTATAAGTATTACTCAAGAGATCCCGATTCGTGAAACGTGTCGTGAAAGTGGTAAAAAGTGATTTTGAAAAGATTATACTAATGAATATGAAAATGAAACACAAATAAAAAATTAAGCACGTAATTCAAGTAATTAAACCAAAAACGTAACGTAGAATCGAAAACGTAAGCTTAAACGTAAAATAAACGTTAACGTACGAAATAAAACGCGACTTTTAAGCTACACTACTCTTAATGATTTGAAAATAATTTTAAAAAGTTAAAAATGATAAAAGAAAATTTTGAGAAAAAGAAAAATATTTTTTTTACTTTTTATTTATTTTTTATGAATTAAAAACTAATTAACTAATTAAAAATTAAAAGAAAATGCAAATAAGGTGAGAAAAATGAAAAATAAATTTTGAAAATTATAAAATAACTAAAAACTAATTTTAAAACTAAAAACTAATTTTTTTTGGCTTTTTATGTAATTTTTGAGAATTAAAAACTATTAAATCTAATTAAAAATTCAAAATAAATTCAAAATAAATGGGAAAAATTCAAAATAAATTTCTAAAATTCTAAAATAAATGAAAATAAATTTTAAAAATATTTTTGGATTTTTCTTGGCTTTTTCTGATTTTTTTTTGGATTTTTTAGTAATTAAAATGTATTTAAAAATGATTAAAAATGAAAATAAAATAAGAAAAATAGTAAATGAGATCAGAAAAATTTGAAAAAATTACAGAAAATCTAAAATATTAAAAAGAGCTTGAGAAAAAATTTTGAAACTAAAATAAGCCAGAAAAGTGCTTATAAGCTTGAAATAGCTTATTTGGAGTGCTTATTTATAAGCACTCCTTGACCAAGGTTGACCAGACTTTAACTAAATGATTATCAGACCCAAATAAGCTCAAATGAATAGTACTAAGATCAAATAGCACTCAGAAATTCAGGATATGGTTCAAACAGCTCAAATAAGCAATAAGCTAAGCAGATGTAAGCAATTGGATCCAAATGAGACAATTAAGCAACTAGGGGCACAATTGAACCAAAATGAACAATAACACTCAGAATATAAGCCAGGGAACAAAATTTGCTGCCTACAAATAAAAGACAGACAATAGGTTCAATGCACTCAACTAATAGGCTACGTAAGCAGTACAAATAAGCTGTAAAGGGTGAGCATATGGGGGCAATTACTACTATGTCCTACTGAGACTCAAAAAGAACCAAAAGAATTGAGTCCTAATCCAATATACTACCCTAACAGTTACCTAGATAATTCTCCAAAAACTGATTCACAGGGCTCAACAGTCAACTTATTACATAATTTCCAATAAGCAAATGTATTCCAAACCTCAATTTCCTTCCTGATGTTGATTCTCTAACTGTCAAACTTCTCAATTCAGCAATCCAAAAGTATTTTCAATGAGTATTGAATTCTACAAAGGTACTTAAATTATTTGCCAAAAACTGAGTAACAACTATTATTTGACTTTTTGATTTAACTTAGACTTTGACTAAATTGAATTTAAACTGATTAAATCTAATCCTAATTTGTATGTTAAGCTAGTTTATGATTAAATATCCTTAAATGCAAACTAATTCTTACCTAATTCTAAAGTTGCAGGTACTAGAAATCCTAAATGCTAGCTGATTTTTAAGTAAAAGACTAATTTGACTTTTAACTACTTAATCAACTGTTTTTATGATCTATCTAACTTAACTAGGCCTAAGGTGATCTATTCATGTAGGAGGAACACTAAGAAAGCAAAAACAGCATACATTAAATACTTATTCCAAACACTACTTAAGATAGTAACTGTTTTAGGATGATGTAGTATTAAGCAGATTCAAGCCAAACTAATTATGTATCTATGCTAAACAAGCTATTCTGAACTAATGTAAGCTAAATCTAAGAGTAAATAAGAGCAGAAAATAAGCTGAACAGTATAAGCTATAATATGGCTATGAAATGCAACTATAAGCTATGATGAGTGTAATCAAATGAAGTCAAGTAAATATTCAACTAATGAACTAAATAAGATCAAATAAGCATAGAATGACAGATTAAGCACAAAAATAAGTTGGAAATTAGCAAATGCATAAAAATGAGAAATAAGAAAAAACTTATAATTGCTTCCCCAGCTGAACAGGGGATTCATTTGACTACAGCCTATCTTTAATAGGCTTAAATAACACCAGAACCAAGCTTCTAACAACAATAAACCCATAAATCATCAATATTGAACTTCATTGACTTTCATTGACCAAAAGTTATTATACCACTTTTAAGCAGAACCGTAGCAACTAATCTCACAAATAGCTATAGAAATAATGAGTGAAAGCTGAAAAAGATTCAAAGCAACTAATTCCAGAAAAAAAAATTAATTTGCAAGAGAATTAAAAGAACTTGAATTATATTGAAATTGAAAATTTGAGTACAATTTGGAAATCAAAAATTGATGGATCTAAACACCTTGAACTTGTGTTAGATTGATACTTTGAATTATATCACTAAGTATGCGGAATCTACTTAGTAACACTTAGAAGTTTGATTGTGAGTAAGATAGTTGTATATAAACAATGTATGTAAACAAACTATTAGCTCCAATATTATTAATGATAATAATACGAGTGATCTTGATATCACTAGGGTTACACCTTGAAGCTCTAGAAAAACGTATATATCAACTTATAACCTAGGATCTCCTTTTATAGCACAAGGAGTCCTCTTCTACAAGATAAGTATAAAGCCAATAGAATAAGATATACACAAGATCTATTCTATATTTATCTAGATGCGTTTCCTAACAGTTATCTAATAAGCAGTGGTAATATATTGTTCTTGCAGTGGTAATGAGTTTCCACTGCAAGTACAATCTTCTGCAGTTGTAACTTCTTCTCTTAGCCGTGGTAACTGTTAGTATAATTCCCAACAATCCTCCCCTAACTTATGATTAATACATAAATCAATAAGTTTCTTCAAGTAATCAATAAACATGAGGATATGGGAATTCTTCCAAACACTTATCTTCTTCTTCTTAACTCTCTATCAGCTCTCACACTTTGATCATAAATCCTTTGTAGTAAATCATCTATGACTTCTGTTCTTTCCCAACATCTAAGCTTTTCTGACAACATCACTGTTAATACTCCAGCTCTCAATGGATATTCTTTCTCAGCCAACATAAAAACATCAACTCCATCTTGAGTAGAAACATGATGCACATAACTTAAATCATAGAATTTCCACAAAGTTCTTGTACCATGAGCTTCAAATCTCTAGTACCTATCACTTGGATCAGGTTCATATAATCTTCTGAAGTGAACCCATAACTCCTTAGCTTTGACATCAACAAGTTCATCCTTCTGAAACTGATCTTGAACAATTCTCCACAAAGTATCCAAATCTTCTCTATCACAACATCTAACAATATCTTCAAAATCTCTGCAAATGTTTGTGACACTTCCATTTCTGATGATCTTCCAAGCAACACCAAAACTATCAGAAAAGATTTCCCAACCAACTACTGGATATTTTGCTTGTAGAGGTTCAATGTTAAGTACATCAGTTTCTATGAACAACATGTTTGTAACTTGCTCTTCAGTCAACTTGCTAGGACCTTCTTCTGCTTGAGATGATTTCTGAGTCTTCAACTTCTTTGCTTCTTTTGATTCAAGACTCACTCCAGTCCTTTTTGTCTTCATAGATAATGGTTCTTGATCCATTGGAATGAATTTACTATCTTGTCTTTTGATTCTGTAGTAAATACCTTCAATCTGATCATGTGACATTCCTTTGAATTGACCCATCTTCATATTACCAACATGACAACAAAAAGTCTTCGTCTCAACAATAATTTGTGCCTTTGTAAGTTTCCTTGGCTTCTTTTGACCTTTTCTAACATCCCCAATGATTTGGTCAAGAGCCTGCAGATTCTTCATTTGAATGAAATCTTTAAGTTGAGCAAACCTTTGTTCTTCATCCAAGGTTGTATTTGCAATCAATTCAATAGCCTTCTTCCTAATTATTTGATCATTGTTAATGAAATAATCAATCTCTTCTTCTGTAGGCACATAGGTAAACAATGGAGGTTTCTCATGCATGACAGTTGGTGAGACACTTGAAATAGGTTCTGCCATTACAGCTTCAAGTTTATCCAACCTAGTTGCTTCCATAAAGCTAGCAACTTCATCTTCTTTAAGCTTTTTCTTTCTTTCATACTCTTCAGCTTGTTGTTGCTCTGCTAACCTTGCATCAAAATCAATCTGAGCTTGTTCATACTTAGAAATCTTTCTTGACTCTTGATCTGAAGCCATTACAATAGCCTTTCCTTTAACTAATCTTCTTCTGGCAGCTTCTTCCTCTGCAGTGGTAATTTCTTGACTAGCAGTGGGAACATTTTCACTTGCAGTGGTAATTTGTTGATCAGTGGGAACTTGTTCTGCTTCAGTGGAAATTGGTTGAGCAGTTCAAACTAAATAATCAAAGTTAAAACCTGCATCAGCATCCATATCTTCAAAATCCAATTTCCTCCCCTCAGTCTCAGCATCATCATCTTTTGCTTGAGCATTATCAGAATCAGGAAGCTCAGCAAACTCTTTTTCAAAATTTTTACTCCTCCCCTTAAGCTCTGCATCTGGATTCCTCCCCTGTTTGGAAGAATCTCCTAAAACTTTAGTAGAACTTGCAGAAAACTCATCTGAAGGTGAAGACGATGATAATACAACCTGAGATCTTTGCTTCTTGAGATTCTCAACTTCATTCTGCAATATGTGAATCTCATCCTTCAATGTCTTCAGCTCTGTGGCATGTTGTTCTTTAGTCTGTGCCAGATTTTCTCCAGAGCTTGAACCTGCTTGACTAATTTTGTACAAATATCCATCAATTCATTTTGTTGCATACTGCCTTCATCACTTCCAACTGTGTAACCTGCTGGGAGAGGTGAATCATAAGGCATGGTTTCAGACTCTTCTCTAGTTGAACTAGGAGGAAGCCTTGAACCACCACTGCTTGTTCCTAAACCAAATGGCTCAGCAACAAGCAATGTTGAGATGAGAGAAGTTGGCTGTTGAGACCTTCTCTCATAAGTGTGAGTGACTGCAGGGTTATGTTGAATTAGTGGAACAACAATATTGGGTGTGTTTTGAGATGCAACTGGGATTGATGCATCCTCACCCTGTACTTGAGAAATTTTAGCAAGCATTTGAGGGAAAAGTGGATGAACCTGCCCATTCCAAAGTTCTGAAGCCTTAGACATATTTTGAAAAACTTTTGGCTTAAGAGTGGAAGGTTCATAAATTCTTTTGTGAGGTCGCAGTTGAAACTCATTTAACACTGCTTGTACAAACCTTGGATACATCAAAAATTTATATTGACTCTTTACATTGCCTTTCATATTATTGAAAATAAACTTTGAAAAATTGAAAGTCCTATCTGTTGCCAAACAAACCAAAGGATAAGCCATGGTTGATGCAAATTGTTCATAAGAAGTTTTCTTAGGACTTAGGCAATGTAAAAGAGTGTGAATTAAAAATATCCAATGGGGACAAAAACATCCTTTTCTAAAAGTAACTTTTTGTTCAGATGTATCATACCCCATTAAAGCAATATTGGCAAAAATATCTGAATTAGGTAATGTGATGATACCATTGAGATCATCCAATTGGAGAATTCTCCTCAAGGATGACTCAGTAGCATCAATAGTTACCCCATCAACTGTGGCTCTTAGAGCATCCGCAGATTCTTGTGTGTCTCCCTGTTCAAGAGTTATGGACTCCACAGTGTTCCAGAACTGTTTGATATGAGAGACATAGATTGTGGGATTAATAGTTAAGGCATACCTTATGTGAGTTGTGTTTAGAAAATCCATAATCTGATGAAAAACAGGGCCACTCTTCTCATTCGACTTTTGTAAGTAGGCCACTTGGTTGTGCTCCTCGACAAAGTTTAGAATCGCCATGATATTTGTGAAAAAGAGAATGAAAGTGTTAGTAATCAAGATAAAAAGCAAGCCGTATAATGATCAATTTATACTAATAGGGTTTGAGGAGGTTGCGCAATGTGAATTTTCTTTAGAAAGAATTATCTTTGGAAAAAGAATGATTTATAATAAGTAAGTAGATAATTCACAAAATATTTTACCCTATTAATAAGGAATGACGGTTATTTTTACAACGGATAGTAAAAAATAGATTACTGACACAACAGTTGTAACGGCTAGTCATTAGTGGAAAAATTACTCTTGCAGTGGTAACTGATGAACTAGCAGTGGTAAAATTTTCACAAAAATATCAAAGAGCAGTAGTTAATAAAACATGAACATTTGCTGCTCTTATCATAGTTTTTAGCAAACTACCAGCTATCAACGGATTTGATATGTCTTTACCATTAGCCGTTTGCTATGGACTAGCCAACTCTTGATCACATGGATGTATGGTGAGTTGATAACCTAGTTTTTGGTAAACTATCAACCATAAACGGATTTGAGAAGTCTTTACCAGTAGCCGTTTGCTCTGGACTAGTTGATTCTTATGTGGATTAGACATGGTGAATCAATAACCATTTGTTGTGTGTCTATGTTACACACCTTATTACTCCAATGACTCCAATAATATGGGTTGTATATAGCAACTCAACTTAACCCATAAAACTTAACCCAAAGTAACTTTTTAACCAAGTTACTATTCACAAAAATATCTTCCAAAAGTCAACCCGATAATTACCAAATTTACTCCTCCAACCTACCAAAACAAGTAGGAGTAAATATCCTTCAATAATTATAAGTCAACCTTGACTTTGCATATAAAAGGGGCTCAACATCTTTTATCTTTCATCAACAATCTTCTTCAATAAACACAAACCCTATACAGCATCATGAGTTGGTTTCCACTTATCTAAATCTCCTCTGATGATTCTTCTGATGAGGAAATCAGCTAGTACTCAGATTCTGAAGAACTTTCTTCTGGATGGAGTGGATATTTTCCACCAAAGTCTGCAACTGCCACATCTTCAAGCATGAAGCCAAATAAGAAGATATCAGCTGATCCTCCTCTATCTCTTGAGTTTTATTCCAGTTCTTCATCAGATGATGACAATGACCCAACCTTTGATCTTTCCAAAGAACTCCAAAAGGCCCTGACCACAGCATTGACATCTGCAATAAACAACATGAAGTGGCCAGCTGTAGACAAGCCTACTCAAGCACCAAGGCCTCCCAAGCAAGTTCTGGGTCTTGCTTGTCCAAGGAAACAACTCTCTTTTGATGACAAGAGAAAGAAAATTTCCAAAGGCAAGCAGCAGTATGAGGGAAAAGGAAAGAAACCCATGGAGTAGGTGTTAGGTTGTAGGTTCATGTCAGATGTAATGGTTTTCTTGTTTAGGTGATAATGTTTTCATTATGGTTGTGATGTACTCTTGCTTAATAATCAATAAAAGTACTCTTCTGATCTTGCTATTATCACCAATTCTTTCCACTGTTGTATGTTAATTACCACTGTGCACTTGATAACTCTGCATACAAGTTAGTAGAAAACCATACATACAATACAAACAATATTAGTACCTAAAAAGAGTATCCTGCAACACTGAAAAGTATTTAGACATCAAAAGTTTATGGATTGAGCATTCCAATACCTGTTACCAAGTATTGAAACCTACCCACATCAAGCCCTTTTGTTAATAAACCAGCATAATTGTCATCAGTATGAATCTTGACAACATTAATAAGCTTTTTCTCAAAACAATCTCTAATAAAGTGATGTCTAATTTCAATATGTTTAGTTTTAGTGTGTTGCACAGGATTTTTAATAATGCATATGGTACTACTATTGTCTATATAGATAATGGTGTTCATGAAATTGTACCCATAGTCCAATAATTGATTCTGAAGCCAAAGGATTTGAGCACAACAACTAGCAGCTGCAACATATTCTGCTTCAGTGGTTGAAGTAGCCACCATAGTTTGCTTCTTGCACTGCCATGACACCAATCTACATCCAAGAAATTGACATCCTCCAGTAGTTGATCTTCTATCCAAACTTGCACCAGCATAGTCACTATCTGAGTATGTGATCAATTCCATTAGAGAGTCTCTTGGATACCATAATCCAAGATTTGGATAAGTCTTCAAGTACCTAAAAATCTTTTCCACTGCTGTCATATGTGATGTCTTTGGAGTCACTTGAAATCTTGCACAAGCACATACAGCAAACATAATGTCTGGCCTTGATGAAGTAAGATACATCAAAGAACCAATCATAGATCTGTAAGTGTGAACATCAACATTGGCACCACTAGCATTCTTCAACAACAAATGAGTGGTCTTGTCAGTAGGGGTATTGGAAGATTTTGCATCAGTAAATTTGAACTTCTTAATAATCTCAGCCACATACTTGTCTTGGCTGATAAATATGCTTTCCTTACTCTGTTGTACTTGTAGCCCCAAAAAGAATGTAAGTTCTCCCATAGAACTCATTTGAAATTCATCTTTCATTAGCTTCTCAAACTCTTTGCACATCTCTTGTTTAGTAGATCCAAAGATAATATCATCAACATATACTTGCACAAGTAGGATATCACCCTTGTCTTTCTTGATGAACAAAGTTTGATCAATTTTACCTCTATGAAACCCATTATTCAATAAATAATTAGCTAAGGTTTCATACCACTTCCTTGGAGCCTGATGTAAGCCATAAAGAGCCTTAACCACTTTGTAAACTTTATTTGGGTGTTGAGGATCTTCAAAGCCTGGAGGTTGAGAGACATATACCTCCTCATCAATAGTTCCATACAGAAAGGCACTTTTAACATCCATTTGATAGACTGTAAAGCCCATAAATGATGCATAGGCTAAGAACAATCTAATAGCCTCAATTCTTGCAACAGGAGCAAACACTTCTTCATAATCAATACCCTCCTCTTGAGTGTATCCTTGAGCAACCAATCTAGCTTTGTTCCTGATTACAATGCCTCTTTCATCTTTCTTATTTCTGAAAACCCATTTTGTACCAATGACCTTCATACCATCAGGCAAGTCACAAAGAACCCAAACCTTTTGAAGTTTAAACTACAACAACTCTTCTTGCATAGCTTCAACCTAGCTAGATTCTCCTAGAGCCATATATACATTCTTAAGCTCCACCTGTGAGAGAAAGCAGAAAAACAAACACTCATTCTTCTCGCTATGTTTCTTGGACTCATATACTTCACTTATGAACCCATGAATATCATCTTTCTTTGTCTGTCTTCTAGTCTTCATACCTGATTGAAGTTCACCAATAACATTATCAAGTGGATGCACTTTGTGAATGATAGACTGTGATGTGCTAGGAATATCATATGTTGTAGGCATGTTTGAGATCTCTACATCATCACTTGGTGATTCCTGAGAAGTATGATCCACATTTGGGCTTACAGTGGAAACTTCTGGTGTAGCAGTGGAAATTGAGTTTCCAATGCTAGTAGGAATTTATTTATCCACACCATCTGCATCACTTGGTTTTTTAGAATTATCACCAAAGTCCCAAAGTGGCATAACAATTTGATCTTCATCATCTTTGCAAGCTTCATCTTCATCAATGAATTCTTCTGAATCTTCAAGATCTTTGTCTCCAGTATTTGAAGTGAGAGGAACATAATTCATTGTATTTGATAATGTTTCAAGATCAAATAGCCAATTTGGACCTGAACCTGCCATGTTTGCTTTATTTTCAAGAAACTGAACATGCAAGTTCTCTTCAATCTTCTTTGTTCTTAAGTTATAGACTCTAAAAGCCTTGCTAACCATAGAGTATCCAACAAAGAAGCCTTCATCTGACTTTTCTTCAAATTTGCCCAGATGATCAATGGTATTGAGAATAGTAACATGACACCCAAATGGCCTCATAAACTCCAAAGTAGGAGGTCTTCCTCTGAACAACTCATAAGGTGTCTTGTTCTTTGTTTTGACCACTAAAACCCTATTTTGAATGTAACAAGCAGTGTTAACTGCTTCAGCCCAAAAAGTCACTGGAAGCTTGGAATCAGCTAACATGGTTCTAGCAGCCTCAATTAGTGTTCTATTTCTTCTTTCAGCAACTCCATTTTGTTGAGGAGTTCTTGCAACACTAAATTCTCTTTTAATACCTTTGTCTCTGCAGAAATCATCCATAACTTTATTCTTGAACTCTGTCCCATTGTCACACCTGATGATCTTGATTTTCTTTTCAAATTGATTTTCAACTTGAGTGATGAATGTCTTAAGGATGCCTGTGGTTTCATCTTTGGTACTCAAAAAGAAAACCCATGTGAATCTACTGAAGTCATCAGTCACAACAAGACAATATTTCTTCAAATTGATGCTGCTTACAGAGGTAGGACCAAACAAGTCCATATGCAGCATAAAAAGTGGATGATTGATTGAATTGAATGCCTTGGTCTTGCATGAAGCTCTGTGTTGCTTTCCTTTGAGACAGGCAACACAAGTTTGGTCATTTTCAAATCTTTTCTCTGGTAGTCCTCTGACAAGGCCATCTTTTACAATCTTGTTGATGGTCTTGAAGTTAACATGACCAAGTCTTCTATGCCAAAGCATTGATTCATCCAAAGTGGCTTTAGCAAGCAAGCAAGTAACATTATTATTAGCCACTATGTTCTGCATGTCAATGCTATACAAATTTCCTTTTCTAGGGATTTTAAGCAAAATGTCACATTCTTCTGGAAGCTTATAATCCTTAGATAAGATATAGCATTCATCTTCTGTGAATAGAACTCTATGCTTTTTGTCACACATCTGTGATACACTAAAGAGGTTGTACTTGAGCTCTTTCACATACTGCACATCTTCAAAATCAATGTTTCCAGCCTTGATTGTTCCTTTGCTAGAAACTTTGCCACCAATTCCTCCTCCAAAGCTGACAAATTGTCCATCATAAGGTTGAAAGTCTGAAAGATAAGACTTATTGCCAGTCATGTGCCTGGAACATCAACTGTCTGAGTATCCTTGATCATTAGTAGTCTTTGAATGTCCCTGCACACAAAATAAAGGAATTAGTTCCTTTTGGGGACCCAAGCCACAAATGACTTGGATCTGCCTCGTGTATCAATATAATTATATCTATCAAAGGTCATTGATACACCATTGGGATTGTTTGAGGTGATGGTTCCTTTTGGTTTCCATTCCCAACGTGCTGAGGCCTTAACAGCATTTCCCACATTTACCCTTTTCATGTTAACTGACCTACCAGTGGTAACCTTTGGCCTTGCAGTGGTAATTGCTGCCTTAGCAGTGGAAACTACTGTCTTAGAAATTTTAGGTACCCACTTCTGATTATGGTTAACTTTCTTTTCAAAATAGGTCTTTTTCCCTGTTTGAGTAGATTTAACAAAAGTAGTAACAGGGGGCTTAGGGTAAATTCTGTTGTTATGTCTGGCAGTGGCAACTGCTGGTCTAGCAGTGGAAACTGCTGGTCTAGCAGTGGAAATAGGTTTGATGCCAGAATGAAGCAAAACAGACCTGGGAATCATCTTGCTAAGTGGATTTGGGTGAGTCAAGTTATTAGCATTGTTTCTATTCACCCAAGTATTCCCAAACACTTCCCTTCTACCCAAGTGGTAGGTACAGCCTTTAGCTAAATGGTCAAAGCTACCACATATATGACAGGGTTTGTTATTGAACACAAAGTCACTACCAAATTGTCTAGATTTGACATGATTCCAACTCCTCATATTACCCCTAGGAGTCGGTGACCTACTTCTTAACCTCCACTATAACATTCTCAGGAACACTAGATTTAGACTCAACATTTAAATTTTCATCTTTAAGAGATGAGTCACTAGCACTATCAAATACATCAACCTCAACCTGAACCTTTTCAATTTCAACTGGTTTAACAAATTTTGGTCCATAGGTCATGGTTGGTACCTGGAATTCTTCTAAACCTGTGTGAGCTAAGTCAATGCCAGGAGGTGATGGAACACCTCTTAGAGGTGGTGGAACAGTTTTGTATCCAAGACCTGATTTAGCTTTGCTCACAATTTGGGCTTCCCAAATTTTATCAATACTCTTGGATTGATGATCCAGTGTTTGCTTAGTAATCATTATATTCTCACTAGGCACTTTAACCTTTTCTAGTTCTTCTCTAAGAACCTTATTAACAGCAACCTGATAATCTAAGTCTCTTCTTAATACTGCAATATCATCATTGAACTTAGATTCATTTGCCCTATAATGCTCTAATTGAGTTTCTAAAACACTTAGGCCTCTTTTATGATTTGATAAATTATAATTAGTATGAGTTAACTCTATGTGTTGCTCATTAAATTGTGCTTTAAGTTTCTCATACTCTTTTAAGTCCTTACAGGATTTAGAACAAGCATTATCAATTTGTACCTCAGAGTCAGAAAAAGCCATTAGTGCAAACTCTGTAGCAACCATTGCAGACTCTGAATCATCATCCTCTTCTTTAGTCATGAAGCTCCAATCAAAGCTCACTCCATCAATGGCCAATAGCCCCTTTGGCTCATCAGTAGTAGGTTCCTTCTTCTTGTCCTGCTTGTACCAAGTTGACCTGTTATCAGACTTCCTTGGCTTCCTACACTCTCTGGCAAAGTGCCCCTTCTTATGACAATTGTAGCACTCCACCTTCTTTTTGTCAAAACCTACTGTTTCACTGCCACTGATGTTGATCTTTCTTCCAGTCTTCTTCCAAAACTTCTTTGTCCTCAAGCTTAGTAATGCCACTTGTCATTTAATGTCCATCTCCTTCATATCATCTTCATCAATTTGATCCAGATCCTCATGATTGAGGATTGAACCACCCACTTGACTTGATATAAAGGCATAGAAAGTAGTATCACTAAGTCCTGCAATCTGTCTCTTTGAGCTACCAGTGGAAACACTTGCACTACCAGTGGAAACAACAATGTTAGCACTGTCATCATCACTATCACTTTCTTCATCTGAACTATCATCAAGAGATGATGATATGAGTGCTACACTTCCTGAACTTGAGCTTATCTTGCCAGCTTTCTTCAACCTTTGTTCAATAACCTTGAAGTTATTGTACAAGTCATTAAGTTTCATGGTCTCCAACTCTGGCTTATCTTCCCACACAGCAACATTGGTTCCAAATTTAGAGGGTAAGCTTCTTAAGAACTTTAGATTGAGGTCTTCTTTTTCCAACTCAATTCCAAAAACAGTGAGTTGAGAAACAATCTTTTGTAGCCTTGTGAAGATGCTATCAAGAGATTCATTACTTATTGAACCAAAGTTTTCATAAGTTTGCTTCAGCAGGGTCTTTTGAGTCTTCTTGGTGGAATCATTACCACCAAAAACTTCACAGATCTCATCAAAGAGAGTCTTTGCAATCTTGAACTTGCTGAATGCTACAACTTGGTCTCTGGGAAGTGTCATCAGCAATAGACCTCTGGCCTTCAAATCATTCTTTAGTTGAAGTGTTTCATCATTAGTAACAGGTCCAGTGTTGACCTTAATTACTTCCTTGCCATTAACCATCTCTGAAGTAGAACTTGGTTTGAAAGAATTTCCAACCATAATGATCTCCCAGAGTGTGTTATCTTGGACCATAAAAAATTGTTCTATCATTAGCCTCCACATCTCAAAGTCCTTCAACTTAAGCTTTGGAAGCTTAGCAGCAATGTTTGAGTTACTGGTTTCTTTCTCCATTGAGTCTTCTGAGTGAACTTGAGTCTTCTAAATCAACGTATCAAAGCCTGGCTCTGATACAACTTGATGGATCTAAACACCTTGAACTTGTGTTAGATTGATACTTTGAATTATATCACTAAGTATGCGGAATATACTTAGTAACACTTAGAAGTT
Source organism: Artemisia argyi (assembly GCA_030686995.1). NCBI lineage: Eukaryota > Viridiplantae > Streptophyta > Magnoliopsida > Asterales > Asteraceae > Artemisia > Artemisia argyi. Next base: position 45,035,536 of record CM060696.1, read on the forward strand.
TGATTGTGAGTAAGACAGTTGTATATAAACAATGTATGTAAACAAACTATTAGCTCTAATATTATTAATGATAATAATACCAGTGATCTTGATATCACTAGGGTTACACCTTGAAGCTCTAGAAAAACGTATATATCAACTTATAACCTAGGATCTCCTTTTATAGCACAAGGAGTCCTCTTCTACAAGATAAGTATAAAGCCAATAGAATAAGATATACACAAGATCTATTCTATATTTATCTAGACGCGTTTCCTAACAGTTATCTAATAAGCAGTGGTAATATATTGTTCTTGCAGTGGTAATGAGTTTCCACTGCAAGTACAATCTTCTGCAGTTGTAACTTCCTCTCTTAGCCGTGGTAACTGTTAGTATAATTCCCAACAAAAATACAATACTGAAAATGCATTAGTAATACTACTAATTTTATCCTACTCCTACTCCTATTTTAAACCTAAAATCTAACAACTCAATCCGTGGGTGAGGAGAGAGTATTTATAGCCTGAGAGGATGAAAGTCCAGGTCACCAATCCGTGTGGTGTGTTTGTTTGTGTCCCTTTCAACCCTTGGATGCGTTTCCAGATACATCTAATTACCAACAACCCTTGGATCGATTTGTTGATATGACTAATCCTCCGTGTCTTCAGTTATTGGACCACGTGTCCTAATCTCTGACATTCCCTGATATCTTCTAGAAACTCAATCATGAGGTAATCATTGTTTACTTGGGGTAATTTGGTGGATTGGGAAGTTAGGGTTTGTTGAACAGTAAATAATTTCTGGGTTTATTAGTGAAAAGGGGGGCGGGTAAATGGGAGGTGGGTATTTTTTTATTGCTTTGACCGATTATTTGACCAGGGTGGGAGTTGGGTGATGGATCAGGTAAAAATAAAAATGAGGGTGGGCTTGGTCTAATGGTGTAAGGGAATGGGCTTTATTTAAGTTTTGGACTTGGAAGGGTTTTTGGATTGGATAGTTTAGTGGATCTGGTTGTGATGTTAAAGGTTTTAAGAGTAGTATAATTACATGGACCAATGGTGTATAAATCTGAAATTCAGGGACCAAATCTGTAAATTTCTTCAAATTTTCACCAAGGACTATTCTTGAAACTTTATCAAACTCCAAGGTTTATTTTGTCTTTTTGAGCTTTGACTTTGACCATTTGACTTCCCCGGCTTCGGCTTTTGACACTTTCCATTCTCGTGCTCGTTTTTGTCGGTTTTGGCATCGTTTTTGTTCATTTTTCTCATATCCGTACCTGCACAAATACAAAAACACACGTTCTCTTGGCATATTTGGTTAGTATTTGGTGTATTTGGTCTGAATTAAGGCCTAAAAACGATGTGTGATAAAGCACACATCAGCTACCAATGGAAGTATGCCAGTTTTCTTAAGCCTAACATCGAATACAATCATCCACAACAATTATAAGCAAACAATCAACCAATAATCAACATCTAGGTTTCACTACATCTAACCAAACACAATAAAGAACTAGCCTAACATGTTAAAAGAAAGACAAGCATAAGATAGAATCAAACAACACACAGACATATTGAATGATTATTGGAAGAATTATCTTTATTCAAACATGGATGAAAGAAGGGTTTGAAACCCCTACAATATGATGAAAATTCGACCTAGGGTTTGTGGTGAAGTTCCTCCTAATGTTCCACTCACTTACAATAAAAAATTGGAAAAATATATATAGAGAATACATCCTGACGGCATCACGTTGTAGGGTCTGACGCCTCCAACTCGCCGCCTATATAAAATTCGTATTACCTAGATCAAGTCTTGACGCCTTCATGTGTAAATATAATCTGGGCCGTCACTTGTAAAATGACCCTGACGGCCTTGGTGACGCCGTCAGGTCAATAACACTGAAAATATTCTGGGCCATCACGTTATATTTTCCACATCCACCTCTTTTGCCACTCTTGACGCCGTCATGTATGAGGTCTTGACGTCGTCAGGTACTGTTCCCAGCAAGGAATTTGAGACTTTGCCATTTTCTTCACTTTTATGCTCCAAAAACGTCCAAAATGCTTCCTTTTCCAGATTTCTCCTCAAAAGTACCTAAAATGACAAAAGAAACGATTTAGGGCAATAATTGATCAAATAATAAGCGAATTCGGGCTTAAATGACCCCTTAAAAGTGGTGCACTTTTCGCCTCATCCTAAGCATACCTTCAGTGGGCTCACCAATGATGTTAACTTGTAGAAGCCTAATTTGTTAGAGGAGTGGGGTCAATCACTAAAGCCTGAGGTGCCTCAAGATTAAGATCTTCAGTTACCTTAGTGTGTACATTTTGAATTGTGGTATCCTGAACAATTGGTTCAATGGTTGTAGTCTCATTGGAAACTTGTTGAGTTTCTATGAACTCATTGTTGGTTGGTTGAGGTAAATTGTGGGGATTGATGAAGTATGAGATGTCTGCATCAGCTTGGTATTGAGTAGAGAGGTTATTCTCAGGGTGATACTCATAAGGATGATATCTTGATGAGTCATCAATACCAATTTCTTCAACAGAGGAATTTGAGAACCTGACAGCTTCAGTAATCTTATCAAAGGTGACATGGAAGGTTTCTTCAGTCTGTTGTCTCCTTGTATTGAACACCCTGAATGCTTTAGAGACAATGTTATACCCTAGAAAGTAACCATCATCAGCTTTGTCATCAAATTTTCCAAGATGATCCTTATGATTATGAATAAGCATAGGACATCCAAACATATGGAAATACCTGATATTAGGAATTCTTCCTTTAAATAACTCATAGGGAATTTTTCTATGTCTCTTAACAATGATGGACCTATTTTGTGTGTAGCAGGCTGTTTTTACTGCCTCAGTCCAAAAATTTTTAGAGAGAGCAAATCCATTAAGCATTGTTCTAGCAGCCTCATTGAGGGTTCTATTTTTCCTTTCAGCAACACCATTTTGCTCAGGAGTATAAGGCGAGGAGAAATTTTGAGAGATCCCTTTCTCATCACAAAAACATTCAAGATCATGGTTTTTGAATTCAGTCCAATTATCAGTCCTGATTTGTTTGACCTTGATGTCATTTTGGTTTTCAATCTTCCTGTTATGATTGTTTCAGCTACCTGACTCTTTTTGGTCAGGAGTAAACCCAAGTGTATCTTGATCATTCATCCACAATGACCAGAGTGTACTTCTCATGGTGGATTGACATTGGACTGATGGGTCCAAAAAGATCCATGCGAAGTAGGTGAAGGCAGCTGGTGATAGAAGAATTTTTTTTGGTTTTAAAGGATGCCATGTGGTGTTTACCTTTTTCACAGGCAGGGTAGGGTTTATCCTTAGAGAACACAAGTGATGGTAAGCCAAGGACTTTGTTTTGTTGGCAAGCTTGTTTATGTTTTTGAAGTTCAGGTTGGAAAGTCTTTTATGCCCAAGCCAATTGAGGGTTTCAGTGGCTTTAGCAAAAAGACATCTTCCATTCTGATTGAGTGAGGACATATCTAAAACATAGACATCCTTCCTTCTTGGTGCAATAAGAACAACTTTTTTGTTCGCATTAAAGATGGTGCCTCGCTTATCATCAAACTGAACTATGTACTTAACATCACGTAGTTGACTGACACTGATCAAGTTATATTTGAGACCATTAACATAAGCTATTCTAGTAAAAACTATTCCACTACAGTTTACTGAACCATAACCTTCAGTGAGACAAGATGAGTTATCAGCAAATACCACCTTAGGTCCTGGTTCCCTTACATATTTGTGTAGATATTATTTCACGCCAGTCATGCTTCTTGAACATCTACTATCAAGATTCCAAACAGGCTCCCTGGCATATCTCTGCACAAATGTAAATTGAGTTAGTTTTTCTTGTGAACCCACTTTCTTTTGGGTTTAGCTTTAATGGCCTTTTTGAACTGAGAAACTAATCCATGATCAGTGGTGGTGTGAACAGTGCTACCACAGACTTTAGATCTGGGAGAAGAAGAGGTAGGTTGTGGAGTTGGTTTGTTGTTGCCTCTTCTGGACTAAATGACCTGTTCATGTCCTGAACTGTCATGAGTAGGGTCACCACAGATATCACAGCATAGTTACATCAAACAATCATCAGGAAGATGATCATTAAATCCACAGTGAGTAGAAGGTGAAAAGGGCTTTGCCTTTTGCCTTATCTTTTTGGAGCCTAAGGCATAGTGAAAATACTGAGCTTTGTAGTTGGATGCTACACTAGATGAGCTTTGTAGTGGAATGAGTGGTATAGTTACACAATTCACATCTCAGCTTTGGCTTAGATGTAGCTTTCGATTTGGTGGAAGTTAAGGAAGCTGGTTTAATTTCCTTACCCAAGGGTTGAGGAGTTTTCTCAGATGATTCAATCATTTCACTCAGCTTCCTAACAAGTTCAGCCAACTGATCATACTTAGAATCAGGGATATCGGTAATAGCCTCAGTGGAGACTGAATTTGTAGAGTCATCAGTGTGAACTGAGACTTCTGAGATTGGTCTTTTTAAGATAGTTCTTCCTAAACCAGCCTTCTCTCTTGGAGAGTATTGAGTGTACACCAGAGGTGTTAACTCAGAGCTTGGTTCAGCTCCTTGAAGAATTTTCAGTGGTGGGAGTGGATTTTGTGATACAGAATCAGATTCATTAATGGACTCAGGATGACTAGGTTCATCAGTGACTCCAAGCATATATTTAATGGCCTAACTTTCAGGTTCCAAAATTTTTCCAGTGTTGAAATTTGGTAATTTACCAGCTAGGTTGATTCTTTCAATCCAGTCACTAGAGTTTGGTTCCATCTCCTTATCAAAGGATATGCCTGCAGGCAGAAATGCCTTTTCACTATGACTTTCACTTGAAGACTCAGTGTTTTGACCCTCACCAATAATAATTTTCTTATTGCTTGGTGTGAGACTCACTGAGTCAAAAACTTTAGGTTTTTTCTGAGTCCACTTATATATGACATCTTTTTCTTTCTTAAGTTCATCCTGAAGAGCTTGATTTTGTTTTACATGTTCAGTGTTTTGAATTTGAAGTGTAACAGTCATAAGTTTGGCTTGTTTTAAAACAAGTGGTTTATCTCTACACTTATTTAACTCAAAAACTATTTTATTGTATCTAGAAAACAAATTTTGTCTTTGCTCTTCAACGAACTTAAGATCCACATTCAAATAGTTCAAATAAGATTGCGAATCAGCATCATCATCCATGGATAGTAAAATGCTTACCTTTTTCATGGTGATGTTGACCCATTCTCCATTTCTAGCATGGCTTTTTCCAATAGCCAGCTTGTTATCATTTGAGAGTGCCATCAGTGCACTGACCCTTACTTCTTCATCAGAGGAGACATCTTCCTCATCCCAATCAAAGGCTTCAGCAACTAGTACCTTGTTCTTGGCCTGAACAGGTTTGGATGGTGCAGCCTGAGGTACTGAGGGAATGGTCTCAAGGAGAGCAAGTTTAGCTTTAGCCTTTCTGTACTTAGCTTCAAAATCTTTTTACACTTGCATTTTGAAAATCTTGAGTGGACTGAAGCATTTTTAGTTGAAACTTGCTAGTTCCTGAAGAAGAACTACTACCAGAAAATTTGTATGAAGGGTCTGATGTTGTTTTTGAAAAACAGCCTTTAGCAAAGTGACCCTTTTTGCCACAGTTGAAACGTTCAGTGGATTCATTAGCCTTAGCTTTTTGATAATTAGATTTGTTTCTTTTGATAAAACGTTTTGAGTTTGCTAAAAGATCTCTTTCTTGAAATTCAACATGAAGATCATTGAGATACTCTACACAAGTTCTTTCATCAACCTCATCATCAGAATCATCTTGAAAATCCTGCACAACACTGTTAAAGTAGAAGGCAGTATATATGGGTAAAACAGTCAGGGCCTTTTTGGTCTCTTGAGCTTTCCCATTGTATCTCCTGGTCATTAAGTTGCCTTCATAGACAAACTTTAAAGGTGATGATGAATATAAAAACATATATCAATAAATCAAATATAGCGGAAAACATCACCTAACAAGGATCCATATAGCCATATCAATCAAGAGATAAACAACATAGTTATACATTTGTAGCGTTCACCGGCAGTCACCAATAATGTCACCACCCACGAATGAATCAAGAAACCAAATGATCAATAAATTTTATCACCTTTATGATGAAACACACTACGCGTCACCAATTACCACTTGATGCTAGTCAAGACTAGTAACCTTTGTTTAGAACATAAGAAGTATATGTAAAAACTAGAGAGAATCAAAAACAAAACCACCCTTTATCAAAGGGGTGGTGGCCATCAAGAGAAGGAAAGGAGAGTGATTTACTCAATCACATTTATGTGTAATCAAAGCCTTTAATTACTAATTGATTTAGTAATTCAAATGTTAAGTTACACATAAGTCCTTATAACATCAACATGCTCTTTTTGGTTCTTCATTTAGGTCGATCTTGATGTGGGCCCACAATGGGCTTGCACATGGTTGGCCCGGTCCAAAAACACTAAGTCCAACTTCGTGTTTAGTGGCCTATTATTGATTCCTAGTTACGTAGTCGTTTATATATTGTAAATACGATAAATACAATCTATAAAATGGTATCTCTGTGTATAAGTGTGTGACCCCATAAGCTCACATATGTCTAGCCATATAATTATTTATTATGACACGAGCATACTCCAACAGCTCCCACTTGTGATGTCATAATAATCAAGTAATTATACAAGCAAAGGTTTGCGTCTAGCAACACGCCAATGCCCCTAGAAATATGTGAGGGTAGTTTCTTAAACTTCTAATTTAAATGGTTTATATATCATCCATCCTTTTGTTACAGATACTATGTCGAACACTAGACATGGATCAAAGTCATTCCATTTGTTCAACTATTATGTTTCTCAATCTAGATATTGAACAAGATTACCAAGTGAATTAAGATTCATCTTAATCTCATTTGGGTACGGCCATACAAACATCCATTCAATTCATCAAGGGGCCCAATAGTATCTAACTCCATGACATGTGGAGGAACAAATCCTATTTTGACAGCACGTGTCATTCATGTGTTTCAAATCACTCCTGAAAATGGTTTTTATAACTACCGTATTCAGGACAGTGTTTAACCAAATCAAAGAATAAAATCCCACACATGCAAGACCTACTTGCATCTCAAGTCTAAGGATAAGAGACATAACCATTTGCGAGATTCACTATTGACGCCGATCCATGCAGTGAATACTCATAGGATGGGTTAGTCCAATGTTCATCACAATCAACCACATGTGAGTTTGGTAAATAAATCACCAACACGCTCACATTTGCCTTAATTTGATGATACTCCCGTATCGTCAACTGGCAATGGACAATTTTAGAATAAATAAATTATTCATGGATTAAACATGCAAACATAGAACACAGTAGTATAAATGAAGACGATTATACCCAGTATATCAATTCAATATATAATATAACTGCTTACAGTTCCATTATCCAAATACTAAAAACAAATATGCACAAGACTACATATAGATCAGAATCCTATGTTTCCACCATGATCAATTTTGTTGTACAAGACAACAAGTAGTCATCTGAGTAAACTTTAAGAATACTTGTTTCAAAATTCAAAAATGTTTTAAATGATGATTGACATTTTCTATGTGTGCATTCAAGTACAATACGAGTATTGCAACAATACATTCCATAGTGTGTTTGAAGCTAGCAAAACAACTACTTTAGATAGTCATAATAACAGTTTCCCAAACTATAAAGTATTCTTATTCTTTTAATGTATAATGAATTAATGCTCTCAATCAAGCACATCTAGTTAGAGGTGTAATCATTCATGATTTCATCCTACTACGACTAGGGTTGAGCATCTTCTCAGTTATGTAAGCATCAATGAAAGAAAACATAATAGAGCTCCACAAATATCCATAAACATTTGAACAAATCGTTGGTCCATTGCAGGTCCATTAGGTTGTTCGTTTAACAATTATCTAATGACTTTCACTTAGATATTTGTTGTTATTAACTCATCTTGCATTCATGAAAATGATATAAATAATCCAATACATAATATGACTTACATAATGAATCCTTAAGGTTTCCATTCATGCATTCAATCTCATCATGTAAGATTAATCATTGAGACTCCCCTGTCATATTGTGTTTAGATTATTAACCGCTTATGTTTATTCTAATAAACACATGCAACAAGGTTGTATGTTTTATTTCCTAAATTCCTTAATTTGAAACTTCATTCCAGACTAAGGATTAAAGTCTAGCTTAGATGGAATATTATTTCTTACATGTTAACAACATATGAGATTTAGAAAATAAATGCATTGTTCCTACTTGCTCTCAGAGTACTCTGGAGTAATCTTATTTAATCAAAATCAAATTAATGATTTCAGAATTAACTTAAGATCTCTGCACCTAGGTGCATGATTTAATCCACACTTGGATTCTTATAAACTGTATACATTAATAAAGATTATATGGATTCATAAACCCTTTTGATACTCATCATCCTCGCAAGGTAATCAACAAGAAAATTGTTTTGAGATCCTATTGTCATATTTCATTTACATGAAAACAGATATGACAATTAATCATCTTTGTACATTTAATGTTTGTAGGTAGGAAGATTAATCATAGTCGATTACTTAAGTACGAGTAAACTCCTTATACTACACGCGCATTAAATGTGCGTACAAGTTTGTCCTTTTGAGTGTTCTCATCAAGAAACTCATTTTAAACCTCACAGTCTAACTGATTGGTAAGAGATCAATCAAGCTCCATGAGTGATTATCTTTAAAGGACTGCGTCTTAACATTCATAGTTTTGAGCTATTCATCCGATTCAAGATCTAACAATGCATCTCTTTAGTTAGCAGGTTCACTATGATCCTCCAACTTATGTCCCTTAACATTGATATAAAAACTATATCATTCAGGTGTTAGGGGTATCCTTGCGGATTTATGAATGAGAGATATCAATCTATGGTTTAACATATGCATGTTCAACTATAGTATAACATTAGCAAGTGTACTTAGAAGGTTGTGTATTTAGCTCTTGAATGACTTCAAGATCTAAAGGTGCTCCCACTTGCTTTTGTAAGTGGAGACTAATCTCCAAATACTCAACATCTTGATTAACAATAAATTGTTTTCAAGTGGGACATCCAAAATACATCGTTAGTTCTTGACACTAGTTTTCTAATTACTTATTCTTAGGTATTTAACAAATTCAAAACTTCAATCAAGACATAATGGGATTCATCCCATGCCATAATACAATGGAGTCTTAAATTCCTTCTGGGTTGGAACCATATTGTGTGTACGCAAGGCACATTCAATTTTCTAACCTTGATAGCTTTGGAGGTAAAACAGTTTAAGTCATCAAATATCAAACAATATCTATAGAGTTTGATTTTTTATGATGGACATACCATAAAGTAGTGGTATTCCACGTGGATAGATGTTGTGGGACTATCCCATAACTCATTAGATGAACTTATACTCTTTGGCTTACGTATCTGCCAACCAAGTCATACAAGATGGCGTCAATAGTAATTTTAGCCTACTACATACTTTATATTAAGTCTTTGACCAAGTCAATGACTTCATGTGTATGTTTTGACTAGAAAACATAAACATTAAATACTTTATTATACGTCGTAAGTGTACATGTCTTTAACAAGAAGACATAACAAGTTAACGTCTTTACTTTCCGTTATAGGTCTTTCAACAATTAACGGAATTGATGTTTGTGTCTTTACAAGAGACCTAAACATATTCAACTAAAGTAATCATGAGTGCCAACAATTAGCCTTAATTGTAATTTCAAGTTAATTTTATACTTCAAGATTATGAATTTACAAGAAGATATAATCATATATACTAAACAATTCAGCAAATATGTTGAAGTAGCTTTTCATGTTATCTTGACATTTTTTCTGCTTAGGGCAACATACATTTATGTGTAGAAGTCCTAGTAGAACCTTAGTTTTCTTACCTTGCAGTCAAGAAAAACCTTTAGTCATATTGTTATATGTTGTACCTTGCACACAATTAAGATTTCTCCTACTTGTGCATGGCACAACATCATGCAAGTAAATATGACAGTGCCACAGATAACATATGATTTTAGTCAAAATCAAAATATAGATGTGTAGAACTTTTATTGCTTTTATAACGAATCATGCATAACAATTTTATTGATAACATTTCAGGAACCAACATCAGGAACGCGACAAGTTATCTTATAAAATTTTTTGCAATGGTTCTCATAAAAACTATGATGCTTCACATGTGGAAAGTAATGTATTATTTCAAGACAATCTAGAAATAAGATGGGCAACTTGTAAGTTAATAGAGCTTACAGCTTCCACTGGATTAGATAACATTACATGTGTTTCATCACCAGTAATACAATCACGTAGCTCCCACTGGATTAGACAACATTATAAGTGTTATGTCACTAGTGGAGAGTGAGTGACGATTGGATACTTTCCTTCTTTCTTTGAATATCTACACACAATTGCTAATGTGAGTCACTTTGACTAGTAAACATGTACTTAGGTATTCAAGGAAGTGTATTAAGTTCTAACATATAGATGATGGGCTAGCCATTATTTCTATTTTAACTTGAAAATAGGCATGCACTTCCTCCATGTTTAGTCCACTTTACCACACAGGTGTGTAGGACCTTAGTAGGTTTATTGGGTAAAGACACATTGCTAGGTAATCATGCTAGTAATTGCCTTACTACTTTGCGGTTTATTGATATTTCCATTTTCTAATTATTTAAAGTCATTTTAGTTTGGTAGCTATAGAAAACATGTTCTCTAGTTATCCAAATTTCTTATATTTCTTCAAGGTTTCAAAACCGGAACTAGGGTTATAAACGAACTTGAAAGAATAAGATGTGCAAACATACATAACCGTTTTGACTTTTACAAGACATCACGATTTCTAGAGTATGTGTACTTTGAGTTTGATTAGAATTAAGACAATTCAAATATTCCTATTATGGATTTTCCTCACAAAGAAAAAGGATAGGAACAAGTCTCTTTCTTACAAGGAAAGAAAGACTTAGTTTGATCCTTTTAACTAGAAAAGAAAAAACTTTTGTTTACGTTTTGTGTTGCATTAATTCATTAATTGAATTCACAAAGTTCATTTTTAGTATTTTCAATAATTTTCCTTTTATAAATTAACTACCCCATGTTTACAATTTAAAACAATTAATTTACGAAAAAGGCTAAGATCCACATTGTGCCTCTACTATCACATCAGTTGATCTGCTAACAATAATAGATTCAATTGGTAGGATACGATCACCAATTGCATTAGAAGTGCAACTCTTAGATCATTATGGGACTCATGGCATCTACTGTCAAACAACTAGTGTCATGTAGGCATGTTTAGTCCCATCTTTTCCTCGGGTCAAGGTCTCACCGCTTAACTCGATTAAGTCATCCAATTTGAGGACGTGCAAGAATATATCTAGGTCTCACGAATAGAGAATAGTCACCTTAGGTTACAGTTCAACCTAGGTCCCATGCATAGGCAAAAGGTGATTGCAAGTGTTCTCAACATTGGACAGCATGACTTAAATTTTGACGGATAAAAGTTTTGATGTGAATCAAAAAGGTGTACGAAAGAAGCATGCATTCATCCTTCATAGCACAAGTTAAAAACTTTTCTTAACTTAAGTCTATTCATTGTTTTAATTTATGTGTGTCGAGTTGTCCATTTTCAAGACTAATATTCATCCTACATGGATAATAAGTTTGGACAATACATAAATGAAATAACATACATAACAAGTTTAAGTGTTATTTAAAAACAATGATTTCAAGTTTCAAAAACTTTGTAAAACTAAATCAAAAGACTTTGTTTTGAAAATGGTTTGTGTTTCGTTTTAAGTTTTTAGAAAACATTGGCAATTTACATATGATCACAAGATATATAAAAAGCAAAATCACAAACACACAACCACAATATGCAAAGCCTCAACCGATAAAAAACCTATGCTCGGTCGCGTGAGCCATCACGAGAACCAAGAGTTAACTAGGGACAAACCACACAACCACACGGAGGACTCCCACTTGCTCCAAGACAATCAAGAGCAAGTAGAAACCCCATTATGCACATGAAAAGTAGTTGTTGTCCTTCCAGAATTTCTGTGTTCGGAGGCCCAGACGACCTAGAAGGAGGCTTCCCCGAGCTTAGCTCAAAACTATAAATTTGTAGGCCCATGTCTTGTGTACCTAAAAAAATATTTTAGCCAAAAACTCCTTAATAATCATCGGGAAACTCCGTTTTACCAACTGGTGTTCCAGCAGTCATTTTCGGCACAAATGTCTTTAACTCTTTCGCCTTTCACACCACCAAGCCACGATTACATGATATTGAAAGTAAAATACAACTAATATACTTTCTACCTACTATAAAAGTGCCTAAATAATGGCTAAAATAAAAAAGAATATCATTACATAAATGGCGAAACAATGGCAAAATCCCCAAAACACGAAACTTAAACAACATTCACAACAATTCAATTCACAAGTAGTCTAGGTTTTCATCGGCTTTGCATATACACATAGTAATACCATAATATTATGATAAAGACATGGTGTTGCCTAATTCCATGGACAAACATGCATGTATTTCCTATGGACATAAAAAAAATTGCAAGAATGAAAAATTAGCCAACAAAATGAAGAAATAATTGACAAGAATTAAAACCCCATTTTGAACTTGTGTCAAATGGCCTTAGGTTCAAAACCCACTAATATTAGGACCTTCTAATTATCATTTTACTGTAGTAAATTAAGCCTTAAGGCCTGATTTGAAATCGTTTCATAAATCGATAAAAAAAGTGCATTTTAGGCCATTTGAAATCGTTTCATAAATCATATGGCACATATGATGGCTCATGATACCACTAAAGGTGATGATGAATATAAAAACATATATCAATAAATCAAAAGCAGTGGAAAACATCACCTAACAAGGATCCATATAGCCATATGATCAATCAAGAGATAAACAACATAGTTACACCTTTGTAGCGTGCACCGGGAGTCACCAACAATGTCACTTCCCACGAATGAATCAAGAAACCAAATGATCAATAAATTTTATCACCTTTGTGATGAAACACACTACGCATCACCAATAACCACTTGATGTTAGTCAAGACTAGTAACCTTTGTTAAGAACATAAGAAGTATATGTAAAACTAAAGAGAATCAAAAACAAAACCACCCTTTATCAAAGGGTGGGGGGCGGCCATCAAGAGAGGGAAAGAGGGAAAGGAGAGTGATTTACTCAATCACATTTATGTGTAATCAAAGCCTTTAATTACTAAATGGTTTAGTAATTCAATTTTTTTTTTTGGGTAAAGGGGAGTAATCATGCACCCTGGTAAAATATATAAACCAACCAAAACGTTTAAGTACAATGGATATGGGTGAAGTCCCATATCTAAGCCCGTTACATAGGCGAAATAGCATACATAACATGACACTACCATATCTTACTAATAAGAAAAAGACCACTACCACACATATAAACGTGACAAACCACGCTTATAACAAACATTGAACACAAACTACAATGACTATATATAAAAAATTAAATGCTATTCAAGTAGACAAAGCCTTGAATCTTCAAATCGTCATAGTAGTTCAAATTACCAGCTTCAACCAATTGCATCTTTTATTAGTATTATGCAAAATGCATAATCTAAAAACCTAATGAGAGTGACGTCCTTAGCAAATCGAAATTGAAGCATAAACATGGTCTAAATGACCACACCTTCCAGCATATCCGAACTTGAACCAATCTTCCAAAAAATACGAATGAATCACATGAAGAAAACCAAGGATCAATCCATATGCAACACAAATAATGAACATGACCTGGCAGCATATACAACATCAATAATATAACCTGAATACGCAGCAAAAGGACCAAAGACCCTCGCCAAACCTGTTGCATCCCTCCAATAATCCAGTCAAATGAGACCAAGGATTAAAAAATCATAACTTCCATAACAACCAGCATCATCTATCAGCAGACCAAAATAATCAATAACCAGCTTGTCTTTGAACGATGAAACGTGTTAAGAACCAAGATCCATAAGAACATCCAGCAATAACGATCAACAGCAGCCAACGATAAGGTTACAAGACCATACCAAGCAAACAGCAGCCATAGTCGAACACCCCCTCAAATCAGTCCCAATACAAACTGATTGCAATTAGAATAATTAATAATCTAGGGTTTTGAACATGAAAACAGCAGCAGTCTCATGTATATGCAACAAACAAGGGTTTAGTAACCCTAAATAAAACAAAGAATTATGGTGACAAACCCTAACTCTCATCAACATAACCACGTCCCTCTCTCTCTCAACCCACTTCCATGCATTAGCATCACCACCTATTAAACTAACACGATCAAAAGATCAACTTCCATAAAGCTAATGGACAAAAAGTCCAACATTGAAGCAGGATATAAATTTTAACGCACAACAACACCAACCATCAATAGGCAATCAAACCCAATATATACGACTCCCTGAAAAAAGAAAATCGTTCTTTAAAACATACCCTAACAATCGCAAAGCCTGTTAGGGATGGATTCTGATCGCCGACCTAACAATAACAACCAGGGATAATTATACGGGAAAGTAATAAAGATCGAATACTAGAAAACCTAGACAGATCGAAACCCTAAAAGAGTTAACAATCGATCCTAGGTAAACCAGAAAGACGATCTCTCCCAATTGTTGAAGATCGATATAAGTAAACCATAAAAACCGAAACCCTAAGACAGAATCTAAGGGTAATCGATCAAGAAGTATGAGGCAATAAGAATATTTAAGGTTTCTTAAATAATAACTAGGGACGATTTGAAGTAAATAAACAATGAAACCGACCATTCTACCCTAACAAATCAATCGTTAAATCAGTAATCCCAAAAGAGATTAACGAATTAATAGAATGGAATAGGAAGAATTGTTGCCGGTTTTTTAGGGTAGAGGAGGCCGGATATCGCCCCTAGAGAGAGAGCTTTTTAGGGTTTTTTTAAGATCGTGCGCTAGTATCAAGATTTATAGTCGTGTATATATTGTAAATACGATAAATACAATTTATAAAATGGTATCTCTGTGTATAAGTGTGTAACCCCATAAGCTCACATATGTCTAGCCATATAATTATTTATCGTGATACGAGCATACGCCAACAAACTTCCCATAAATCTCAGGGAGCTCAAGGTTCTGAATGTGATTAGCATTCCTAAGACCCTAAGAGAAGTTTGACCATTTCTCAGGGAGACTGTTGACAAAGCCAACATTGATTTCATGCTTAGACAGGACTACACCATCATTTGACAGCTCATTGAGCAAAGTTTTGCATCAGGTATAAGTCTGAGAGAGACTTTCAGAGTCTTTGGCCCTTAAAGTGTTATACTCAAGTTTCAGGTCCATAATCCTGTTTTCCTTGGTATCTGCGGAAGCTTCAAAGCTATGAACCAAGTCAATCCAAGTTTGTTTGGCTGTAGGATAGTTAATGACTGATTCCATTGTATCGTCAGGGAGACACGTTATAATGATGCCTTTCATGCATTGGTCCTGATTGACCACCCTCCTCTCATCAGGAGTCCATTATGCTTCTAGTTTAGGTAAACCTTGAGCAGTCTTAGGGGTCAAAGGGACCTTCATTGATGCATGTGATGTAGTATGGTTCCATACCAGTCAAGTAGTAAAGCATACGCTTTTTTCACTTGCTAAATTTGCCAGCTTCTAGTTTAGGAGCTATGGCTGAATAGCCACCTCCTTTTTTGTTAACTAGTTAGGGTACATTGCTATCAGCCATGGTGGGATCTTGATTTTAAAAACTTTGAGCACTCTTTTGTTTGAAAAGGTATTACAAATCAGAGGCTCTAATACAACTTGTTGGACCCTTTTACGTGGTTAATCTTAACTAAAAGTTAATCTAACCAAGTTCCATGGTTTAGCGATGCAATGATTATTAACCAAAAGTAAATAAACATAAAAGATAAGACACAAGGTTTTTCAACGTTTAACTCTTTATTAGATATTAATCAAAAGAATTATACCCAAGTGTTTGCAGAATAATACTTGGGGTTGAAATGACAAGTATGGTAAAACTCCTCACTAAATTCAAACTATGTTTGAGTGACAACTAAGATCCAACTGAGCTATCTCAGGGATTGTTTGGTTCTTTGGAGAGAGTAAAGATTTGGTTTGTGAATGTCTAAGCATTAAGTGCACAAACTTAATCTTTACATCTCTCGTATTCTCTATTTATACACATGTATATTCAAACAGATACCTAGGAGACAAAGACCGTGAGACAAAGATTACATCAGCTTATATTGGACAAAATACATAGGTATTTTGTCCCTGTTACAAATGGCTATAAGTAGTAAAGAGCATGGATGCTTTCTGGTCTTCAGTGTTGACACACCTCTTGGTTTTATACTCTTTCAAGGAAAGTTAACCTTTGCTTAATAAGGACCCTTCCTTATCCATTCAAACTTATCTCGCCTTTACTTTAGTCTTTGTATCTTTAGTCTTTGTTCAGTCAGTCTTCTTAGTTAGTGAGGAGTCATAGGATTTAGTAAGCTATTGTCATCACTCACTGAAACCATCATCTTCTTCTTTGACTCAAGTATCATTCACTAAGAACCGCCTTACTGAATGGTGAACCTTTATCATAGATTCGTCTTCAGCATCTTGAGGATGACTCACTGAAAGACTATGCATTTAGTGACTTGCTGGTGTTTACGGTTATCAAACACTTAAAATATTTTATGTTCGAATCCTAGATTAAGGAGTTTGGATTTTAACAAACCAAACACATACATACAAGATACAGGTACATGGAATGACAACTATTTTCAATACATTTTTTTGTTGTGTGATGAAATGGCTCGCAAAGGAGTAAAAAACAGCGTAATAGTTTCTCATAGTTAGGATTTTTTTTGGCAAAAATATTACTCCGTAATAGTTAAGTGTCCACAAGTTAGATGAGTATATGAGTAAACAGTTGTAAATGTGTGACCAATTTTCTTCTATATCTTACTATATGTTGAGTAATAGTTGTCTGATTATCTACTGAGCGTAGCATTATTGAATAGTTTTTAAATAATTTTTGCTGATTGGCATATACTTCATAATGTTTGAGGATTTTTTTATTGTTTTGGAAATAAGAGTCATGTGTCTAGGCCGTCCTAAGAAAAGAGTCACATGTTGAGATATTTTGGTAGTGTGAGTAGCTCGGCGGTGTTAAGTTTCTCGTAGTTAGCATAATTCTTCATGTTTTTTTTGGCGAAAATGTTAAATATTTTAGCTGAATAAGTGGTTTTGCTAACAATCTGACTCAAGAATAGTGGCTCAAAGTGTGTGAATATTTTGCTTCTGTTGGGAACATTCTTTTGTATTTAGTCAAGTCTCGGTCATTACATTTAGTACTAGGTTGCTTTAGTAATATTTATGTTTATGTTTAAGTTAATAGGCAACATGTAAAAGCCCATAAGGCTTACAAAGCCCACGTTGGTAGCATGAAAGGGACTAGGGAATGTTGCCCTAGCTTCTCTCCTATAAATACAAGGCTTATGTAACCTTAAACTTTGTTGGTTATTTTGATATGTTAATGAAACTCTTGCACTTTTACTTTTCATAAATCTTATAATCAACCAATCCTTATACCTATCTCATTCTTACATGTGTAACATCAATATGGGCACCTAACAAGTGGTATCATTCGCCAAATAGAGATTGAAGTGTTGTTCTTGGTGTTAACGTGGGATTAAGGGTGTCTTTTCTTTATATTTTTGCTTTTTCTTTGTTTCTTTCACTCAAATCTTGAAGCTTGGACAAGTTTCAAGGTTGATATAGTGATTAGGAGCTTAGATTTTGCATAAAGTTTTGATCTTTTAAAGTTTATAGTACTTTTACTCTTAGTTTATTGAGTTTTGTAGCTTCTTTGATATTAGAAAACTAGTTTTTGGTAGCAAAATCTTTCATATTTAGTGTTTTCTAAGTGTTGGTGAAGTTATTTGCTCAATAGAACCTTATTTCTAGATGTTTTTCTTCTAAAAGTAGTGATTTTTACATGTTTCTGGTCATCATACCCGTAAGTTTTGAGTATAGTACAAGTTTAAAGCTGCCAACAGTACTTTTTGGTACTTTTACGCGTGAGTTTTAGCCTAAAACCCCTTTTCTACACATAAGTTTGCTTTCTACGCTTAAGTTTTAGCAAAATAACCCATTCCTACGCATAAGTTTGATTTCTACGCATAAGTTTAGGCCGAAAAACCTTTTCCTACGCTTGAGTTGATTTCCTACGCATAAGTTGCCTTTCTACGCAGAAGTTGGATCTTATGCTTAACATTTAATCTTACGCGTAAGTTGCAGAATTCTACTCTTAAGTTTCATCAACGGTCTTCTCTTCGTGCAACGGTGACTCAGTACTTCCCTAGCTTGGATAAGTTAGTGGAATACTTCGACTACGGATATCTTTCAAGCTTGGACAAGTTTGAAAGATTTGTTTGGTTCGTTAACCTTACGCAAAACTTGAATCTTTTGCATAAGCTTAATCTTACGCGTAAAGGAGAATCTTACGCATAAACTTACTGTTTACGCATAACATTAAGTCTACACATAAGTTAATTGTTACGCGTAAGTTATTCAACTTTGCCAAAGGATTGTGGTTTTAACCAAAGGAACTTACATTTCAATCTTCTACAAGATCCTATATTACACACGTGTTCAAATATGTCTCAACCACCACATTACTTCTTCTCTCATCCTCAACAACAGCAATATCAGCAGTATCAGCCACATCAATACCATCAGCAACAATCGTATCAACAACCATCACAATGACACTTTCAGCAACAACCGTTTCATCAAAAACAACAATATCTCATGATGCAACAACATCAAATCATTCCTCAACAACAACCATATCCAATGTCACAACAACCCAATCAGTATTTGTCCAAACAACCTCACTGGTTTGATCGAATGTGTGAAGTTATTACAACTCAACAATCCAGACATGAGGTAGGATCACTTGATACATCACCAATGCTTACACCTGGGAACTATGTTCAGTGGGCAAGTCGTTTCTTACGATTTATTAAACTTAGGAAACCCCATGGAAAATTCATGAAACAAGTGATATGATAAAGTCTTTTTATAGTATAGTGTTTATTACCGAAGAAATGCTTAGGAAAGTATTTCCCCAGGTCGTGTCCCAGCGAAGGTGTGAATGGAATTTCGAATTCCCGATTCGTGAAACGTGTCGTGAAAACGGTAAAAAGTGATTTGAATGAGATTACACTAAGAAATAGTAAATGAAACACAAATAATCAACTAAACACGTAATTCAAGTAAACAAACTTAAAACGTAACGTAGAAACGAAAACCGTAAACTAAACGTAAAATAAACGTAACCGTACAAAATAAAACGCGACTTTTAAGCTACGCTACTCCTACGGACTTGGAAATAATTTTCAAAAGTTAAAAATGATAAAAGAAAATTTTGAGAAAAAGAAAAATATTTTTTTGACTTTTTATTTATTTTTTATGAATTAAAAACTAATTTAACTAATTAAAAAAATAAAAAGAAAATGAAAATAAAGTGAGAAAAATAAAAATTAAATTTTTAAAATTATAAAATAACTAAAAAGAAATTTTAAAACTAAAAACTAATTTTTTTGGCTTTTAATGTAATTTCTAGGAATTAAAAAGTATTAAATCTAATTAAAAATTCAAAATAAATTCAAAATAAATGGAAAAAATGCAAAATAAATTTCTAAAATTCTAAAATAACTAAAAATAATTTTCTAATATTTTTTTGGATTTTTCTCGGGTTTTTCTAATTTTTTTGGATTTTTTTAGTATTAAAAAGTAATTAAAATTGAATAAAAATGAAAATAAAATAAGAAAAATAGCAAATGGACTTAGAAAAATTTGAAAAAATTACAGAAAATCTAAAATAATAAAATAAGCTTGAGAAAAAAAGTTGAAAGTAAAATAAGCTAGGCAACTGCTGATTAACTTGAAAACTGCTTATTGGGAGTGCTTATTAATAAGCACTCCTTGACCAAATTGACCAAAACTTTGACTAAGTGTACTTTTGACTCAGAAAAGCTAAATGGAACAGATTTGGATCAAAAGTGAACTCATCAATACAGATTAAAGCTCAAACAGTTCAAATGGGCAATAAGTAAATAAGCCA
Organism: Artemisia argyi; assembly: GCA_030686995.1. Classification (NCBI taxonomy): domain Eukaryota; kingdom Viridiplantae; phylum Streptophyta; class Magnoliopsida; order Asterales; family Asteraceae; genus Artemisia; species Artemisia argyi. Next base: position 45,055,802 of record CM060696.1, read on the forward strand.
AAAGCCAAACAGTGCATAAGCAGATAAAGCAAAGGCCAAAAACCAATTGAAACAATTACTCTAAGCTATATTAAGCACAAATCACTCACCAAACTCAGAGTATGAACTTTAATAAGCAATAGCAGCCTTATTCAAAATAAGCAGAACCAGGTTCACACCACGCTCTTTGATAAGCAATTAAACAGTTGAAATAAGCTGATAAGGGTGAGAAAGTGTGGGCAAAACCTAACTAACCAGCTGAGATTCCAAAAACAAAAGGAACTTAAACTCTGAAGCTTATTTGCTAACTCAAATTACCCCTTGAAATGTAATTAAAACTGATGGTGCAGGGGGTCTAAGACTCAAACAGCCAACTTAAACTCTAATTCCAAATAAGCTATTGAGATGTAAACAGAGATTATCTGATTGACACTTATTCTCAAGCTGCAAGTCTTCTCAAAACAGCAAACGAAACTTAATTTTACCTACAAATGAAACCTAGAGATGCTTATGAAAAACTGTCCAACTCAGTGTTGAATTCTAAAAATGATCCCAAAGCTTTGACCACAAAAACTGAGTAACTAGTGTTAGACTTTTGAATTTGCAAGTAACTTTGACTTAAATGATATTTGGTTCCTAAATTCTAACTGAAATTGGTATGTTAAGCTAATGTATGATTTAAATAAGCTAAAACTTACACTATTGCAACTACTTAATTGATAAAGCAACCTACAACCTAACTGTTTTGCAATTTGAAAGAGAAAAAAAATGATTTTTGACTTTTAATGTAATGACTCACTGATTTTGCTTGACTGCACTTAAATGAAACCTACGAATTATACTACAACTTGAAACACACTCTAAAATACCCAAAATATCAACAACCAGATAATACCAAACACCCCTATAAAGTGATCTGTTACACTATTTAAATTTCACCACAGAACTATCAAATCTTAATCCAAACTAACTCTGATAAACTCAATATGAATCAAACACAAATGAACTCATAAAACAGATCTCAGATGCAATTTAACCAAGGAAAACAGAACCACAGATAGATCAGACAATGAAACACAAGATGGAACATAAGCACATCAAATGCAATCAAACAAAATCCTAAACTAGAAATGAACTGAGACTATATTTAAAATACTAATCAAAACAGAAATAAGCAACAATTAAAGAGCTAAACTACTATTCTATAATATGCAAAATTAAGTTATGAAACGTAAAACGAAAACTTACCAAGCACCTCTCAGCCAAACAGAGAGGTGCAATCCCTCACAGCCTGTCGCTAAGACAGGCCAAAGACTCCTTATGGCTGTCTTTACCTCCTAATAAGCTGAGCTTATTTGCACATAAGCAATTGACCAAAAATTTACCAAGCAGAATTTTAATGCACAATTGAAAAAGAAATTAACCAAACACCAACTTAAAATTATGAAGTACTAAAAATGAATTTGAAATAACTAAATACTTGAAAAGTAAAGTGCAATGGAATTAACTGAAAATTATATTGAACTTTAAATCTGAGTACAAAGCTTTTAAAGGAAATTACAACTGAATTTAATTGCTAAAATTTAAATGACAATGAAATTAAAATGGTCAAAAGCTTTCTAATACATGAAAAACTGGACAAATTACAAGTGTGTGAGGAAGGGTCTATATATACTGAGATGGGGAGTGCTTCTAGATAGCCAGGTCATCAATCCTTGGTGAGTGGTGTGCTTGTTTGAGTCTATCTCAGCCCTTGGATAGCCTTGGTGTCCAATCTTTGAATAACAGCCGTTGGATTGAATGATATGATGTGATTGATCCTCGGTGTGTTAGCTCATTAGTCCACGCGTCCTCCTGACATCCCTGACATGTGCTGACCCTTCTAGAACCACCCAATCATTGGGTAATAATTAATTACAAGGGGTAATTTGGTGGGATGGGAATTAGGGTTCGTGGGAATAGTAAAATCTGGGTAACTGGGTGAATTTGGGGGAAACAAAGGGCGGGGTGTTGTGTTTTTTTTTTTATTTTATTTTGACCGTGAGTAATACTTCTGGGTTGACCGGGTCAAGGGGTATTAGGTGGTGGGCTTGTAATAATTTTTGGGCTTGGGGTGTAAGTGATTGGGCTTGTGGGAATGATGTGTGGATTGGATTAAGGAATAGGGAGTGGATCCGGTTGTTAAGTTTAAATAAACAAGGACCAATGTTGTAATTTTGAGAATCTCAAGGACCAAATCTGTAATATTTTCCCCAAGGACTAATATTGTAATTCCCTAATTCATGAAGGACTAATTTTGTCTTTTCTCCGAATAATTCTTCAAGGGACCATTTGTGTAATTTTTTGAAACTGCGGGGACTAAATTCGCCAAATTCTCAAACTTTGACCAGGGACCAAATATGTAACTTTAACGAATCTCTGAGGTTGACTTTGACTTTTTAAGCTTGGACTTTGACCATTTGACTTCCCCGGCTCCGGCTTTTGACACTTTCCATTCTCGTGCTCGTTTTTTGTCGGTTTTCCTTTGTTTTCGTCCATTTTTCTCATATCCGTACCTGCACATATACAAATACAAAAACATGCATTCTCTTGGCATTTTTGGTTAGTATTTGGTATTTTTGGTCTGAAATAAAGCCTAAAAAGGATGAGTGATTAAGCACTCATCATGATACTTGAAGGACCATTTCAGTGGCCAACCAGACTTGAAGGTGGTGATCCATCTGCTGATCCTCCACGTGCTCCTGTAGAGAAACCTCTTCCAGAATCTCTACTCACAGATGAACAGAAACTACATCGTGAAGCTGATGAGTATGCAATGATCTATATACTTCAAGGAATTCCAAATCCAATCTATCGTAGTGTTGATGCTCAGAAAACAGCTAAAGCTATGTGGGAACATGTTCATTTACTAATGGAAGGCACTCAACTGAACAAAGATGATATGGAATCAAAACTCTACATGGAATACACTAACATCACCATTGAACCAGGGGAGTCACTTGAATCCTATTATCACCGTTTCACTAATGTGGTTAATGATTTGGAACGACACAAAATCATAGTACCACGGATCACAGTGAATTCCAAATTCATCGGTAGTCTTGGTCCGGATTGGCAAAAGTATGCGACATTTTTTCGTCAAACCAAAAATCTTCATGATGCACCATATGGTTTGTTGTATGATTTTCTGACACACCATGAACCTGAAGTGGAGAAAGATCATGCTCTTCGAGGAAGTTACTTACCACCACCAACACCGAATTCTTTGGCAGTCGCAGCTCAATCTCAGTATGCTCCACCTCCAATGTCAAATCATGCTTATGTTCAAGAACAGAATTACTTCAGCTACCCACAACCTACAACTCCAAATCAGATGATTCCATATGATTATTCACCTCAATCTAATCAACTTGTTCCTTATGAAAACAGTGAGTCAATGTACTACTCTATTTCCGATGACGATGAAGATGATGACTTCAATACGTTGAATCAAGGACTTGCTCTCATTGCTCGTGCCTTCAGCAAATTCTCGAACAAGACAAACAACCGTCTTCGCTCTTCATCAAACACTAGGAATCAAGCTGTCATTCAAGATGGGAGGGTTGAGATACAGAATCGGAATTATCTCAGGTGGTTATTCGGGAAATTCTGGAAATGAACAAAGGTTTAACAACAATGGAGGGTTCAGAAACAACTCAGGTGCTACTTAGAAAAGGAATGAAATTGTTGAAACTGGGAACTCAAACTCTGGGACTGCAGTGTGGTGTTACAACTACAATTAGAAAGGTCATATTGCAACAGCATGTCCAAAACCGAGAACTCGGGGCAGTAAGTTTCACAAGCAGGCATTACTTATGGCTCTCAAAGATGAAAAGGAAGGACATTTCACTGAGCAGGAGAACAGCTTCATGGCAAATGCGTACAACGATGATGACATGGAAGATCTGGAAGCAAATGCAGTTGTGATGCTTATGGCAAACATGCAGGAACTTCATATGAATGATTCAGGCCTAGTGTATGACACTGATGGTTTGTCTCAGGTACATGATCTTAATGCGTGCCTAATACATGAAATAGCATCACCCTATGCTTCTGAATCAGATAAGGCGCAAGTTGTTCCATCTGACTCATCTTTATCTTCTCAAGAAGATGAACAAATGAACACAGTTGTTACACTTGATGATGACACAGTTGTTTCATTTGATGATCCTATTAAGAATGATAAACATGATCATAAAGAACAACATGAACCATTGTTTGATCCAGATCCTGACTTATATTGTTGTCCAAACAACTGAATGCTCAACAATTGCAAATAATGAAATGCAACGAGAAAAATAAAGCATCAAAAGAAACAAATGCGTCACTTACAAGAGATATTGAGTGCTATAAAATACAACTTTCAAATCTGGAACACAAGGTTAAACATGAAAAAAGTTTTGAAAAGGCTTTTCAAGAATATTACAATAAAGAACAAGATCTTCAACATAAAACGCAGGATTTAATTGAGTCAAATGGAAAGTTGGTTTTAAAACTCGAAAATGAAAAGTGTGAACTTCAAAAACAAGTTGAACAACTTCAAAAAGAGCTTTCAAAAATACAAACAGAGTTGTCAATTTGCAAAAAGGATTTTTCTGAACAAAAGTGTGAAAAAGGAAAAGTGAAGATAAATTAATCGGAGAAATTGTTGATCTTGAAAGACAACTAAAAGATTTTCGTAATGTTGTTTACAAAACCGGGAACTCAGTCACAACAATTCAGAAATTTACTTTGAAACCGAGACCCGATAAAGGTTTTGCACTTGGAGATTACAAATCAATATTTCTTCACAAAATATTCAAAGCAAATCCTAAAATTTACAGTATAGAACAAATGCTTAATGACACGATTGTGCGCACTATTGTTTATGATACTGAAGAAGAGGAAGAACTTGAAGAAGAGAGTCGATCAAAAATTAGTCAAGTTGAATATTGGAAACCATATGATTATTCAAAAGCTCCTCACATTTCTAAATCTTTTGTTCCTCAAAAGGAAATACCTGAGAAATCTTGGTTTGTCACTGAGTCATATGTTTCCTCTTCCAATGCGGCTCCTGTCCAAACTGTGGTACAAATAAATGGTCCTTTACCATCTTCTGTTGAAGTTACACCTTTACAAAAAAGTTGTCGTGTTTTAAATTATTTCAAAACTTTTATGGACGACATCGAAATTTTGGAAGAAACAATTGAACGTAACTCAGAGATCAAAATTGAAACTTTTCAATCCGCTTACGAGCGAGAAAAGTGAGATATTTTTCAAAAACAAATGTTACCAATCGTTCAACATTTACGTCACTGTGCTACACGTTGGGAACAGGAACTTCAAAAAGAAGTTAAATCGATGATAAATATTTTCAACTCAAATGAAAATACAATTTTGGTTCAAAAGCAAAGAAGCAGTGTTTTAAACAATGATGCTAATCGACTCTTGGAAAAAGTTCTCAATGTTGATATTTTGTCTGTTATTATGAATGATCTCCATAAATCTGGTACTTCTATGCTTGTGAAAGATCACTGTGCTGATAATGATTTGCTAAACACCGAAATTGAGACATTAAAACATGAAAATGATAAGATGAGAAAAAATAATGATGATGTGAAAAAACAATTTTCAAAAGAAATTTGTCAACTCAAACAAAGACTTGAATGGTGTCAATCTCAAAGTCTTGAACTGGAATTGCAACTTCAATGTCAAAATGTTTCAAAATCTTGTCAGATTTGCAAAAACAATGAGTCTCTTAAAAATAAATGTCTTTAATACGAAAAGGAAATTGAAAAATTTCAAATTGACAATGCTGAATGGGAACAAAACCGGATTGATATTGCTCATTGCAATAGAAAACTTGAGTCTCAATTCAGGATAAGAATCACATCATCATTGAATTAAAAGAGAAAATTAAGCTACTTGAGAAAGAAAAGCTTGTTGACACCACTGTAATTGCATCAGGATTGTATCAAATAGACAAAATAGACAAGAATAATTCTGTTCAATACACTAATGTTGACCCTTCCACTTGACTAGTCTCCACTAATAGCGTTAGCAGACCAAAGGGAAAAAGTAACAAGAAGAATAGGATCTTGCAACGTAAAAGAGGAACACTAGAAGCTCAAGAAGTAGAAGACCAACTTTGGAATTTGAATAAAACTAATGTTGCATCTGATTTAGATTCTAATCTGGCAAATTGTAATCAAAATCATAATGTAACGAATGATGAACCTTTGAATGTTTTGAATATTAATGCATCTTGTGTGTTTTGTCGTAAAAGTGTATCATCTGGTGATCATGCAAAATGTGTAGCTAATTCTTTCTTAAATCGTCATAAGAAATGTAGGACAGGAATTCCTTCTAGGCCCACTATTACCTCTAAGTCTATATTAGGCAAACCGCCATCTACGGTTTCTAGTGATATTGTAGTTACCCCCATTGAAGTTGCAATTCTAGGAACAAGCCCAAAACTAGTGAATTCACCAAAAAGAAAGCGAGAACTAGTTGGAATTGGCAACGTTGGTTACAATATAAACCAGACTTTAAATGGATTCCTAAATTATTGAATACATGTGCTTCTAACCAATAGGAACCTGCACTTTCTTTGGGTTCCACCCTTATTTTTGTTCCATTGTTCTCTGGATTGTTGATAGCCGATGCACCTATGACAGGAAATCTCAAACTGTTAGTCAAATTTGTTTCAAAGTTTATCGAAACTGTCAGATTCGGGAATGATCATTACGCTTTAATTATGGGATACGGTGACTATGTAAGTGGGAACATTGAAATCAGTCGTGTATATTATGTGGAAGGCCTAGGTCACAACCTCTTTTCACTCAGTCAGTTTTGTTATGGGGATTTAGAAGTAGCATTTCATGAGAAAACTTGTTTCGTTCATGATTTACAAGGAAATGATCTTATGTCTGGCTCACGTGGTTCAAATCTTTATACTATATCGATGTCTAACATGATTGCTACATCTCCGATATGTCTTCTCTCCAAAGCAGAATCAACTAAATCTTGGTTATGGCATAAACGTCTTTCGCACTTGAATTTCAAAACTATGACTGAACTTGCTCGTCATAAACTTGTTGATGGTTTTCCAAGATTCCGTTTTACCAAAGATCACTTATGTTCGGCCTGTGAACAAGGAAAAAGTACTCGAGCCCATTTTCCTTCAAAAACCGAGCATAGTACGAATCATGTTTTACAATTGCTCCATATGGATTTTTGTGGCCCAATGTGTCTTCAAAGTATTAACGATAAATGCTACATACTTGTAATTTTTGATGATTACTCCAGATGGACTTGGGTTTATTTTCTTCGAAGTAAAGATCAAGCTCCTTCAATGATCATCACCTTTCTCACTAAAATTCAAGTTCAGTTACGCAACACGGTCCGAATGGTCAGAACTGACAATGGTACAGAATTTAAGAATCAAAAACTTCGGTCATACTTTGAGAAAGTGGGAATTGAACATCAAACATCTATTGCAAGAAGCCCATAACAAAATGGAGTTGTTGAAAGATGCAACAGGACGTTAGTGGAAGCTGCAAGAACCATGTTGATAAGTGCTCAATTACCAGATTACTTATGGGCGGAAGCTGTTTCAACTGCATGTTACACCCAAAACCATTGCATGATCACAAAACGCCATCGCAAAACACCTTATCAACTTGTTCACAAAAGAAAACCAAACATCGATTACTTTCATGTATTTGGAGCACTTTGTTATCCGAAAAATGATCGTGATGATTTAGGTAAACTTAAAGCAAAGGCTGACATCGGAGTATTCGTAGGATATTGTGAAAATTCCAAAGGCTTTCGGATATGGAATCGTCGTACAAGAGAAATTCAAGAAACTATTCATGCTAATTTCGATGAAATAACACAAATGGCTTCTGAGCAAAACAGCTTAGGACCCGAATCCAATTATCTTAACTTTCCGGACTCTTCGGCTGAATCATTGCCTCTCAACCGCAAAGAATTGGAAACCCTGTTTGCTCCACTGTTTGATGATACAATTGAATACCGTTCTTTTGAGGTCTCACCAATTTCCGCTGCACAACCTGAAAATATTCAAGTACCTGACTCACCTCAACAAACTACTACAACTGTTGAGAAAGACGGTCCTCCAATTGCATCTCCCATAACAGCAGAATAAACCGCATCCAACTCACGACAATCGGCTAAAGATTCTACACCACAATCAGTTCCACAATCGGCAGAGTATGATCCAAATGCGTTCTTTAACCCGTTTGCACCGGCTCCAACATTTCCTGAAATAGCTGAGTCGTCCACACGCAATTTGAATCCTACTAACATGCGAGATACCTATCAACTTCACCCTTCGACACACAAATGGACTAGAGATCATCCCTTAGTTCAAATTATTGGCCATCCAGATGCACCAATCATGACAAGACAACGACTTCACACAGATGGTGAAACTTGCATCTATGCACTCACAGTTTGTCAAGAAGAACCTAAGAACATCAAAGAAGCAATGACTTATGATAACTGGATTGAATCTATGCAAGAGGAATTTCAGCAATTCAAAAGATTAGAAGTCTGGGAATTAGTTGAATGACCCGACGGAGTCTTTGTCATTGGGCTAAAATGGATTTGGAAAAACAAGTTGGATGCAAAAGGCACTGTCATACGTAACAAATCACGCTTGGTAGCTAAAGGATACTTCCAATAAAAAGGAATTGATTTTGAAGAATCCTTTGCTCCAGTTGCTAGACTTGAAGCTGTTTGGATCTTTTTGGCCTATGCTGCTCATAGGAACATGGTTGTTTATCAAATGGATGGGAAAACGGCATTTCTGAATGGTGAGCTCCGTGAAGTAGTCTATGTCAGCCAACCAGAAGGCTTCGTTGATCCAGAGCGTCCCAATCACGTTTATCGACTTAAAAAGGCTCTCTACAGACTCAAGCAAGCCCCAAGGGTGTGGTATGACAAACTATCTGCTTTCTTGCTGGCCAATAAATTTTCTAAAGGTTCGGTTGATCCAACGTTATTTACAAAAACATACGGGGTGGACTTACTAATTTTTCAAGTATATGTCGATGACATTATTTTTGCTTCAACAAACAGAAGTTACTCAAATGATTTTGCAAATTTAATGAAAGAAAATTTTGAAATGTCCATGATGAGTGAACTTTCGTTCTTTTTAGGACTACAAGTTCATCAATCACCCCGTGGAATTTTTCTAAATCAGTCCAAATATGCTTTGGAAATTTTAAAGAAACATGGAATGATGAGTTGTGATACTTATAATACACCAATGGCCTATACCACAAAACTAGATGCTAATATACATGGGACTCCGGTTGACCCTACCAAATACTGAAGTATTATTGGGTCACTCATGTATCTCACAGCTAGTAGACCTGATATAGTATTCGATGTCTACATGTGTTCTCGTTATCAGTCCAAACCAACTGAAAGGCACCTTAATGAGGCTAAAAGAATCCTTCGATACATAAAGGGAATCATTAACTTGGGAATCTGGTATCCGAAGGATTCTGGTTTTGAACTAATTGCTTTTTTAGATGCTGACCATCCAGGATGTTTAGACACACGCAAACGTACATCTGGTGGATTACAGTTTCTCAGAGATAAACTTGTGTCTTGACAATCTAAGAAGCAGACTGTACATCACTGTCATCAACAGAATCTGAATACGTAGCTATGTCTGCTTGTTGTGCTCAAGTCATTTGGATGAGATCACAGCTTAAGGACTACGGGTACCTATTCAATAAGATTCCAATCTACTGTGACTCCAAAAGTGCCATTGCCATTTCCTGCAACACCGTTCATCATTGCAAATCCAAACACATTGATCTCCGCTATCATTTCATCAAGGAGCATGTCGAAAAGGGTACAGTTGAATTATATTTTGTGGGAACTGAATACCAATTGGCAGACTTACTCACTAAAGCATTACCTCCAACAAGGTTTGCTGATCTAGTCCACCAAATTGGTATACGATGTTTGACTCCAGAAGATCTGGAAAAAATTTTAAAACATAAATGATTGTCAAACATCAAAACTATCTTTGTAAATATTTTTTCCAAAATCAAAATACAAAAATATAAAACCAACAAAAACACAAAAAGATTTTACCTTTTCTACTTTTACTTTTAAAAAAATGCAAGTACAAACCTCTCTTTTCAACACTTTATTTTTTTTTTACAAATTTCTAAAAATATTTCAAAAACAAGTGTTGAGGGGGAGTTATGGTAATTTTAAAATTTTTCAAAACTTTTACATCGTACTTGCATTTTACCAAAAATATTTTCTATTTCAAAAATTAAATGTGTTGTTTAAAAGGTTTTTTGGGTTATTCTCCTTGACTATTGAAACAAATTTTCAAATTACAAAGGCATCGGTCAAAGGTCAAGGGGGAGCATATTCTATATAAAATGTTTCTTTCTAATACTTGGTGTAACTAACTAATGTTAGATTGTGAGTTAGAAGTGTATTTAGTTTGAGAATTGTCACAACTCACCATTTCAAGTCATTTCAGGTCATTTCCCGAACTTTGGAAAAACACTATTCATCAAACACTATTCATCAAAATACTATTCATCAGTTTACTATTCATCATTTTTTGTGTCAGTTTGACATTCCGAGAAGCATTCAGAAAATTTACTATTCACGGAACACTATTCATTGCGGGAAAAAATTTCATCATTCACGTGCATTACACATTTCATCGTAAATTTAGTTTACGGGTATTCAAATTCGCGTAACCGTATTGGTTCAGGTGCGAATTCATGCATTATCAGTAATGACATTTCATACGGACTGGAGATAGTCTGCATATCATCAGTAGGTCATTTACATGTTATACCACTCTTAGGATTTTCAAATTTCTATATTTGATACATTTAACGTTTTTCTTATAAGTATTTATAATAAACGTTAACACCCGGTTTATACACGAAGAATATATCTAAATATTCTCACAATGGTCCTGACATATTTTTATATCCATTTTATTATCATAAAAGTTATAACATTCAGTTACCCAGTATTTTCGAAATTTATTTTATTTATAACGCGAGTTTATGAATATTACGACGGTTTTCGTGAAAACTAAACAATAATCACCCGAACACTCAGTAATTGTACCCAACATATTTCTAACATTTTTATGACTTTATTAAGTCCCGGTCAACTTTGTTAACATTTATTTCTAGCAAACCCGGTACCCGATTAAAACTAATACTTACAGTAAACTACAACTAATAATACACTACATTTTCTAAGTGATCAAAACCGACTTTGCATCTTCTTTTCACATTGAAAACCGGCCATAAGACCATCTCAAGACCACATGACTTATTTTCTTAATCTCTAGCTTCATGTGCCATTATGTATACATATTATACTATATACTTATACTAGATAATTACATAAACCACCTAAACATAACACTTATACTTTTTGAGAATCAAAAACTCATTTCTCATCTTCCCCATCATAAAACCCACGACTTTTCCCCAAGATCCATGATCCATCCATTATTTTTTAAAGTACAAAGCATCAAAGTTGTTCATTTTGTTGTCCTAATCAAGAATCATAACCCAAAAACACAAGAAATCCAAGGTTTCTCATCATCTCACCACCTATTATTTCAAAGTGAGTATTCAAATTTATTTTTATGTTTTCATCTAATTAACACATGTATTTTATAGTATTCATGATTAATTTCATGCACAAACTAGTTATACCACTTTATTTTTGAAGACTTTTTGAACATACAAACCCTAGATTGTGATTTAGGTGTTCTTTTGTTAAATTAACTTGATTACTAGTCATTAGGAACCCATGGCACCCTAAGAAGGTGTATGGTAGGATTAGTATAGATTTGTGGTGTTTGCAAGAGATTTGGTTGAAGTAAAAACTAGTTTTGAACCTTGGAAATGGATTTCTAACAAGTTTATAAACATGCTGTCCCATTTTGTTACTTTCTGGAAAATCAGTAAACACCAAGGAAACTTTGGCAAAATTTTTAGAAAATACTTTCAAAAACGAATCCGTAGGCGAAAGAACGGATTAAAAAGAGTTTATAACGAAGAAGTTATGATTTTTGCAAGTTTATTGACGAAAACTATTTTCCGGAAAAATACATGCTGTTGGACGTTTTTCGTCGCACAAAAAGAGGCTTTAGACGTAACCCGGAGGAGCCGAGTTTTCCAAAATGTATTACTACATACTAAGACGTAACCGTGGATATAAAGAACAAGTAAAACGGACATATAACGACAAAGATATTCACGTCTGAATATCGGCAAAACCTATTTTATTTTGACAGCTTTTAGTAAAATTGACACTAAAACTACGTAGTACTTTTAGAAGCTAGAAATAATACCAAGTACCAAATTTTATAACTAATGAAGTATTAGTTATTACAAGTATATTTTCATCACCACAAGGCGTTATTTCAAGGATTTCAAACCGAGGATTTCAACACAAACATTGGTACATACGATATATATATATAAGTATATATATTGCAACTAGTTTATTTTTCTAATAGCCATATTTTTCCTAAGTCTTGGAATATATACTTTTGATAACAACAAGTGTTTTTCAAAGAATAGAGTGGTATAGGAACATGTGCATGGACATTCATAACATCATTTGGTGATCTAAAGTAGATCGTTCATCATTCACATTAGGTTGCGGCTAGTGTGCGCGCCTTGTTTTTCAGCTCATTACATGTTCATGGTTGTTCATTTCACATCATCACAGTATCATCAGCTAGAGGTGAGTTTTCATAGCCCCGTTTTCAATTCAACATTTTTGATTGTTTTCAAATCCCACGAGGGGAATACATTGCATCAATCATTTTAGTACGAGCCCAAGTATTCAAACACGTACATTGCTTAAGTTACCTTGCCATGTGATAAGTCCCCTGTAACATCATGAACCGTTAATTTACCGTTAAGCGAGAGTGAGTGGATAGATCTATTGAGGGTGACGCCTCCATCTGTGGTAGTGATTACCAACCGTAAGCGGATGCATTTCATGTCTTTTACATTTGAGTGTTTCGGCAGAACATTCAGGAGGGGCATTGTTTCATCAGTCATAGCTTTGGTGTCATGAGCTTAAGGTCTATTGTACAATTTTCATGAGATTTTTATCTTGCACTTTTACTTGTGGTGGCCGTACATCATTACATTTTACAAACCTATGGAATTCACCAACATTCGTGTTGACGTTTTAGCAATGTATTTCAGGTTATTAAGGTAGCTCATGTGACATGCATTTGGACCTTCATGGAGTCGCGGAGTCGACGCGTCTCATCATTATTTCATGCACTTATGTAAACATTTGATCTAGTATGACTTGTTTTTCATAAACATGCAACACATTTTGGGGACCTCATTTTGTAAACTCTGGATTATTTCAATGATCAAATGCAGTATTTTCCAAACGACACTTTAGGTCGTTCAATGTAACTGTAACTGTGGTGCTATGACAGACACCCCCAGGTATTCCATTCCACTGCAAGTCAGGTAAATTGGGGGTGTGACAGATTGGCATCAGAGCTAAGGTTATAGCGAACTAGGATGTATCTTGGACCCTAGACTATAACCACATCATCATAGCATCTCATCATTTCATCATAAGTGCATAATCATGATACATGTTGTTTCATACATACTCTGTGCGAGTTATTTATACTCATATCCGTATATGTATATCATTTTATTGACCTGGTTCACAAGTGACATGTCTTCAGATACTCACCCTGACATCCTTTTATCGGATTCCGACATTGAAGATGCCTTGTCATCTTCCACTACCATTATACCACCAGTTGCATTTACACCACCATTAGTACTATTGATTTGCCATAGGAACAGGGTTTTCCTATCATTCAGCCCGTACATAGAATGCCTTTTGGTAGTGTATTCAGAATTAATCTTAATGGACTTATTAAGATGCTTATTGCAAGGAAGATAGTGTGTTTTCTTTCCATCACTAGTAGGGCACTTACTACTCAGGTACTATCACCACCATCAGTTACTTATTACACTATTGGCCTTCCCACAGTGTGTACTTTAGTTTTACCTTTTGGATGTCGCGAGGTAGCGCGAAAGAGGGTAGTATTCCATTCACTAGTACCATCATTGTCATTTCCTTTTCCATTCCCACTTGCCATGAACTAGATAACATCTAGTAGATAATACCAATAACACGGACTCAACAGAAACATCCGCAGATTCTTCAGGAATGGTTCAGAACCTACATTATCTAAGATTTGATCGATGCACAACTTCAGATACCACTTCAGGACTATCCCAACCTTATGATGCCACAAACCTGATTTCACACAGAGGGACACCAGGAAGTCCCTAGACCAGATTTATATCCTCACTAGCTTTTACTATTATCCTAGCCACAGAAGGTGTGGGACATAGTCTAAAGAACTTGTTGTCTTTTGATTGTTGTACAAACAAATATATCAAGTGTGACTCTACTATGTAAGAAATGGTTGTGCTATTTGTGATACCGGTTCACGTAGACCGAAATTTTCATGTATTATATTCATGTGTTGTGAATATGATGGCTTTGATTAACTATATACCCTCATGGTCACTTATGATTTGATGAAGAGAAATTTAAGCAAACCACTTCAAGCATGACGCAAGCTGCTGTTGGACAAGTCATTGCTAAGAACATAGTCACCGCCCTCACTAAGGAACTTACTCACGTGGAATTTATGGGGTGCAATCCTCCCTCCTTTAGCGGAACTAGAAACACAAAGGAATTTCTCAAATGGTTCGAAGACATAGAAACAATATTTCAATGTGGCGACTGTCGTAAAGAATACAAGGTTAAGTTCGCCACATGCACTTTTCATAATCATGCCCAGGAATGGTGGACCAAACATATTAAGATGGTAGGAGTTGATACTGCCTACTCACACTCTTGGGAGAAACTAAGAAGGATGATGGGTATAACATTTTTGTAGGAAGTGAATTACGAGCAAGGGAACAGGAAACACTAAACTTTATCATGGTAGGAAATGATGTGACGAGTACACTACTCATTTTTATGAATTAACACGACTAGGTTCTGCAATGGATGAACCGGAAAGCAAGAAACTTGAATGGTACATTGGGGGACTCTCCCATGGAATTCGTATGTTGGTCATCGCATGGGAACCCGATGCCATGTCTGAAGCCATCAAAATGGCGATCGAGGCAAAGGAATTCATAGTTCACGCCGAGACATCAGGAAACAATAGTGACAATAAAAGGAAGTGGAACAACAATCTAGGTTGTAATGCTGCTCAACAATCACCCAAAGGACAAAAAGTGAATAGAGCCTTTACTGCAGAACCGCACACAAAGAGAAGGTATACTGGAAAGTTACCTTACTGCAACTTGTGTAATCAACATCACCGAGATCATTGCAGTGAACCGTGTGGAGTGTGCAAGAAGCAGGGTCATCAGACTAAGTACTGTAGGAAACTCACAAATCAGAAGATCCCAGGGAGTTGCTTCAAATGTGGAAACTTTGGGCATTTCAAGAATGACTGCCCGGAGCTAAGGGACAAGGAAAATCAGGAACTTGGAATCAAGACTAAATCGCTCGAGGAATAGCGTGAGCTGTTGAAAGAGAACAGTCAGGATATTAGCAACATCAAGGACAACAACAATACTTCAGCAGCAGGAGCTTTGTTTCAATATATAAACCATAGTTCGAGCCCTTTAGGGTTGTATCTTTCCTTTTGTACTTACCGTTGGTAGGATGACATGACCTAGTGGTATTAAGCACTTTCCTATCCAATGTAGTATCTATCCTTTGTTACCTCTGAGATAATCATAACCATCGTTTACTCCATTCTCTATCCCAATTGCTCAGACTTCAATCGTTTCGCAACATTTTAGCATTGTCTCATCAGGAATTAGGTTGATTTCGTTTTTGACGAATTAGTAGACTATTATCATTCGACAAGATTCACCCACTTATCCAATACACCATTCAAGCTATTTTACTATCATATGGGGAAATTGTTTTACAGAAAAATTTCTGTAGTAAGCTATTTTATTACCATCCTATAAATTGATTTTTCTGTCATTACACCAAGTATTTACTATTATTACGCGAGGCAATTTTCATGTTATTTGAAAGAAAACATCAGGATACCATTTTAATAACAATGCGTTGAACACCATCCAAAACTTTTGAGAAAAGTTATGATATTTTGACAAAATCTAACATCGCATCATTAGTCCTCAATTATACATAGCCTGATCACCTATGTAAAATTCAGGAAGGATTATGCCATGAAGGAAATAATTACTTTTTCAAAGGATTGTTAATAACAATCTTCATTTAAAAGCTTTGTAAACAAAGGAACTCATTCATAAACATCCATTTTGCCGAACTATCCCTGGATACTTACCCTACCTGTCACTCACTTAGCCATTAAGTTGGATATTTTCCCATTGACTTCCCTAAGAGAGACTTTCCATATCAATTACATGCAGGATTCCTCAATACAATAAAAGCAACGAAAGGATTACAGAACTACTAACCAGGACTAGAAGTATATAGTGAGAGAATTCATAACTCAACAACAAATTCTAAGATACTGCGAGACCATCCGAATCACCATCTCTGACCTAGTTGTCCAATGTTATTATTCAAGGTTACTAGCTAGACTGAGCTACAGGATTGAACTCAATATAAATGTCCGCAGGAAAACACAATAGAAATAAACCAAGCTTCTAATTGAGACTGTAGAGCATTTCATTTAAACATGGCCTCATCCATACATGAACTTTCCTGCAGTAAGTTTTCACAAAGGACAATTGTTTGAATCCAGAATATCGATGTAGATTCCTCTAAGGCATTATGTCTAGAAATTTCAGATAACTTCACCTTCATACCAAGCAAGGGATCAAACCAGAACATATCTCCTCATCTACATGGGAAAACAGAATAGACATTCATCGACACAACATCAAGTGATACCTTCGTCTTGTCAATTACAACGATAAAATATTTCAGGACTTAAGTTAGTCTAAATACCTATGCTTGTAGTTATGCCAGATAACCACCAATAGACATTATCCAACCTCAGGAACTAAGTGTTAGACATCTATGCATTTAAGCGAACATTTCCTATTCTACCATTTTATCCTTTTCAGTGTTTTCACTTTTAAATAAAGTTGTTGCGTTTACATAAATCACATACCTTGTGGAAAAATGATTTCTGAAACTCCTATTTTGAACAAGTACGATCCTTTTTGGTCAATCTTTAGCAACACTATTGTACAATGAGAAATATACATAGACATCAAACTTTGGTAAGCAGTCTTAATCACAACATGTTTGAAAACAGTTCCTATTTCATAACTACTGGATTTTGAATCATCAAGAAAAATATTACCCAGTAAATCATTTGCTCCATTTTCTAAATTCGTTTATTCAGAAAAAGATTTCAACCAAAACTCACAATCGCGAGACAAATTTCCAGAACCACTTTCCCTACAACATCGCTTATGCATTTAAGATTTGTGACTTGACAATAAAGAATATTTGGAATATGTGATGAAGGAATTAGGAAGGACATCACAAATTAATCGCGAACTTCAGTAGTGGAGACCAAACCCAATAGACAAAGAAGGACATATGTCTTATCATCCGTTGGAACAAAACACAAGGAATCAAATTGTTACCTATATTCTATCCCTTTCAGATAATGCCAAGTTCGAAGGACCGAACGTTGTGGAATTAGTCACAAAGGTTTATTGTACCCATTTCAGTTATTCCTGTTAAGGAAACCGATTCACTATGGACTTCAAGTAATCATTTCAGGATTTCCTTCAGAAACCCATTTAGATGTAAACATCACTATCATCCTCAGAACGATGGTCAAAGCGAGAGAACAATTCAAACATAGGAAGGTATGCTCAGAGCATGAGTGATTGACCCTAGAAATGGTTGGAACAATCATTTAACATAAATCAAATTCATCTACAACAATAGTTATCACACCAACAGCGAGAAACTGGCAGAAGTTAGGTTGGTACATAACACACATCATTTGGATTGGATATCCGGAACAACAAACCATCCGGATTCAAGTGGGAGAACAAACTAAGTTAAAAGCATTGCCTTGGATTGGCATGATACAAATTGGATAACAAGAGAAAGGTTGAACCTTTAGCATATTGGACTATTTAAGATTCATTTTAGAATCGACCAACTAGCATACAAACTTGAGTTCTGGCAGAATTCAGCAGTATATATTACCAGTACCACATTTAAAACATTAAGAAGCGCAGACCATCGATTGATGGGCCAAACTCAGAATAAGCTCAACTCACTAGTTCAGTAGGCATTCATGAGATAACCAGAAATTTCCTACAAGTCAAGAATCAGTTACAAGTTCAATAAGTTGTAAACCATTAAGAAAACTTGGAAAGTTCTGCAGAGTTATGCAGAAAGTTCTGCCTAGGAAAGGCATGTTATCATTCAGAAAACTTGGAAAGTTACACCAATATACACTGGACCATTTAATATTCTGACAGAGAAGGCATAGTGGCCGTCAGATTTGAACATTGCCAGAGAACAACAGGATTACACGAACATATTTCACATTTTTAGATCCCCAGAAATGACTTTCAGATGAGTCACTCATGATTCCATTGGAAGGGGTCCAACCCAAATGACAATCTCAGACCTTATAAGAGAACCAACAGAAATCATGGACCGTGTGGGCAAACAGTTGAAACAGAGTCGAATTCCTATCGTTAGAGTTCGCTGGAATTCTCGAATATCATCACCTTTTCATCAATATGTTTTCAAAAACCAACATAAACTGAACTTCGGGACGAAGTTCCTTTTAGAGGGGAAGAATGTCACAACTCACCATTTCAAGTCATTTCAGGTCATTTCCCGAACTTTGGAAAAACACTATTCATCAAACACTATTCATAAAAATACTATTCATCAGTTTACTATTCATCATTTTTTGTGTCAGTTTGACATTCCGAGAAGCATTCAGAAAATTTACTATTCACGAAACACTATTCATTGCGGGAAAAGATTTCATCATTCACGTGCATTGATGAGGCGAAAAATGATCCGTTTTTAAGGGGTCATTTAAGCCCGAATCCGACTTTATTTGATCAAATATTGCCCTAAATCGTTCCTTTTGTGATTTTAGGTGTTTGGAGAGTGAATTCTGGAAAAGAGGCTATTTTGGACGTTTTTGGAGCATAAAGTGAAGAAAACGACAAAGTACCAAAAATCCAAGCTGAAGATACAAGGTGACGGCGTCAAGACTTGCTTCTTGACGGCGTCAGACATGAAGAATAATTTACCGTAGCTGGTGACGGCGTCAGATGGAGAGGTGACGGCGTCAAAGTGGCCAAGAATAAAATACCGAAGGTGGTGACAGCGTCACATAGGCTGTCACAAGTGGATCTAGGGCGTCCGAGGAAGTTTATGGCGGCGAGGTGACGGCGTCAGAATTAACTCTTGACGCCATCAGAACGATTTTCCTATATATAGTTTTCTAGTTTTTTTCATTAAAAGGAGAGAAGTTTTGGTGAAACCCTAAAGACGATTTTGGTGCCTCTTTTACAGGTTTTTCAAGGGTTCCAAACCCTTGAGACCTTGCATTGTAATTGAGATAAGTGTACTTTCAATTCAATCAATATGTCTATGTGTTGGTTGTTTATCTTTTGTTCTTGTCTCAATTCTACTATGCTAGGCTAGATCTCTCTTGTGTTTGCTTAGATCTAATGAAACCTAGATGTTGATTATGTGTTGATTACTTGTCTATTCTTGTTTTGAATGAATGATTTATATGTTAGGCTTAAGAAAACTGGCAGATCTCCAAATGGTAACATGCTTGAACGTCTTAAGAAACATGAACCGAGGCGTACTAGGTCTTTATTGGTTGTATTTAATGCATGAGCCAATGTTTACAATCCCTATAGTTGTGCTGGGTCATGGTGTAGGAGGAGATAAGAGCTCATAGAGTTGGGGAGTTATGTATGCCACTCCACGAATGGTATTAAGGAATACAACCCGTCATTCATACAAGTGTAACAAGTAATTAACATGTAAAAGATATCTAGGGAGTAATGAAGTCTAAGTAAACACAATTTCTCCAACCACTGCTCACAACCTTAGTTTAATTAGTTTAATTTCATTTTTATTATTTTATTTTGATTGCATCTTAGCTTTGGGTTAGTTGATTAGCAACTAATTCCGCCCACTCCTTCAAAACCCGAGATTTTACTTGCTTTAATTAAAATATAAAAATACAAAAATAATCATCTTTCACCTCTAGAACTATTAATTAGGTTTTCTAATCCTAGCGACACTATTCCTAAGCTGAACGATCAATCCCCCGGTACTTGTCACTATACTATACTACAACGATCAGGTACACTGCCTGGTGGGGGTTGTAAGCCTCGCGAGATCCCTCGAGAGGTAAAGCAAGGTGCGATTCCCACGCATCAAGTTTTTGGCGCCGCTGCCGGGGATTGTCTATCTTTACATTTATTCCTTAGCTTTCGCAAAAGAGTGCGGCGCCATCAAGTTTTTGGCGCCGCAGCCCGGGGAATAGTTATTGTCTAGGTTAGAATTTCTTTTTATTAGGTCTACTTGCTAGATTCCTTTCTAGTAAGATTTTTATTTTTATTTTTAGGTCTTCTTTAGTCTATCTTATTTCTTCGTGCTTTTGTTCGTAACTCTTTACCATCCGACATCATGGAAGGTGGTAACATCTTTGAACCCATCATCCCACCACAACAAAACCCACCATTAGAACCCATTAGGCCCCGAACCTTAGGAGAGTATTCCCGACCTAGCCACCAAGGCTACCGAAACACCATTGAGCTCACCGGAGCCAATGTGACCCCCTTGCGATCCGACACCATCCGGTTGGTGCAAAGCGGATGTGCATTCCATGGACTTCGTTCCGAAGATCCAAACCAACACCTTAAGGACTTCCTCAAAATCGTAGATTCCATAGACCTAAGTGTTGAAACTAGAGAGACTACCCGTTTACGCCTATTCCAATTCTCTCTACGGGATCAAGCTAGTCAATGGCTTGAGCGTTTACCCGCGGGATCCATCACCACATGGGATGATCTCACCACTCGTTTCCTTGCTCAATTTTTCCCACCGGGGAGAACTACTAAACTTAGGAATGACATCTTGATGTTTCAACAACGTCAAAATGAATCTCTTTATGAAGCATGGACTCGTTTCAAGGACTTACTCCAAAAAGTCCCTCATCATGGCATAGATCTTTGGCTCCAAGTCCAAATCTTCTATGACCATATCGACATCTCCACGAGGCGAACCATTGACCAATCGGCCGGTGGTAAGCTACGTGATCTTAGTGCGGAACAATCATGGGAACTCATAGAAGATCTTGCTCTCTATGACAACGAAAGTTGGAATGATCCCCGTGATTTGAACAAAACGGTCAAGGCAATATCTTTGCCTTCGAATAATTCAAGCACTCCCGACCGTAGGATCATGGAACTTGAGGACCAAGTCAAGTTTCTCATGAAATCTTACGAAGCTCCGAAGCATTCAAGCCAAGTGAACAAAATCACTTCTTCATGCGAATTATGTAGTGGTCCCCATGACACTCGTGATTGTGTGGAATTCCCCGGAACAGCTTTTGCGGACTACGCATCCACGCGTACCGACGAAGCGGGAGATAAGTGGTACACTTTCAAGCCCGAGCCAAACACATACGGTGATTCATATAACCCCTCATGGAAAAATCACCCAAACCTTAGGTGGAAACAAAATCAACCAAATTCTTCCAATCCACCTAATCATTACCAATCAAACGGTCCACCATCCAACCGTACCTTCAACAACAATCCTTCTAACAACTATGGTAGTACCAACAATCTTGAAGGATTGATGTCGAAATTTATGGCATCTCAAGAAGCTCGCATAGCTAGGTTTGAAACCGAATTCAACCAACAACAAACGGAGATGACCAACAAGATTGACAACTTGTTGAAAGCCCTCAACAACCAAACATTAGCCACACCTAGGAAGGACACTAGGGACACCAATAGTGGAATCCAAGCTAAGGACCCCTCATCATCCAAACATGTCCACTTTGTCAATGTTGTCACCATTAAGCCGATAGATAGGGAGATAGAGGAGAGTGACAAAGATGAAGTTAGAGTAGAAGCCAATAGTGAGGATGAGAGTAGGGAAGTTGAGGTTAATAAGGATAAGGAATTAGAGGAGGTAGAACCCGTAGAGGAATATTTTGATAAGTTGCCAACCAAGGAAGAACGGGAATACCATAAGTATTTATTCGATAGTCCCGAGACAACATATATCTTTGGCGATCCCCTGATCAAAATGGGAGACCCCTCTAACATTAACATCCCATGCAATATCGGGCACATGCATATATGGAAAGCTTACATAGACCCTAGATCCCCCGTGAACATCATGTCTAGGACTTATTACAATTGGGTGATGAAGAAGCAACTCAATTTCAGGATAATGCCCGGTAAAAGTTGAATAAGTAATTTTGCAGGGAGAGTTAAGGGAGTACATGTGATTATAGGGAATCTCACCTATGAGATTGATTTTATGATAGTAGAAGACACGCGTCCGGTGATAGATGCTTGCCTAAGTCAAATAATATTTGGGAAACCATTTGTTGAGGCCACTAGGATGAGTTATGATCCGACGTTAGGGATAGTTAGATTCAAGAAAGAGAATGATGAGGTTGCTTATCAAATGCCCTACAAGATTGAGCAATACCGCCTTCTCTCTAATTTCGAAAAGGAACGTAAGCAAGCGGCTTATTATAGGAATGATGAGGATAGACGTAGAGGAGTAGAGTATGTTAGAAATAGGATGCTTGGTTTCTACAAAGAATGCTTGCAACTAGGTCCGGAATACAAAACTGGTTTAGAAGACGACCTAGAGAGTGGAACCAACGATGAAATCACGTAGTAACCCACGACTTTGAGTCTAGCTACAAGACTCGTAAATAAAGAAAAGCGCTTCTTGGGAGGCAACCCATGTTTTGTGTGATTTTTATTTGTTTGATTGTTATTTGCTTCCGTATGCATGTTTTATTTTCATTGTTGGTTGATCATGTTTCTCTACTAAAAAAAAGTGGAAATACTTTATTATGTTGTTTAGCCTAGTCTTAACTTCAACCTAAAGGTATTTTTGCAAAAGATAAGTGTAAGGGGAAACCCCAAATATGTTTTTAAGAAACAAACCGATCATGATTCTCCACAATATTTAATGAACATGTATATTCGTATTTGTTAGAGTCAAATGCTTGTATCGAGTCATAATGAAGTTTTGCAGGATTTTCCAGGAAGTAGGACAAAGTTTTTCCAGAAATTTTCCGGAAACTTAACATAAGGATTTCTGCAGGTTCATTCTGACGGCGTCAGGGAATTGCTCTTGACGGCGTCAGGAGTCAAAAATCTGGAAATTTTACCGATTTTGTTTTTCTAACGGAGTCTTATGGTTTTTGTGAATTATTAAGTTTTATAATCTCCAGGAAATCTGCAAACTTCATTCCACAAGCATTATATCTTACTTTGTTTTCTAGGATTTAGTAACTTATATAGGATGCCGCCGATTTTACGCGAGGTTGCCTTGTCTACTTTTGTCAGGATTTACAGGTTATTTGTGACAAGAAGATGATTTATATTCTGGAAGGGAAGCTTTGATTGTTCGTTTTCTTGGAAGAAGATTTAACCTGGTCAACTAAAATCCATACCGAGCGAATCAGGGGAGTATTTGATTTTATTCTCTTTACTTTTTAACTTTTACATTCTTTACTTGAACATTGGGGACAATGTTCATCTTAAGTGTAAGGGGAGGGTAAAAAGATGATACCTTACATATGCACTTTCGCTTGAGTTTGTTTTGTTTGATAGTAGATGAGTAATAAAACTACGAGAAATACTTGTTAGTGTAATTTTAGCGCCAAATTTAAAATTTTTTACAACATTTAGGAGTGAAACTTTAGCCATAGCAAGCGTCTCATGGATAGGAGATTGTATGACTAGCACATAACCGTATATTCAGAAAAATTTTCCACCCAAAAATGTGAGGTTCGCCTTTAGATTTGATAGGAAAAGCATTTACTATTAGTGCTTATGAGTGTACCGGTAGCATTTAGATTCTAGAACTTGCGTTAGTGATGCATCCCGAGACCGCTAGTGAGACTACATTCGTGTGGTAGGATTTACTACATGATAAGAGGCATTAGGATCACCCTTGTGTTAAACCCGTATTATAATTACTTGACCATTTAAGTCATATTACTTGGCTAGTTAAGTCAACTAATTTTTCCCACACCCTTAGCGTTGTACTCATTTTTAGTACACGATACCCCTAGTACACCCCTCCGAGCCTATCTTTTCGTTTCTAACTTTAAGCATTTTACTTAAAGGAAGAATTTGTTACACCCCACTTAAATGTACAACCAAATCGCCTTAGCCTTCCATGTATGCGCTCATTTTTAGTGCATTATTGTTATTTGTTAAACCCTAAGTTAACTTTCTAATTGATTACATGGTTGCTAAGTCGAGTCATATCCTTGTACATATTGTTTTGGGACTATTGGGACTCGTGGGTAAGTACTTATTTTATGGAGTAATGGGGAAGAACATCACTTATTACCCCCATACGTGCGTTAATCTTAAAAGTGCTCCAAGTGTTTTAATTTTCTTAATTCGAGTCATTAGAATAGTTTAATGTAAAGTATGTAAAGATTCAAGTGTAAGGGGAATTCTCAACCCCTATGATGTATTATTTTGGATGGTAGGGTAAGAGTGTATGCACAAAAAAAAAAATAAAAAATAAAAAAAATAAAAAAAAAATCGAAAAAATCAAGAAAAAAAAAAGAGAAAAAACATACGGACTACCATCCCGTTTTTATTTTATGTTCATTTTATGTTTTTGTTATTTTTCATTTATTAGCTTAAGTCGAGTCTAGTCTTGGCTTAGCAACGCCATCTTGTACATGTAATTAACTAAGATTGTTAACTCGCCACCAGTAAAACTCCCTTTATCCAACAAAACCGTGTAATTCATATCCCTACACCTAACGTTATAACCCTTTAAAAGACCTCTTTGATAGTTTATCCTAGGTGCTTACGCCATGTGGTGGAGGTTTGATCCTTTCCCAAGCCTATGGTAATCTATTTTGCTATGACAGGTAGTGAGAGATATCTTCCATTTCCATAATGTTATATTACTTTATTACACCCGAGAGATGTGAGTATCTAAACACTATTTGTGAGGTGCTTGTGTATGACCTCCGTGCTTGTCTATTGGTCTTTAGTGGAACGATTATTTGTTGTAATTACTTTTATATTAGTGTTAAATGACCCCTAACTTGTCTTTTGAGTAGAATAAAAGCTCATTTGCTTGAGGACAAGCAAATCTCAAGTGTAAGGGTATATGATGAGGCGAAAAATGATCCGTTTTTAGGGGGTCATTTAAGCCCGAATCCGACTTTATTTGATCAAATATTGCCCTAAATCGTTCCTTTTGTGATTTTAGGTGTTTGGAGAGTGAATTCTGGAAAAGAGGCTATTTTGGACGTTTTTGGAGCATAAAGTGAAGAAAACGACAAAGTACCAAAAATCCAAGCTGAAGATACAAGGTGACGGCGTCAAGACTTGCTTCTTGACGGCGTCAGACATGAAGAATAATTTACCGTAGCTGGTGACGGCGTCAGATGGAGAGGTGACGGCGTCAAAGTGGCCAAGAATAAAATACCGAAGGTGGTGACGGCGTCACATAGGCCGTCACAAGTGGATCTAGGGCGTCCGAGGAAGTTTATGGCGGCGAGGTGACGGCGTCAGAATTAACTCTTGACGCCGTCAGAACGATTTTCCTATATATAGTTTTCTAGTTTTTTTCATTAAAAGGAGAGAAGTTTTGGTGAAACCCTAAAGACGATTTTGGTGCCTCTTTTACAGGTTTTTCAAGGGTTCCAAACCCTTGAGACCTTGCATTGTAATTGAGATAAGTGTACTTTCAATTCAATCAATATGTCTATGTGTTGGTTGTTTATCTTTTGTTCTTATCTCAATTCTACTATGCTAGGCTAGATCTCTCTTGTGTTTGCTTAGATCTAATGAAACCTAGATGTTGATTATGTGTTGATTACTTGTCTATTCTTTTTTTGAATGAATGATTTATATGTTAGGCTTAAGAAAACTGGCAGATCTCCAAATGGTAACATGCTTGAACGTCTTAAGAAACATGAACCGAGGCGTACTAGGTCTTTATTGGTTGTATTTAATGCATGAGCCACTGTTTACAATCTCTATAGTTGTGCTGGGTCATGGTGTAGGAGGAGATAAGAGCTCATAGAGTTGGGGAGTTATGTATGCCACTCCACGAATGGTATTAAGGAATACAACCCGTCATTCATACAAGTGTAACAAGTAATTAACATGTAAAAGATATCTAGGGAGTAATGAAGTCTAAGTAAACACAATTTCTCCAACCACTGCTCACAACCTTAGTTTAATTAGTTTAATTTCATTTTTATTATTTTATTTTGATTGCATCTTAGCTTTGGGTTAGTTGATTAGCAACTAATTCCGCCCACTCCTTCATAACCCGAGATTTTACTTGCTTTAATAAAAATATAAAAATACAAAAATAATCATCTTTCACCTCTAGAACTATTAATTAGGTTTTCTAATCCTGGCGACACTATTCCTAAGCTGAACGATCAATCCCCCGGTACTTGTCACTATACTATACTACAACGATCAGGTACACTGCCTGGTGGGGGTTGTAAGCCTCGCGAGATCCCTCAAGAGGTAAAGCAAGGTGCGATTCCCACGCATCATGCATTACACATTTCATCGTAAATTTAGTTTACGGGTATTCAAATTCGCGTAACCGTATTGGTTCAGGTGCAAATTCATGCATTATCAGTAATGACATTTCATACGGACTGGAGATAGTCTGCATATCATCAGTAGGTCATTTACATGTTATACCACTCTTAGGATTTTCAAATTTCTATATTTGATACATTTAACGTTTTTCTTATAAGTATTTATAATAAACGTTAACACCCGGTTTATACACGAAGAATATATCTAAATATTCCCACAATGGTCCTGACATATTTTTATATCCATTTTATTATCATAAAAGTTATAACATTCAGTTACCCAGTATTTTCGAAATTTATTTTATTTATAACGCGAGTTTATGAATATTACGACGGTTTTCGTGAAAACTAAACAATAATCACCCGAACACTCAGTAATTGTACCCAACATATTTCTAACATTTTTATGACTTTATTAAGTCCCGGTCAACTTTGTTAACATTTATTTCTAGCAAACCCGGTACCCGATTAAAACTAATACTTACAGTAAACTACAACTAATAATACACTACATTTTCTAAGTGATCAAAACCGACTTTGCATCTTCTTTTCACATTGAAAACCGGCCATAAGACCATCTCAAGACCACATGACTTATTTTCTTAATCTCTAGCTTCATGTGCCATTATGTATACATATTATACTATATACTTATACTAGATAATTACATAAACCACCTAAACATAACACTTATACTTTTTGAGAATCAAAAACTCATTTCTCATCTTCCCCATCATAAAACCCACGACTTTTCCCCAAGATCCATGATCCATCCATTATTTTTTAAAGTACAAAGCATCAAAGTTGTTCATTTTGTTGTCCTAATCAAGAATCATAACCCAAAAACACAAGAAATCCAAGGTTTCTCATCATCTCACCACCTATTATTTCAAAGTGAGTATTCAAATTTATTTTTATGTTTTCATCTAATTAACACATGTATTTTATAGTATTCATGATTAATTTCATGCACAAACTAGTTATACCACTTTATTTTTGAAGACTTTTTGAACATACAAACCCTAGATTGTGATTTAGGTGTTCTTTTGTTAAATTAACTTGATTACTAGTCATTAGGAACCCATGGCACCCTAAGAAGGTGTATGGTAGGATTAGTATAGATTTGTGGTGTTTGCAAGAGATTTGGTTGAAGTAAAAACTAGTTTTGAACCTTGGAAATGGATTTCTAACAAGTTTATAAACATGCTGTCCCATTTTGTTACTTTCTGGAAAATCAGTAAACACCAAGGAAACTTTGGCAAAATTTTTAGAAAATACTTTCAAAAACGAATCCGTAGGCGAAAGAACGGATTAAAAAGAGTTTATAACGAAGAAGTTATGATTTTTGCAAGTTTATTGACGAAAACTATTTTCCGGAAAAATACATGCTGTTGGACGTTTTTCGTCGCACAAAAAGAGGCTTTAGACGTAACCCGGAGGAGCCGAGTTTTCCAAAATGTATTACTACATACTAAGACGTAACCGTGGATATAAAGAACAAGTAAAACGGACATATAACGACAAAGATATTCACGTCTGAATATCGGCAAAACCTATTTTATTTTGACAGCTTTTAGTAAAATTGACACTAAAACTACGTAGTACTTTTAGAAGCTAGAAATAATACCAAGTACCAAATTTTATAACTAATGAAGTATTAGTTATTACAAGTATATTTTCATCACCACAAGGCGTTATTTCAAGGATTTCAAACCGAGGATTTCAACACAAACATTGGTACATACGATATATATATATAAGTATATATATTGCAACTAGTTTATTTTTCTAATAGCCATATTTTTCCTAAGTCTTGGAATATATACTTTTGATAACAACAAGTGTTTTTCAAAGAATAGAGTGGTATAGGAGCATGTGCATGGACATTCATAACATCATTTGGTGATCTAAAGTAGATCGTTCATCATTCACATTAGGTTGCGGCTAGTGTGCGCGCCTTGTTTTTCAGCTCATTACATGTTCATGGTTGTTCATTTCACATCATCACAGTATCATCAGCTAGAGGTGAGTTTTCATAGCCCCGTTTTCAATTCAACATTTTTGATTGTTTTCAAATCCCACGAGGGGAATACATTGCATCAATCATTTTAGTACGAGCCCAAGTATTCAAACATGTACATTGCTTAAGTTACCTTGCCATGTGATAAGTCCCCTGTAACATCATGAACCGTTAATTTACCGTTAAGCGAGAGTGAGTGGATAGATCTATTGAGGGTGACGCCTCCATCTGTGGTAGTGATTACCAACCGTAAGCGGATGCATTTCATGTCTTTTACATTTGAGTGTTTCGGCAGAACATTCAGGAGCGGCATTGTTTCATCAGTCATAGCTTCGGTGTCATGAGCTTAAGGTCTATTGTACAATTTTCATGAGATTTTTATCTTGCACTTTTACTTGTGGTGGCCGTACATCATTACATTTTACAAACCTATGGAATTCACCAACATTCGTGTTGACGTTTTAGCAATGTATTTCAGGTTATTAAGGTAGCTCATGTGACATGCATTTGGACCTTCATGGAGTCACGGAGTCGACGCGTCTCATCATTATTTCATGCACTTATGTAAACATTTGATCTAGTATGACTTGTTTTTCATAAACATGCAACACATTTTGGGGACCTCATTTTGTAAACTCTGGATTATTTCAATGATCAAATGCAGTATTTTTCAAACGACACTTTAGGTCGTTCAATGTAACTGTAACTGTGGTGTTATGACAGACACCCCCAGGTATTCCATTCCGCTGCAAGTCAGGTAAATTGGGGGTGTGACAAGAATATACTTAGGTTAAGGGACCATAAGTGACAAATGCTGAAAATTGATTTTACTTCAGTCAAAACCTTTTGACCAAATGCATTTACTCCACCTGCTAACTCTGAAAACACATTTACTATATCCACCTAACGAAATCAACGGCTCTCATCAATCTTGCAAATCCATACGTTTTTTCAAAAATCTGTAAGTGCATACATGTTTTGATCATGTTTGTGTACAATGGTTTTTCATTTCATCATGATCTAACGGCTCATTTTTGCTAAATCGTTAAAAATTGACTTAGGGTTTGCGTAAACTTAGGATATAAGATTTAAAGTGTTTGTGTTTGAATTGGTTAGTGGGATTTGTTCCTAGGTTAATACTAAACATGTTATTGAACTCAAATCATGCCCAGAAACATCAATTGATCAAAATCATATTTAGGGTTCATCGTATGAATTAGGTACTTTTGATTAGTGATGTTTTGGTATAATTAAATGGTTGGGATAGTGTTAGTATGTGTTAAAGATCATATGCATATGCTTTAATTGTTCCAGAAACTAGTTATGATTTGTAATTGATGTGTTAGGGTTCGTTCATCACTAGCAGGTTCTATATTGAGTTCTTGTAGATGAAAAGTGTTATAAATTGGTCAAAATGTTCCTTAGCATGTTAACAACACTCACCTAACTTCTAATTAACCCCAGAAACATGTTTTTGTATGTTGTGATTTTTGAGTTCATGCGTTCTTACGCGAAAGATTAAAAAATTGCTTGTTTACGCATAAGTTTGTGTGTTAAAGCGTTTGGGATGTATTTGGAAAATATATTGATCAGTGGTTGTGTTTAAACTTTTCAGGAATCAAAGATACTTAATTTTTGAAGGTGATTATCAATCAAAAGGTTTTTACGCAAAAGAATAACTCATCTTACGCGTAAGATTCGACCCCTTTGAAAAACTTGTCTTGGATAAGAACAAGTTTACGCATAAGATATTTCTTATGCATAAGTTTTATCTTACGCATAAGTCAAAACTTACGCCTAAGTTATAACTTACGCATAAGATTCAATCTTTTGCATAAGCCTAAATCTTACGCAAAAGATTTATCTTTACGCATAAGATTTGGCATACGCAAAAGATTAAATCTTACGCATAAGATTATAAGTTGTGCGTAGATTCTGATCTTACGCTTAATATAATATCTTACTCATAAGAAATGTTATGCGTAGGATTTCCATATCTTACGCGTAACATTGCTGATTCCATGAAATTTTTTTTCTAAGTGTTGTAATTTTTTCAAATGTATAAACACTTGTATTACTTAACACATATTGTGCTTTGATTGTGATCAAATTCTATTTAGTTTAGATATCATTTATACAAGTTAATCATAACATAACATTTGAACACAAACACCCACTGATCAATCCAATTATGCATAAACCAGTAAATGAATATATGAGCTAACAAATTATATTATCGCAATGTCTGTGTTTGTGTATGATCAATTCAGATGGCCCCACAAGAAAACATTCCACAAGAACAAGAACCTGAACCAAAGCTCACATGGGAAGAAACTTTTCCCGAAGATTACACCAGAGAGATTGGAAAGAACAACCTAAGGGTCAACTTCAACAAAATCACATGCAATGAATCCTCTTGCATTGTAGCTGTGGATGCTCTACTCTATCACCCGTACAAAATCCTGCTCACCGAAACTGCATCAGTGGCCAGCTTCTACATTCACCAATTTTGGCACACCATTCAACTGGACCTTGGCGAAGAATCTTTCACTTGTATGCTTCATAAGAGACAAGTCACTATGGACAAAGATACTCTTCGTGCCGTTCTTGGTTTACCCGAACTAGGTCCAGATGAACAGTACCACCCAGTCCGTAATGAAGAAGAACTAGTTGCATGGTTACGGGATATTGGATATGATGAGTCAGAAGAGGTATTGACTAGACACTCAAAGGTCAACACAAGATTTCTTCCACAACCATGGAGAACTCTTTACATTCTCATTGCCAAGTCGTTATCTAGCAGAGATGTTGGTCACGAACACCCCAAACTACAACATCTCAAACTCTTCTGGGTTATGGCAAATGTCAAATTGGTGGATTTTGCTAGTATTATATGGGAAGATATTGTTTGGCACATACAACACAAGTCTGAAAAAATTCCATTTGTTCGTTTCACCAAGTTTCTCATACAAAGCTTCCATCATGCGTATCACGACATTCCTCCAAGACAGGATGATGAAGACAAGAACACATTGAGAAATGAGTCCACTCTCAAGTAGATTAAGAGACTTGACACAACTACACATAAGCAAGGAATGAAACTACCCGCATGTCTTCTGAATGATAAAGTAAAGAAATGCAAGAACTACAAGTACTACATTCAAGCTCTCAAGGAAGACAAAGTAGGATTCTTAGACGAAGTTCCTCTCCTGTCTTTTATGCAGAAAAAGGGAAAGAAAGGTAGCAAGTCTGGCAGCTCTGAAAGTTCTACAAAATCTGCTCAAAAGCCACACAAGAGAGCACTTAAGATCAGAATACCCGTCAAGAAACCAGTTCCTGAACCCTCACCACCATCTTCTCCAAAACCATCTAATTCAGAGATCGAATCCGATAGCGGTCCAGTTTATAGGGAAGCTTATGCAAGCAGCAAACAAGATGAGGAACACGACATGACTATCGAAGATTGGGACAGAAGTATCGGTGAATTTGTTAAAGCAGTAGAAAATCAAACTACCTTCATCCAAAGACCATTGACCGAAGAAGATGCTAAATTGGAAGAAGAACGGTTAAGGGGTGAAAAACTAAAGAAACCTATGACTGAAGAGCAAGAAAGACAAGAAGAGGCTCACTCTAACATTGGTCTGTCTTTGGAAGAAGAGAATGAAAGAGCTCTCAAGTTAGGTCTCCACCACAGCAAAATCGACTCCTTCCAAGCTGATCAACCTCCACCGCCTCTGTTTACTCAAACAAGCGAGGTTGGTGGATCTAGCAGTATTCCTGAGGCTGCCGGATCTAGCAGTATTCCTGAGTCCACTCTAGTTAGTCAAACTCAGGAAACAGGAACCAATGCTGAAATGATAGTCTACGAAACTCCCACAGTTTCACCTGAAGACGTAGAAATGCAAAATGCTTCAGAAAGGGGAGAAGATGATGAGGAGGACCATATGGATACAGATTTTCCTCACCTTATGACCATGGAAGAGATGGAGAAAAGAGAAAAGGCTCAAGAGGAAGAACTCAAGGGAAAACAAGAAGCTGAAGAGGCAAGGCTTGAGGAAGAAGAACAAGCGAAACTGGAAGAAGCAATAAGAATGAAGAGAGCAGGAAAGCTGAAGAGGCAAAAAAACTTGCCGAAGAATTAAGGCTTCAAGAAGAAACTAAGAAAAGAAAAGAAGAAGAAGCCAGACTAGCAGAAGAACTAAGGCTAAAAGAAGAAGCTGATAAGTTAGCAGAAGAGCAGTGATTAAAGGATGAAACAGAGAAAGTATCTGAAGAGAAAGAAGAGCCCAAGAACAAACCCGAATCACCAAAAGGAGATGATAAGGATACCTCCACCTACATAGAATCTTCTCAATCATGATCTCCAGCATCACAACCAACACATGACTAATCAATCAAGAAACCTTCAAGAATTGAAGCCTCAGCTGCATCAAAGTTGATAAAGAAGGCAGTAAAGAGAGTTCGTAATAAGAAGAAAAGCAAATTAGAAGATCAAGTTGAATTACTAGCTAGTCAAGTTGTCGAATTGACAAAGCAAATGACTAATGTTCAGGAAATGCATGAAAAGTTGGATGCCTTCTTAGCTAAAGATGTGCAAGAAGACATGGAAGCTACATTGGCTGCTTAAGCAAATCAGTACATGGACCAACACTTAGTTGCAGAATTAAAAGAGTTGTTGAAGCCAATGAAAGATGAACTCACCAAGATTGTTGAACAAGCTGTTAAGAAACTGATCAGAACTACTTCATTCACTCTCCGAGCTGACAAAACACCTTTACCGCAACAAGAGATGACATTGGATGAATTAGAGACTCAGCTCTTCAACAAATTGGCAAGTAAATTCACCATGACACCTAAAGAGATTAAAGTCTGGGAAGCTTTACAAGCCAAGATGTCCAAAGAATCATGCAGCACTGAGGCCGACAAATTGAAACGTCAAAGAGATGATGAAGACAAAGATCCTAACTCTCAGGCAAAGAAGCAAAAGCAAGCCGAAGGACCCTCGTCTCAACACAAAGAACCTATCATTCCTCAGACAACAACAACGTCAAATCACCAACCTAAGGCATCAGGTTCAGGTCCAAAAGCCCAAGACCACTTCGAGTACACCGGCGGAGATGATTTCCCTCAGCCCGATGACATACCAGAACCTTCATCAACAAAAAAGAAAGAAAAGAAACGCAAACATCCTCAGCACAAACCTGACACCTCTTCAAATGGCTGGACGAAGACAAAACAGCTGAGTACTCCTGGTTTGATGAAATGGTCAAAGCTCAACCACCCCTTGCAGAAAATCAATCACCATTAGATGGCCGAACTGTGGAATATGCACAACTTCTGCAACGGGACTACGGTTTAAAGGAAATGAGCAAAAAAGAGCTGAGAAGTGTAAAGAATGCAGCATTCAACCTATTGAAAGACCGCTCTGCCAACTCTGTTGAACTCGGGTATCACCTGGAAAACATTGCCCGAGCAATGTCAAACGACATAGACTAGCTAAACCTCGAGTCCAACATTGATTACTACTCAAAGAATAAAGGGCCTTACTACACCGATTGGACCAAACCTCTACCCCTGGTTGGAAAGCCTAAGCAAGAACGAATTCCAAACAAATTCTTCTTCAACAATGACTTGGAATTTCTACAACACGGAAGCAAGATAGAGAAAAAGTATGCCACATCGCTCACCTTCTCAATACCTGCTGCTAGATACCTCAACAATGCCATCGAAGAAGAAGCCTCAGACTTATTCGTGTATATAGTTGTTGCCTATGACCGGAATGCACTCTACGGGATTCACCATTGGCCAGAAAACCGGGCACAGTACTATCGAAGCAGCAGACTCAGTCAAACAATGGGAAATGTGATGAGTGAGTTAAAGATTGTCTCCATTCAGTATATTTCAACAGTCACTCACTTTAGGTACTCCTTTCTCAACAAGATCGTGCTCAAAAGACTAGATGAAAAAGAGTATGAGATTTTCGAGTCAGACTTTCCACGATTACTCCTCAATGACATTGAAGACATGTATCTACTCAAAGTCCAAGGAAAGCTGTGCAACCTACCTAAAGAAATGCAGCTTGCTTTCATCACAGCTCTTCCCATCTTCATGCGACATATCGTCATCAAAGAACGAGTAGAAGATCTTCAACTAGGAGTAGAAAGTTACCAAAAGAAGTTGAATCTCACTAAACCAAACCTTTATAATGTCCCCAACCTTCAACACGAATCTCAATACACCTTGATCAAGCAGCCAGCATTTGGTTTCACCTATCGCAGTGTCAACCGACGCAACTGCTTCATGGCATATGATGAAATCCACAAGTTCTGTGATGAAACACTGAAGTTTGTCAGAGATGGAATCAAAGGCCGACTAGATGACGTTGCACTATACAAGTCCAAAAGGTGGAATACAGATGAGGCTAGCGTAGGGATCAGATAAGGAGATTTGAAAGCTATGTGGGAGGCAGACCAGGATTTCCAGTGTTGACGTTTCAGAGACCCGAATAGTAGAAGTTTGTAAGATCTTGATTTGATTTTTCAATACTTATTTTCATAATGGCTTGTGCACGCATTACAATGTACAACCCAAACTTGTAAAGAAAGGACCCTGAGGTACGCATCAGTGCCTCAATCCTAATATAAGGAGCGAAGGCTTCTTACTTTTGAGTAGAATTAATCAATTGTTTTATGATTTTCATAATTCTGCTCAAAAGGACAAGTATTTCACCTCAATAAGACCTAATCACTTGTTGAGGGTGAGCACTTGTCAAACAAAACTACTTTGTTCTTAAAAGTTAAAAGTTCTTGGTGAATCTCCCCATAAGACTCAAAAAGGCATATTTTAATCCAAAAAAAAATCATCAAAAACATCATTTCGTATGCTATTTTTTAGAGGGAGAAAATGTAAAAGTGATTAAAATATAAGTGGTCAAAAAGCTAAAGTTGTATCTTGTGCGAGCTAGACTCAAAATTGACCCAGAATTGACGAAACATGAAAGTTAGTAATCTCGAAAAGACTTATCCTCGAAGGGTAATAACATCAAGTTAGTTACTAGAGCTAGTTGTCACCTAAAAGCTAACAATGGAACTCTCTAACTAACCACGTAAGCATGTCTCGAAAAGGATTTGTCTTAGTAGAAATGTACCATCTCGAGAAGCTTTCTGTTGACTTGACCAGGCCGGGTAATAAATTCAAGCTAGTTTAACTAGTGATGTAAGCATGTCTCGAATCGGTCTTGTTCACTGAAAGTGGATCAATTCAAAAAGTGCTTGCTCCTCCCGCATGTGTAAATTTATTAATTACTTATGAGCACATGTGAAGGGGGAGCCCTTCAAAAGTAAAAACAAAACTCTCAAAGTGTTAAACAAAATGTTTGATAATCACAAACACTTTGAGAGATTTTCAATCAAAGGTTTCATGGCAATTGTAGGATAATCATGGAGTTATAAGGTGATTAAGATAGGAAAAACCGTCCTATGATCTGCCAGAGCCGGAGGGATCTACCCAAGGACATCACCATTAGTTAGAATTAGAAGTCCTTAGGTTTGATACGAAAAAGGAGAAAAGAATGAAAGGAGAAAGAGGGAGTTGAAGAATTAAAAAGAAAAGTAAAGAAACGGGTGAAAAGAAATAGCCCTCCATATGTTCAACCTTAGGGCAGACACCGGGTTCAACTCGTATGCTACTGGTTGATGCTAAGGCAACACCGGTATTGAAGATAAAGTCATCATGGACCCAGTGACGCAATGCACTAAACCTTCTTAACGACTCAAGTTCTCTTAAAAGAACTTGTTTCATTCTCACGGGGAACCGGTGTAATCTATCGACCTATCTCTTAGAGATGGTTGATATTGAAGCAGGAGACCCCTTCCTAGTCTCCGCATAGGAAACCTAAGTGTGCACTCATCGAGTCTAGAGCCATGAGATACATCAAAGATCTTTTAGGAACACTTAGTATTTCTACAACTAGTGTTCTACATCAATGGACACCAGAATTATCGAGTCCTTCGCAAATCTTAGCAATCTACCGAGAACGTTTATGAGAGAATTACATAAGTATTTCTCAATGATTGAACAGAAATTCCTGCCAGGGTCAACATCAAACAGCCCTGACAGCAGGTCACTTTGGTAACCCTTCACGGGTTACGCTTAGTGTTCGCAGTGGTTCCATAGCGGTCTACAGTCGTGGAGTGATCCCCAGCGACTCACCCAGTCATTGAGCTACTAAGTAGGTCTTGTAAGCTCCTTCGGGGGTATCTGACATGGGAACGGCCTCGATAAGGATTAGAAGGAGTCTTCACACTATGCTGTTGGCGAGCTCTAATTCCTTATCTGTAAGAACTGGTTGATTATTGCTAACTATTTACCTGCAGGTACATATCACCTCCATGATTGTAGATTCCAGCATGCTCATGCATACATCTTGAAGTCAATGAAAGCTCCCCTCCCCCAAAGATCGAAGCACCACAAAATTCAAAGAAATATTCTACTCCAAAAAGAAGAATCTACAAAGTATAAAGACCAAAGATCAATGTGAATGTTAAGGAACTTCGTGCACTTGAAAGACAAAGTCTAAAGATGTATGAGCATGTTGGAATGGCGGACAACCACCAAGGACGATGAAGTGACGAAAGGCAGATGACTACACAATCACTACACTATCACCAAAGAACAAAGACTAAGAGCAAAGTATATTCATCTAACAACATTTTTGAAGACGTCAAAAGTTATTCGAGTCAAAAGTCAAAGACAAAGATGAAGACGTCCAGCAACCGTGATGACCGACCCTTAGGGGGAGATTGTTGGGAACATACTTTTGTATTTAGTCAAGTCTCGGTCATTACATTTTGTACTAGGTTGCTTTAGTAATATTTATGTTTATGTTTAAGTTAATGGGCAACATGTAAAAGCCCATAAGGCTTACAAAGCCCACGTTGGTAGCATGAAAGGGACTAGGGAATGTTGCCCTAGCTTCTCTCCTATAAATACAAGGCTTATGTAACCTTAAACTTTGTTAGTTATTTTGATATGTTAATGAAACTCTTGCACTTTTACTTTTCATAAATCTTATAATCAACCAATCCTTATATCTATCTCATTCTTACTTGTGTAACATCAATATGGGCACCTAACAGCTTCTATATCTTACTATATGTTGAATAATAGTTATATGATTATTTAGTGAGCATTGAATTATTGAATAAATTGTTTGAAAAATTAGGTTGAAAGTGTTTGAATAATTTGGAAACAATGTTTGAATCACACTCGGCGTTTTCCTGTTTGAGTTTGCTAAGTAATGAAGACTTAATTGTGTCATTAAGTAGTGGAAAGGTAATTGTATCTATATGTAGCTCAAGTGAAAATATCATCACCATAATTATATTTTGAGTATACAATTTCATTAGTTGTTTATTTAGTTTCTTTTCTTTTCTAATTGTGTGTATCCCTTAATATGTTGAGAAAATATTGGACCATTTTGTGCACGCGGACACAACTATGTGGATTCATGTCATATTGTGTGTTGTGGACTTGTATGGTTTAGAAAGCTATTTTAGCATGATAACAATGTTACGCTTTTGTAATCATAGGTGCATGGTGGATTCTTTCGTTTTGATCCAGATGCAATACACATGAGTTATGAACAGAAGGTATATGATTGTCGTTTTGATCCTGAGCAATTGCTCCTGAAGCTGCTTGTGTTGGATTGGAAATTAGGGTTATCGGTAATGATAGTGGAGAGAAGGTATATGAATATCTACTTACTAATCAAGTAACACTAACTTGATAAGTAATCACGGTAGTGAGGATATGGTTATGTACATAGTTTTAGAAGTGCAGCACCTGTATGGACATCCATTTAGTCTGTACTCTGTTGTTATTGAACTAAATTTTTTAATATTTAGATTACCACTTACCATTAGCATCATTACAAATTTCAGTTAGCTATCGATTATGTTTCTGTGCTATTCACTTCCGTATGAGACTTTGGTTTCTAGAGTGTTGTAGTCTAAGAATTCATTAATATCGAACAATGTCCTTCCCGGTTTAAAAATATCATAAACTATCATTACTTTCTAATTTTGCATAAAGTTCATATTAAATAACCACCAAAAGAAAGGAAAATGATATGTTGATTGACAAATTTTCTAGCAAATAGAAGGTTTACTATAGTTTTGATGAACTAGAAGACGGTACCCACAACTTCTATCTTTTGGAATTCTTAAACTCGCTCAATGTGAACAGATTGCCCCCTCAGTACTTGCGTTTGAAAATTGGATACTCGATTATTCTTTTTAGGAATCTCGATCCAGCAAATGGATTATGTAATGGCACAAGGTTGATATACAAACATTTTGATCCTAATGTCATCAATGTTGAGATTGCTGTCCGACAACACTCTGGAGTTAGAGTGCTCTTGCCAAGAATTCCTTTCGCTCCATCAGAAGAAGACATGTTCTATTTCAAACTAAAGAGAACACAATTCCTGTGCGCCTTAGCTTTACGATGACTATCAATAAAGCTCTTGGCCAAACAATAACAAATATGGGTGTCTATTTTCCCGACTCTGTTTTCTCGCATGGACAGCTTTATTTTGCTTTGTCTATAGGGATATCACGTAAAACTACAAAGGTATTAGTGAAGTCAGTCAAAGAGTTCGGTCAAGGAGGAGTTTGCACCTCAAATGTCATCTACCAAAAGTTTTACACAACGAGTAACGCACATTGTTAGTTAGTATCTCATAATTGATGTAGCGTTTTCTTTTTTAGTCACACTAAATATTTTTATATGTTATTTGATAAATGTTAAGAATTTTTGCTAGAGTTGAATGAACACATATTACAACCGTTTGCAATTACATTTTGATTTTTTCACGTTCTATTTTGAACGCTATACGAAACACTTACCACAATATTGCATATTGTTAATGTCTGCCGCTAGGCGCGGGTACTGACCTAGTCAGATTTAATAGGCAAAACATGCATCTGCTATTTTTTTTTAAAAACACTTGCATCTAACTATTTTACCACCAAACCCATAACCTGATTAAGGATTATGTTGATTCTTACAACATATATGCATCTACTCAAACTAAATTAAACTTACTAACGACGCATGTAAGTTTCTAATTTTCTTTACCTGATCGAACTCATGCATCTGCAACCTGATTTAATTAGGGTACCCATTTAATTATACCAACTAGCTTGTTCACAAATCTAATACTAATTGATTCAACATTATACCAGATTATATATTCTACTAAGTACTAACCTATATATGCATCTACCAAAACGGCAAAACGTAAAGTCATCAATCCATGCATCTACAAATTTTAACAAACTCCTGCACCTTATACACTATGTCGATCAAATAATTCATTAAATTAAACCATGCGTCTAAATACACCATTTTGCATCTAAATAAAATTATAAAATCCTGCATACTAATATGCACTAGCTGCATCTAATTCTACATCTTCATAAACACATGCATCTGATTTTACATGATTTATTAAATCAAAGCAAGCATCTGACTACACCCACGCGGATAAATCAAAAAACGAAAGCGATGTTCATAGCGAGAGATATATAAGGAGATAGGACTACTTTTACAGTTTTACCCTTAAGCATTAAAGAGAGGATGATGTTATTAACAAAGTTGCCACTCTCTTATTTTTAGTCATTGATCAACTTAATTATCCAATGGTTCAAATCTCTTCTTATGCTTCTCATATATCTTGATTATACCAGTACATTTAAGGCTAGTTTATGTATATGTGTCTTTTGACACAAAAGAACTCCGTTTCATTTGTAACTCATTTGAAAAAAATAAATAAATAAATAAATAAATTCTAGATTCATTGATTGAATGTGTTTAGCTAGTGAGTTTGGGTTTGAACCCAACATAAGAGAGAAACGTACGACTTATATATAACATCCTGATGTTGCTAAAATAGGAAGAAAAATAAAAAGTGTTTTAGTTCATACCCTAATTAATACCCAATGAACTAAGGGTGCGTTTGGTATCCTCCTCCTATAAGAATGAGGGAATCATAGTTGTAACGATTCTAAGTGTTTGGTTTTACATGAGAATGAAACATGGATATTATCCATACTGCATATGAGTCCAAGAGGGGAGGAATAACTCTATCATAGGCGAGGGGCCCACCACTACTATCAAACTCATACCCATTGTGATTCACGGGAGCATACCAAACGCACCCAAATGTACGAGATATTTATACTTTTTGTCTGAAATATGTGAGTTAAGAGGAATAGAGGAATGTCCATGACTTCATGTGGGTATGTGACATTGTGACCCACTTTCTTTGTCCATCATATATGCATGAGTGGGTTTCAATTGTCCATTTATCAATGACCCTCGATGCCTTCCTTATCAATATCGAAGTGCCACCTACCACTCACTGTATTAATAATTTTTAAGAACAAAATAACACGATTTCGTTGTCGACATGAGTGCTCTTCTTTCCATTCATTGTACTAGTGCCGTCTTGGCTATCTCATGTTTTTGTTTTTGTTTTTTGCAAGTGTTCATATGAGATATTTTTGAAGTGACTTGGCTGTGAGACCCTTTTACATCCCCACCGATTATTATGAGGTTCCAAGATAAGTTTTTGTTATTTTATTGAATAATGTACGTGAGGATTAGTTAAATATATACAAAAGAAATGTTAATAATGTTAATTATGTAGTAAAAAAAAAAAAGTATGTATTTATTTCTGTTTACACTCCTATATGGTAGAAAATAGGAAATTTGAACAATGAACTCAATTCTAACAAATTAAACTAACATGACTAAAAAGAATAAACATTGAATATCGTGCATTACATTTCTAATGGCTTTTCAATGAAAGTTATGATCGGTACTTTACTCTAGATTATATTATCCGAGATATTTTCATATGATGGAGTTAGATTCATTTAGCCAATTCATAGCTTTACAGCATAAACTTGACCAAACTTATCATGAACGAAAAACATATGGGCTACGTTAAAGAAAGAAAAAAAATATATATACATCTGATAAAATTACATCAACATACATTAATTAATCCTAGTTACATCTATTTCCTTAAGAGATATGAATATGATAGTACAACTTTGCAGGTGTGATTCATGAGAAAATCCTACATTTGGAAATAATGTTGATTGAGTTGGTTTATTCTTATCTTGTTTTTTAAGAGAATCTTTCTTTTTTTTGCATGATTTTAAGTCAATGTTCTTACAACACTCGAACTATGTCATTGTTTTTTTTTGGTAAAAGAGTTAATTCACCCCGGCAAAATTCTATGTCATTGTTTTTTCAAACATAAAAAAACTTACTCACACAATTAAACAAGTCCAAGTAAACAATTTAATCTCAATTAAACGATTTAAAAGTTATATAACATTTTTTAACATCGGTGATTATTTTCTTCTTCTTTATGTTTTGCTTTCCTTCATCTTCATTTGAACCATCCCCTGTGAGTAAGTTGATTATTTTTGCTTGAGTTTTATATTGGTTTAGTCTCGATTTAAAGTATCATTAGAAATTTCTCTTCTACTAGTTTACTTTTAGTGGAATAAAACATGGCGACCGGCCTCCCCACAATGCTTTTCTTTTTCTTAGTTATAATAATAATAATCGACACCTAAAAGGATTTCGCGATAAGGTTACACCTTGGTCATGGCAATAACGATAAGGTTACACCTTACTCATGGCAATAATTCTATGAGTTTATATATATAAAGTAATTACTCACACAAAAGTATCA
Source organism: Artemisia argyi (assembly GCA_030686995.1). Classification (NCBI taxonomy): domain Eukaryota; kingdom Viridiplantae; phylum Streptophyta; class Magnoliopsida; order Asterales; family Asteraceae; genus Artemisia; species Artemisia argyi. The sequence goes on from CM060696.1 coordinate 45,098,540, forward strand.
AACGCTAACAATGAGACAGTCATTATCTTGAAAGCTAGTTTCACCATTAATTAAATGCAGCAATTACGGAACTAAGGGGCAACTTTTGGAACCGAAAAATGACACACATACAAATATAACCATTTAAACACAAATATACGACAAAAAAAACCAAAATCACACACACGACCACACCTCCCACAACTCGGTCGTCTGAACGACCTAGTTCTTCCAAAACAACACCTAAAACGTGTGTGATGCGTGTGTGAGTGGTGATGCTAATAGAGTTGGACGCATAGATGAGGTGCCACCTAGACGCAAGACGCATCTTGCATTTCTTACTACCACTAGTATAAAGTTTGGAGTTTCCTTCCCCATGTCTCACGTCTTTATCAATTTCATTCTTCGAAAACACTCTCCTCGTCCCTTACAAAAACTATTAAATGCCTTCTGCTTTTACATTTAAACTGTCATCCCTCCTTTCTTAAGTTTACACAAAAACCATTGTTTGATCTCAACCCAATATTTGTTAATCCTGAAAACAAAGTACTTGATGCGAAATCTAGCTAGTAAAATCACTTTCAATTTTCCTAGCATCATATATATCACTAAACAACCACAACCATGTCGGATCCCACAATGCTCCGTAATACACAGTTTCAAGAAAGTCCTAATAACTACGGACATCTAACTCCAAGAGAGATTAGGGTTTCGTTTGATGAAGTAAGTGAACTAAGACGATCCAATGCAACTGCTCGTAGCAGTGGCTTTGGTCGTCTTAGTGGGGAACATGTCGTTGTTGGTTCTCCAAATTCTCGTTTAAAGCGAAAATCAACGTTAATGAGGATGAAAACAAAATCAAGATTAATGGATCAACAAGAAATTCGCATTAAGTCATCCCATAATACGCCGAAATATGAGAAACAAGGGAAAGGTTTTGGTGCTATTGAAGAAGATGAAAGTTCAACGGTTGAAGATATGCCGGATGAGTATAAGCAACTAAGGTATAGCTACTGGACTATACTTCAGTTAACTGGTTTGATATTAATCATTGGTGCTTTAATTTTTACACTTGTGTCACCGAAACTAAAGAGAAAAAATTTCTATGATCTCGAATGGTGGAAATGGGAAGTTATGATATTCGTTATCATTTGTGGGAGATTAGTTTCTGGATGGGGAATTCGAGTCTTGGTGTTTTTTACTGAACAAAGTTTTTTACTGAGAAAACGCGTTCTTTATTTTGTTTACGGGTTAAAAGAAGCAGTTCAAAATTGCATTTGGTTGGGCTTGGTTTTATTAGCTTGGCAAATTATATTCGACAAAAAGGTTGCAAGGACCATGTACGGGAAAAGGGTCCTACCTTATGTTACCAGAATTTGGATTTGTCTCTTGGTGGGAACTCTTGTATGGTTATTAAAAACTTTAATTATCAAAGTTCTTGCTTCGAATTTCCATGTCAGCAAATTTTTTGATCGGATTCAAGAATCGTTATTTAACCAATATGTGATTGAAAGACTCTCTGGCCAGCCTGTGATCGAAATTCAAAAGCAACAAGAAGAGGAAGATTGGATGATGGAAGAGGTTGAGAAGCTTCAAAGTGCTGGTGCGAATATACCTTATCACCCTAATGAAAATATGGTTAAGGGTTTTAGAGGTATTGGAGGATCGAGACCTAGTACACCCCTGACTGATAGAAAAGAAGCAAATACTCCTAAAAAGCATGACAAAGGGATCACGATTGATCACTTGCATAAATTTAATCAGAAGAATATTTCTGCTTGGAATATGAACAGGATGATGGATGTAATAAACACGAGCATGTTAACTATTTCGGATGAACAATTTCTAGACATGAAGGGTTATGGTTATGGTGATGGTGATAGTGATGATGACGAGAATTCTAAGCAGATAAAGACCGAAAGCGAGGCTAAACATGCAGCCAAAAAGATATTTTTCAATGTGGCAAAACAAGGATCCAAGTAATTAAGCTTTCATTTTTTATCGTCTTTAGATTCCCTATTATATTTAGTTTACGAGAACCTATATATATGTATGTGATTTTGTTTGTTTGACTTTTGGTTAGCTGTATTATTCTTGAGGATTTGATGCGCTTTTTGCGCGATGATGAAGCTTTGAGGACAATGCGACTCTTTCATAAAGCAAGTTCGATCAGCAAACGAGATTTAAAACACTGGGTGGTACGTACGGTTATTTATGAATTACCATTTCATTTAAATATGTTATTATTATAAGGATAATTAATTAAAATGTAGCTAACTTGTTATTTTTCGAGTTATATATATATAGCCATATTTTTGTGCTTTTTTTGACCGTTTTATCCTTCTCTTGTTAATAGGAGGGTTGACAAACAAAAAAGGTAAAATAGGCACAAAATATATACGACAGGCGGAATTGAAAAGTTTAGTAATATGGCTACGCCAGACTAAAAAAAGTGACAATTAGCTACAATTGTGACAATTATATCATATTTATAAGTTTAACGCTTGTATCACAAAATGAAAATGCATGATATAAATTAATTCTGGGTTGGCATCTTAATATCTTATGTATCCTTCACAAGCTTAATGCTATCAAATTTGCACAAAGGTTAATTATTAACATTATATATATATCCATCTTAAAGCTTACTATAATATTTCAAAGATATCAAAATCACTAATCTGATCATAATCTGAAACTCTAAAGTACACGGATTTGATTTAGTTGAATGCAACAAAATAAAATTAATCAACAAAGATATCTAGCTTTTGTGCTAAATTGTGTATCTAAAACTCTGTTGTTTGTTTCCTAGGTTAATGCTCTTGTGCTAAAGTGTGTATCTAAAACTCCGTCGTTTGTTTGCTAGGTTAATGTGTTTCGAGAACGTAGAGCTCTTGCACTGTCCCTCAATGACACAAAAACAGCCGTGGACAAGCTCCATCAGATGTTTAATATCGTTGTGGCAATCACAATAGCTATCATTTGGCTTCTTATACTCAAACTAGCGACAACCCATTTCTTCGTATTCCTAAGCTCGCAACTAATTTTGGTAGCATTCGTGTTTGGAAACACATGCAAAACATTGTTCGAGGCAATTATTTTCCTGTTTGTTATGCATCCATTTGATGTTGGTGATCGTTGCGAGATTGATGGTGTTCAGGTGAGATGTTGAATAGATTACCCGAAACTTATATTTGTTTCTATTGTTGGGTAGTAATTTTTAACTTTTGATGGTTTTATTGTATCCAGATGATAGTTGAGGAGATGAATATATTGACAACTACCTTTTTAAGGTATGATAATCAGAAGATAGCATACCCAAACAGTGTCTTGTCTACTTTGCCCATTGGTAATTATCAGCGTAGTCCCGACATGGGTGATGCCATTGATTTCTGCATCCATGTATCAACTCCTGCAGGAAAAATTGCTAACATGAAGGAAAGAATAACAAGGTAATTAAGTAATGCATTTTATATGAGTTTGATTATGCCTTAAATGAGTGTAATTATTCATATCCAAACACTATCAAATCTAATTATTCATCATCACATAAATTCGACATGCTTGGTTGCAGCTATATTGAAAACAAGAGTGACCACTGGCAACCTGAGCCAATGATCGTGGTAAGAGACGTTGAGGACATGAATCGGCTCAAAATATCAGTATGGCTTACACACCGAGATAATTTCCAGGACATGGGTGGAAGATGGAAAAGAAGAGCTCTTTTGGTTGAGACAATGATCACAATTTTCAAAGATCTTGAAATTGAGTACCGTATGCTTCCACTTGACATCAATGTCCGCAATATACCCCCCTTGAGTTCAAATAGACTTCCCTCAAATTGGACGGTCTGTGCAAATTGATCTTTCATGGACTTGTTGATGAGCTTATTACGAAAAGGCAAGTTCCGAGTGAGAATCATACTTCTATACATGCATAAATGTTGTAATCAAGTCTTATGCAATCAAGTCTTGTAATCTATGTGCAATTTGAGTTAATTTTGAGCCTTAATAGATAGTGTATTTGCAATCAAGGAGTGAATAAAGCAACCGAATTAAGAAGCATCATGATACACTTGATTTCGAGTAATATTTGTGCAACTATAAATTTTACGCTTTTTGTTGTTGCTGTTGTTGTAAATCCAATCTTATTGTCTGTATATTATGATGCATTTCGTAGCCAATATTTGTACCAACACCATAAGTGCATCGATCACCGCCTAATTTATCTATGTTTTCATTATTTAGTATATTGTTCTTTCATCTTATTTGTAATAGTGTATTAAAGTATGCAACACAGTTAACTATATTGTTCTGCATATCCTTCGAAATTCTACTCTGAATTATTGTCAGGCCAAGTCAAGATTCATTAGTGTTGCAAACAATGTAAGACTCAAGATTAATAACACTTTCTCCGTAATTTAGAAAACCTAAATTGAAAAATATCATAAGGCAATGCCTAAAGTCACAAGATCGAGAAGATATATACCAACAAATGAGGGAAATGATTCAATGAAAATTTAATGCGCCACACACCTGAGCAACTCACTTAATTTGTCCCTCACGAGTCGTGCAATAGGAACGAAATTTGAACTCCAAACTACGAATCTGCACGAGTTAGATATCAGTATCTCAAAAGATATTGTTATGAATACGTAAACTATTCAACTTCTCAACACGTGCTCTAAACAGGTAGGTACAGTTCCCTGCTCACAAATCAAGTGGTACAAAAATTGTAACCTTTATTGATTAATTAGCCGGCAAATGAAACTTACCTAAACCAAAAACCCATCATGTGCAACAATCTCTTGTATCAAAACCCCCCATTCTACGGACGTAAGACACAATATTCATATATACGTGCACGCATGCACGCCATTTACATTGTATGTCCAATAGTATAAATAAGCTTACTTAACACTATAAATAAGCTTACTATCAAAAGCTTATCTTAGTAAGAAGGATCACATATCCAGTGTGCAATATGTCTATAAGGAGCACCATTGCTACAATGGTAGAGAAGTTGCAAAAGAGACTTTCTGTTAAACATATTGATGGGGTACCTCAAGACGTGAAACAAGGGCACTTTGCGGTTATTGCAGTTGATGGATATGATGAAAGGAGGTTTGTTGTTCCTGTGTCTTATCTTAAGCACGATTCGTTTGTAAGGCTAATGAAACAAGCAGCCGAAGAACATGGATTTGACCATGAACGTGCGGTCATGATACCATGTAGGCCAAGTGAGATTGAACGAATGTTAGTTGAGATTGAAGCCAAAGAGAAAATTCGTTTATGTAAAGCATTATTTGCATTTACTAAGATTTGTAAAAATGATAATTAGGGTTGGAGACTACCTACTCATATGTATTTCAAAGTTACTAATTAGTTAAGATGAAACAGTCTTGACTAGTAGTAATAACCACCACAAAAATTGTTTAGTGGTAGAGCACCTTATGCATGTTCTCTGGGTTCAAACCTTACTAATGGCTCATTTTGAGGGTGGCCATGGAAAAGGCCGAAAAGGGAGAAACCGGGATACCACGGTTAGGACGTGTACATATGAGTGAAAAGACTCACCTTTTCGAGTAATCTAAATAGAAAAAATCTTATATGTTTACGCGTTTGGAATACTCTTAGTAGTAAATTGTAATGTTGGTGTATATTTGGGTGTTTAAAGATTATTCGTTACTCATTAGTCTATGTAAAATCAACTAACAGTGTCAGTGGATGAGGTGTTTGCACTATGAACATGCATGATAAGGTATGTCTTTCTCCGGATACTTCGGAGGAGACAATCACAATTAACTCCAAATGTTTCTAAGACAAAACCACTCTATGATGAGGCATTGTCTGCTCAGGAGATCAATGTCTGCTCAGGAGAGTTGTCTGCTCAGGAGAGCTGTCTGCTCAGGAGATCAATGTCTGCTCAGGAGAGTTGTCTTCTGAGGAGATCAATGTCTGCTCAGGAGAGCATTGTCTATTCAGAAGAGCTGTCTGCTCAGGACAGCAATGCCTGCTCACGAAGTATAATAGCATAGCAATGCCTGCATCAGAGCTAGTACACTGGCCACTGATATACATAGTACGATGACGTACGAACAGGACAGATGCTTGGTTCACAAACTGACATGGAGACAACTTTGACCCCTAAGACCAAGCCTGGTGCTTATTAGCGCTTTATGTGTTGCACCTAAAAGACAACTTAGCTTCCACAAAGGGTTTTGTCAGGGAGTTAATCACATATAGTATAAAAGGACCTGTTCACACACATGAACAAGCGGCACGACACACACACTCCGATACAGACTTTTCTCTACCCTTACTCCTCCTTATTATTTATCACTCACTTATACCAAGTACTTACTCTTAAGCCGGAGCTTGGTCTCGGACTAAAAACCCGAAGCGAGCTAATGATGTTTTTTCTTATTTCAACCTGCAAGATAAGGGAGCTACCGCGGAGTCTCCTGAAGCTTAGAATTGAAGAGCATCTATGGAAATTTGCTCAAATAATGCCTAAACTTTACAAGCTTGACCCCTTTCAATAAAACATGACATGTGCGGCACATCGCACGTGAGTCTACCATTACTTCTAGATAATAATGGAAACACAAATTACGGTATTACCCATGAGTCACGACTATAAACTTTGCTAACGTAAAACTGATTATATATATATATATATATATATATATATATATATATATATATATATATATAGGGAGACTTTATTTTCAGAACCATGTGAAGTGCGAGAACTCCTTTAAACCAATAAGATCTTTTTAAATATTAAATATTATTATTTAATTTAAAAGGGTATTATAATAAAAGACAATTGTTATATTTTTTGATATTTTTTTTATTAAATCTCGTTTATAATTTACCTTTAATTTTCGGTCTTTTTTTTTTTTTTTTTTTTTTTTATAAGGTAGCATGCTTTCAAAAAATAAGGTGCATATGTGTTTCTTTTGAATAATGTAAACTTACATGTGTTTTTTTAGTGCACAATAATTTAAACTTCAAATGAATTGTATTTAAAAAGGTAATTGCATATGTGTTTTTACTATACATTCTATAAAGTTCAAAATGATAAAACATAAAAAGTTATAATCGTAACCTTTAGATTTATTTTAAACCAAAAACATAAGATAATACACAAATATTGATATCAAATTAAATATAATTCAAATACAAATATATAATTTTGAATATGCATATGCACGCCTTTCAAGAACATATGTGCACAAACATGTATATTTAAAGTTTCTCATTAAATTTTTCTGAACATGTGTGCACGCCTTTCAATAATATACTTGCACGCCTTCAAAGAACATATGTGTACTTCCAATAACATACTTGTACTCCTTCAAAGAACATATGTGTACGTCTTCAAAAAAAACATGTGTGCACGCCTTCCAATAATATATTTGCACGCTTTCAAAGAACATACATGCACTCCTTCCAATAACATACTTGCACGCCTTCGATGAACATATGTGTATTTCCAATAACATACTTGCACTCCTTCAAAAAAATATGTGTGCACGCCTTTAAAGAACATACATGCACGCCTTCAAAGAACATATTTTCACGCCTAATAAAAATCATCGTCTAGGTTAAATACTTTTAAAACAAAACTCAAGATAAAAATAACCGGTATGCACAGCTTTTCCATATATTTTATACCAACATCCTTTCATTAATTTTATATTAAAACATAATAAAAGAACCCAATCCTAAACTGCTTACTTACAAGCATATTACGTAGTATATAAATATTTTGTTCCTACCCACTCAAGCCATGAATATGTTTGCTTGGATTGTGCAAATACAAGATTCCTCAACGTAATGTAATAAGGAAAAAAAAAAGAAAAAAAACATACATTAAATAAAATAATCATAAACCCAAAACAGTTGACTTTCTTTTTATATCTTTGAAAACACAATCAAGTTTGAAACAATGAAAAGACGAGATCATGACATTAACTTTTAATATGCATTTTTTAGAAGTTACGAAGCAATGTGTATCTAGAGTGCTACGTTTATGAGCCAGAGGACTATTACCACTTGTTTTAATAATGTTAACCAAAACATAAAAAATCAAAAAATAATCTTAAACACCACATAATAAGATACAAACAGGAAATACATGAACCAAATTTAATAAAAACGATTTAACATAACGAGTTCATAAACAAAATCGTAAAATCTAAAACGTAAAATCCAAACCTTTAACAAAATCGAATCCCAGATCGAAAATGAGAAAGGATCGCATGGAATTATGTTGTTGAGAGGTTTGTGAGCCGTCAAAACATGATGTATTTGTAGTTTTGAATGATAGATGTAAATAATATGCGGGATTGGTCATCGTCATTTGTACAAGTCATCAGAGATTCAGAGATGGGGTTCTAAACAAGATGGATGAGTGGGGTGGAACAGTGGTGGCAGTGGGGAAGAGGGGTTGAGGAAGCGGTTAGAGTTATGTGATATTAAAGATGAAGAGTAATTTTGAAAACTTTCAATCAAAATCCCGAATGTAATGCAAAAACAACTATGGAACAGTTGACTTGAGAATGAAATGAAATTACTTTGCTACCCTTTTTTGCCTGTGACTTCATCTTTTACGTTTTACAAATAATGTCCTGGTCTTTTAACTAATTACATTAATGTCACAATTCATTATAGCCATTGATCAAACAAATCTAATGGTTCAAAGAGAGTTCTCGCAGTTCTCGCATTTAACAGGGTTCTGAAAATAAAGTTACACTATATATATATATATATATATATATATATATATATATATATATATATATATATATATTTCAAGCGTATAACAACGAGCTAAATATTCGGTTAATATCCATAATAACCGAACACCGAAACCGAACCGAACCGAAAAAAACCAAACCGAATTGGTCAAAACCGAACCGAACTAAATATTCGGTTATCGGTTTGGATATGGGTTTGGCAATGAAAATCGAAAACCGAACCGAAAACCGAAAATATATAAATATATATTTTTTTATGTATTTATATATAAAAATAATCACTAAAAGTCTTTTTTAGTATAAATATAACATTATTTAAGCTTAAAAAAATTTGTTCTAAAAAATATATATAATTAAATGAAAAAATAATTAAAATTATGTAATTCGGGTTATTCGGTTCGGTTTTCGGTTATAGGGGTTCGGTTTTCGGTTATTCGGTTATTCGGTTCGGTTTTTGGTTCGGTTGAATCAAATCTGAATTCGGTTCGGTTGGGTTTTCGGTTTGACCCAGAAAAAAAATTAACCGAACAAACCGAACCGAATAAACCGAATAACCCGATAACCGAACCGATGAACACCCCTACAACGAGCTGTTTACAGGCTCAAATGTATGTTGGGTAATTTTTCTTTGATCGAAAACCAGCCCATTTGCGGCTCCATACCATCCGATTTAAAGATCAACATGTGAAAAATCAGTTGCATTAATACCGTGATTAAAAAAACTCAAGTTGTATTATTAACTATTAAGCTAGTTAAGTCTTGAACTTTATGTTATGATACATGTCTCTTATTGTTGGACTACCATCACGAACATTGTTAAATTTTCCTATGACTATAGTTCGTGTATAGTATACTGTGATTAATAACTTTGTTATTACAATGCTGTATTTTTTAGATAAAAATACTTTGAATGACTTGCAAACCTTTTTTTTTTCCCTTTGTTTTCTAGCTAAGTTTTTTTATTGACTTTATCAGTTAAAATTAAAAGGTAATCCAAAATTTACTCTATAATAATACATGCTTTCACCATGTTAAGTAAATGTCAAAAATAAAAGCGGATAAATCATTTTACCAGAGTGTAGTAAAATGGTACTCAAAATCGACTTGCAGTTAGTAAATTGCTACATGTTGAACTAATTTACTTTGTGTTCTCGAGTTTAATTTTGGATAGAACAAAATCGAAACGGGAAAAAAAAGAAAAAGAAAAAAAAATACTTAAAATGTAGAATTTGTTGTGAAACTAATAATGAGAATAAAGAACAAGAATAAAGATCGAAACATGGAAGAATTGTATTATTCATCTCTCTATGGAGGCATGTATATATAGTTACAAAGGTGGAGTATTCAACAAGATACAATATTCTGTATAAGATAACTACTACTAATAATAAAGATTAAGTGATAGTCTAGCCTAAAAAACAGGACTGACTCATTCGTAGGCTGAAGTTCATGATTTAATACGTGATGGGAGTCTACAACTGTAAGAAAGGAGTCAGAAATATGCAAAATGAGTGGGTAAGGAAGGTTTGTAAAATACAATATTGCATGTATTTTACAAGTTAAAAATATCAGGCCCGGTTAATTTTGTACTCAACGTTGTTGGATTCATTGACAGACCAGTATAAATTGAACCAAGAGTAACTACTACTATTGTTGCCACATAAAACATCCAACTTCTAAAAAGAAATAGAAACCAAGCGCAGCACTTCATTGTTTTTTGGTTTGTTTTTAATACTTTCTATAAGTGTTGCTGATCACTTTCTTCTTGCAGCCCAGAAAGGTTAGAGAATAAAGTGAGCGAAGTTCAAGCCGATAGATGTAGTGCTTAATTTTAGAACACTTGTGGCGAGTCCCTTGGCAGAGGTACTAACAAGCCCATGGTATTATCCAATGGGCCGCGTAAGCAACTTTTATATATATATATATCTCTACATTATATATAACAGGAGGCATTTGAAGAAAATGCCACCTCATTGCCCAGTCAATGCCCAGTAATTCAATTTCAGCCATGTCATCAGCCATGTCATCACATGTAAACAATTTTTTTTACATTTTAATTTTTATTTATTTACATTTTTTTAATTAATTTCGAAAATGGGTTTTCTTTTTTTATATACATTTTTTTATAATTTATTCATAATTTTTTTTTAATTAAAATTCAAATTTAATGACTAAAATTCGGAAATTTTAAAAATTTATGCCACTTGCAAGGATCGAACCTAGGGTGCTAGAAATTTTAACAAACATGATAACCACTAGACCAATGCATGTTTTGAGTTATATCGTGCAAGTCCAAATCTATAAACCTACGATAAGTAAGTTAAACTTAATCAAACATTTAAACCTACGTAAAAAAATCATACGTCATTCATAATATATTTTTCTCAAAACCCTAATATCCTTTTTTCCTCACAATATCCATCCTGATTTTAACTCATGATCAATTTATTCGGCCTTTTATCTTGCAGGGTTTAGAGAATCGCTTCCAGAAACTATAAGGTATACACAATACTAAATATGCCACGATCTTCTCTGGTGATGATTGGAAAAACAACATGTACATAGTGGCTAGGTTAATATGGTATTTCATCTCTATTTTACATCAATCCAGTTGACTTTGGTGGTTGATTTTTTCCTTGCCATGAATCACACTACAACATATATCATGTAGGTGGAGACAAAGAAGCGTGATCAAGTCCAAGAATGGTGTTGTTGTAATAGACACGTTGTGGTGTGCATTGATAACTAATGAGATTTTGAAGACCAAAGACCTTTTAATGACTTTTGATGTGTTCTACCAAGTAAGATATAATACAAATTTTTAATTAACTAATTTCCGTGTTTTACCTACCGAGCTTATTGCATTTATCTTTACTGATGAAGGGACCGAGGGGACCTAATCAGCTATGAAGTTTCATCTGATGTTGAGTAGACGCATGAACTAGATTGATTGACAACAAAATCAATTATATTGAGTTCAATATTGTGGATTTTTATTAATAAAGTTACCAACATCTTTTGATATTAATATTTAGGTGTAAATCACCAAAATCCTTCAATTATAATTTTTGAGTTCACATAAGCAATTAAACCGTTCTAGAACTTCATGCGTAAGTAAGTAAACACATGCTTCGTGTTCTTATTTTAAAGTGCACATCAGTATGTATTTTGATTATACATATTTTCAGATACATTCAAGTCTTTTATCACAATCTGACGCGAGATCTTTGAATGAATCGCAGTTGATTGATAGTTTACACTAGAGGCTGGAAAATGGTATTGACGACATACTATCAGTAAGCGTCTTTTATATTATTATTAGTTCATCTCAAGGGATGTTTTTTTTTATCTTATATATGTATTGATATTGTTTCCCATTTACTAGAAATCATATCGTCAGAATTAAAGTGGGTTATGTTTGTCGTTTCCTCATGTTAGGTCAAAAGAAATTCAGGTGCTAAACAAGCTGCACGTAAGCTTTATACAGCTATTGTATATGGAAGTCATAATACATCAAGTTGTTAATGGAACTTTAATTTGTTTTTTCAGCTTAAAAATGGCTTACCTTGAATTGTCGTAGGTGACTTTATTTTTGGACTGAATGTAAGTCGCGAGTTTTTCATGAATTGTCATAGGTAACTTTATTTCTTGGACTGAACGTAAGTCACGAGTTTTCGTGCTATGTCAATTTTATCATTATAGATAATGCGATATCATTGGATTAACCGAAAGTTATTGTTTGTAATGGTTCTATATGCTTTTCAGTAAACTTTCCTAATTTTATATGCAATATATATTTTATTTCCAACATTGCAGCTTCTTTGTCGAGCTCATCCTCAACAAGTCGGCTTCATAAACATTTTTAAGAAACTAAAGGCAATGTCTTATGCTCTTCAAAGAAATCGGCTTCGAACCGTGCTCTTTAGTTTGATGATACTGTGATTAAATGTTTGGCTTACAATTTAGGCTGTTACTTTTGCATTAATTACTGGATGCTTGAAAAACGATTTGACAAAATTATACACGTTACATTCACACTTATATTGTTGTTTTCAGAATTAAGTATATTGTTAAAACCATATCCTTATGTAGAGTTTCACCAACCTGAACTCAGCTGATAGATCGGTAAGCTTGAATCAGATGGCACATCTCCTTAAACTTTAACTGTTTTGTCTTCACTTTGAAATCTGAAATGCTGTTATAATCTATTTGCCCTCGCACACACACAGAAAGAGTAAATTTTCAACTGCTGTTATTAAATGTAACACACAAATACTGAATTACTGTTTATATTGCAGTACCAATTGCGATCATTCTGCATTTTCATGGCTTCTTTCATAAGTGCCTGCACTCATCCCACACCTTTATAATAGACGAATTCATCAAGGTTCAACGAGTTATGCAGTTTCCGTTGTTAGTAAATTAAATATACTAATGTAATGCTTATAATGAATATAGGCTCACACTGAAAGTAAAAGTTGTTGTGGAATCTCCAGTCGGTTATGGTAGCAACAGAAAAGCATGCAAGATGGGTAATTCTTGATCCGCTATTATTCTTAGACACACGCATCTTAAATTATGTTTGGTACCTGCAAGTTTATGTTGCATTTATTTGTGCTTTGTAGAAAATTAGTTTCATATAGCTGTTGTTTCTTTTGTATAGAGTGGTGTTTATATCACACTATGTGACTACATTTGATAAGAAAATAATACAGTAGATGTTTACTTAAAGATTGCAACTGAATTTGCAATCCTGTTGAATACCAGAAGCAATAGGAGTTCCTGGAACTAATATATAAAGAAATCTAGATGGCTTTTTAAGGCAACATTGGGAATACCAACAAATAGTAAGCTACCCCTCATGAATCTTACAGATTTGTGGTTAGTTTACTTGCTTTAAATGTTGATTTTGGAATTCAGTACCGGGAACAAATTGGTGAAGAGCATTGGAATGGTTGTTCAACTGATTGTGACCACTTAATCATACTGAAATTTTTACCCGATATGTGACATGGCTCCCCAGTTTTGTAAATACTATTTAGCAATACCGGAATGATTACCAGTCTGTAGCAAAGACCATGTTTAGCAATACCAGACTCTGAGATTTGTGGTCACCGTACTTTGACCCACTTGGCCCCTTTTTTGTATGCTACTTTTGATTTATTCGTTTGATATGTTACAATGTTATAGATATATCATAGCTTGAATGGACATGAACCCATGCATAAGTAAATGGATTGACTAGGTTACCTTTAGCTATATGTGTGTCAGTGCTTCTTCATCTTACCTGTAGTTGTGAATGATGTCATGTCCCCGATACTGTCTTATTCTCAGCTTGCACTGGTCTTTGAATTTATTCATTTTAAAATCTAATTAGTAGCCTGGTACTGTAAAGTTTCTTCTTGAGATAAGCCATTCTGGTCTTTTAAGCTATTACCAGATTAGGGGTTTGCATCAGTTAGAAATGGACGAAACTGTAGAAGATTAAAAGATAAAAAGTAATGGTACTAATTAGCAAGCAGATTTTAACAAGTTCGGTTCAATATAGAACTGGGAAACCTTCAGATTATAATTAGTTCGGTCCCAAACCTGACCACTAATCGAATGCGTAATCACTTTTGTTTTTTGAAATCCATAAACCTAAATTAGCACCGTTTGAGATTTGAGATTTGAGAAATATGAAAATCCTGTTTGGTTCAAGATTTGTAGGAATTTCTTGAACCCAATATCAACTGAACTGTTCTGATATGTTATCACTGATTCCCTTTTTGCTTGGGTTTGAATTTTGCCACTTTAAGTGATGGATTTTTTATAATTTATTGTACTATTAACTGAATCTGTAGTTACATAGGCATCAGCTTTTCCAAGGAGGATGTCCATCCATATATCCCTAGGGTAATCCTCTATTTGTTGAAGTTGAGAATGATGAAATGATGAATCTAGAAATCGTTTTTGGCATTGTGACCAATTGCTCATGTACATTGTATGTTTATTCTTTTAGCTACCAGCCTACCAAATGTAACTTTAGGTCATTGTACATGTACAACTATATTAGGTGCGACTGTGCATTAATAACAACTGACACCAACCTTGTGAGCCTGCACTTTTTACAGTTCAAATTTCATTACTTTTATGTTTCTTTTCAAATAATTGTTCCTTTCAGAATGTCATTGGGCAGGATTAATAGAGCAGGGTAATTTATATTCTTCAGTAAAACCTCAACTCTTATTTTATCAAGTTTGATACATTGAAGTCGTTCTGTAAGCTACAAACAACTATTGATTTATCTGAAACCAATTAAATGTTTCGTTTAGTTTTCTTTGATAAGAAGATTATAACCCAACAATTAGTTGATCTAACAACAAAAATCCGCCAACATAAAGATAGCAAGTTACATGTGATTCGTTCAGCAGACATGATCACATTTCCAGGCATTAAAAAGACTTCAAAGAAACGGGTTGCTGCAATGCTGATACGTGCGACACTTCCAATTAGCATCCTCTGGTATAAAGCACTGTACTTGGTTACTTATGTGTATTATTTTGGTTTCAGGATAAGACCAGATTCTAGGGGGAATCAAAAGGACACAGAGTGGTGAGGCTCAACATATACATAGTGAATCATAGCTCAAAGAGGTGCAGACATGTGGCTATGAGCAGGGTTGGCTACTGATTTCTTTGAAAATTTTACTTCTCAAAAAGGTACTTTTCTACTGTTGATGCTCTTCTCAAACTGTATGAGCACGTTATTCGTTCATGTTAAGTTGTTAACATTACAAGTAGAGATGGAAATATTGACCATTTATGGGAAAACGTTTCAAGTTGTGTTATAAATTTTATGTAAAGAGTTAAATGGGTAGAATATTAAATATTAGCAATAATTCAAATTGATTCAACGGGTCAAATCGGGTCAATTCAGCATGCATAAACCTTTTTTTTAATAATTCTCTATATATATCAAGCATATGAAATACATAAGCTGGTTGCAAAGCACTCCACCTGACCCGTTTTGACATCCTGATCAGACCTGTTTTCACATTGAACTTATATGACCCATTACCCAACCACTAGATGCCCCAAGACGAGTTCTTATTTTTATGTTTCTAATCTAACCTCACATTCATCCAAGCACCGCCTTTAAAATTCACTTAGGTGCATACAAAATTACTAATACAAAACAAAGTCAAAGATTGTTATTGAATATGTTAATTCGGAGAAAGTAGACATATTTGGATAGAACTGAACCATGCACAAATAGGGATCACATTGATTGATTTACTCTTTCTCACCTCTAACTTTATTCTACCAGTTCGGATATGTTTCTCTCATACTGGGAAAAAATAAAGAGTAAATTTTGTCATAAGTATCCGTAATAGTTTATTTTACTTTTGTTGTTAACACTGAATTCTTGGAAGTGACGAGGTCAAGTCAGGGAAGCGCGCTCCAGATCTGTAAACTCAAAATACAATCATTCCTTTTTCACCCAAAATGATGAGGTCAAATTGGTCTAATTCTGTTCATAAATAATGAAATTAACAAAGATTAACATACATGTACATTAGCAAGCTAAAGAACTTACATAAAAAATATTGGTATAGAGGCAAAGAGGACCCCCTAATGACACAAGTATACAAATTTGCCTTAGGGATGATGATAGATTATTCCTGCAAATTTGCACTTAATTGCTGATGAAGTTGCTATAACCTATTCTATGTTACATTTTTTCTTGGTTCAAACTAAAGATGCGCGACAGATTCCCACCCAGATGTCCCAGTTGATCCACCAAATGATGTGCATCGCTAACATTTGTTTATAAATATTGCCTATTCTTTGTTTCTTTCATTATCTTTCTACAATCTTTGTTTATTGTAAGTGATAACATGTTCTGTTTTGCCTTTGCAGGCCCGCCACAAGAGTATAAATTCTTTAGCCGTTGCGATCAAGTGTGTTGGTGGCACGAGTGAGCCTAAAGGAAATGGATTTGCGTGATTTAATCCTTGCTTTGGAAGGACATTCATTCAATCCTTGCTTTGGATGGACATTCTGTAGTACCAATACCTCTATGGGAAGACATGGAGGCGGTTCAAATTAGTGGTGGTCCTGCTAGCTTGGATGGTGGGATTTCTGGTCCAAACTGAGGAGCTTCTCAAGAAAGAAGTAGTGAAAGATCCACTTTAGAAGCCAACTCGGGACACGGTGGACCCGACCCTTCCAAAAATTCAACCAGACACCCATAGTTATTAAAAGTAAATTTTGCGCCAAGTAGGACTAGCGAAGGTTAATAGGACAACTAAAAAGACCAGTATGCAAAAGGGCTTTTTCACCCTTATTTTACTCCACTGAATCTACGGCCAAACTAAAGGTGGAAATTAATACAATGTTGAAAGATGAGCTTGAATTGCTAAAAAGGATGGGTAATTGAAAACCGAATAGATTGTCGCAGAGTTGAAAGAGCAATTGCGGTTAGAGGCACTAATATGCATAATTTATGATGGACGGAGTGACAATGTGTAGTTTCCTTCCACATGGTATATATACATGATACATTACACCTTTTTTTTTATTGTAGTAGGAGTTGTTTTAATTTTTTAAAAACCTATTTACATGCTTACAGAATTTTAAGAAGATATATGTACTTTGTAAAACATATAAAGCATTTTATATTATCCGTAATTAGTATAATATATAGCATTTTATACTCAAAAACGTCAATGCATGTTTATTCTTTCAGAATTGCTTGAAGCAGTTTTGTTGTTTTTTTAATTATTGCTTATTTCTTAATTTTATATAACATTCACATATGTAGTTCACGTGGAACCATTGCTGCTTGCAATTAGAGTGTGCTATAATATTGCTCTTAACAGGTAATTACTTATCTGATCGTGTATTCCACTTTAGTAAATTGTATTTTATTTTTTATTTTTTATTTTTTTGGTAAATTGTAAATAATCTACCTTTTAAAAAACATATAGGATCACTGGCTTCGGCTTTCGGAAAACTAAAAAGTGGATGCAAATACTACCAAACCGAATGACGTTGGTGTTTGGAAAAGCCACTAATATACAAACATTTCCAGATGTAGGATCTCCGAAGCACCACTTCAATTTTGCTACGTATAACGAGCTCTATTCAAGAGCGGACGGCAGCAAAAGGATACTGACAGGTGCGTAAAGCTAACTTCAGTGATATGTATTGGAGTAACATTCCCAAATTTGGTTTTTGTATTAACAGACTATGTTGGCTACATCCAGGCCGTTGGAGACGTGCGGGAGTCTGGAAACCCCACCAAAAAGAAAGTGGTTTCGTGAGATATTGGCATCCAAAATCTTAAGTAAGTTTGTTAATCAGTTATCAAACACTTACGATTCACAATAACTAATACTTGAGAAATATTTTTTTAGTAGCGGTGAAACTGTTAGATTTACTCTCTGGAATGAAATGCGCGAAGTTTGGACATGGAAGAATATGACAACACTGCTTTGTTTGGTTGCTGTGCACATGGTACAGTCAATGATTTAGGTTACACTAAATGTTTGTTATCTGTGGCTACTATTGGTGTTAGGAAACTGTCAGATAAAAGTACCACTAAATCGCCAAATGATGATGGCCACCGGTCCCAAAGACCCCAAGGTATGTGAGTTTATTGGCGCCCGAGTGGTTATAAAAGAGGGGAAAAAATCTGGTCTTGATCGACTAATGTAAAGGGGCATTAACATTCTTATTATTAATAATATATAATTATTGTGTGCTAACAAAGTTCAGGTGGTTAGAGAAATTGTTGCAATATCAAATACTTTGTGTTAGTATTTGGAAAAGTTCAGGTTGTTTGGGCTGAGCGTGACAAAGCTCGGGTAGTTTGTGTGAGTATTTGGAAAGAAATTGCCGATATCATAAGCCTTTTAAGGGGACCTCAAGCAGGCAAATGTTTTATGTATCAAGAATTGAGTCCCACTATTTATTCTTAAGAAATGAGTACCAATATTTATTTTTTAGAGTTGAGTCCCAGTATTTATATTTTGTAGAAGGTACTATTATAGAAAAGAGTACAACCACTTCTGGATGGTGTTTTTCAATATACCTTGTCCGCTTGAAGTTGTGAATGAAGCCCATGACCAATCTTAGGAGGAAGAGAAGGTATCCATCCAGTTATTTTTGTTTATTTGCTTCACAATTTTGTATATAAATTTAGTGACTCTCTTATTGAACTAATGCTCATCACTTGGAGTGCTAACGGGTTAAGTTGGATAGAACTCCAGCTGGATATATGGTTGCATTAGCTTTTAAACAATAAGAGTGCCCATGTGGGTTAGTTGACATATTTAAGGTATTTAATTTTTAACGTTTTCCACTTCAGTTATTATGTCCATCTATACTAAAGTGACTAATAATATACGGGGATTATAGAAAATATAATAAAAACGAGACGGGTGGGAGGGGGTAATACATTAGTCGCTTTGTCTAAAACATAAGTGTGTTATCTATTTTGGTTAGTTTAAAGATAAGTGTTGATTTTGACTTTAGTGGGTAGAGATGATGATATGAGATGAGTGAATAATATATATAGTATATTGTATTAGACTGTGCAGTCTATTAATGATTTTTTCACATTTTCACCAAAGCTTTGTAATAGATATCTAAACTAGGCCGGATGCATTCAAATTCGATGGAGGTATTGCTCGCTTAACGTTAGATCATATCAGGAATTGGAGAGTTGCATTTGGAAGTTTACGTGGAGCACATTTAGAGGGATATAAGGTACCATTTTTAGTTTTTGTTGAAAACAACACAATTAGAATAATTACCACCATGTTTATTAATGATCTACCCATTCCAAGGTTGATGCAACTGTTGAAAATGCTCGTGCCAATTTCAGATAGACTATTACACATGTGGAGCACATTTAGAGGGATTATAAGGTACAATTTTTAGTTTTTGTTGAAAACAACACTACTAGAATAACTACCACCATGTTTATTAATGGTCTACCCATTCGAAGATTGATGCTACTATTGAAAAGGCTCGTGCCAATTTCAGATTGACCATTACACAGCGTGTATAGTTTGATTATCTACCTAAGAAACAAAGTGTGGGTCGAGGTCCATATGGAAGAGTGTGAGGGTATGACATTACCACACGTATATGTTCAATTCAAGCATTATGAATATTTTTTAAATGACCAGTTTTTAAATTATTTTAACAACAGTTATATGGAACCACTTCCAGCTGATCAGACCCCAAGTGATAATTTGAGAACAATATAATAGGACAAGCTATTCCCTCTAATTTTATCCCATATATTGATTAGGTAAGCTGCCAATTCTTAAGTATCTATTTTGTTTAACCTTAACGCTTATCAATTATACATCAACCAAAATTTGACTAATCTGTTTGTGCATGCTCAGGGTTCTTTGATTGGAATAACAGTTGAAAATATTTGTTTTCTTATCACGGATGTTGCATCTCATGCTGCGGATTCCAATGAAGTCATAAAAGTGCCCAATCAAGTGATGTTCAAAACCATCGCCATCGCATGAGGGAAGATTCTTTAGGTCTACGAGTGATACGTCTACAAATAAGGCCATTGTTTGTAGGCTTGAAAATAGTAAATTTGGGGATCAGCAACAAGTGTCTTCAATTCAGCGTGCCATCATTGTTTTTCGTTAAATTAAGTTTTTTAGCGGAATTCATAAGGCTTGCTCGGCCATCGGGCGGGCTACGATTTGAGACTTTGTTCTTACGTACCACTTTGAAACTTTTTTTCTATCATATTCGATTACCATTTATTTATTTTCGATGTTAAATTGAATAAAAATTTTGGTATGTTTATAGCTTAGTTTTTGTTAACTTTTTAATTTTTCCCAACGATATTCATAAGCTATGCCACCCATCGGGCGGGCTTTGCAACTCTCCAACGAATGAAATCGCCACTTTACTTTCTTTTAAAATTCATCAATCATAAACTAATAGCCTAAAAAAATAAAATTTAACCGGCGTCCTTAAAAATAATTCTACATTAACTAAAACCATCCAAATTATAATTACAAGTCATGCCTGCCCATCGGGCGGGCTTTGAAGTCTAGTATATATATATATATATATATATATATATATATATATATATGATGTCCCATTTTTTAAAATGGCAAATTGTTAATACTTACTTTACAGCTATATTATAACTGTTGGAGCTATAACTGTGCTTTGCTCGAGTTTGATGGGTTCACTTTTGCCTCAGGTGATCACATTTGTTGATTGTAAAACACACTTTAAATGTTGAAACTCAGGTTTTTTTGTACTAACTGAGATTTTTTGTGGTGAAGCCACGAATTCGGATGGCAATGGCTAGAGACAGCTTGCTACCATCACATTTTTCAGATGTAAATAAATGCACCAAAGTGCCCATCAAGAGCACAATTGTGACTGGTTTTGTTGCTGACACCTTAGCATTTGCCATGGATGTCGATCAGTTTGAAGGCATGGTATGTAGCAGCTTCTCTTCCAGAAGTTGTATATAATTTCATTGAATTATAAGGCGTTTAACAGTTGATTATTTAGGTTGCAGGTTGGTGTAGGTACACTTCTTTCGTGGCAATATCAGGTAGATTCCGTTTCACTGTGTTAAGCAATATTATTAGTACAGAGGAAACCGATGTTGAGATTAGTAATGATGTGACTGATGTTTCTGGTGTGAAGAATCAACCTTTACCCAAAAAAGAGAAATATCGGCTGAATCCCCTCTAATTGCTAAAGTAACAGCTCAAGGTTGATACCTTTTCCGCTTCTTCTATCCTTCATTCACCGATGCACGTAATCTCACCCACAATAATATAAAAAGTTGCAAGGTCTAAAGAAGTTTTGTAAATTTTGCATCCGCATTTAATGAGAAACAGAGAAGAACTATTGCGGATCTAAAATCTAAAGAAGTTTTGTAAATTTTGCAGCCGCATTTAATGAGAAACAGAGAAGAACTATTGCGGGATGGCCTATAATGTTTACATGTATTGCCCAAATCACTTTATTCATGTCTGGGTCATGGATTAAAAAAGCCACTTATTTTGCATGAACCCAACTAATGCATGACATTAGATGATACTAACGCTTTACATGTTTGGTTCGTGGGTGAAAAAAGCTACCTCTTTTGCAGGAAGCTTAAACACCCTTCTATTCCCTATTTCATATTTATCTTATATCTACAGAATTGCTAATGATTGAAAACAATGTAGCATGTAACTTGGATTATACTGAATCTATCCTTTAAGGGTTTTACAAGATCATGGTATCCAATCAATAACATGAATGCGTCTTACAAAATAAGGTGAGTTTGATCACAAATTTCGCCAACTGAAAAGGTTGTAGGGAGAAGCAGTTGCGGATCTTTGTTATCAGGTTTTTTCCAGTCCATTTGCACATAGGTCTTATTTATGATATTACCGCAGAAGATAGAATGCCTAAATGAAAGAAGAGGAGATTCAGGTGTTTAATAACTTGAGATTTTGTAAATGAAAAGCTTATAATGTTTGACTATCTTTATGCTTACATTGTTTTGTTTAAGTTGATTGGCAATATCTTGATATGGCTTTTAGATTTGGCAATTTTGTTGTGGCAGGAAGAGTGTCAAGCATTTTAGGGAGAGATGTTGCCAAAAAGGAACATGATTTCTTAAGAAAATGGCATTGGGCTCTCAACTTGAGTAAGCAAATTTTTTTAAGTAGATTACTATTGGTCATGAAGTTTCCCAAATTTCATCAAGAAACGCAAATATGATGTTTTTCAGCATAGGATTCCAAATATATGAATCAGATTTGTTTGTTATCTTGAGTCAAGTCTGTTGTTAGGAGTAAAATATATACTAAAATGTATTATACTTGAAGGAATTTTGCTATGTTTGGACATATGTAATCCAAATGCTTAATCAATAAACCTTTTTTTTTTCCTTTGATTATTAACATGTACTATGTTGGTGCAAACTACTCTTTACACATGTCATTTGTATTCATACCCATTGAAAATTGTAGCAACTAGGGAAACTATATGTTTTACCAGGGTTGGATTATGGTGGAATTGATGGAAATTTTTAAGTTACCATTTGGATATTTCACTATCTCCTATTATTAGCATTGGACAATGGACTGCTTCTATAACTATAGATTGTATACAAATATTAAGGATTAAAAAATATTAGTTTCGATGAATGACTGCATTTGTTTTTGCAGCTATATGAAGAATCAGTAGTTTTGTATGCGGAATACCTGAAACAGTTGTTAATAACTTTTGGATCTTAAAATAAAAAACTTATATAATAAGAAAAACATGACAGACTCATTATTTAACTTTTGGTCCTTTTAATGTGTTAGATGCATTTGAAGAGTTTCATTGTTAGATCACTTTTTAAATTCTATGCATACGTGTTTCCGTATTATTATGATTTATGTATATGATGGCTGGAAACAAACATTGTCCAAGGTTGGGTTGTTTTTCCAAAAGCCGGTTTCCTCTCATGGGCAACTATATGTCGCTGGCGCAAGGGTCAAGAACATGAAGGGTTTGAAGATTCTATGTTGCGATAGAGATGGTAAATAAAAAAAAAAAAAAATCAACAACCAACGTTGTGTATAAAAAGTTTTTATTTCACATTTGAACTAAAAACATATACTTTGTAATGACGGATAACTTTTTAAGTTCTATTTCATCTTATCGGATTACCATTCATTTCTTTTTCTTCTTTATTCACTATATTAACTTTGTACCTTTTAATTGTTCTATAATTGTAAAGGTTCATTTATTTTTAATTGCTCATGCATACAATATAGAACAGCAAAAGCGGACATAATTGACCATTCTTCAGCTAAAAAAAATATGTCAACAATTCCGTTAACTGACACCATTAAAATTATAATTATTGGGCGGGCTTCAACATCGTCCTTTAAAATAAAACTTAACATGCTCTTAAAATTCTAAACAAAAAAATAAAACCAACGTCTTTAAACATAATTTGACAATAACTAAAACCATCCAAATTATAATCTATTCAATATATTTAGTATGTTTATATCTTTATTTTTTGTCTACTTACTTTTTCCAACGATAATCACAAGTCATGCCCGGGAGGGCTTATAAGTCATGCCCGCCCATCGGGCGGGCTTTGAAGTCTAGTATATATATATATATATATATATATATATATATATATATATATATATATATATATATATATATATATATATATATATATATATATAGTGAGGATCACTTGAGGATACGATTTTTAAGTGTGGACGTACGGATTGATCTGGCCCGTCCAATCTAGATCTAGCGCTATCATCACGGTACCAATTAACCATGAAAATGATTTTTTTAATTTTTTTTTCCTTTTGAGCGATCCTTAATATTGTTATCTTCTTTCATTTTTTTATTTTTTCAGATTTTTCTGAGAACTTTTTGTTTTTTTGATTATGAGTGCTACCGTGATATTAACCATATTATGAGTTCTACCGTGATATTAACAATATTATGAGCCGTGATATTAAAAACCCATGATAGCTACGGTGATATTGTAAAACCAACGTGATATTAAACTTTTTTACATGTAAAAATGAACCGTGGTATTAGTGAAAAGCTTAATATAATTGTTTTTTTTATTACGATATTAAAAAAACTTACGGTGATATTAAAAAAACTGAAAAAGAATGTATGAGTATTAGAGTGATATTAAGAAGGCATGATAGTTATGGCGATATTAACAATTTTTATTGAGAAAAAGTTTTTATAATATTAAAAAAGTTATTGTGATATTAAATTTTTTATTAAAAAAAAAAAGTTTATGTGATATCAGAATCTGATTTTGACTTTTTTACAAAAGTCAAAATCATACGCTAATATCACAATACCTATAACGATGAAAATGATTTTTTTTTTCAGCGATTCTTAATTATTTGTTGTCCTCTTTATTTTTTTAATTTTTTCAGATTTTTTTAATTTTTTTCAGAAAAAAAGCTAATACGATAGTAACGATTTTTAAAAAAGACGGGATATTTACGATACTGCCACTCCGCCTTTTTCAGATGGTTGACTAGATGGAGGGCTGAGATTTGTCCGTACCATCCACACTAAAAGACAAAAACGTACTTGATCCTCACCAATATCAATATATATATATATATATATATATATATATATATATATATATATATATATATATATATATATATATATGAGAATATATTAGTTACAATTTTTTGTAGCTAATTGGCTACAATTTTAAACTATAAATGTGGGTCCCTGATTCTTTTTGTGGGTCCTGATTCTTTTCTGTAAGTCCTTAATTCATTGCTAATGTATTTTTTATGAAGGATTGTAGCCAATTGGCTACAAAAATTGTAGCCAAGATATCCCCTATATATATATATATATATATATATATATATATATATATATATATATATATATATATATATATATATATATATATATACATACTAGCATGCGGTGGCGGGTACCCTGTAATAAAATTTGCGGCGACGAATATCTCGAATTATTGTTTCGGGTTACTGGATCTCATATTTTTGTTTTGAAAGTTTAATGTCTTGGAAGCTTAATTATATTGTATATTGTGGTTAAGAAGTTGTATTTTTTGTGAAGGGTGTTTTTAATAGTGTATTAATTGTATTAATAGTGTATTTTTTTATGAAAGGGTGGAAGTTTAAGTATATTGTATACTAGTCATTCAGACCCGTGCGTTGCACACGGGCTCTATCTAAGTGTTCATAGCGTAATGTTCATCACTAATTTTCTTCATGTTTTAGTGATGGTCGGATTTTGTTGGTCGATGTTATTATTTCACCTTTAATTGAGGTCGAGTGAAAAACTCAAAATGATATTCAGGTTTATAGCCTTCAAGCCCAATATTATTTAATCTTATAAGTCCAATACTGTACACCATTACAATGTTAATTTATTTAGTTATCTAAGTGTTCACAACATAATTTTCGGCAATAATTTTTGTAATATTTGAAACTCTCACTTTTTGGTCATGGACGAACTTTGTTGGTAAATAAGTTTCGTCACTAAGTCGAATAGTGTACACCATTACATTGTTCATCACTAATTTTTCGTCAGGTTTCTAATTGTTCATATTGTGTAATGTTAGGTCTTGTTTTCGTGCGATGCACACAACCTGTCCCTAATTGTTTATTGCGTAATGTTTATGTATCGTCTTGGCCAGCGTAAACCATTGAAGTATAAATCTAATGATATTTGATTGAAACGTTGAAACGTGCATCCCAATTCTTAGCCTGCGATGCCTCGTTTTTGTTTTTCGACAAACTATTGAACTTGGGTTATATCAAAAACTCAACTTTTTTATTTGTTATTATAATTTACAAATGGCTTTTTATAATTTACAAACGGCTTCGAGCTAAAATTATGTATTTTTTTTTTCTATTCATTATTCAAGGTGAAACTTGAATTATCAACGCCAAAAAAATCTAACACTTTCTTTGTTTGTTACTGCTCAAACCCGATTCATAATATATCAAAATAATCCCAAACAACTTATACCATTTAATTACAATCAACCTAACATTAACCTCATAAATTTTCCGATAACATCTCATTATAAGCCCTTTTTTTTTTTTTTTTTTTTTTTTTTTTTTTTTTTGTTAAAAGTCCACTAAACAAACCCAAAATAATCCCAAATTCATCTAGCCTATTATCAGTCCTATAAAACTTAAAATGGAAATTCAATATTGAAAGACAAAGTAAATTTATATAGGAGTTACATTGGTGACCTTCAACTAAATACATTAATCCCAACATATACAAATGCTTACTATAATGGATGACTTAAGGTTCTAGACAAAAGATAGCATATTAATTTCCATATAAATAATCTTGATTTCCTATCAGTGTCAACACATAAAAATTAAATCATGGGGAAAAATCTTGATTTATGAGACAAAAAAGTCTATTATGTGAAAGATTGTTATTTAGATAGATTGATTTGCTTATAATCCCGCACTTATCTTCTTCTTATGGAAAAAAGAACATTTCACTAACTCTGTGTTTTGAAGTCTTATTATGCATTATCAATTATGAGAGAGAAATGGATTTAGATTAAGTGTAATAAATATATAAACGTTACATGCTCACCTGCAATTTATGTCTAGAATTAAAGATAATATAAAAGTAGTATTTCTTGATAACAAAATATCAAGTATTTCACATTTTGGAGTTAAACCAACATAATATAGGTTGTCATATTTGAAATCAGTAGTCGTTGGACATGTGCATATATTTCTTTATTTCTCGTCTATGCAATTATGTTTAATCAAGTTAAAATAATAATTAATATGATGGAAACTTAATTCAATGAGGTGGTACCCTCCCTACATTAAACTTAAGTAAAATTAAGCATACTAAAGTTGAAATATGAATCTAGTGTCCATACAAAAATATTCTTTGTTCTATATTGGTCGAAACTCGACACCACAAATAATTAGGCCTGACATAGTTCCTCCTAGACACCACAAATAATTGTCTTTAACCCAAAACTGATAAGCCCAAAACTTAAATGAAAAACTGATAAAATCCACTCTACCCTAAAACTTGTCACACATAACCCTAACTTTCATTTCATTAGCCTCCCTTATTCCTTCTCTCAAATAGCAGTGATACAAACGACACCACAGACACAAATTCCTTTCCTTCTTTCGTCTTTAATCCAAACCACAAACACAAATCCACGTAAATCACAACCCTCTGATTCTTGTTTTTCAAACACACGACTCACAACCCTCTAATTCTTGTTCTTGTTAGCTTCAAGATCTTGAAATATAGGTCCCGGGTAAGATATTTACTTTTGGTTCGAGTGTCTTGAAATCGAAACAAAGAAAGATCTAACAAATTTGTGATTAGTCTTTCCTTAATTTCGATATAAAAGAGAAGTTACTTTTTTTGTCTTTGTGTTAGTTCCTGGCACAAACCGAAACTTTTGAAAATATTCAAGAATAGTTATTTCTCGCAGATCTATGATGGGTCATGGTATAGATCGTTAAAACGATCCTTTGACACTCAATACCAAATCTGAGATCTTGATGTGCTTCTTCATTTTATTTTTGAGTTTCGTGAGTTGTAAATCTGAGATAGTTGTAGTTTTGAATATGTTGTGAGTTGGGGAGTTAAAAGTGAGGATTAGATAAGAATGATTTGTTGACGGGGAGGAAATTGTGGCATGCTGTTTGTGATTTAGACACATTATATAGTGATAATATGTTTGTAACTCATAGAAGGCAAAAGGATGTAACAACTAAAAAGATGCTTTAAATCAATATGTGCATATTAATGGAGATGCTTGAGTTGCTTGAAATCAATATGGGTAAAACTAATGGAGATGTTTGATTTGCATGGAAATCAATGTGGAGACTCAAAAGCATACCATCAATTCATGAGCCATTTATTGAGATCACTTTAAATTTATAACACTACTTAAGCTTTTAGTATATAAGATTGTGATTAAATAGTTGTATTTTTTGGTGAAGGGGTGTTTTTAATAGTATATTAATTTTATTAGATAAATATTGTTTTTTTATTTTTATGTGTGCTTTAAGTACTTGTAAACTATGTTTTATAAGTAGTATTTACTTAAAATCTATATTAGAAAATCTTAAAAAATTAATAGGAGGGAAGTGTCTAAATGCTTTATAAGTAGTATTTACTTTTTATTAGTTTAACAAAGAGAAGAAGATGCCGATAAAGTAATTCATATGTAATGGTTTCTGATAAAATTGGGGTTATACAAGATCTCCCAAATTTATTTTATATATATATATATATATATATAAAATAAATTTGGGATATATATATATATATATATATATATATATATATATATATATATATATATATATATATATATATATATATATAATAAATTTGGGAGATCTTGTATAACCCCAATTTTATCAGAAACCATTACATATGAATTACTTTATCAGCATCTTCTTCTCTTTGTTAAACTAATAAAAAGTTGTCTCTTATTTGGTTTTTAATAAATTTATAGTATTCATATAAAAGTAACTAATTTGTCCTACTAATTTGGCATGCAGGTACTCAATGGCATAGGATAACAATGATTAAGATTGAGAACATACCTGAATCCATGATCTAATATATATTACGGATAAGGGTTTGATGGGTATCTTTATAAATAGAAAATCACATCGCGTGCTGATAATGTGTTGTAAAACTAATAATTAAGAAGAGAATAAAGAACAAAAATAAAGATCAAAACATGGAAGAACTGCATTATTCATCTCTCTATGGAGCCATGTATATATAGTTATAAAGATGGAGTATTCAACAAGATACAATATTCTAAATGAGTTGTGATCGGTTACAAAGATTCCAAATTTGCAAAGTCTAAAAAGCCATACAAATTCTTACACATGTCCCACCATCTTACCTCCCTCTTTTTTTATTAAATATTCGGTCAAAGGACATTGTGGTAATTTGACCCGTTTTTTTTAATTCCACCATAAACTTCAAACGTAAATAAATTTCAAATGACAAACTTTTACAAAAAACCGATTTCGCTATAATTTTTAAAATTCAATTCTTTTTAATTTGGTATGCATTTTGATATATGAATCGCGACTTTTTTTTTTTTTTAACTTTTTAAGCGGGTGTTGATTTTCTTGAAATTTTCGTCATTTTCGGTTATAATTTTATCTAGTTTAAAGGCCGAATTTTGCAAAACTTAAAACAACAAAGTTGTAACTTTTTGGCCATTCTTAAATCAAAATTTTGAATCACTCAAATCAATATGATATGAGAGAGATATCGCACGTTATTTTAATTGATAAACAATGTCTTCTATTGATGAACCATTATTTTAATTGACGAACAATGTCTTCTATTGAATAACCATTTTTTTTTATTGATGAACCTTTATTTTAATTGATGAACAATGTCTTTTGTTGATGAACCGTTATTTTAATTGACGAACAATATCTTCTATTGATGAACCATTTTTTTTATTGATGAACCTTTATTTTAATTGATGAACAATGTCTTTTGTTGATGAACCACTATTTTAATTGACGAACAATGTCTTCTATTGATTAACCATTATTTTAATTGACGAACAATGTCTTCTATTGATGAACCATTTTTTTTTATTGATGAACCTTTATTTTAATTGACGAACAATGTCTTCTATTGATGAACCATTATTTTAATTGACGAGTAATATCTTCTATTGATGAACCAATTTTTTTATTGGATGAACCTTTATTTTAATTGATGAACAATATCTTCTATTGATGAACCATTATTTTAATTGACGAACAATGTCTTCTATTGATGAACCATTTTTTTTATTAATGAACCTTTATTTTAATTGATGAACAATATTTTTTATTGATGAACTATTTTTTTATTAATGAACCATTTTTTTAATTGATTTATTGATGGACCATTTTTTTTTATTGTCTATAATAGCAATAGTCATCTCAGCTATCCCCAATGCAGTTGCCTCCCCTTTCGTTGTCATCAAAACAACCTCCTCACCATTCTCAATCGCATTCTCAAACCTCAACAACCGAAGAATCATCAACTTAGCACCACAACAAATAGCATTAACCGCACTATCCTTCACAACCAACCTCTTATAACTAGTTAGCAAAACCTCCAATGACATAATCACACACCTCAAGCACGTCTCATCCCTAGAATTATCAAACAACCATCTTTAGCTTTTCTGTATCATAAAAATGAAAAATCTCACAGGTTGACATAGGTTTTATTTACCTTTAAAAAGGAAAGGGAAAAACCATAAGATAATGTCTAGTTGGAAATGAGGAGCTTGTTTGAGAATTGAGACCACGTTACATTAACAACCTTTTTTTTTATCAATTTCTTCAAACATGTCTCTTTCTTTACCTTTTCTGTCCATCCTTTTGTATCTATTTCACTACTAAAACACACACAGAAGTGCAAAACATACTCGCTAGCTCACTGGTATTTTTATAAAGAAAAATGGCAATGTTGAGTATGAGCAATGCTACATTTCACAGACTTTACCCAAAAAAATTCAAAAAGAATTTGGATCTATGAAACTGATGATAGGAGACACACTGGAAGTGGTAACCCTATGCATTAAAACTTGTACACCAACACAAAAGAAACACACTTCTCAAAAAACTCGTCAACCTCTGATTATGTCATCACTGTACGGCGGAGGAGCGGTGATGTTGGGCTCTTCCATTTGACGGCGGAGGAGCGGTGACGTGTCGAAGATTGTTTGACAGTGGTTCTTCCATTTGACGGATCGGATTGATGATGATGACAGGTCGGATTGATGATGATGACTGATCATTTTTGGATTTGAGATTGAGGATCTGATAGAGAAATAAAGATGAGAGAGGAGATAAGAAATAAAGATGAAGATAGTTTATCAGCAAAATGACGAAGATGCCCCCTAAGTAAAAAAAAAGCGCATCATTCTGTTTATCTAAGACTCTTTTGATCCGACGGTTGTTAACACTTTCTAGACTTTGTAAAAGTTTTGACTTTTTAAACGATCCGTATTCTATTCTAAATAAGATAAATACTACTAATAATAATAGATATGGACATCCATTCCATATTTATCCATAACAGAAGTTGCGTTCTCTACTCCTTTTTTGAGAAGAAAATAAAAAAATAGGAGGAAATTGGAAGGAAACTTTCCTCCCAAAAAAAGAGAAAGTTTAACCTATCTAATGACAAAATTGTTCTTATGTTTTTAACTTTAAACCAAAATGTGAGAAAGTTTAACCTATCTAATGACAAAATTGTTCTTATGTTTTTTAACTTTATATATTGTTGTTATGGGTACAAATGTAAATGCCGCAATTTTTGCCCTTCCTCTACAACTTAAGAGAACAAAAGTTAAACTACGCAAGGCTAATCTAGTGACAAAAGAATTTGTAACTATCATTTTTAGATATGTGAGATCTCAAGTTCAATTTTTGCTAGTTGCAAACAAACCTAAAATGACTACGCCAACCTTCTGAAAATAGAGGGTTTTACCCTGTTTGAGTCTGTGTGGCAATTGTTCAAGCATCGTGATTAGTCGACCAAAAGATAGAAAATCATGATTATCAAAAATAATAATAATAATAATAATAATAATAATAATAATAATAATAATACAAAAATTTTTTAATTTTTTTTCTTTTAACTCAAAATCACATATATATTTATTTAGTTGTTTATTCTTTTAATTCTTTTACTTTCTTTTCTCCTTTTTACTTTTTGATCGAAAACTCGAAAACATGACGTATTATATTAATTATAACACTACTATATAATGTATTTGGGACTATTCTATAATTAGAAAGACTTAAAATTCAGACTTTTACTTGCTTATTACGGAAGGATTTCAAAATTAATTGGTTAAGAAGCAGGTTGGTTAGAAAGTTTGTTAGGAAGCAGGTTGGTTGTTCAAACTAAAATTATTTGGCTTAACAATCTGTATCATCTCTACTTATAAACAATAAAGACAACTAAATGTGTAATTCAATAACCGAATAATACAAAATATAGTCACAAGTACCCGCCGTCGCATTGCACGGGTACCGTTCTAGTTATAACAAAAGTAACCTCCCATAAACTACTAGTCTCTTATCTACCGGTAAAGGTGTTTACTAGATATTTGAGTTTACGTTATCAAAGTTTTATAATTAAATAATTTTAATGTTTAAAACTCGTATACTTAAATTGAAAAAAATAAATATAGAATTTGGGTCTTTCGGATAACCTAAAACTGAATCAAATTCAAATTCAATTTTCAATTCGATTTGATTCAATTTCGATTTTTGATTTGTCTAAAAAATTTCAATCCGAAAAACAGAAACCGAAACGAGAAACAACCCTACCCATTGGTGGGTACGGGAAATGACCCATTCCCATTCAACTATATTTTCATAGAAAAACCCATTGGTAGGTTTATTTGGACTTTTAGACCGTTTGGCTTATCTAAAAACGGGTCGGGTCAAACTGAACCAGTTAGGATCATCTTCCTGGTTGAGCATCTACTTAATAGAGCTTATGTTGTAACGAAACACAATAATTAGAATTCCCAAAAAATTCACATGCTTGCGCATTCACTTAACTACACATACGTTTATAAAAAATTAAACCTTTTAGAGGCATATTTGAGGATGACTGTTAGTGTCATGGTTGACTTTATATATGAGGCATATTTGAGGATGACTATTAGTGTCGTGGTTGAATTTTATATGCACATCAAGTGTTTGATGAAATACGTAAATAAGTTAAAATGGGTGGTTGTTGGTGGTGGTGATGTAGAATTGGCCTAAAATGAATTGTGGAGATTCAATGATGGATCGATACCTCTAAAATAAAGCAAACGAACGACTTGCCATGTTTTTAGGGGTGTTCGAACTGTGTCTGGTGTAAATAGGATCATGCTTTTTTTATATTAGCAGGGTACCCGCACGATGCGGCGGCGGGTACCCTAAAATTAAAATTTTGGCGAGCAACGTTTTCTAGCTATATGCGTTTTGTGACAATAACTTTACAAATAACGATATTTTAAGTAAGAAAACTATTTCATACAAAAATTGTAAGGTGCACATGCGATACTTTTAAAAAATATAAAAACGATACACTGTAATATTGTGAAAATTGTTAGATAAGCCCAACCTCATAATTAATTTAACAAAATTTTCAGATTTAGCCCATTCTAACTAAAAATTCGCAACCCAACTTTAAAAAATCCAGCAAGCGCATAATTATTATCTAATGTCCAACCCAAATCCACAACAAACCCTACACCCTTTAGAATATAAGTTCTTCATTATGGAAACCTAAACACATATTGCACATTCAAGGTCCCCATCCAACTTTCTCTCCATCTAAAAAAAACCTGCAGTCACCAAATATCTCCTTATCCAAAATAATACGCATATTCAATATTTCCAATCTTATAACTCCTTAACAAACGAACACAACACGTCAAATAAATCCACCCTTATATCTCCATGGTAGTCATACACCTAAATGGCTCGTCTTCCTACATATCAAAAACGCAGCATCATAATAACATTTCTTCCATCTCCTTATCACAAACACATCATAAACCTTCTTTATTTCAACTGTAACCGAAACACACTATGTTTGTCAAGATCTCATTAAAGAGGTCTTTGGTAGGTTGTTTGTTTGTTGTCCTCTTATTACTTTCAAGATCTATGATTGTTTACTCTTATACTCTTGTTTTAACAAACAAATTTATGAGTATTAAAGAGAAGACTGAGATTGTTCTTTCTTTGTAATTTTCAAGGCTCGGTTGTTTGATAAGGAGTAGTTATTGTGTTGTGTTGACTGTGGTTCTTTAATTATTTTCATTTCATGGCTTAAGGGTGTATGTGGACAGTATGTAGGATGTTGATTGTCTACCATGAATTTTGGATTTGTAAGATTATTGTTGAATTTAGTTATAGAGATTTTTTTTACTCTTGAATCATTTAGTATAAATCTCATTTCATTTTTTTTTTTAATTTTGACTACTGGATTTTAGATTTATGTTTTAGAAGGTTAATATTTTGGAAGCTTAATTTGATTGTACATTGTGGTAAAATGGTTGTGTATTTTAGTCAGGGGGTAAATTAAATAGTATATTAATTATATGTGTTGGATAGTACTTTTTTAGTTATCTTTGTGCTCTAAATAGTTGTAAACAATGCTTGATAATTTGTATTTTTTATATATGGGGTGTTTTAATGACTACCATTTAATAGCATTAATATTGTTTGATAGAACTTTGGTCTAAAAGTGACATCACACTTGTTTTTGTTGTACAATATGTTTGATTTGTTGTAATTCTAAAAATTAGGTGCATTAAAGTGTTGTAAACCACGAATTATTTCTTGTAAATCTGAAAATTTTGGAGAGAGAGTGCTCCATGCATTATATGTGGTATAGATATTGAGTTTATAAAAGGTTCTGAAGCATACATCGTAAGATTATGCTTCATAACGGAAATATACCAAGTGATTTGACCTTAGATCTCTTAGAATTAAATCGATATAATACCAACTTACTTTCATATTTCTGACATTGTAGAGTTACGTAGGCAGTTAAGGTGTTTACACGCCAACAAAATGTATCGTTGTAGAGTTACGTAGGCAGTTAAGGTGTTTACACGCCAACAAAATGTATCATATCGATATGAAAATGTAAGGTGGTCGTTCATGATGGTAAAAAAGAATTAAGATTTCACTTCGATACAAATTTGAAACAAAGTTGTTATTATATACCTTTAATCCTTCGTATTATTTATATCTACAAAAAGGTGTGAATTGGCGAGAACACCTAATTCCGAGTGTCTTTTGGCACCAACCATTGTCCTACAAGAAATAGCTCTGACAACTCTCCTAGGCACCAACTGGAGTGAGCACAAGCAGAGACTCGAACCCTTGTCCTTTTATCTACAAAAGTGATTTTACTTTGCATCGAGACCGATTTAATTCAAGTGATGATTGTTTTGTAATTTTTGTGTGTTTGATGTAATGTACCATTGTATATCTTGGAGTCGAGACTATTTAATGGATTCCTGATTGGCATTTTCTTGTATTCTTTTTGTGCATGAAGTAAATGACTGAACCATTATCAAGTGGTGTCAAAGATGATGACAACGTGGCCCTCGAATATAATACTAACACCGTCAAGAAAGCAAAGCTCAATTCAACACTAGTTGCCCTGCTTGATGATCTTGTACTCGCGGATGTACCAGGAAAGCCGACTCTATCAGATGTTACACTTTAATAAGATTGGAACTTGGGCACTTGGCACTTGGCAATGCGATGTGTGTTTCCGTACTTAAGTTGGACAAAACATCTTTTGGTATAGATTGTTTTTAGGTTTCTTATTTTGAGCTCAGCATATCGTGTTTTGGTTTAGTGTTCGCTTTTGTGTTTGTTACACGCAGATGTTGCAGTGATGAATTCTGCAGCTAGTTAAGGATTTGAAACTTGTTGTCAAGAAAAAGGTCAACAAAATGGAGCAGCCAACTCAAAGATGGGTCATCGTCACATTTCTTGGTTTTTGTTTTTCCCTTAGCTTTATCCTTAATCTCCTTTCTTTAACTATGATATTCTGTATATACTGATTATGGTTTTCTGATTTATTTATATTTGATTCTTAATAGTGGCTCACTTTCTTCAGGAAACATGTATGACGAAATTTCTGCCTCTCATACCATTGATGTAAATGCTTGAACTATTTTCTATATCAGTGTTGTATCTTGTTGCATGCTTTGATTCTCAAAATCATTGTATTTGACACTAAAAAGGACAAAAAAAATACTCTGTTTCCAGGTGTTTATTTGATAATTAGGATTTTTATTTCATAGGTGCATTTTATTCCAAATGTCATGTCAAGAGCTTCAAAGAAGCATTCACGAAAAATAAAACATCGATCTTTTCATGGACTCAACAGAAGAGAATGAAGTGCTTATTCTTACCAAATGAGGGAGAAAACTGGACAACTTCATTTGTAACGGTTAATGTGTGATTCAATTGTGAATGATTGGAAAGTCGTTTTGAAAAAACTTTCATCGTAGCTGTAATCCTATCTTAGTAATGTTGTTTTATCGTTTTCTTTTTTGGCTGGTAACATCAGTTTTCTTGTTTCTTTGCTAGATGCTAGATTCAACCATGGTTGTGTATTAGATGCTCTTATTTTGTCAATACAAATCCCGTTTAACTCATTATGTCTCCAAAGATTCTGGTGAAGTTATTAAACATATATGCTGTTTTTTCTTACTATGTTCTTATAACATCGTTTCTCATACATTTTTAAAGTGTTTACCGAGATGTCACATGATGTATCATTAATTCTGTCCTATAACCTATTGTTCTACTTCTAAAGAAAAGGTTAACAAATCAAACGTTGCCCGAGTGAACTTAAAATGATTCCGACCAATCCAAGAATCTTGAATTATCATCCAAAAACCCTCATATATTCATATAGATTCTTCTCTAGAGTGTTACCCATGGTCTGGATCATTTTTCGCATTCCATAACAATTGACAAACATGACAATGTGATATAAGTCCTACTTCCAATTAGATCACCAGATTTTGCACAATATTTTTGGATATGTTTGCTCCAACACTCAATTAACTAGACATAAACCTGTATACATGTAAATTAGTTGCACAGTTCTTTTAAGAAATTACATATATAAAAGGAAAAGGAATTATATTTTGAAACCACTTGGTACCTAATACCAGCAATAAAAATCTCAATTGGTCATAAGCATGTCATGTGATCAAGGTGGCACTAGCAATCTAATTCAGTGTATAGATAATTAGATACTCCAATTAGTTTGCTTTCTCCTATTTCATGTTGTTTCATTATAAGTGCATTGTATCAGCAAACCGTTTACAAACCATAATAATAACATAACAACTTTAGTGTACAGAGATTAAAGTAGTACAATACTCCACTTTAGTACATAGAGGGTATCTGCTTGTGGAAAGCACAAAAAAATGAAAAGAAAAGAAACATCTTCACAAAGACCGACTGAAGGAAAAATGAACCCACAAACAACATCTACTATGATGCTTATGAATGAAGGTTTTTGAACGCATTTCAAGAGAACCGAACATGTCAAGAAAACATTGTTTTTATATGAGAAGAAGTATCTTAGAGATGCTTCACCGTATCATGTTTTCCGAAAATAGTAGTTATATAGAGTGGCATCGTTCCGTGACTACCACAAGTATATGTTCTTATTCACCATAATCTTTACCGTGCTAGTAAATTATGAGAAACTCTTCTTCCATAATGAAATTGATGAGTAGCATAATGATATTGTATCTGATATTGCGAATACGAGAATGGTACCCTCACGCAAGAGTATAAGAATCCCAATCTTTTGATTGTATCCACCTGGAAGTAAAAGGTACTAAAAATCATATGGTGGCTCTAAGTGTAGCAAACCATCATACAATATTTCATCCATCTATACGAGTACAAGGACTATAAGTGTTGCAACAACCGCAAAGTCATGCATCCACTTCAACTACAATGGTGATTACGATTTTCGGAACCACCGTATAGCCTTTTTCATCCACTTCTCTCCTTGGGAAGCTAGATTTTTTTCCTCCATGGATTTAGTAATCCTACAAAATATATAAAATTAAAAAAATATAAAAATAAAATAAAATATCCAAATGTTAAGCATGAAGTAACATTTATAAAAACTAACAAAATCATCTATAACATATATACTTGACAATTCTATCCCAATCTAGCTATTAGACTCAAACTAGACGCTAACAGACTATCATTTTGACCATTTACATTGGTAACACATAATGTCACAACTCTGACCTTTGTAATAGTTTATGGAAACATTTGAAAATTCTCCCTTTGGATCTGGTTTATCTAAAAGAGAAAACATCATCTCTAAGTAAAGGTGAAAGTCAAGTATATAATGTGTCCAGAATTGAACTTTGGCCGAATCTAGGTGGAAAACAAAAGTTGCAATATTTTGTTAAAGAAAATGTGATTCAAGCATTCTCCAAAAAAAGAACAATGACTTTTGGTCACTTGTCTAAATCCTTGATTGGCCATAGCTTGAGCCAGGGGCGGATCCAAATTTTTGTCAATTCGGATCAATGCTAAAATTAGCAACATTTGTATACAGTATGAGTAATTTAAAGCTAAATTTTAGCTAGAGTATACTAAAAATACACTATATAACATTCTAAAAAAATATCTTATCCAGTGGGTTCTAGTTAAACGCGCTCGCCTACATTTAGCTCGCTTCTGGCTTAAGCGAACAAACTAGCTTCAGGATGCTGAAGATGATGATTTCTCATATGTTTATCATAGATTGTTTATTGAAGTAAAATACTCTATATCTAGAGTAAATTACTTAAATGAACCATAACAAGTATCCGTTTACAAAAATAAACCTCGCCCACATTTTTTACGAAAATGAACTTTTGCATATGATCCGTTAGATTCAGTTCATGACAACTTTTGAACCGTACATGTGTCTCTCATTTTTCTGTTGGAAAACATAATCCATTAATCTTTGTTTTTTCAAAATCGACAAAGGAACCAAGATGGGTCAAAAACAAGAAAAGGCCTGCTTAATATCTATCATGGGCTGCAATTCAGACCATCATCAAACCCAACTAACAACGGTTATTTATCCTAGGGTTACAACGGTTTAGAAAACCTTGCAACGCTTACTTTAATAGAATCGACATGTCCTCTCCAACAGGCATGATTTACACCAATTCATTATGTATAAATAGATAGGAATTCTCTGTAATTCATAAAAAACCCATTCATTTATCAATATCAAGTTTATTATGGGTTCATCCCAATCTTCCTGTTTCTCTATTTTTATTTCAATTCTATATGATGAATAAATGTTGTTGTTATGATCATTCGATCCTGGAATCCTCCCATACAACCTGTGAAACAGTGGTATCAGAGCTTCAAGGGATCTAACAACATCAAAACATGTCTTTACAATCATCAATCAAGATCAGAGATGCTTTTAAAATCGCAGAAGAAAAGAAAGCAACCATGGAAATAATGGATGCAAATAACATTTGAAGAAGATATGATCAAACCTGGACTTAAGGAAGATCACAACAATGATGGTGGTAATAACCAGAAATTGTAATCAAACGATAGAAGACATCAAGATTCAAGAAAGCATCAAGGAACAAGAAGATTGAATAAGAAACAAAGATTAATAGATTAGGGAGGAATATGTTGGAAAACATAATCCATTAATCTTTGTTTTTTCAAAATCGACAAAGGAACCAAGATGGGTCAAAAACAAGAAAAGGCCTGCTTAATATCTATCATGGGCTGCAATTCAGACCATCATCAAACCCAACTAACAACGGTTATTTATCCTAGGGTTACAACGGTTTAGAAAACCTTGCAACGCTTACTTTTATAGAATCGACATGTCCTCTCCAACAGGCATGATTTACACCGATTCATTATGTATAAATAGATAGGAATTCTCTGTAATTCATAAAAAACCCATTCATTTATCAATATCAAGTTTATTATGGGTTTATCCCAATCTTCCTGTTTCTCTATTTTTATTTCAATTCTATATGATGAATACATGTTGTTGTTATGATCATTCGATCCTGGAATCCTCCCATACAACCTGTGAAACATTTTCTAGGCGAGGTGGTGGGCGTGAAGAGCTGGGTGAGGTAGCTGGCGAGGTGGTGGAGCTGTGGCGTGGTGGCTGGCGAGATGGTAGAGCTATGGCGAGGTGGTTGGCGAAGTGGTGGAGCTGTGGCGAGGTGGTGGGCGGTCACACCTTGGGGAGGAGAAATTCTGGGCGATCTTAGTATAGGAATAAAAATCAGGCGAGGTGAACATGTCTAGGCATGGATGTGAGCGAGTTGAAAATGCCTAGGCGATGTGAAGTTGACTCTAGGCGAGGTCGAGGGCGATGTGACAAGCGTGTGGATTTGAGTCTAGGCGTGGTCGAGGGCGATGTGTGCTAACATGGAGTATTGGGTCTGCTTTAGGAGGCGAAAATCTGGGTTTGTGATGTTCATGTGTGTGTTTTTGGAGCTCAAGAGTAAGCAGTACATCACATGCATTATAACGTAGTAATAGGGCTGTAAACGAACTAAACGTTCAGTGAACATTTCATGAACCGTTCGGTAAAAAGTTCGTTTATGTTCGTTCGTTTATTAAATGAACGAACATGAACAATATTTTACGTTCGTTTAGTTAAATGAACGAACATGAACAAAAGTCTCGTTCGTTCATTTATGTTCGTGAACGTCCGATTAGGCGTTCGTTAAAGTTCGTTTATGTTTATTTATCTATTTATGTTCATATATCATATCTTTTAATTTATAATTTTAAAAAATGGTTTGTTTAAACAAAACAATACTTATAAAACAATATATTGTGAAGAATTCAATAAAGTTTATGTTTGTTTGTCTATTTTCATTTATGTTCGATTGTTTATGTTCGTTTAGCGTTCGTTTAGTGTATTAATGAACGAACATAAATGAACATGAACAATTCAATTTCTTAATAAACGAGCATGAACAAGAAAATCCGTCCGTTTAAACGTCCGTGTCCGTTTATTTGTCCGGTTAAAATTAAATGAACGAACATGAACGGGGCTCCGTTCATGTTCGTCCGGTTCGTTTACAGCCCTACG
Source organism: Artemisia argyi (assembly GCA_030686995.1). Taxonomy (NCBI): domain Eukaryota; kingdom Viridiplantae; phylum Streptophyta; class Magnoliopsida; order Asterales; family Asteraceae; genus Artemisia; species Artemisia argyi. Next base: position 45,139,523 of record CM060696.1, read on the forward strand.
TAGTAATAATGCAAAACATTGTCTTATAACATTCAAATTTGCTTTACTGTGTGGCGTACATTGACAATGTAACATGATGTAAAATCTGTAAATAGTTTTTTGTTACTCGTAATTACTTCATCGTCCCAGCTTTTGAGATATGAACATATGAAATCATGAAAAGTATTGTTCAACTACAGCAATACTTCTTGCTAAAAAAAAGTACGGTAAATTCTCATCTCATATGAGTATCTGTGTAACTTTTCGTGGCCTACACAAATGGAAGATAAAAAAGTTGATAGTGATATATATTGGTCACTTTGGTAAAACATGTAAATAGGGTTCATTCTCGTAAAACCACTCTATATAACGTTGATACGTGCAAGAGACCAAAGACCACTATCTTGTTAATAACTATTGCACATTAGACTAGAAGTACCATGCACTAATTTAGGAGTCACGATTAGCACTTTGTTGCATGCATGTTTAGTTATCAGTAGCCATGTTCCCACGTTTGTCTTTTTGTTCCTAAAGATTAGGATATCATCACATGTTTCCTTTACTATTTAAGTGTACTTTGTTTATGAACGAGATATGAAATGAATGAAAAAGAAACTTAGTTTCAAGTCTTGTCTTTCTCTATTTCTTGGAGTCTTACCCGCTCTAAGGGCTTTATCAAATCCGTCTCTTTACTCTATTTCTTTGAGATTGACTGCCTCAAGTAGTCCCTATCATATCAAATGGTGCTTTCATCGACTTACTCGCCTCCTCCAACACGTTACTCACAAGATGTCTTAGAAAAAGTGGCTGATCTAGTGGATCAACTAGCTACGGCGGTTCACGCCTTTTGCTCGTCCACTGCCGTACTCGAAACCATCTCACAAGAGCTCCTTTTCCAAACCACCACTACAACCTGTCATGCCATGTCCGTCTCCACTGCCTCCCATTTCAAGGTTACTACAACCATCAGCACGATTGACAACGACACACAACCAAACATAACGCTACCACGAAACATCATCGGGCAACAAATTCCCACCCCCAAAACTGGAAAAACCATTGCAAGCAACCCGACTCACAATAAGGCACAAATCCAACCGGAAAATTCTTTCAAATGGGGCAGCACCGCCCCACACATTATCAGCACCACAAACCCATCAAATGATATTCCTAGCACACAAAACCAAAGTGCTGAACTACCATCGCAATGCCTTGCCACCACCGTTATCCAAGCCTATTGCCACCAGGAACTATGTTTTCATTCCACGAAAACATTTCTTGTCGGTCAAAAATGCCCTCTGCCAAAGTTTGTGTTTCTGGAAGCTGAACATGAGCCACCTTGGGAGCCATTCATCATGGACTATGACAACCTCGGCCTTGAGGACAAGGCCGTTTTTCAGGATGGGAGTATTGATACATGCAAGAGACCAAAGACCACTATCTTGTTAATAACTGTTGGACGTTAGACTAGAAGTACCATGCACTAATTTAGGAGTCACGATTAGCACTTTGTTGCATGCATGTTTAGTTATCAGTAGCCATGTTCCCACATTTGTCTTTTTGTTCCTAAAGATTAGGATATCATCACATGTTTCCTTTACTATTTAAGTGTACTTTGTTTATGAACGAGATATGAAATGAATGAAAAAGAAACTTAGTTTCAAGTCTTGTCTCTCTCTATTTCTTGGAGTCTTGCCCGCTCTAAGGGCTTTATCAAATCCGTCTCTTTAATCTATTTCTTGGAGATTGACTGCCTCAAGTAGTCCCTATCATATCAAACATTCATTCTCGTAATTGGGTTTTAATTCTATGCACACTATGGTATGACAAAGTTCACAAAGAAAATGACATTCACATACTTAAATTCATCGTAAATATTGAGATAAACTCAAATGAAGAAGGCCCAACATAAAATAAAAACTTACCGAGGAGATAATTATTAACGCATTTCAAGAGAATCCAAATTTGACTTGTCATAATCAGATCAATTTTATTGGGGTCACCAGTAGAACACAAGTCCATAACGGTCATGTCCATCTAATTGTCGGCGGGATTTGATGATTGTGATTATCGGCGCATATGAAATGAAAGTGTGTATATGGGATTAGGTCAACGACTGAGTTAGGACGTTAGGTTATATAGAATCTTTAAGAGTAAGTTTGCAAAATTTGGCGCTAATCACCCCTGTAAGAAACTATTAGCAAGTATCATCCTTGAGAGATCAAATGTCTGGCACTTTACATCCTTAGAAGGATGATTTTTGTAAAACTTTTTTAAAGAAATTATACCTGATAAGAATTATTTGCTAGACATTTGGCCTCTTAGGGATGATACTTGTCAATGGTTTTTGACAATGATGATTAGTGCAAATTTGACGAACTACAAAGATAATTTTTGCGGATGACTTTTTAAATACAGAAATTTACAAAATATCAGTTACTTTAAATTTGTTAAATTAGACTCGTATTTATTCATAAATTATTTAAATAAAGAGATCAGTAGACTGTAAACCAAGTTTCATATGGTACATGCAAAGAGCATCTTAATATTGATTTAGCTATACAATAACTTCAAATCTCACTCGCATTAGTTCAGTTTGTTTCTGGAAAAAAAATTGCTAAAAAATAACATTTTGTCTAAAGCTGATGTACATTCTTCTCAGAAAAATTGTCGCTAGGAAAGAATGTCTGAACCAATCAACGTTGCGGATTATAAATGTTCTTGTGAGAGTATCTATAATACTATAAGATTGTCCCCTCTAATTGAATGTGGAGGCGTCAAGATTGCATAGAGTACAACAAGCTAATGCTCGGAATTAAATGCATAAAATAGAGTTTCATGTGTAATTGGAGCCTTAATTGTTCGACTTGAGTAATTGCGAGCATGCAAAGAATCATGTCGTTACATTCATGTTTGTTTAATGGAGGAGATGAAAGTGCAAGGGTTGCCGGAATTGATCACATGATATTATTATAGAATTAAAATTCGGTTATGGATTGAGAAGAAGTTGAAAATGTTGCAAGAATAATTGATGATTTATCCTAATCCATGCCTATATAAACCTGCCAAAATTACATGCACAAACACAAAAGTTCGAATCTTCATTCCTCCTACTTTATTTTGTAATTTATTGTTAGAATTGTTTCTTGATTTTCTTTTTTTTTTTTTTTTTTTTTTTTTTTTTTTTTTTTTCCGTGTGTAGGTAATACATACAACATGATTCTCTTACTAATGTTGCAAGAGAAGAGAAGAGGTGATGTATCTATACTCTTTCTTTTCTCAGTCTGATTTGCAAATTTTACTTGAAATCCCAAAGTTCAAAACAACCGCAATGTAAATATAATTAATCTCATACACAAAACAAAAGCACGTTCATTTTTTAGCATGCATTCTCACGTTACTCTTGCTTTGGTATGCACCTTCCTATAGGTTCGTATATTTTACTGGATTTTAAAAATGGTTCCACGGGCTGATGAGCCAAAATTTGAGATATACATAAATGCATGTATATTTGCTATTATTTTTCTCAAGTAATCTCTTATTTTTCCCCTATCACAAGGAATAATACATTAAAGATGATAAAGAGACGTAGGGCACGACGAGTTGGTCAAGAAGGTCGTTCAAAAAGGACTACAACGAATGGTAAAAAAGGTCGTTCAAGACGGGCTACAAAGAAGATCATAGAAAGAAAGATTCGAACGTAGAAAAAACCGATCCCAAATGAGGACTCATCGGTTGGTTTGGATGGATTTTTTTAGAGACACTACTAAATATATATTGAGTTTACAAATGAGAATTATACTCATAAATTCTTAATGACTTTGAGTGTTCATTGTAATTGATTTATAAAATCACAATGAAGATATGTTGCATAATAATATATGATGATCACATGATTTTTTGTAGTTAAACTAATATTGTGATATGAACTTTAGTGGTTTGATTTTATTCTAAGATTGCTTCATGCCTATAATATTGATGGTTTTTATTTTTGAATAATTACAATTTCATTCTTCTCTTTTATTTGTTATCGACCAATAGGTTTAATTGCATTCTTTACTATTAAAGAAGCTTAAAACCCTTAAACAAAAATAAACACAACTAAATACCGCCTTAAATAATGAATATAAAGGAAACAATACATAATTAATTAATTATTGATCTAACCCATTTGTAAATTATAATAACAAATCGGTGCAACGCACGAGTCTAAAAAATCTAAAAAAAATTAATAATAATCTATAATAATGCGGAGTAATCATGATACTCAAGATGAAGTACCATAATTTAATATGAAGTATATACAACATCGAGATGGAAGTGCAAGGGTTGCCGGAATTGATCACGTATTTAGTATAGAATTAAAAGTCGGTTATGAATTGAGATGGAGTTGAAAATGTTGCAAGAATAATTAATGATTTAACATAATTCATGCATATATAAAATGGACAAAATCACATTTAGTATGTACATTTGAAGATGATTCACACATCTTTTAGATCTTTGATTGTTGGTAGCGGTTTGTAAATTCTCTTTTGCAATATTTAGTACGTACATGTTTGTAGAAGTGCGTTAATGAGAAATATTTTGAAGATGATTCACACATCTTTTAGATCTTTGTAATTAACATGGTCTTCTTTTTTTAATAATTTAATTATCATACGCAAGTACCATGAAAATCATACAAAATCATGTATGCTCAGGTAAATGGAACCAAAGATTGTGATACCAACTATTTTCTTTATGTCTTACATAGGTGATTGTATAGATAAGCAATACATAATTATTGATCTAACCCATTTGTAAATTATAATAACAAATCGGTGCAACGCACGAGTTTAAAAAATCTAAAAAAAAATTAATAATAATCTATAATAATGCGGAGTAATCAAGATACTCAAGATGGAGTCCCATAATTTAATATGAAGTATCTATAATACTATAAGATTCAGTCCCTAAATTTAATGTGGAGGTGTCAAGATTGCATAGGGTACAAGCTAGCTAATGCCCGGAATTTAATGCAGCCTCATAATAACTATACAATCATGAAAGGAGATGAAGTGCAAGGATTGCCCGAATTGATCACATGGTATTTAGTATAGAATTAAAAGTCGGTTAGATGAAGTGCAAGGGTTGCGAAAGTTTGCAAGAATAATTAAATATTTAACCTAATTCATGCTTATATAAACCTGCCAAAATCACATTTAGTATGTACATTTGAAGACGATTCACACATCTTTTAGATCTTTAATTGTTAGTAGCGGTACGTAAATTCTCTTTTGCAACATTTTGGAGATGATTCACACATCTTTTAGATCTTTGTAATTAACTCGGTCTTTTTTTTTCTTAATTTAGTTATCATACGCAGGTACAATGAAAATCACACAAGATAATGCATGCTCAGATAAATAGAACCAAAGACTGGGATACCAACTATTTTCTTTATTTCTTACATAATTAGGTGATTGTTATAGATAAGCATATATATAGATATATGTATTATGTTAATGCATTTTCATATACAAGTAATTTATGTGTGTTTTCTATTAAATGTAGCTCACATGTGCGAATTGATTCAAGAAAATGTGGACGAGCATGTACGTGAAGCAACATTTAATTGGTTAAATGATACTTTTTAGCGTGATTAGTTTATGCAAGTAGTTGCTTTCGAATGCTCTTTGAGAAATATTATAATGAATTTATCGTGTGCAATTGAATTACTATTGAAAAGAAGAATGTCCGCGCATTGCAAAACGTTTTCTTTTTCTATATGTAGAATCATTAGTGAGAAACCAATATTTACGCCCATTAAATGAGTTTGCCATAATAGCAAAATACGACATATTAAAAATATCACATTGAGTAATGAATAGAAAGGAAGAAATACATAATTTGAGTTTTAAACATAAGCAAAAGTTCAAACTTTTATCGAAAAACAAAACCGGTGCATTTAATGTGAAGTATATACAACATCGATATGGAAGTGCAAGGCTTGCCGGAATTGATCATATGACATTTGGTAATTAGTATAGAATTAAAAGTAGGTTATGGATTGATATGAAGTTGAAAAGGTTGCAAGAATAATTGATGACTTAACCTAATGCAATATATATAGATATATGTATCATGTTAACGCATTTTCATATACAAGTAATTTATGTTTGTTTTCTATTGATGTAGCTCACATATGCGAATTGATTCAAGAAAATGTGCACGAGCATGTATGTAAAACAACATTTAAATGGTTAAATTATACTTTTTAGCGTGATTAGTTTATGTAAGCATGCAACTTGAATAATGAATATAAAAGAAAAAGTACATAATTTTGCTCGAACCCATTTGTAAATTAAAAAAAAAAAATAAGTTTAAGACATAATAGTGGAGTCCAAAAGTTTTAGGAATTATTAATAGTGTATTAATTAATATTCATTTGTTTAGCTATTTAGAATTGAGTTTATTGATAAAATTTATTAATATTAGTTAGATTTCAATGTTAATTTTCAATGAAATTAGTTGTAAAATAAAATGAGATAAAGCTAAAGAGGTTTGTAACGATTTTTATAAAGTTTGTGTGGCATTATTATATATACATTATTACACAAACTTTAACTTACAAACTTAATAAAGAAAATATTTAACGCACATTAAACTATGACCAATTAGATAGACCCCGTGTGCTTCATATTACCATGCAAAAACCATCTAATGGACAAGTATTGTAGGGCTAAGTAATAGACCAAAAGAAACAAAACCATTTTTTTTTTTTTTTTTTTTTGAAAAGAGACTTTCATTCAAAAAAATGGCAACGTCCTCAAAGCGAGGACCGCCACACCAAACAAACCGAAACAATTACAACATATACAAGGGGGATAACACCCATTCCTTCCAATCTATGTTCTTGAGCCTACTTCTATGTTTGACCCAAAAAAACGAAGAAGACTTAATATTTCGAACCACCTCTTGAACTTTCGCGTCTTTATTGTTGAAAATCTTCTTGTTCCGAGCTCCCCAAATTTCCCAAAAGGAAATAACAATAATGCCTTGGATCAACCATTTCTTACTCGACTCTCCTTGAAACGTCTTGTGCCATTCCAATAAATCTCGAGTGTCGAAAGCATAGATGTTATGAATACCACACTAAGCAGCAATAGAATTCCAAACTCCATTCGAAAAGCCACAAGCGGTAAAAAGATGTACCGAGGACTCACCACCATAGCTACATAACTGACAAACCTGATTGTTGACGAACACGTTCCTTTTTTCTAACGCCATAGCCGTCGGAAGTCGATTCATCTCAGCCCTCCACGCCAGAATGCTACACTTCAGCGGGACCCATTTAATCCATTTGAATTTGAACCAGTCCCCATAAGTTTTCTGTTGCTGCATCAAACGTTTGACATTCTGGACTGAATATTGGTCGTTACCACCAGCAGCCCAGGCCCACACGTCTGGGCCTTCAGACACGGAAACCGGCAGAAGCAGGATCTGTAACGCAGCCCACTGGTGCAGTCTCCAGATCATTCATATTCTGCAGATTTAAACCCAAATCCCAGTCTCCGTTCCTGCCAATACCAGCCCATTTTTCTTTAACTAAACAGTCCTTGGCTCGATCTATGCTGAAAAGGAGAGGGAACGAGTCTTTAAGTGGTTCATTGCTGATCCAGGGATCTAACCAGAACCTTATTGAGTTCCCCGCGCCACATTTACCCTTCAAACAGTCTTTGAATTCTTGGTCGCCAAATTTTAGCTTATTCACAAAATGCGCAATATTAACCCAAGCCCCACTAGCGTTTTTAGCAAACGGAATAAAATTTCATCTGTTTCGGCTTGAGTGACAAGCCAACACCACCGTTTTCCATAAACCTTTATTTTCCGTTTTGAATCTCCACGCCCACTTTGTAAGAAGCGCCTCATTGACCTCTTTAAGATTGGATAGACCAAGACCGCCAATCTTCTTTGGAGCCGAAAGCCTCTCCCAGGACACCCAATGGATTTTGTTAACTGCTTCATTACCGGCCCACAAGAATCTTATAATAAGCTTTTCCAAGTTATCAACAACCTTTTGAGGGGCTTTATACAAAGAGAAGTAATACACCGGGAGGGATTCAAGCACTAATTTTATCAATACAACGCGACCACCGATGGAAAGGAGCTTAGCTTTCCAAGAAGATAGTCTATTTTGTACCACCTCGACAACTTTATTCCAATTCATACATCGGTTCATGTTTGCACCCACCTTAATACCAAGATAATCAAAAGGCGTGTCGCCCGATCGACAATCCATCAAAGTAGCCATATTTTGTATCTCCTCTCCTGAAGTACCAAGCCCATACAAATTGGATTTATTGATATTGATCTTTAAGCCCGAGCAAATACGAAAAATACGAAGAATTCTCGATAAGGCTCTAATATTTGTTTCGGACCATTCTCCCAACACAAGAGCATCGTCTGCATAAAAAAGATGAGATAAACCGGGCCCTTCTTTACCTATCCTCAAACCGTGGAACAAATCTTCTTCCAAAGCTTTATAAAAGAGACCAGACAAAGCTTCCATGACCACCAAGAAAAGAAAAGGAGAAAGAGGATCTCCTTGTCTTAACCCCTTTTCACATTGAAATCGAAAGTAGGGGCTCCATTCACTAAAATCGCCGATCTAGCAGATCTCAAAATCCCTTCAATCCATAAACACCATCTATCGGGGAATCCCATATCTTTAAGAATAGAAATCAAGAACGCCCAATTTACATTATCATAAGCTTTCTCGAAGTCTATCTTCAACAAAAACGCCTTCATCCGTTTTCTTTTAATCCAAGAAATAACCTCATTCACCATAAGAGGCCCATCTAAAATATTACGGTCTTTTAAGAATCCGGTTTGCTCTTCCGAAATCACCACATTGATCACCTTTTTCAGCCGTAACGCCAAGATCTTTGATATAACTTTACTAATCATCCCCACCAAAGTAATGGGCCTGTAATCCTTTAGTCCCAAGGGATTTTTAACCTTTGGGATTAAAGTGATAAATGATGAACCACACCCCTACTAATGGTGCCTGATAAAAAGAAGATAAAATATTAAAGAAATCGTCTTTCAGATACTCCCAGAACTGTCTAACAAACCGGAAGTTAAAGCCATCCGGGCCCGGGGCTTTGTCAATCCCGCAATCGAACACCGCCTCTTTTATTTCCTCAATTGTGGACGGAGAAATAAGATCTTGGACCATCTCCGCGGGGACCTTTTTAAGGTTACCAGTCTTCAAAGAAGGTCTAACAGGAAACTTTTCAGTAAAGTGATTTCTAAAAAACTTCAAAGTCTCCCGTTTAACCCACGCCGGTTTGGTAACCCACTTCCCATCAACCATGAGACCCGATATGGAATTAGTAGCTTTTCTACGATTAATCAAGCTGTGAAAAAAACCGGTGTTCTCATCTCCTAAAGTAGCCCACCGAACCCGGGATTTTTGGCGAATATCTTTCGCACGAGCTTCTTCGATTTCCCGGATCCGGTTATTACATTGAGCCCATACCCATTCATCTTCCTCCTCTAGGTCCCTGTCTTCTGCCATTTTTTTCAAAACCTCCACCTCTTCTTTCAAAACAGACATCTCTTCTTTTTCTTTCTCATCTATCTTCTTTTTCCAAATAATCAAATCTGCTCTAAGCTTCTTCAGTTTATTGAGGAGAATCATATCAGGTAAGCCTGCCATTTTAAAACTAGATAAAGTTTTGATAACCAACTCCGAACACCCGTCTTTGTCAATCCAAGAATTAAACCATCTAAAAGGGCGTGGACCAAACTTCTTATCGTCAATAGTTAACAAGAGCGGACTATGATCATGCAAATCAGTAATAGGCCAAAAGAAACAAAGTTATAACAACTTAATAACCATCTAAAAGCCATTTTTTTTATCATGCAAATCAGTAATAGGCCAAAAGAAACAAAGCTATAACAACTTAATAACCAAAAACCCATTTATAAAATAGAACACCACAAAACCAAAACAACATCAAACATTTTTAAATTTTTATACAAGAAAGTTAAAACATTTCATACAACATACTAAACAATACTTAAGTATACACTCGCCAATATATAGAAAGAATATACGATTAACAATTAAATTCTCAGCCCGTGCGTAGCACGGATTCTGCCTGCCTCGTATGAAATAAGCTTTTCTTCACCATAGCTTAATCAAATTTAAATACACAATTGTATTTCAGAGTTAATACATATCAGACGCCACTAACCACTTTTGTCATCAAAAACTTACATTTCCAAATGGGCCTAAACACCAGCCCACTAAACAAACAAAAGTGACAAAACCCTATTATTCTATTCCATTTCCACATTGCTCATCATCATCAATGGCTACCAAGGTTTTAAGAAAAATAGTACACCACCAAAAACTCCTAACAAACCTCAAAAAAAATCACACACAAATCCTGATAATCACAGCAGACAATCTGAATGCAAAACAAACCAAACTCATTAAACAAAACCTAACAAATGAGTCATCTTTCATCATGGGAAAAAACACTTGGTTAAAAAGATCTATAGCACAACATGCTCCTGCGACAGGGAATAATGCTTTTGTTGGTCTGGTCCCACATCTTGTCGGGAAAGTGGGGTTGGTCATGACATCTCGTGATCCTGAGGAAATGAGTGAGGCTGTTGTTGGGTATAATTTAAGGCCATTGTTGTGTTCTTCTATGGATATTGGGATGTATTATATTTGGCAGTTTGTTGTCGTTGATCATTTGTGTTTGCTTCGTGAAGTCAAGGATGCTTGAAATCGGAATTTTTTTTCCCCTGAAATAATGGGATATGTTTGATCATATGGTTCTAATTCGTGTTTATTGCGTATATGATATTAATGAAAGAAAATTTGCGAATATTGTTAAATTTATCTAAGTATTGTGCATTTTGATTGTGATTATTCGAATGAATAGTTTGTTTTTTTTATTAATTTAGGTTACAACTGTAAGCTAATGTTTGGGTTAATTTTTTCAATGTAAGTTTTGGCTTATATGCTCAATAAGCTTTTTCACCACCGCTTATAGAAAACAGCTTAGTTTAACAATGTACTACTAAAGAAAAAGAAGCCCAGATTTCAAGAAAAAGGACAGGAACAGAGATCGCTGAGTCTGTGTAAATGAAGATCCAAAACAAGAGTTCCAACAATGGAACAGACACATCACCGACCTTTCACGTCTGCTAACCAGATTACTTTTTAATGTTCAGTTTTTGAGCTGGTTACGTTTAAGATACATGTGTTCAATCTTTGGCAGTTGTTGGTGGTTAATCATTTGCTTTTAGTTGGTCTAGCGGATAATTTTTGAATTGTGTGACTGAAATATGTTCATATTCGGAATAGTCAGATCAGTGATTTGTATGTTTGATCTTAGGGTTCTAAGTTGCGTTTCTTATGGGCTTACGATTCTTCTATATATGGTATTAAATTATGATTGAAAGTATATCTGTGATTACCATGAATTTTGCCTACATGTTGTCCATGAGCGTGACGAAAAACAATTCATTTCAAATGTTTTTGTTTCCCGTGGATGCTTCGAGTATGAAATGTTTTGCTGCTTTTTAGTTAAGATATGCAACTACTGCTTAGATTACTTGAGGGCTTGAGGCAACCTTTTGCTTTCTACTAATGATTCAATAGAAATTAAATTTGTCAACGAGAATTAATTGTTCGTATCAAATATCTTTATCACAACTCAGGTGATGCATTTATAATTTGCCAATGATCAAACATCAACATTGCTGTCTTACTGGTATTACTCTAATTTCAATCATCATGGAGTAATTTCTATATAGTTTATGTTATTATTTTTTCAATAAAATACTAATGATATTTATTGTTTGTGTCATGGTGTTTTGGACTTCAATTTGTTGTTAACAACCCTATCAGAAAGTATCACGTGGAACATCAGTGTTTATTCCGCGTTAAAGAATTAAAACACTTCTATTAATTTTGCCAATCAAGAAAATTTGTAGATGAATGAATCAAGTGATGAAGAATCTGATGATGTTTTTCTTTCTGATAAGAAAACGACTACTGTTTCAACAAAAAAGAAGAAAGCACCGCCATCTAAAGCTCCATCTGTGCAACCAAAGAAAAGAATGATTGTGGGTGAATCTAGCGAAGAAGGATCTGATGATGATTTATGATTAGTCGGATGAAGAAACCAAAAGCAGCTTGATCAGGGCTTTTGGTATTTTGGCTGATTTGGAATACAGTTTAGTTTGTACCTGATGACATTCTTCGATCTTGAACTTCCTAGTTTATGAACTTCCGGATTTTTCTAGCTAACAAATGGTCTCATCTAATTTAGCAGCTTTTTCTCTTCATTGCACTTTTAAGCACTGAACTGCTGTTCGAGTTCATTCCACTTTTAGATGGTATCTATAAATATCAAGTTCTAAAATCAAAATCTAAACAGTTTTGGGTGATCAGGTGGTCTTATTAAGTCATATTTGGGCGTTTAGTGACGCGTTACTTCTCAAGACGCACAATGTTCAGATGCTTCCGAATCTGTCTTTAAAGGTTGTGAATATTTCTGGGTGTACTTAGTTCAGGCCAGGGACGGAGCCAAGGGGGTGCCCGCGGGTGCACGTGCACCTCATGGATTTTTTTGATATAGTGTTAATTTTTGAAAAAATTATCAATTTTTTTTTTAATGTATCTTAAATGCACCCGGTGCATTAAAATGTGTCTCTAGTATTATTTAGTTCGTATACTTACAAAAAAATATATATATAATTTTGTAAAAGCCCAAAGATGAAACAAGTTTAGTAAATTAAAGCACAAAAGCCCATGAAATAGGTTTTTTAATGGAACAAGTTTATTCATCATCCTAACAATTTACAAAATCTAAAATTGAACCAACACCACAAAGATGATCAAACAGGTTCGTAAGTCGTAACATATATATTTCATTTGTTTATTATGTCTTTTAAAGTTTTCATGTTTTGATTTGTTGTATGAAATCTTGACTAATTTGTTGGTTCCGTATAGTCTATCATCATCAATAAGGGCTAAGGGCAATAAGAATAAGTGAATAACTATGCAATTTCTATTAAGACAAATAGGGATAACAAGTTTAAGTAATAGTCAACAATATATTAGAATATGCATAGTACCCCAATTTTGTTGTCATGGGGCATTTTTATTGTTGTCGTATTTACAATATATACAAAAAGTAGTGCTTAAATGAAGTTGGTTTTATTCTTCCCTGTTGCTACCGCTACGGTTGAAATATGTTTTTCTCAAATGAAGCTCATTAAAACTGATTTGCGTAATTGGATAAGTGATGATTATTTTAACGACGCTTTAACTTGTGCTATAGAGAAAGGAGAACTTATTAATATTAAAAATGAGGGTGCACGTAAGTGTTTTTTTGCTATGGGAGATCGTAAAATAACTAATTAAAAGGTAATATGTTCATTTATTTATCGTTTTAATGAAATCTTCATTTTAATCAACTTTTAACTCTATTATATTATGGTTAAAAAAAATTTGTGCACCTGATAAAGTATATACAAACGTACGTTCAAAATTTGGCGCCGCTGCCGGGGAGGCTGTGCTGCGTATAACGAATTTGTATTTTGTTGAAATATCTATCCTTTGTATGTATATTAGCACCCGGTCATATTTTTTTCTGGCTCCGTCGCATTACACCAGTGGCGGAAAAGAGTAGGAGCCGTTGGTCTATACAAACCTAGATAACGTTCAGAACCTCTATAGACAACTAGGTCTGTCGGGATTCAAATGTGTCAACTCAAATTTCAAAATGAACGAATGTTATCAAGAGTTTTGAGGTTGACAGACTCTAGCTTTTAAATGCAAAATATGACAAAACCCGCAAGTTTGATGACAAATGACTAGAGACAATAAATTGTTAGTGTGGGTCAAAAAGCGACAAATGACTTAAGACAATAAATTGTTAGTGTGGGTCAAAAAGCGTAGGAAATTTATCTTTACAAAAGACGAAGATTGATCTTCATGGCTTGTAGGATTTTCCAACAAGGACTTACCATCGGCTTTACACACCCACTTAACGGTTGTCACGCTTCTGGTAAATGACAATGTAACCACATTTTACATTTAAAGCGTCACACTAGATTGTTTTGTTCCTTTGGTCGACGAGGCATGACAACCAATTTTAACGACATACTTGATCCCTCTAAACCCTTTCTGTTTAGATCATCTATGTTTTAAGGTTGTCAATGTGTTCGCCACCCAATTCTTTTGCAGTAAGTGTATATACTAAATAGATGTAGCTGAGCCTTACACATAGATTACATTTACATAGTATAGCTAAAAGATATGTTTTAGTTCATTGAAAATAAGAACTGGAAAAATGCAACTCAAAGAGATCATTAACGAATGTTTCGTTAAGTGATATACAAAACACTTTTCTTACACTTTTTCGAGTGTAAAAATAGGTTTAAGAAAACAGCGAATTTCCGTTAACTCAAAAGTTCACAAACAATATTTATTAACATTAATCAAGTTTTCAACTATTCAGTATATTATTTACGGGCTATTTTCGAGTTAAAAATTACCTCCTTTGAGAGCCTTTTTGGATCAAACAGTGGTCTAACCACATCCAGACAACTCTTTACAAGTTCAATTTCATTTTGGTTTACAACCCGCCACGATCCATGATCCATCATATAATCTTCTCGCTTAAACTATCTATTAGAGGAACATTATCAATCAGTTATCTAATAGATTTAGCATAGAATTCTCCAAGGTTTTCAAGATCACGATCTTACCTAAGATCGTTTTCGTCTTCGCAAGATCCAGATCGTTAGATCAAATCGGGGTCTTACGAACCCACTAATTCAACCATCTCTCTGTAAAGCTTAGACGATAAATCAAAGATAATAACAACAATGCCATTGCTAGAGTCAAGTGCAGCCAATATTTTGCTTCATACGGGATGACTAATGTTCTTTTATTTATAATGTAACTATATAATAGTAATAGTAATAATAATAAACCCAACTTAAAAAAAAAATAAAAAAATAAATAAATAAAAAAAAAAAAAAAAAAAAAAAAAAAAAAAAAAAAAACTTTTCGAGGTACATACCAAGTTTAACTGCAAACCAAAGTTCGCTAACAAAATTTGTTAGCGTTAAATTAAGCTCACATATAAATTAGTATGATTAAATGAATGCATCAAGCAATACACTTTACTCAATAAAAACTTGAGATGAATAAAATAAGTAAATAAGCATGTTGCAGTAGAGAGTTTCAACACAATGCACATAAGCATTTACGTATAACAAAAAAAAAAGGCTAATAATACCAAAAAGGTGACCAAAATTCATGCCATTCAAACATCCAGCAATCCATAAAGATCCTTAATGATATTAAACTAGTCGGGCCCCGGTCCGCCGCGTTGTAGCGGGCCATTGTAGTTAGCAATTTTATGTAGTCTATATGAATACGACAAAGGAAAAAGGAAAAAAGGAACTTGTTTTTATACCAGTCCGGCGCGTTGCGGCGGGACGTCGTAGTTGGCATTATTTTTTTTCAAACTGATTATTGTTTGCAAGACCGCTAAAGCTCATAAGCCCTTAACAGAAGAATTAAGGTAAGTTTGTTGAAATACCAACAATACAGTCATCATAATGCTAAAGGAATGAACTGTCAAAACGCATGGTAGCTTTACATGCCAAGTTTCATATGTCACGTATAGATTAAAGGTACAGGAATTTTGACAATTCACCCAAATCCTTTGGTTCAAGCATGGAAAACTGCACTATGCATGAAGCCCCTTTCAGCAAAAAATATATCCTTCTGAGTACTCACAAGCCGCCACTAACCACTTTTAGTGGTTGCTCCAGAAATAACCAGGAAACTGAGGGCACACATCAAGACTCAAAATATATATCACAAACATGAAGAGGCAGCGGAAGCCTTTTCGAGCCTTACTTCTGTATTCCTACCCGTCTTTTTTTGGCATTCGGATCAGTCCATTTGTTAGTTACTATAATGCATGCATAACTACATGATTTATCACACAAAAAAAATATAAACTAAAATGCTGCAAGTATAATAGCTTTAAATCTTTTTGTACTATAATGTATATTACGTTTTTAGACTATTATCACATAAATCCTTACATAACTAAGATCAAGTAATCACAATCACTGAGGTAGCATGGTATGTAACAATATAAAGTTCTGTGTAAACCACTATTAGGTCCATAGATAAAACTTAACTACTTGTTACCATTATTGGCCGTCTGACCTAAACCTTCTCTTTAAAGTGAAGAAAAGTAAAACCGAATCAATGAAGTAACCATCCCGGCCTATTTGTTAGAAGCTTTGTTGCACCTATTTTGAATCTACAAACTCAACATAACCCAATAAATATCTATCTGCGCAACTACCTTCAACATATAACACATCAAACATTAACCAATTAAATGGACCACAATTTAATTAATATCTTAAATTGACAATAAGCATGATTGTGAGACACTAAAGTAAATCTTTCTATCATTATGGGCTGTTCTATTTTAACTATGACTAAGCATCTAAACAGTGTTTCAAGTGAATCCCCATAACTTGGCGAAACCCAAAACTTTGAATCAAAAATGATATCAAATGTAGCTACATAATCAGTTTGATTGTTTAGATTAACAACCTTTGAACAATGCATAAACATTAAAAACATTAAAAAATAAAATACCTTGACCAATACGATTTCTCGTTGGATACAGGATTGTATGATTCCCAAAGGCCTTAGAAAGTCATTTCCCCTCTCGGACATCTCAACTTTCAAGCAATGCCACTCCTCTTCAACTCGGTTGCTGTCGCAAGAATCCTGTTGATTGCATTAATTTCTAGTGGGTTGTTCTTGCTCTGTTACATTTAATTAAAATCAACATTAGTTACATACAAACCGATTAACTTTATGACTTTTAGGGTTGAAAGATTAAAATCAAGTCACCTTTAGTGGTCATTGCAGCAATATGTACCTTTGAGTAGGCAGTATTTCCAGGCCAAACAATAGCCATAGTAATTGTATATATTATAAGTAAAACCTCAAGAAAAGGTTACTGGGGGCATTTATATTTGTCATTACTCATGTCAAGCACATAAAGATCATCTGTTGAATGACCTACAGGACCTACGCCACCCTGATACAACTGATCAAAACCAAAATCAGAACAAACTAAATAAAAAGCTCGCGCCTTTAATAACTATATCAATAACATAAATTTACCTGAAAAAGAACCATGGTTCCAACAGCGGCAGCTGCATGAGCAGCCCTAGGTGAAGGTGGTTCTCCAGCTTGTCGAATTCTGAATTTCATTTTTCCACAGCAGTACTGCTATCTTCTTCCCGTTCGACTCTCATCGGACAGTTAGCGAGCGGAACGGCACTGATTCATTTATACCTGCCAAAATAAAAAAATGGTGCTTTAAGTTAAAAAAATAATAATAAATAAATAAATAAATAATAAAAAAAAAAAATCATGCCTTAACCTGAGACTCGGGCGTTTGGGTGCTGAAATGTGCAAACCTTGAACCTTCTATATTAATCAAACATGCAGATTTGCAGGCTTTGATTTAACTGAAATGCTGGTTAAAAACTATAGATTACGCACACCTCCATTTGAAGGAATACTCCAGCTTGAATCCTGATATCGATAAGAACCTGCAACAACCACTGGTCTTACTTAGGCACACGTTCAGCATCAATAGCTCAGTCATACATCTAGCCAATACATTTCTAAAATATCAATAAGTTTATGCTATAATAATAAGCGTTATGTTTTAGAATAGAACGATGTTCGTTTACTTGATGGGTGCTATAATGTAACTTATACAATACCTTCTAAGCGCTGCAAAGTGGAGGAGTACATCATCAGCCGAGTGTGCTGCATAAGTCGCCTTGATACTGCAAGATTAATATAAAAGAATAATAAAGTTTGGCGTTACAGTTGTAAGTTATAAAATTTAGGAAAATGCATCAGAAGCTTTAACTTTTATTTCAGATGCGGCAAAACTCTTTTTTGTCTTCAATTTATGAAAATAGATTGCGTTAACCTGATACTCCTTACCAAGATAGACGTGTATCAATTTTGAAGTTAACAGAGCGAGAACGTGGAAGTCAGAAGTTGCCTTTTTACAAACAGAATTTGACTAAAATTTAGTTGCCTTGTGAGAAGCAACATGCACGCAGACGTAAGTCAAAAGTTCCATTTTAAAAACCTTTATTTCTTTATCATATCAAGAATACGACATCATCAGATTTTAGAGCTTAAAATACGAGGAAGTTTGTAATATTTGAAACTTACCAATAGAAGAAAGGTTGAGTGCTTCTGCTTTTGAACCAAAGGTTCAAGTTATGGCCATAGGGATGGTATGGCTCGATCTGCAAGTAGCCAGTGACGAATTCCAAGGTAGAATCATTCCATAAAATTTTTAAAGCTGCATTTTAAAGTGAATGTTGATGATAGATTTATAGATAGAAAATGAGGTAACTACCTGCAACTTCAAGGCAACGGTGCAGGGCCAAGTCGCCAACTTTTGAAGCTTAAAGCCAACATTGGAAGGCAAACTTCAGCGGCGCTTGTAGGTGCCAACGACCACCACAACATTGCAGTTTCGTGTTTTTCATGAATGTAAAACGACGTTGAACTCAGATCCAAGGGTGCAAAATCTAAAGCCTTCTACTTATAAGAGATTCACCCGGTTTAGAACACCAATCTCATAAATGAGAAAAACCTTGAATTTTTTTAAAGAAAAGTTGAAAGTTAAAACAGCTTACCACACTTCCACTTTTCTTAAGACATTCATCAGATGCATGGTAGCCGCAACTCACCCACACTTTCCAGTCCATCTACCTGAACCCTGAATCAGTCCTATACTCATATTAGTAGGTTAAACTATGATAGTCAATACATTCCATCTTAATTTCATTCTATATTAAAAGTAATTAACCTTTATATTTTCAACAACTTGTACTTATAAAACTAACAAACTCTATGAAATTAAACTAAAAAAATTAAAAAGTAATCTTACTGTATTCAGTTTCTTTAGGCAAGCCTTCAATGAATATCTTCCTGCAATTTTACATAAATTTAAAAAATAAATAAAGACCAATTTAAAATTCTGGTGAAGATTGTAAGCGAAAAGTAATAATGGAATTAAACGTACCCGATCATTTGCATGTGAAGCAAATTTCTTTTTATCAAACCTGATAGTAGGAAAACTAAGATCGGTTTTTGGGAGGTGGACCTTTTGTCAATCGTAGTTAACCAGCACATAGAACGCATCATACCTGAACCGAAAGAAGCCATAAGGTGGGTATATAAATGTATGAAAAATAAGCTTAAATGAGCTTTTCCACAAAGAATCTTTTCACTTTTAATTAAAAAACATAAACCTAGAACCAAAGAATCCATAAGGTGGGTATATAAAAGTCTAAAAATAAGCTGAAACAAACATCCCATAGCAATTCCAAATCAACAATTATGCTTATATCTAAACTAACATTCTTATTTTTTTAGCAAATTCAACAACAAAATTCTAACAAAACGAAAACATAAGGAATAAGCATTCAAAACATTCAAACACAGCAAAATATCATAAACACACATCAGAAATCGTGCAAAATACAACTAATTATCATAAACCCACAGAAATCTAACGAGCAACAAAATCCCATAAATCAAAATATTTAATTTACCTGTTATTAGAAGTGGGTTCGCAAATTTAGGGCGCCATACGCCCACCTTGGCCGCAACGATAAACCCCATGTAGCTACCCTGCCAAGATACGCGGCGTGACAAGAAAACGATATACCAAAAACGTTACACGTCAAGCAGCATCAACCCCCCGCCGTGATCTGATTTTAGATTTGAATGACCATTTGTGTTTGTTGAGATTGTTCCAGAAGTTTGAGGCGTTGTTGTTCTAGGGTCTTCTGCGTCTTCATCTTCTATATATCACTTCAGGTGGGCCAAAAACATGCTGGTGGACCGGGCCATCTAAGCCCAAAAAAAGGGCGGGTACTGTAGCTACATAAACGACGTCGTCTGTGATGGTGTATTATATATATACTAACGTCGACAAAAACATAATAATAACCTCTAAAACGTGCCAAAACATAAAACAGCCTAAAATGCACATGATGCAAATTTGTAGCACAGTAGACCAACTGCTTACAACCTCCTTCCTCTCCTACCACCCTTGCAACAAGTGCAGTCTGTTGGAATTGGAGCACATCCTCTACAAACAACAAAAAACACATTAGTGTTCATTTGTCAGAAACCAACAAATCATTATCGTTACAACACATGAGATCATATAAAAAAAAATCATACCAATGTGACCAACCTTCATGCCAGAAGGAGCAAGAGCTCCGAGTGCTGACTGGGCACCAAGACCAGGTGTCATAGTCTTGTTTCCTCCAGTTGCCCTCAACTTGATGTGAAGAGCATCGACACCGAGCTCCTGTCATCACAACAACAAAAACATGTTAATAAACAAACCCGTAAATAATAAATTAACTGTAATTATTGCTAACTAAAACATAGAAAAAAGTATCAAAAAATACCTTTGCATCGGGTTGAAACATCTTGGGGAGCAAGCATAGCAACATAGAATAAACACTCATGTTTAATGCTAAAGAATAAAACATCAGGTTGAAACTCCGATTGATGATAGTTTCTAAAGTGTACACAATCACTACTCTCTTTTACTACACATGACTGCCAATCAGTAATTACTACTCTCTTTTCCTGCACGCGACACCAAAACAAGTGCATACTTGAATCTATATATATACAAACTTTTGTGCAGTTCATATAAGTGACATCTCATATACATGCTCTTGAACTGAACTGTAAGAACTTGATAACCTTATCACATTGTGTATACTATGAATCTTTACTCTTCATCCAATAAAAAAGTTACAAGAGAAAAGAGAAAAAAAAAAAAAAAAAAAAAAAAAAAAAAAAAAAAAAAAAAAAACAGCGTGATTGTACGTGCACGATAACATATAACGCGGTTATAAAAAAAATCAAAACAAAAAATAAGCCACAACGCCCATAAGAGTTTAACATAAGATAAATACTCAAAAAACAGAATAAATCTAAAGTTTCATGTTCTATCTGACATCTTAACATCCCATCTAACCATGAGCTCGAGGAATCCCTTTCAAGTTAAGTTATTACTTAAAAGGTTACTTAAGATGATTTCCTCCACATTTGCTCTTCGTATTTAGCTTTAGCTTCCACATCTTTGGGCCGTTCACAGTTGCACTTCCGGCAAACAACATTTCCAGTATAGTTGAAGAAATCACACCTAACACAGATTTAATCCCAAATACATTAGACCAGAGACCTACTGTATATAAAGTACACAAAATGGGTGGATGGTTTGGGAACGGGTCAAAATGGATTCAGGTATAGAAATTCTAAAATATTTTAGAGACTTACGAGGGGCACTCCCACTCTCCAGCATTTAGCTGCCACTTGGGACGATGCTCTCGGCAACGTAAACACTTTGTGTTGCTGGCAAAATTCATAAATCGACACCTACAGAAAGAGTACAAAAGGTTCATAGGTGAAGAAGTACATTTAACATGTATGTCGCATTACAATTTGAATTTGAATCACCATCCTCCAACTGTTTTCCCTATCTAGTACTTTTATATGCTAATCTGCTTAATTTGCCTGCCAAAACAAGCAGGAAACTCAGCCTACCAACTCTACTTAATGCATTTGAAACATTGAAATTAATAGCAACTATGATCTATATAAATGGCAATGGATAAACTAGTATTTTTGCTTTAAAAAATCACCGCAAAAATTGTGCGCGGATAGAGAAGTGTGAGTTACTTACTGCGGGCAGTTCCAGTCTCCTTTCTTCATTTCAACATCATCAACTCCAACCCTCTTAGGCCCTTCAGTTTTGCATTTCATACACCGAATGTTTCTCGAGAAATTCATAAAATTGCACCTGCAAAAAAAGGTTTTAATTTTTGTATGTGGTTAACGATAAAAGTAATTGACCGAAATGCATCAAGTGATTCATTAAGTGAACAGAAACTAACTGAAATTTGCAACTGCAATCATTGTTTTGATTTGTCAAAAACAACACAAATATCACATCATAGTAAGATTATTTGACCGTGTTAATAGAAAAATACAGATGTTGCCAGAACATGCTGTTAATTTGACGAACAGATATAGGTAGCCAATTTGACAAGTTCTTTTCTTAATATCATTTTATCAACTTATAAAGCATCGAGAACACAGAATTCCTACATGACAAGACAGACACAAAAATGGGGCATATCATACTTTGAGTTCAACATGCTAACTCAAAATTTACAATTCTCATTGATTTAAAATTAAGGACCCAAGTATTTAACATGACATTGTTATCTACGAAGTATTTCTTTCCACTTAATTTGTTTTTACTTTTCCCACATCTGAAAAAAATAGATGAAGATGATATGATTAAGTTTGAAAGCTTTTGAAGCTTTCAAAAGCATTTTCAAACTTAATCATATGAAGTGGTATAATAAGTGGGAAAAGGTCTCAATACTTCTGTGAAGTATGATAAGTGGCACAATAAGGGCCCTCTAAGTAATTTCATCCCCAAAAGGAGCATCCATGAGGCAAGATAGAATGATAAAGCAACTGTTGCTGATTTTATTGTGAATGGCATATGGAAATGGCCTATGGACTGGTATGCAAATTATCTTGTACTCTCAAATTATTCAATCCCATTAATTAACAATGATCTTCAAGATAAGGTAGCTTGGATTAACAAAAAGGTTGAGGAAGTAAAGTTCCCTGTCAAGACAGTTTGGAATGATAATATTGATGCAAATATAATAAGGATAGATTGGTATAGCATTGTTTGGTATAGCCAATGTAATCCAAGACATGCATTTGTCTTATGGCTAGCTATACAAGAAAAGTTATTAACACAAGATAGAATCTTAAAATGGAATCCTACTGCTCAATTGAATTGTTTTTTGTGCAAAGAATGTATGATTCTCATGAGCATCTGTTCTTTAATTCTCAATTCTCTAATAAAGTGTGGTCTGTTCTGAAAAGTATGGTTGGAGCTGATAAATTTTGTGATGATTGGAGTCCTTTTATTCAACATATTATCTCTATGCACTAGAGTAATGGTATATGGAGCATTCTGCAAAGATTGACATTAGCAGCTACTGTGCACAACATTTGGAGTGAGAGAAATTAGAGATTGTTTCAAGGAAAGAGCAACTCTATTGAAGTGGTGCTAAAAAATATTTGTGAGAATATTGGACTCAAAGTCAAGAACTCTGCTGCAGTGATTAAAGTGGCAGAGACATGGAGAGTTAGAATGTCTATTCAAAAGCCATAGCAAAAGGTGATTTCTTTAATCCGATTTTTTTGTTAAATGCCAACTAAATGCCGAAACTGGTGATGAAGCTACAAACCATCTTTTACCATGTATAGCGAGTCATGAAAGATGGGACTACTTAACTTTGGTAATTGGTTGTGTTTCATCACAGTCTAAAAGGAAATGTAGTCATCAGGTTTTTAGTGTGGCCTATCTTGTGGTTGCTATGGTATATCGAGTATGATGGTTTGTCCTCAATTTGTCCTCAATCTATTTGATGACAAATCAATATGAAAAATGATATATGGCAGACAAAGGTAAATGTCATGTTAATGTCTGGCCTGCAGTTTATATATATGCTTTACATTTGGTATGAATAAAGGGGTGTTCGGAAGGATTGTTATGGATAGATGTCTAATATATTGGATGAAGCCTTTCTATGTCACACACTAATTCCCAAATTCAGCGAGTCATGAAAGATAGGACTACTTTATTTTGGTTGATTGGTTTTGTGTACTCATAGTTCGAGGAAGTGTAGTTCAACGTCACTTAGTTATTCCTATCCACTGGAGAACACTATATGAGAGTTTAAAGCAAAATATGCTCTTATCTCATATAGGTGAGTTGAATAAATAATGTCATGATCAAAGAAGTCTTGCTTCCAAATAAAAAACAGGTATGCAAATACCAAAGGGCTTGTGTCCCAATGGTACCCATGTTGTGTGAGAATCTCCCCAACCAAATGGTTGTTGGTTCAAGTCCTGCTTAGGACACGTGAGATAGATTTGTGGTATATATTGTAAAACAATTAGTTGCTGTTAAAAAAAAAGGTATGGGAATGATTAGTCTCAAAAAGGAGCTCAGGTGCTGTGCATTTGGTTCAGCAGGTTGCATAACAAGTATTAAATGGGACATAATGTGGTGGAATATGATAGAAAGGTTTCCTAATGTTCATCTTAATCCTTTGTATAGAATCACTGTAATCTTAGTTGATAATCATGTTATAGCATTGGGCATGTGTAAAGATGTTTAATTTTCTGATTAATATATACTTTACCTTTTCACCCAAAAAAAAAAACAAAAAACAAAAAAAACAAAAACAAAAACAAAAACAAAAAAACAAACAAAACAAAATTTGGGTAAAGGGGGAAAACAATAAAAATTGAAAGCTTTATAAACACAAAACCTCATAAAAGCTATAAACTTACTGAGGGCAATTCCAATCGCCTTTTTTCATTTCAACCTCATCAACACCAGCTTTTAGAGGACCGTCCTCGTTACATTCACGGCACTTTCTATTCCTTGAAAAGTTCAAAAAATTGCACCTACAAAAGGTCGATAGAAAATACTCATCAGCTTTGAACAAGAATGCACACAACAATTATCAAAATATGATCAATGAACTGAACTCCATAATACACGACGTTGTTTGAGATGAACACTAAACTTGCTCAATCTTCTCTTTCAATGGGCCGAACTTACCATCAAACAAAATATATAAAAAGCGAATATAACTCAAATTTCGAACTTATAACACTTTATTTATTTATTTATTTTAGGTTTAGGTACGTTATTTATATTAGAAAAGTGGATCAATATAAAGAAAAAAATTTGAACATAATACTCACTTGGGACACATCCAATCACCTCTTTTCATTTCAACATTCCTAGATGGATCACGTTCAACAAAATCATATTGTTGCACCTTCCGAGCAACTGGTGCAGCTGGTTTTTGCATTTCAGGATCAATTTTTGTGTCACTAAGCTCAGTCAACTCCAAAAGCAACTTCTTAGCTGACGCTTCAACAAGTTCAGCCCCTGAAGGCTTCTTATCAGAATCAAAAACTGGATCGAGTGCATAATTCAACAAAATCCGCACAATATCCACAGTTCGTGCAGTTGATTCGAGGTCTTTCAGTATCACATATGCCCTATCACATGATCCTCTCAAGATGCAAACACCACATACCTATTAATAACAAACTTTCGTGTTTACATGTGTAAACTGGTTAATATATCACATGTTGATGGAAAAGTTTACTTACATCTCCTTCATCGAGTTGTAAATGTGCTCTCAAGCGTTTTCCTGAATTGACAGTCTTTCGGTTGATATTAGGACAACCCTTCTCTACAAGAGTTTGAACATCTTGCATAGATAGTGACCTACAATGCAATTGATCATATTGAATGAAAGTTCAACATATTACGCACATCTAATTTGTTAATATAAAATAATCAGTTAATTACTATTGTCCTCTTCAAAACATTGGTCCCATAAATAACCATGTTCCAGTGTGTTTAACATCCTAAATCAGCCTATCAATGGGTGTCTATGGGGGTGTTTGGTATTGTGTTTTGTAACAATTATCGGATTATTCTGTTTTCAAGTTGCAGATGATTAGTTTAGAGTATATGAGCATACCGAAAATGAGTCTGAATAAATGATTATTTGAAGGCTACATAATCAGTTTAGGAGTGGTTGCCACAAGGCTCATTATGATTATCTATTACTATTTAGAATCATTTAACATCTAAATCCTCACATAATCAGAACTTGTCAAATACTCAAACCGCTGACTATCTAAGTAACACAACTTTCAATACATCCTTAGCACACAGCTTTCAGAAGCTTCTGTTTTTTAGAACCAAAAAACAGCTCTTTTTTAAGAAAAAATAAAACCTTTTTTGAATGACAAATTATTAGTTTTATTCTAGCAAAACAAACTTACACAAAATAATACTCCAACTAAGCATTTAAGGAGGAAAACTACTCAAATATCCATTCACAATAATCACATGCCTAATACATATATATGTAATACGTTTGAACTTTGAACTATTTAATATCATTTCATAGTTTCCTACTTCATCTACAACTACTTTAGCAAAAACTTTCTAATAAGCTACATACGGCATAATCCAACTCCAACTAAAAATTACTATACTTAACAACTACCACTTACACCTTAATTTTTGCTAAAACTCATGACTCCACCTACAGAACAGCAACAACAACAAACTTCCAAATATATTGACTAAGCTTAAATAACCAACACAACACTAAGTCACTAACCAAATACGATTTCAAATTAATCACATGCCTAATGAATACGTATGTCCGTGTTGTTTACTATCATTTTATAAAAGTTTTCAACTTCATCTACTATATTGACACTTCATTTTTTTTTTTTTTTTTTTTTTTTTCTATAAAAGAGTTCACTTTAAGTTCTTTTATGTGAATTCCAAAAAAAAGCTCAATTTCTATAACCAACGCTTTTATTTTATCTATTTGAAACATTGCTAGCTTATGTAATATAATAATATGTAACTTTAGGGTCTTGTAAAATTATGGTTAAGACGGCCCTGATATTACCAACAACTAGAGCTTACAACTTCAAAAATTCACCCTGAGTGCTTAATAAACTAGCAAGGAACATTTTGTACACTCCGTTTAACACATAGTTCCTAATCAATAAAGTAAAATTCAGTAAACAGAAGATAATCTTACTTAAATAAGTCGAAACGATCACGGCCGAAACTAAGACAAGCCTCCTTCAAAACAGTCATATCTTTATACAAATCATTTCCAGTTTCTTTCTCATTAATATACCCCTTCACTTTCAACCTGTCAACAAAACTCACCCACTCAGGCCACGGATGATGATGCTGTAAAGGCTCTCCGGTGCTGACGTCATGGTCTATAACAGAAGAAGCAGATGTGGTAGATGAGTAGCGGCGGAAGTGTAGGGTTTGAGGGTAGAAGAGTTTAGTTGTACGGAATGGGTGGCGGTTGATGCTGGTTGTGGCTTCGAAAAGTGAGAAGAAACGCGATGCTGACATTTTTGAATGGGGGGATTGGGAGTGGGATGAGGGTTTTAAGAAATGGTTAAAGGGTTTTGGGTAGAGGATAATGGGAAAGGGTAGACTAGACTTTTTGCTACATGAGTGCTTGATTAATGGGGTTGTCTACACTATACGGGTTTTACCATACGGGAAGGGATAGTGGAACCCAAACTAATTTAATATTACTACATACTACTTTTTTAAATGGGACTCACTTTTTCTTTTAATAAGTCTATATCCTCAAGGCAAAAATTCTTAGGGTCCGTTTGGTTTGCTTATAAGAATCACAATGGATATTGGTATGATAATATGGTGGTATAGGAATGAGCTTGATAGTTCAAAAAATGTTGTTTGGTTTATATATTTGGGTTTGAATATTATTTGATAAATATAAAGAAAAAGAGTGGGGTGAGTGAAATTAGTGGTGAAATAGGGCCCCACGGAAATGGTTTTACAAAATCCACCAAGTCCAAGTGGTATAGATCTATGGGTTTCTATATGTAGGTCCCACAGGAATGGTTTAGCAAAACCCTCAACCAAATAAATGCAAATGGAATCAAACTCATACCCTCATTCTTATACCCCTATACCAAACGGACCCTTAGATCCTCCTCATTAAGTGTCTCATATAGGTGTGGGTCTCACATTCCCTCAATATATAGTAAAAAAGAAACACCCTCTAAGGTGTGATTGTTTTCTCAAAACAAATTTTACTACCTCTTACCACTTAGGAAAGGTTTTTTTTTTTTTTTTTTTAATCAGATGAAGAAAGTCTTAACCAATAAGATGTGGTGGTAATCTCTAATAGCCTATTAACCATATATATATATATATATATATATATATATATATATATATATATATATATATATATATATAAAGATCTTTAAAAAGCTACATAAACCCATCATCGATTAAAAAAAACTGGGTTCAGATTACAACCAAGACGAAAACTCATTTCATGGTTGTTAACCAAAATCCATATACATAATTTGTGTCTTGTTCTTCTGTGATTCAAAAGAGATGTAAGACCAAAAACTTTGTGAGTTTTGATTTGGTGGTCGATGAGATTTTTAGATTTTTTTTAACTATGGTTAAAGAAACTAAAGAAAAGAATTAGGTGACTTTAATTTGTGTGGTTGCTTAGAAATGAATTGCAATAAGAGGCGTGGTTTTAGGTTTTGTGTGAGATAAATTAGGGTTATAACATGTAACATCCCCAAATTTCGTACAACGGAAGATTTACAAGTATTCGAGGTGTTACGGGGATTGGTATACACAACACAACTATAGCTAATTAGGAGAACAATATTCATTACATAAAACATCCCAAAATTTAGTTTAAAGATTTACAAAAAGTAAAAGTATAAAAGATAAGGCCCAAAAGAATTTGAAAAGCTTGGTCCCAATTATAATATCAGAGTTTTTATCGATCCATCGCCCATGCCAATTCACCAAGCCTCCATCAGTTATCATCTATAAGCATCATCTTATTCGCCTGAGAATTACATGCTAAAAATTAGCTACGCTGGTGAGTTCATAGGTTTAATTCATAAAATAATGATGGACCTGAATGGTTAAATGTTATGTGTGACTAGAGGCAGGCATAGATAAGCATTTTAACATCATAACAATTCCCATCGATAAATTTCTTATCTACGAAAGATACGTGGTCATACTGAGTGGATCCTTCGGGGATCACAAGCCAGGTCATCGATACAGCAAGGAACCACACGTTACTGCCCTAGGTCTATTCTTAACTAGGTCAGCCCTAGAAAGTCACCAACTACCGCAAATCTAACCTTAACTAGCCAACACACTATAGCAAAACTAAAAATAGTGGCAGGTCCGAAAACAATTTGCATGCATTCTCCCCCAAATTTAGAAAACATTAAAATTCAAATAAAAGTGGGGCTATGAAACTCACCTCGATTCCAGCAAAGCACAATCACGATTATTACAAATCAGAAAATAAGCCAATCAAAACAATAGGCAGCTAGATAGTCTCTTCAATTAAGTTATCTCGGCACAGAAAATCAACGGTAGCAGAGTAGAATAGCAACTAATAAGTGACAGCAACTACGGACTCAGCACAACCTAATCATGTAAAATTTAGCTTAATACCGTTTCTCAAAAGTTTAACGTATCCCAAACGTTCCCAGATATCTTCCATTTTGTTTTCCAAAATATCCGTTTGAAAATCGGTAGTTGTCGCTTGGTATCGTTTGGTATCGTCGTGTGTGTGTGTGTTAGAGACAAAGTCTCGACTCGAGTGAACTCACGCTTTCAAAGCATTCCACCAAGTAAAACCACAAAAATCTATGTGACAAGCTCTTATAGCCTAATAAGTCATCAAATTAAATCGTCGAAGCTTATTGAACTAATCACCCCCAATAAACTTTACCATGTATTCGTCTCACTTATTCTTCCAAAACTACATCACTACCTAAGGCATCGTAGGATATGTCACCCATTATTATATCTTTCCGATGTATCTAACAAGATCTCATGCAATTCGTAAATCAATTAGTTCGTTAATTACGTAGGTTAGGTGTATTAATGTCAAATATTTGTGACTCGCAATTAAATACACAATGTTTAGCATTTAGGGCAATTCCTAGTTTTTGCGTGCACTCGAAATTTATAATAACTCTCGTTAAACAAGGTTTATAAAAGAACTCATTACGTTTTATTTGAAAATATTACCTTTATAAATAATAAATTTCCGTTAAATATTAACTCGCTTTTATTCGTTAATTAATATTTAACGTCCATATTTTTATCATTTACTTATTACTTATTCATTTTGAGCTCACGAGTCCGAGTCATCACTCTCGGACTATTAACATCGTCAACCGTGGCTAGAAAGTCAACCGTTGTCGTCATAATTTTCATGCAATTCGTCAACCGTGACAAAGCCGTAGGATATGTCGTCAAATTTATTTATTTACGAGTTATTATTCATTGTGAGCTTGTCCAAAGATGTCTCATAATTTCATGATACGGCTTTGTCGGAGTCAACTGTGACTAGAAAGTCAGGATAACCCCGACTTTGCACAAGCTCACAATCAATAATAATAAGCTATCTCCAAATAGTATCAATGCTCAAATAACTCAACATCAACAAACAACTTCCCCAACTCGCGGCCGTCTACGGCTCGCGTCTAATCCTATCTCCGTCTAAACAATAATATCAACAACTTCCTCAACTCCGCCAACTCGACTAATCCACTTAACAATCACCACATCAATTATTTCCCGGCCGAGACCCTAGTGGTCTCGGCTTTCTCTTCTCGTTCCAAAGCCAACGACAACAATAAACAAGTAAAACAACAATAACAACAAGAAATCAACAACAACTACTACATCAATAAATCTTGGACGAGACCCTAGGTCTCGGCTTCCCCTTTTCTCGGCAACAACCCAACCAACAACATCATCAATATTTTTCCACCTTCCAACTCCAATTTCTCAACTCACATCATATCCTATTCTAGGCTAAAAACCACTTGGTACCATCAAAATTTTTCCACATCAGGACCAAAACCTTAACAACAAGAATAATAACGAGGGCAACAATCAAAAAGAAGAAAACATCAAGAACACCGTGAGCTTATTCTCACGGTTCGCACTCACTCGACACACAACAACACATCACAAATCGGATACCAAACCAAGTTTTATTCATGTTTTTATTATTCAAAAACGTTTTCTTTTACTTAAATATAAAACACATTTACATTTTTACCCGAAATATCAATTTAGTAGTGAGTTGACTCGTACCCGAGTCAACCCATGCGTTTTTCTCATGTCTTTCCTACCTTTTCTTCAGGTTTTACATGTATAAGATGAGCACAAGTGATGGAGATGATGGTGGCGGAGTTTCTTGGCGGCGGTGATAACTAAAAGAACGGGGTATTCATTTTTGAAGTGCGTGTACTACCACCAGGGATAGAGGAGATGGAGATGGATCTTTTTAAGGTGGAGGTGATGTAATAGAAGCGGCGGTGCTGATAAAAACATGGTGATGGAGTTGTTTTATTGGCGCGTGGTGTATGGTGGGTGGTAGAGGAGGTGATGGTGAGTCGTTTGGTGGTGGCGGTGTGGTAGTTGGAGTGGCGGTGATGCGACGATGAGGGTGGCAGCAGGGTGGCGGCTAGGGTATGTTGAGAGAGAGAGGAAGGGAGGGTGATAAATGAGGAATAGAGAGTATTGTAATGTTTATATTTATGTTTGGAAGGGATGAGGGTGTGTAGGGTTTTGTATTTGCTATTCGGTCTTCAAATGTTAGTTATTTTCATTAAGAGGTCGGGTTTGAGGACTAGCGGTGTAATTGTTGTATGTTTCCTCAGAATATTCGTTTATATTCGTGAATAACACTAATTGTTACTGAAATAATCTATAATGTCATCAATTGATTTAAAAATCATTTTTCCACGGATTTTGGTAGTAAATACCTTTATTAAATAAAACGAAATTGTTTCTCGTTTATTTTTGACAAAACCCAATCGAAACTAAATAAAATACGTCACCACCATTTCCGAGTTTATCCAAATCGTTTGATCGTTAGTTAATCATAAATCTCAAGTATTTCGTTCAGAAAAGCATCTATTAAAATCAACGTAGTCGTTAATTTTGTGTTTTGCATTTTATTAGGATTTCTAGTGCTGAAGTCACGCAGTGCCTAAAATGTAACATACGAGCTAATTTAATTGATCTCATCACCATATTTGCACGCATTAATCCTTCTCGACTGAACAATTTCCTCATAAGCTTAGCGGATTGATATTTTCTAGTTTAGATTTTTAACTTGTTGTTTTTCACAAAATTCTGAATTTTACCAGTTGTTACAGCCTCAGAAGAAAACCGTCTCAGGTTTCACTTAGAGTTATTCATCAAAATTGAAATGAGATAGAAATAGATTCGCTGGATTTTACCTTTATGTTCTCATGTAAGTGTAAGATTATCTCAGGATTTCCAGCAAAGCTCAATGTACAGGATTGTGTTTCGACTTAGATTGCCAGGTTTCTCACGAATAAGATTTCAACGAGTTCCTCAAGGGAGTTTGATGCTCATCTTTACGGAAAAGAATGTTCAAGGATTTGAAGTGGCAATCTCTCCCGGAAGTGTCCTTCCGGATTACACATCAAGAGTCCCGTGGACCTTGCTAAGTCCCAACGCAAACACGAGTAATTTGAGTTTAGTCCTAACGAGAATTCTTAGGCGAAAAAGAAAAGCAAGGATTAAATTTCTTACGCTTACGGCACGTATTCCACCATCTCTAGGTGATACCTTAATCATCCTCTTGCGCTACTTTTCGGATCTTAATGTTCATTTCAGCGATTCTCACGAATGAAAGTCAATATAGCGAACTTGCTGTCTCCAATTCCAGCTCGGCGAGGGTTAAGTCGGCACATTCGACCATAAGGAATTTTGAACGACATGATCTTAATGTCGGGCGTTTTTCATTAACTCAGGAAAGTTTGGGGAGAGGCGGATGTCTCTCCCAGCCTCCTTTCAAAGTTACTAATGACAGCTCAAAGCTTTATTCTTGACGTACGAGCGATTCTCTTATTCTGACCATCTCATTGGGGAGGTTACGTAATACTCCTATAACCACTCATCCCCAAGGTCCTCCATAGAGATTTTTACAACTCAACATAGTACAACCGTCTCAACTAGATGTGATAGGAATCGGCACTCTATGCCGGGAAATCCAATTCTCTCAAGAATAACGCTCGATCCCGTCCATATTATTACTTTTACCAACAACGGGAAAGTGAGCAGGTTTAGCAAGACGATCACCGTTACTCGGATGGTGTTACCAGCACTATCTGTCCTGGAAATTTGGTGATAAGTCCATGGTGGTTCTCTTCCACTCCTAATTGGATGTTCGGGTTATTCCAATGTATTCACGGTTTCTAGTGTTCGACTCCCGTCTCTCGACCTGTTGAGCATTTGCTGACATATGGAAATGTTAGCCTCCATGCTCGGTCATTGTTCTCATTTCTCCTAAGCTTGATACGTCTCGTTCGATTCGGGGTGATTAGAATATCCTGATTCGCACTCTCACGTATACACTAACCTTGAATACTCTGCGGGGGAGCATTCAACTTTCATCCCTAAAGGGTGAGGCTTCATTGAGTGGTCTTGCGTATCAGTTTCCGTCAACTTATCGTAGAGGTTCCTATAGTTATTGATTCTCCCTTTTAATAGTCTAAGCGTGTGTCTCAATCATCTGGGCCGGTAAGGGTAAACCGACAGTCATCCCTAAGGCTCTGACTATTAATTGGTTGCGCCATATCTCTGCACAACCACAAATACTAACAATGTTTCCTCATCGGGCTAATAACAATCTCGCAGTCAAAATTACCATGTAGTTCTATCTAGCAACTCTGCTCCAACGGTCGCTCCTTCTAGTCTAGGACTCGTCGTAACCCTTACGATTGTGTATACTATACACCCCGTGTGCTACGCTTATTGTCCCCCAGATTCTGAGCATAAGTGCAACTGCACTCAATGTTATCTCATGAGTGGTGTAGCTCTTCTCGCATGTCTCGAATTGACGAGGGGCGTAAGATACCTTCTCCGAAATACTTCACAACCTTAATACGGAATATCACAACCCGCAACAACACCTACACTTTCTTTTGGTACAGCTAGGTCAGGTGTATTATACCGCAACGAATTCCTAGGTCGCGATGCTTCCTCCTCGTTTTCTCATTTGTTACCCTTTTTATCCTTTGGGTCAATCTGGGTTGAAAACTTGCTATCTTAGAATCCCTTTGATGAATCCCCAGTAATATGCAGCCAGTCTTAATTTTTTTTGACGTACCTTGGTAGGAATGGTGTGGGTAATTTAATCATCAATATACTAAGTCTTGATGGGATTTCATTTGAATACAATTAACATGACCATGAAGTCGAATGTTCAAATTTCAACTTTCGTTCTCAAAGGGGTTAGTCTATTGTTGTTCCTTCTCAAGTAAACTTAAGGTTATTCTACAGGTGTTCTTCGTGTTTCTCCAACTCTCGAGTGGTTTAAATCATTATCGTTGGATACTATCACAACTTGACTAATTAAGGATTCGCGCACTTTATTCATGAGGTTCATGAAGGCGGCTGGAGTACTAACTATCCGAAAGGCCTAACTAGGGGTTCCTAAGTCGCAATGGCGTAGATACAGCTTTCGGGAGTCTCTTTCCCAGTCTATCGCTGCTGATGGTACTCGGATCACGGATCGATTCTTCACCTAGTCGTTCGAACCCAGAAGTTGATCAAAGATGTTCGGTTTTTCCGTATAGGGCGTCAGTTCTTCATAATGGTCGGCTCATCGTCATGTTCTAGGTCTAAGCAGTTTAAGACTAAACCAGTAGAGGTCTAGGGACAATGGGTGCTAACTTTTAGTTATTCCTTCCATCAACTTAAAGTATACATCCGTTCCGACTCACAATCGTCTATTCTCAATGGTATACTTACTTGCTAACGTGAAGGGTAAAAATCATGTAGAATGATGTTGATTGCTACTAGCAATCGATCGGTCGGTTCGGTATCGTTCCTAACATGCATCGCGAAAATGTGACTTGAGTTATGAGCCGAATATATCATCATAATGTTTTACGTGATTGCTATGAGTAACCAGGTCTATTAACTGCGTACGAGGTTGCGAGTCATCAGGTAATTGTCCAATCCTAGTTTCGTCTAATCATCGGCGGGTATACTTGGGTACCGGAATAGGTCGAGTAGCGTAAAACATTATGCGAAGAAGTCGTTCCATGAGAGTAGATGGCGTACCGAATTCTTTCGAATCGGAGCACGATATCGGTTAAGGCGAGATTCGTAGGATATAAAAGAGTTAGAATCGGCTGGGTTCGTTAGGGAGTAAAAGAGATAGAATCAATGCAAAATGTGAGCTTTCAGACATAGGATGAGAAACTTAATTCCCGATAGAGGTCTAAGTAACCATTCCAGGATAACATGATCCCTACCTGAATTATACACGGGTGGCCAGTCTCTATATAATTAAGGTCGAATGATGTCATGCAAGGTTTAGTTACAAGGGGTAGGTAATAAACCATTTGTGAGTTTACGGGATGCTATGATGATAGTGACGCAGATAGCTAATTTAGGATAGAGGTACGAAAGTCGGAAGATATCGTCGAGTAATTTGTTGGATGACGGCAAAAGATGGAAACTACAACGTGTATGTCTCATCTCATGGAATAGTCATTACTTGACGTCACGTTATACTTTGGGTATCCTCTTACTTCTCGATTCTTCTTGGTCGTCTCCTATTTTCTTGGCTCTACAACTTCCACTCTTCTACAGTTCCCAATACCATTTCAACTAGTGTTCTTTCTTTCTCCATCTAACACATACGACACTAGCCTTCTGATCTGACCCAGAGGTTGTCAAAACCAATGTATGGGTCTCAGATCTACGGTCTCTGGCTAAGCGTCCATCCTACAACACTTACGACACGTCTCAGCACACCAACCAGAGTGGTGAAGCTTATAACGGTCGCACTTAGGCTCATTTTCGTTGTATCTCTACTTTTCTCCCGTTTTGATAGCGTAAGCCTCAATGACCTCTTGTCGTCCGTCTGGTTTTCTCTCACCTTTTGAGAAATCTTCCCAAGTTCTCTGTTTTTTATTATCTCAACGACAGCATCACCAAGTACTGAATTCATGCGAGTTCGTGCCCGGTTTATGGTGTTGGGGAGGCTAGTTGTCTCAGCCGAGATTACACTGTCTCTGAGTGGTTAAGATATTCACCCAATGTAACGCTCGATCTTACAAGCCTCACTCCTTACCCTTTCAAGGCACAAAGGACTAGCTCAATAAAGCGATGAGCGTAGGTTTGCATGTCAATACCTCTCATCTTGCAATTCCAGGTCTTCTCACTACGTCTTATCGTCAACCACTTCCTCAGTTTCATCTCATGCCACTAAATTCTCAACAGTATCGCGAAGTGTAGCTGATCTCAAAATATTCACGTCATTCTGGGCATATGAGAGTCATCCATCAATGTAGCGCTCTACCTTGAGTGATTCGGAAACGACGGGCCTGATTTGGCATGTCGATTCCTTTCGCCTCACGATTCCATACTTTAATTTCTCGTCTTCCTCTCTTCGGGTCAGGGGTTACTATGTCGTAGTTTCATCTTACAATGTATCAATTTGGAATACGGATTCAGCCTTTTCTAACCAGTCATTCTAGAGCAACAACCTCTTCGATCTCGCCAATCCAATTAACAGACAACTTTGTAACCTTCATACGTTCCCTTACGGGCATCGTTTTTGGGTCTTGAAGTCCTGGCAGAGGTGGTTGAGTGATTCATCTCAGTTAGTGTCTCGGCCACTCATTGGGCCACTAACTGATCAGTACGTGCTCAAACCACCTTAGCATGTTTTGGCGAGGCCTTGTTGTTTGTAGCTTAGTTTAGAATGACTAGGGGTCGTCCATGACGTCCTTTGTTAATAGCTGCAGCAGGTTGTGTCCGCGTGATCCTACAAATTTTCATTTCAGGGCTGCCAATCTGTCATAACAGACATCATCGAGCTATACGATTTTGGATATCGGGATAACATCGCACAAGAACTTTGATCCTCATCGCTAGAGTAATGAATGAACTTCAATCGTGATATCAGGGACACTATCTTGCTCAGCGGTTGTAGATTCCAGCTCCACCCAGCGAACAGGTACTTGAATTCATCAAATGTCAGGATTTGGTGCGTGATTTCCGCACGTCCAATACATGACTGATGGATGGTCACCGAGGTTATAGTGATAAACAACACAATTAAGGCGTAGGCCTAACTTTCAATTAAGCACGATCATTCAGTGTCGATACAAGATTCTCAAGATTTCCTCAACGGTGAATAGAAACGGCATTAGATGGTAACGGTATGTGATAGAGAATCTAGGGCCTCTATCCGAGAACTTTTCGATTTAGAGTTCACATCAATCAGATTCATAACGATTCGCACTCCTGGCGTAACGGTTTTAAGGTGGTTTCTTAGAATACACTAGATGGCGTTTCATAACAATAGGACGAATGTCCGATCGGGAGTTACTTAGTATGGCTACATGTGAGTGCGTGAGCATCGCGAAAATGCGTAGGATTGTTACTATAAATAGTATGAGTATGATGGGAACATATGAATATGTCGCCATGCTAGAATTGAGTGGGGAGGACTGGATAGGGAGGAGACATAGTCTGTGACAACGGGGTTATATAATTATCATATTTCAAGGTATCATACACAACTTACGAGTCATAAGGGTGGGTCATACGCTAATAAATTTTCTCCGATGCACTTATCGGCCCTATTGGGTTCGTCAACCCAATGAGTCCGTTAACTGCGGCAGTCTGGTTTATTAATGTTAAACCAACCCGTAACTCAAATCAGAACATAGATCTTCCAAAACAATCATATCACATAATTCCAAATATATAAGCAGAACAATTATCACATGAATCAAGGTGCGCTCAAAATCACATATATCTAAACATATATTCAAACCAGTTATCGCATAGTTCTCAACTATATCCAAATCAAGAAATTCATATACATCGCGTTACTCTAACCATGTTCGAAAACAAGCTCGTGTAATTCTTAATATACCATTCGATCATATGATCAAGGCTTCCCATAAATTCCAAATCGTCTCAATCACGCATCAGTCAACCAGGCACTACCGTACAAGTCATAGTGTGAAATCTAGATGCTTAATCATTTTCCAATATCTATGTAACAATTCGCATTTTCAGGTTAATTTCTATTCCTGAAAATTTCACTATTCATTTTTTACTATTCACTTTCACTATTCATTTTCCGAAATTTTATTTTTATTTCATATTCTCGTGTGATAAATCATTTCCATGATAAATTAAAAGTTTGACACGCATCAGATCATTTTCGCGAAAGTTATTAAGAAACTACACTTTTAGGTTAAACGTCGTTTAAAAATCCTACGCACAACGAAAATCAACCTCGTCAATTTTCCCCGCATCAGAAAAATGTTTAGTACTCTTGATGCGTGGGAATCGCAACAGGCTTTACCTCTCGAGGGATCTCGAGAAGCTTACAACCCCCACCAGGCAGTGTACCTGATCGTTGTAGTATAGAATAGTGTCGCTAGGATTAGAAGGCCTAAATACTAGTTCTAAAGGTGAGGGATGATTATTTTTGTGTTTTTATATTTTTATGAAAGCAAGTAAAATCTCGGGGTTTGAAGGATTTGGGCGGAATTAGTTGCTAATCAACTAACCCAATACTAAGATGCAATCAAAATAAAATACTAAAAAATGAAAATAAACTAATTATACTAAGGTTGTGAGCAGTAATTGGAGAAAATGTGTTTACTTAGATTTCACTACTCCCTAGACATCTTTTACACGTTAATTACTTGTTATAATTGCATGGATGACAGATCATATTCCTTAATACCATTCATGGGGTGGCACACATAACTCCCCAATTCTATGAGTTCTTATCTCCTCCTACACCATGCCCAGCACAACTATAGAGATTGTAAACAGTGGCTCATGCATTAAATACAACCAATAAAGAGCTAGTGCGCCTCGGTTCATGTTTCTTAAGACGTTCAAGCATGTTACCAAGTGGAGATCTGCCAGTTTTCTTAAGCCTAACATATAAATCACTCATCCAAGACAAAGATAAACAAGTAATCAACACATAATTAACATCTAGGTTTCATTAGATCTAAGCAAACACAAGATAGATCTAGCCTAGCATGATAGAATTAAGACAAGAACATGATATAGACAACCAACACATAGACATATTGATTGAATTAGAAGAACACTTATCTTGATTAAACATGCAAGGTATCAAGGGTTTGGAACCCTTGAAAAACCTGTAAAGTTACTCCAAAATCGTACTTAGGGTTTCTCCAAAACTTCTCTCCTTATGTGTGAAAATTAGAAAACTATATATAGAAAAATAGGTCTGACGGCGTCAAGACAAACACTGTGACGCCGTCACCTCGCCGCCAAAACTCTTCTCGGACTGCCTAGATCTACTTCTGACGCCGTCAAGACTTATACACTTCCAGACCGTCATGACTCTTTTACTCTTGACGCCCTTCCAACGTGACGCCGTCAAATCTGTTCTGGGTCGTCATGGAAATTCATGAAATTTGCTCTTGACGCCGTCACCTACTGTTCCCAGCATGGAAAATTAAGACTTTGGTGTTTTCTTCACTTTTATGCTCCAAAAACGTCCGAATTGCTTCCTTTTCCAGATTTCTCTCCCAAAGTACCTAAAATCACAAAAGGAACGATTTAGGGCAATATTTGATCAAATAAATTCGGATTCGGGCTTAAATGACCCCCTAAAAACGGATCATTTTTCGCCTCATCATATACCCTTACACTTGAGATTTGCTTGTCCTCAAGCAAATGCGCTTTTATTCTACTCAAAAGACAAGTTAGGGGGCATTTAACACTAACATAAAATTAATTACAACAAATAATCGTTCCACTAAAGACCAATAGACAAGCACGGAGGTCATACACTAGCACCTCACAAATAGTGTTTAGATACTCACATCTCTCGGGTGTAATAAAGTGTAAATTACAATATGGAAACGGAAGATATCTCTCACTACCTGTCATAGCAAAATAGATTACCATAGGTTTGGGAAAGGATCAAACCTCCACCACATGGCGTAAGCACCTAGGATAAACTATCAAAGAGGTCTTTTAAAGGGTTGTAACGTTAGGTGTAGGGATATGAAATACACGGTTTTGTTGGATAAAGGAAGTTTTACTGGTG
Organism: Artemisia argyi; assembly: GCA_030686995.1. NCBI lineage: Eukaryota > Viridiplantae > Streptophyta > Magnoliopsida > Asterales > Asteraceae > Artemisia > Artemisia argyi. The sequence continues at coordinate 45,179,528 of CM060696.1, forward strand.
GCGAGTTAACAATCTTGGTTAATTACATGTACAATGTGGCGTTGCTAAGCCAAGACTAGACTCGACTTAAGCTAATAAATGAAAAATAACAAAAACATAAAATGAACACAGAATAAAAAGGGATGGTAGTCCGTATGTTTTTTCTCTTTTCTTTTTCTATTTTTTTTTTCTTTTTTCTTTTTTTTTTTTTTATTTTTTTTTCTTTTTATTATTATTATTTTTTTTTTGCATACACTCTTACCCTACCATCCAAAATAATACATCATAGGGAATGAACATTTCCCTTACACTTGAATTTTTACATACTTTACATTTAAACTAATCTAATGGCTCGAATTAAGAAAATCAAAACACTTGGAGCACTTTTAAGATTAACGTACATATGGGGGTAATAAATGATGTTCTTCCCTATTACTCCCTAAAACAAGTACTTTACCCATGAGTCCCAATCGTCCCAAAACAATATGTACAAGGATATGACTCGACTTAGCAACCATGTAACCAATTAGAAAGTTAACTTAGGGTTTAACAAATAACAATAATGCACTAAAAATGAGCGCATACACGGAAGGCTAAGGCGATTTGGTTGTACATTTAGGTGGGGTGTAACAAATTCTTCCTTTAAGTAAGATGCTTAAAGTTAGAAACGAAAAGATAGGCTCGGAGGGGTGTACTAGGGGTTTCGTGTACTAAAAATGAGTACAACGCTAATGGTGTGGGAAAAATTAGTTGACTTAACTAGCCAAGTAATATGACTTAAATGGTCAAGTAATTATAATACGGGTTTAACACAAGGGTGATCCTAATGCCTCTTATCATGTAGTAAATCCTACCACACGAATGTAGTCTCACTAGCGGTCTCGGGATGCATCACTAACGCAAGTTCTAGAATCTAAATGCTACCGGTACACTCATAAGCACTAATAGTAAATGCTTTTCCTATCAAATCTAAAGGCGAACCTCACATATTTGGGTGGAAAATTTTTCTGAATATACGGTTATGTGCTAGTCATACAATCTCCTATCCATGAGACGCTTGCTATGGCTAAAGTTTCACTCCTAAATGTTGTAAAAAAATTTAAATTTGGCGCTAAAATTGCACTAACAAGTATTTCTCATAGTTTTATTACACATCTACCATTAAACAAAATAAATGTAAGGTATCATCTTTTTACCCTCCCCTTACACTTAAGATGAACATTGTCCCCAATATTCAAGTAAAGAATGTAAAAGTGAAAAAGTAAAGAGAATGAAATCAAATACTCCCCTGATTCGCTCGATATGGATAATAGGGTGGCAAGGTTAAATCTTCCTCCAAGAAAATGAACAATCAAAGCTTCCCTTCCAGAATATAAATCATCTTCTTGTCATACATAACCTGTAAAACCTGACAAAATAGACAAGACAACCTCGCGTAAAATCGGCGGCATTCTATATAAGTTACTAAATCCTAGAAAACAAGATAAGATATAATGCTTGTGGAATGAAGTTTGCAGATCTGCTGGAGATTATAAAACTTAATAATTCACAAAAACCATAAGACTCCATTAGAAAAACAAAACCGGTAAAATTTCCAGATTTTAACACCTGACGCCGTCAAGAGTAAACCCCTGACGCCGTCAGAATTGACCTGCAGAAATCCTTGTGTTAAGTTTCCAGAAAATTTCTGGAAAAACTTGGTCCTACTTCCTGGAAAATCCTGCAAAACTTCATTATGACTCAATACAAGCATTTGACTCTAACAAATACGAATACACATGTTCATTTAATATTGTGGAGAATCATGATCGGTTTGTTTCTTAAAAACATATTTGGGGTTTCCCCTTACACTTATCTTTTGCAAAAATACCTTTAGGTGGAGTTAAGACTAGGCCAAAACAACAAAGTAAAGTATTTCCACTATTTAGTTTAGAAACATGATCTACCAACAATAAAAATTAAGCATGCATACGGAAGCAAATAACAATCAAACAAATAAACAATCAATCAAACAAACAATATGAATAACGTCACCATGAGCACCACTAATTATTCCCAATAAACGTAAACATGAAAGTAAATTGTTCAAGGCCAACAGAGGCCGCATCCTAAGCTATTACAGTACCAAATGTTTTGAATTACATGACCATCAATAAATTGTTCACAAATAACAGATATCAAGAAAAATCACTGGGGAGGAGGACCGAAACGGTAGTCATAGCCTGGAGGGAGGTGCCCGGTGTACCCGTAGGGAGGGTAGTCAGTCTCACGGCCTGGGAAGGGATCAATCTGAAGGTGAGGCTCAAGCTGATCTCGGGTGGAGAGGTGCTGCATCTGGCGGATGGTGTGATCATATATCCAGTCAAAGCGCTGGTCAGTGGTGGTCCGCCATGCGTCCACCTGACCCATCCAGGCACCCTGGTGTGCCTGCCAGTCTCCCCGACCCATGTGTCGGTAGTAGTCAGCCGTCCCCTCCTCATAACCCTGGAACTGATGCTGCTGGGGATCTACCTCATCATCAGCATCCTCCTCAACATCTGGCCCCCTTCTGTTTATACCAGTTATAGGTCCCATGCCTCTCTGGCATCACAATGCTCATCTGCCTGAGGGATTTAGCCCTTACCACCCTGCAGGCCCCATAGTCGCTCAAGTACCCTAGGATCTGAGGAGTAAGAAGACCATAGGAACGAGCCAACCGGGTCACGAACATCCCCCCATACACCCTGTCAATATCCCTCTCACCCACACTGGTCCTCAAATAACTGGCCACCCAAAATGGGATGTTGCAGTAGACATCCGCAGAAAAGATGGTGTACAAGTAGAAAAGATCTGAAGCAGTGACACGGTGAGTGGTGCCATGACGTCCTGACAGGCTGTATGTGATGCACCTGTGGACTAACCTAGCTACGGGGTCCCTAATGGATGCTGCCCCAGTAGTCGAGGTGTAAACCCCGTTCCCTATGGTCGGCCAAAAAGTGATACACCTCATCTCACTCCTCTGAGTCTCCCCATGCAACAACCTCTGCATAAAAGTCCCATCAACCTCCTCTCTAATATACAACCCAATCCTCCAACCAAACTCAGCGACTGAACATGACCGCAACTCTCCCCCTAGCCTAAAATATATAGTAGTGCCCCCCATATCCGTCCTAGCCTCAGCCTGATCAAAACGGAAGGTCGCAAAGAACTCCCTAACCAACTCACTGTACACCGTCTCCCTAATCCTAAACAACCTCTCCCATTGAGGACCCGCAAACCCATCAGTGTGGATCCTCTCTAAGAACGCAGCCTCCAACCCATTGGTCCTAAGGAACTCCCAGTCAACCACAGCCCCAACATCAATATGGTGGTTACAAAGCTCCGCATACTTGGTGTTAGCACCAACATCGTCAAACACGCTCCAATTATGGACCAATTCTCCATAATTGACCCTTTGAGACCTAGAGGAACTGCCCTTATGTTGACGAGATCTTTTGCTCATTTTCCTGGAAAAATGTAGAGTGAACGGAAACGATTAGAACGAGAATTCTAATGAACTTCATGCAGTCAGACACATCTGACGCCGTCAAGAGTAATCCTGACGCCGTCAGATGGATCAGAATCCGAATCATGCAAATGCGAGGGAAAAATCAATTTTCAAATTCTTAACCCATTACCCAAACGCCCCTTTAATCAGAAAACATGGGTGGGGGGTCAAAGAATCCGTGGCATGAGTGGCTTTCCCTAAACTAATGCATGATCCGAGTGGGATAACATAATCAACGGGTAACCCTATGTTCACAAATCACCAAATGGATGGCATTACGATTTGCTAATAATGGGTCAAGAATGGGGTTTCGGGCGAAAGGGGTTTTCCAAATTGATGGGTCCTAGGGACAATTGATCGAAAAAGGATGAAGAAAAATCACTTACCAAGTGAAGATCAGATGCGGAAGACGTCGAATTGGAGGGTGGAGAATCGGAGTAGCAGCAGCACTTTGGGTGAGATTTTGTGGGGTATGGGTTGAAAGTGATTGGTTTTGGGTTAATATTGCTGATCCATTGAGCTGACGGCGTCAAGAGTTAAATATGATGCCGTCAGATGCCCGTGTAAGGTGAAAATTGGAGTAGTTCCATGTTTAGTCCCTGCACTTTGCGTGAATAGCTAAACATTAGTAAGACCCATGAGTAGCTATTCCGTTAACGAGGTCCACCAGGGTCGAACGTTTCATTACTGTCACGGAAAGAGGTAAGGTTGTAGAAGGGGTTGGGTGACGTTTTGGCTAAGTTGATCCTTGTGCACGGGTCATTGGTGTGAAAAGAGAGATGTTGTTCCATAGAGGGTTTCAAATTAGTGGTGTTTTTGAGGTGCAACCTCTTTACACCGGGTTTAAAACCAAAAGAACGTCTCTTGGATAAGCTTGGGAATGTGGTTAGCAGGCATCCAACGAAAATGTTATGGAATTGCGAATTCTTCTCTTTCTGAGGATGCTCACAAGAGTGGGGGGTGATTGATGGTGAAGCACTTGGGTAAGATTTCTTGTTATCCTCTTGGTCAAACATCAAAGGGGTTGAGACCTCGAAGACTTTCTCGATTTTTTTAGGTACGGAATTTTCCTTGATCTTTTCTTTGACCCTTGACATGAATTGGTCTGCGAAATTCATAAAAGCTTTATGAGTGCTCTCCATGCGTGCTTCTAGGTGCTGGATTTGTTTTTCCTGATTATCCATAAAGGTTACCATTATCCCTTCGAATTCCTCTTGTCGTGAACGTTCAGGAAAATTCTGGTTGATAACTGTATTCCTGCGTAGATTATGATTCCACACGGGTTCAGCAGCAAGTTTCTCAATACTTATTAATTCATTTACCTGCTTCTCGATGCTTCCTTACAACTGTTCTTGGGTGGCACATGCGTATTCAAGTTTTACCTTGCTTGGGAACATCGGGTCCTCCCATCCTTCCTCTTCGTATTGTGCCAACTCCTCAAGAACTTTCCAGCACTCGTCAACGCTAAGTCTATCTAGCCTACCCTTGGCTGCGTAATCAATGGCTTTCCTTGTTTGATAGTCAACCTTATCATAAAAGATTTGGATCTGGAGCCATGGTTCGATGCCATGATGAGGGACTTTTCGGAGTAGGTCTTTATAGCGAATCCATGCTTCATAAAAGGTTTCATTTTGACGGTGTTGGAACATCAAGATGTCATTTCTAAGCTTAGTAGTTCTCCCCGGTGGGAAAAATTGAGCAAGGAAACAAGTGGTGAGATCATCCCATGTGGTGATGGATCCCGCGGGTAAACGCTCAAGCCATTGACTAGCTTGATCCCGTAGAGAGAATTGGAATAGGCGTAAACGGGTAGTCTCTCTAGTTTCAACACCTAGGTCTATGGAATCTACGATTTTGCGGAAGTCCTTAAGATGTTGGTTTGGATCTTCGGAACGAAGTCCATGGAATGCACATCCGTTTTGCACCAACCGGATGGTGTCGGCTCGCAAAGGGGTCACATTGGCTCTGGTGAGCTCAATGGTGTTTCGGTAGCCTTGGTGGCTAGGTCGGGAGTACTCTCCTAAGGTTCGGGGCCTAAGGGGTTCTAATGGTGGGTTTTGTTGTGGTGGGATGACGGGTTCAAAGATGTTCCCGTTGTCCATGGTGTCGGGTGGTTACGAACAAAGACACAAAGAAATAAGATAAACTAAAGAAACCTAGAAATAAAAATAAAATCTTACTAGAAAGGAATCTAGTAAGTAGACCTAATAAAAAGAAATTCTAACCTAGACAATAACTATTCCCCGGGCTGCGGCGCCAAAAACTTGATGCGTGGGAATCGCAACAGGCTTTACCTCTCGAGGGATCTCGAGAAGCTTACAACCCCCACCAGGCAGTGTACCTGATCGTTGTAGTATAGTATAGTGACAAGTACCGGGGGATTGATCGTTCAGCTTAGGAATAGTGTCGCTAGGATTAGAAGGCCTAAATACTAGTTCTAAAGGTGAGGGATGATTATTTTTGTGTTTTTATATTTTTATGAAAGCAAGTAAAATCTCGGGGTTTGAAGGATTTGGGCGGAATTAGTTGCTAATCAACTAACCCAATACTAAGATGCAATCAAAATAAAATACTAAAAAATGAAAATAAACTAATTATACTAAGGTTGTGAGCAGTAATTGGAGAAAATGTGTTTACTTAGATTTCACTACTCCCTAGACATCTTTTACACGTTAATTACTTGTTATAATTGCATGGATGACGGATCGTATTCCTTAATACCATTCATGGGGTGGCACACATAACTCCCCAATTCTATGAGCTCTTATCTCCTCCTACACCATGCCCAGCACAACTATAGGGATTGTAAACAGTGGCTCATGCATTAAATACAACCAATAAAGACCTAGTGCGCCTCGGTTCATGTTTCTTAAGACGTTCAAGCATGTTACCAAGTGGAGATCTGCCAGTTTTCTTAATCCTAACATATAAATCACTCATCCAAGACAAAGATAAACAAGTAATCAACACATAATTAACATCTAGGTTTCATTAGATTTAAGCAAACACAAGGTAGATCTAGCCTAGCATGATAGAATTAAGACAAGAACATGATATAGACAACCAACACATAGACGTATTGATTGAATTAGAAGAACACTTATCTTGATTAAACATGCAAGGTATCAAGGGTTTGGAACCCTTGAAAAACCTGTAAAGTTACACCAAAATCATACTTAGGGTTTCCCCAAAACTTCTCTCCTTATGTGTGAAAATTAGAAAACTATATATTGAAAAATAGGTCTGACGGCATCAAGACAAACACTGTGACACCGTCACCTCGCCACCAAAACTCTTCTCGGACTGCCTAGATCTACTTCTGACGCCGTCAAGACTTATACACTTCCAGACCGTCATGACTCTTTTACTCTTGACGCCCTTCCAACGTGACGCCGTCAAATCTGTTCTGTGTCGTCATGGAAATTCATGAAATTTGCTCTTGATGCTGTCAAGGTTTTGCTCTTGACGCCGTCACCTACTGTTCCCAGCATGGAAAATTAAGACTTTGGCGTTTTCTTCACTTTTATGCTCCAAAAACGTCCGAATTGCTTCCTTTTCCAGATTTCTCTCCCAAAGTACCTGAAATCACAAAAGGAACGATTTAGGGCAGTATTTGATCAAATAAATTCGGATTCGGGCTTAAATGACCCCCTAAAAACGGATCATTTTTCGCCTCATCAACTCTCATGATTAATTAGAGAATTTTTGATGATTAAGAAAAATGTCACCAAATAGACCCTGGACCGTAAGAAACAGAAATTTACGTTTTCAAGCACTTTTACTTAGCCGTAACCTTAGCCTATACCTGCACCGCGTTTCTGAGACGATTTGAGTTTTCACATTTTTGGAAAAGTCAACATATTTTCCCTCCTCCTTTGACCAAAAATCATTCCTTGATTTTTAGGCTTACGATTTTATGTCTAAAAGACATTAAATACCAACCGACACTAGACTGAGCCCAGTCTAGACATTATAAGTCATTTTAATTCATTATTATCCTATTAGAAAAGTAACATTTTACTTTTCTCAATTTTACACAATATTCGTGCGTTTTACGCGAATTACGCGTTTTAGACCCGCGTTTCCAGTTTTTACAGCGTTTAAGCAACCCTATAGAACTTACCACTCTATAGGCTAATATAGAGTATATTGATAAGTTTTAACATATTTATAAGTTTCATATTTTTAGGATACCCGGTTTTAAGTTTCGTGACTTAACGACATACAGTTAGCGATTAATGGGACCAAAACTCACTCCGTAATAGCAAGATAATTATTTGAAACTCTTAACCTCCTCAAAATAGCCATATGTGGAATTTTTGGTGACTAAATAGGGCACATGGCATGGTTAGAATTGATCTAGATAGATTTGTTACACCTATACTACCTTAGTAACTAAGCTTCATTAATCTTGCAACACATGCCTTCCTTAGCTAACAAGGCTTATGACTCATGCATTCCTAACCTCCTCAAGACACTATAAAACCCCCTCCTACCCCTCTTGAAGTCGTTGATAACACAAAACAAACACAAAGACTCTTTATTCAAGTTTTATTTCAAGTTATCCAAGAGAATTCAAGCAATAAGTAAGCTACATCAAATTCCTTGTAACTTTAGGTGATCCTCTTGAGTTTTAATCTACTCAAGTCACCTAAGGTCTCATCACAAGCCCTTCAAGAATACAAGAAGTGTAGAAGGTTGCTAAGGTGTGGGATATTGCTCAAAGTCCTAGTTCTAAGTCCTTGTTCTAGTTCTTTGTTCCTTGACTTCCTTTCTTTAGAAAGCCAAAAGTTGTAAGAAACCCTAACACACTCTCTTTCTCAAAATCATTTTCATGATTCTTATACTTCATTTATGCTATATATGGTCTTTATGTTATGTTCATGATTTACAAAAATCTTTAAAACAAGTTAAGAACACTACATGTTAACCTATGTTAAGTAATCAAGGAAACTAGTGACTTATATTGAGAACCATGACCAAAATAGTGTAATCATGATATGATACACGTACCTACTATTATAGAGGACTTTACAAGGAAAACATAGCAATTTGAATAACCTAAAACGAGTACACGAGTCAAAAGTTATGGCTAAAAGAAGTTAGCGAACCTAAAAACCCGAAACTGCCTAATAACTTTCTGATCAAAATCCATATTTTTTAAGGCCCTTCTGGTCCGTTTCATCAAAAAGTTAAAACACGAAAGTTATCCGGAATGACGTTTTCGTTCTGGAACAAAGAAACTTGAACCCTGAAAACGCATAACGAGTGATATTTTTCTTCAAATTCTTAACAGCCCTTTTAAATACCCAAATGACTATATAATAGTTATGGCTAAGTAAAACCAAGAGGTCTAATGACCTTAAAGCCAAGACCATAGCCATGGCTAAGGCCAAGGATGAGTCTCAAGACAATGGTAGCAATGACCAAAGCCACGGCAAGGCCACGGCTAAAGACCTTATGACTTTCTAAGGCGAAAACATGAACTAAAGAGTTAGTTGTAACATAAACACCCAATTTGGATCTACTCCATCAAAATAACCATGAGACTTTGCAAGTAAAATTCATTCTAGACTTAAGAAACTCATTGAAATAACAATCTTCATTTAAAATGAACTTTCCTAAGTTTATTCAATTATTTGGACATGTAACTTTTCGGATCAAAAACTTATATATTTTTATTAAATACTACAACACTAGGGAGCTTCATGTGAGGGGTTCATTAAAGTAAACCGTCGAGATGAGTTTTAGGTATGACGGCAAAGTACCTACCGGGATAACTCCGCCGATTGATATTGGTACCCGTTAACGTTTTGGTGTCATAAGCTTAGTGTAATAATATCCGTTTTGTTTTCAAAACCATTGGTGTGAGTCTATAGCTCACACTACCAACATATTGTGTTCATCCATTTAATAAACTCTATGAATTTCACTCAACCTTTGTGTTGACCTTTTAAGCATGTATTTCAGGTCCATGATGATCAAGGATGGCACGGAGGGGCACAGATATTCAAGAGGGCTATAAAATTTATTATCATTCGAAAACTCATTTAATGTAATTTGTAAACATGGAACCATCTGGGACCTTATTTTGTAATCTCTGATATTTATATAATTTGAATGATAAATCTTTTAAAACGACTCAATTAGAGACCGTTTTCTATTATTATGACTGTTGTGCCGTCAAGTAACACCCAGTTTGAATTCCGCTGCATCATTGAATTGGGGGTGTTACAATCTAATCCTCAAGAACATAATCGCTTTGCATTCTTACATAGTTTTGAACTTAATTCTAGAGGCCTCGGCTTGGCAGGCTGGCATGTGTTGGTCGAGGATCGATCTTTAAGAAAAATGGTTATAGTTTAGGTTTTAAAAACTGCCTAGTTCTCTATAACCTTGAGCTCTGATACCAATCTGTAACACCCCCAAATTTTGTACAATGGAAGACATACAAGCATTCGAGGTGTTACGGGAATTGGTATACATAACACAAGTATAGCTAATTAGGAGAACAATATTCATTACATAAAACATCCCGAAATTTAGTTTAAAGATTTACAAAAAGTAAAAGTATAAAAGATAAGGCCCAAAAGAATTTGAAAAACTTGGTCCCAATTATAATATCAGAGTTTTTGTCGATCCATCGCCCATGCCAATTCACCAAGCCTCCATCAGTTATCATCTATAAGTATCATCTTATTCGCCTGAGAATTACATGCTAAAAATCAGCTACGCTGGTGAGTTCATAGATTTAATTCATAAAATAATGATGGACCTGAATGATTAAACGCTATGTGTGACTAGAGGCAGGCATAGATAAGCATTTTAACATCATAACAATTCCCAACGATAAATTTCTTATCTACGAAAGATAAGTGGTCATACTGAGTGGATCCCTCGGCGGTCACTAGCCAGGTCATCGATACAACAAGGAACCACCCATTACTGCCCTGGGTCTAGGCCGTAGGTAGAAGTCTATTCTTAACTAGGCCAGCCCTAGAAAGTCACCAACTACCAAAAATCTAACCTCAACTAGCCAACACACTATAGCAAAACTAAAAATAGTGGCAGGTCCGAAAACAATTTGCATGCATTCTCCCCCAAATTTAGAAAACAGTAAAATTCAAATAAAGTGGGCTATGAAACTCACCTCGATTCCAGCAAAGCACAATCACAATTATTACAAATCAGAAAATAAGCCAATCAAAACAATAAGCAGCTAGATAGTCTCTTCAATTAAGTTATCTCGGCACAGAAAATCAACGGTAGCAGAGTAGAATAGCAGCTAATAAGTGACAGCAACTACGGACTTAGCACAACCTAATCATGTTAAATTTAGCTTAATACCGTTTCTCAAAAGTTTAACGTATCCCAAAAGTTCCCAAATATCGTCCATTTTGTTTTCCAAAATATCCGTTTGAAAATCGTTAGTTGTCGCATGGTATCGTTTGGTATCGTCATGTGTGTGTGTGCAGAAACAAAGTCCCAACTCGAGTGAACTAACGCTTTCAAAGCATTCCACCAACTAAAACCACACCAATCTATGTGACAAGCTCTTATAGCCTAATAAGTCATCAAATTAAATCCTCAAAGATTATTGAACTAGTCACCCCAATAAACTTTACCATGTATTCGTCTCACTTATTCTTCCAAAACTACATCACTACCTAAGGCGTCGTAGGATATGTCACCCATTATTATATCTTTCCGACGTATCTAACAAGAACTCATGCAATTCGTAAACCAATTAGTTCGTTAATTACGTAGGTTAGGTGTATTAATGTCAAATATTTGTGACTCGCAACTAAATATACAATGTTTAGCATTTAGGGCAATTCCTAGTTTCTGCTTGCACTCAAAATTTATAATAACTCTCGTGAAACAAGGTTTATAAAAAAACTCATTACGTTTTATTTGAAAATATTACCTTTCTAAATAATAAGTTTCCGTTAAATATTAACTCACTTTTATTCGTTAATTAATATTTAACGTCCATATTTTTATCATTTACTTATTACTTATAAATATATATATACGTTCGTATACATATATATACTTATAAATTTTGTCGTCAAATTTATTTATTTACGAGTTATTATTCATTTCGAGCTCACGAGTCCGAGTCATCACTCTCAGACTATTAACATCGTCTAAGTCCAAAGATGTCTCATAATTTCTTGATACGGCTTTGTCGGAGTCAACCGTGACTAGAAAGTCAAGATAACCCCGACTTTGCACAAGCTCACAATCAATAATAATAAGCTATCTCCAAATAGTGTCAATGCTCAAATAACTCAACATCCGCAAATAACTTCCCCAACTCGCGGCCGTTTACGGCTCGCGTCTAATCCTATCTCCGTCAACTAATACACAATAATTTCAACAACTTCCTCAACTCCGCCAACTTGACTAATCCACTTAAGAATCACCACATCAATTATTTCCCGGCCGAGGATAACACCAATAACAAACAAGTAAAACACGTAAAACACCAATAAAACACCAATAACAACAAGAAATCAACAACAACTACTACATCAATAAATCTTGGCCGAGACCCTAGGTCTCGGCTTCCCCTTTTCTTGGAAACAACCCAACCAACAACATCATCAATATTTTTCAACCTTCCAACTCCAATTTCTCAACTCACATCATATCCTATTCTAGGCTAAAAACCACTTGGTACCATCAAAATTTTTCCACATCAGGACCAAAACCTTAACAACAAGAATAATAACGAGGGTAACAATCAACAAGAAGAAAACGTCAAGAACACCGTGAGCTTATGCTCACGGTTCAACAACACATCACAAATCGAATACCAAACCAAGTTTGAATCATGTTTTTATTATTCAAAAACATTTTCTTTTACTTAAATATAAAACCCAGTTACATTTTTACCCGAAATATCAATTTAGTAGTGAGTTGACTCGTACCCGAGTCAACCCATGCGTTTTTGTCATGTATTTCCTATCTTTTCTTCAGGTTTTACATGTATAAGATGAGCACAAGTGATGGAGATAATGGTGGCGGAGTTTCTTGGCGGCGGTGATAACTAAAAGAACGGGGTATGCATTTTTGAAGCGCGTGTACTACCACCAGGGATAGAGGAGATGGAGATGGATCTTTTTAAGGTGGAGGTGATGTAATAAAAGCGGCGGTGCTGATAAAAACATGGTGATGGAGTTGTTTTATTGGCGCGTGGTGTACGGTGGGTGGTAGAGGAGGTGATGGTGAGTTGTTTGGTGGTGGCGGTGTGGTAGTTGGAATGGCGGTGATGCGACGGTGAGGGTGGCAGCAGGGTGGCGGCTAGGGTATGTTGAGAAAGAGAGAGAAGAAGGGAAGGTGATAAATGAGGAAGAGAGAGTATTGTAATGTTTATATTTATGTTTGGAAGGGATGAGGGTGTGTAGGGTTTTGTATTTGCTATTCGGTCCTTAAATGTTAGTTATTTTCATAAGAGGTCGGGTTTGAGGACTAGCGGTGTAATTGTTGTATGCTTCCTCAGAATATTCGTTTATATTCCTGAATAACACTAATTGTTACTGAAATAATCTATAATGTCGTCAATTGATTTAAAAATTGTTTTTCTACGGATTTTGGTAGTAAATACGTTTATTAAATAAAACGAAACTGTTTCTCGTTTATTTTTGATAAAACCCAACCGAAACTAAATAAAATACGTCACCACTATTTCCGAGTTTATGAAAATCATTTCATCGTTAGTTAATCATAAATCTCAAGTATTTCGTTCAGAAAAGCATCTATTAAAATCAACGTAGTCGTTAATTGTGCGTTTCGCGTTTTGTTAGGATTTCTAGTGCTGAAGTCACGCAGTGGCTAAAATGTAACATACGAGCTAATTTAATTCATCTCATCACCATATTTTCACGCATTAATCCTTCTCGAATGAACAATTTCCTCATAAGCTTAGCGGATTTATATTTTCTAGTTTAGATTTTTAACTTGTTGTTTTTCACAAAATTCCGAATTTTACCAGTTGTTACATAACATATTTAGGTTAGGGATGTTTCTGTCTAGGTACATCTTTGAATTTTAGTAGTACCGTTCATCCTCAAACGGATGGTCAAATCGAATTCGTTAATTGCACATTGGGAAATATCATATGTTTCTTGTATGGAGAAAAGCCTAAGCTCTGGGATGTGCCGTTAGCTCAAGCCGAGTTTGCTTACAATAGTGCGGTTTATAGTTCAACAAGGTTTTCATTTTGAAGTTGTTTACAAGACTTCGTCAAGACAAGTGGTAGATTTGGTAGATTTACCGGGCAAGATGAGCGTTCAACCAAATAAGATGGTGGAAAAGGTTCAAGCTACACATGCAGTTGTTCGAGCAAGATTATTGTATCGCCACCGTGCATGTATTTTATTCAAGTGCCTTGGAGTTTGAAAATACTTAAGAGCTTGATGATCCAAATAAACCACAAACTCTTGTTGAATCAAGTAATGCTTCCACTTATTCATCACTTGAACAACTGCATACAACTCTTGCTCATAAGTCGACCACTTTTGTCGAGCTTCATTTAGCATCTCAATACGAAACGCCACGGGTCTAACTTCTTGTGACAAAACAGCCCGTATCCCGTTTCCACAAGCATCACACTCTAATTGAAAAGCTTCATCAAAGTTAGGTAAAGAAAGAACCGGCGTGATTGTAAATTTCTGCTTAATAACATTGAAGCTCTCTTCTGTCTCCTTAGTCCACTTGAACGGACCTTTCTTCAAGCAATTAGTTATTAGTGTCACAATACTTCTAAAATCTCTAACAAAACTCTTCTAGAATGTCGCCAATCCATGAAAAATTCGAACCTCGGTCAAAGTATTTGATGTAGGCCAATCCCTAGCGTCCCTAACCTTGTCTTCGTCAACATGAATCTCATCCAAACTTACAATGTAACCAAGAAATAGAAGTTTATTTGTAAGAAAAGTACACTTCTTTAAATTAACAAATAAATCATTTTCCTTTGAAGCTTTCAAAAATGATCGTAAATGATATAAGTGCTCCTTTTTCATTTGACAATAGACCAAAATATCATCAAAAGACACTACCACAAACTTACCCATAAATGGCCTAAAAACTTGGGTCATTAAACACATAAAAGTACTAGGGACATTAGATAACCCAAATGACATCACAAGCCATTCATCCAACCCATCCTTCATCTTGAAAGTGGTCTTTCATCACCTAGTTTACCGAATTTGATGGTATCCACTCCTCAAATCAATCTTAGAAAATAATTAGGCACCCAAAAGTTGAACCAACAAATCAACAAGATGTGAAATAGGAAAACGATACCTTACCGTTATCTTGTTGATGGCATGACTATCCATGCACATCCTCAAACTTCTATCCTTCTTTGGTGCAAGAAGCGGCAGAGCCGCACAAGGACTAATGCTTTCTTGAATGTGGCCTTTCTTAAACAATTCTTCAACCTTTTCACACAAGAACCTAGTGTATCATCCACAACAACTTTGCTAAACTCTTTAAGCACGGGACTAATCACTTCCAGGACTACATTATCCATACCATCTTCAACTCCTTTAACATCCAAAGCATATGAAACTCTTATTTCCTTTCTTTCAGCTTAAAACTCCTTTGGTGATGAAACCAAAGTCATCAAAGTCTTGCTCTCCAATTTCTTCTCGGGAAAAGAGACACCTAGAGGTAACTTAGCAATATTTTTCCACTCTATTTAAATGCATAAATATTAGACTTATCTCGATGTGTATCATCCACATCATGTTGCCATGGTCATCCTAGCAAAACATGACATACTTTCATTTCCACAGCATCGCACGTAACCAATTCATTTAATGCTTCCCGATTACAAGAGGAGTTTTTACAAATTTCGACTACCTTTATAGTCGGTGCCTTCTTAGCCCTGGAAACCAAATTCTCACAACTACATCCATTAATAATAGAGCAAACATTTTCCTTTACCAAGCACTTACTTTGAAAAATTGTTACGTTGCGAAGAATCACTAACCTTAGGCAAACACAAATTCCATTGGATGGCACAGGTGAATTGTTTTGTTTTGCCTTCCTCGGTCTTGGTGTACTCCAGGCCTTCTACTTCTTGAAAATCTACATCATCAAACACTCCTTCTTTGTCTCCATGCTCCGTATAGTAGATAGCTCACTTAGGACACACAATAAATCTATGCCCCAGTTCACCACACTTAAAACACTTTGTACCCACTGGGTATGGTGAGTGACAAAGTTATCGTGCCAACCACAACCCTACGTATGAAAAATATAACCCTAATCCGGCCCTATAAGGCTGTCGGGTTGACTTGATAGACCCGATAAGCCGAGTTGAACCCAAATGAACCTTACCCTATAAGGCTTTATTAGGTTCGGGTCGGGTCGACCCATTTGACACCCCTAATACCCACGAAGATTATCATTCCTTCCAACCACAACCCTATGCCTTGGATCGCCTCCCTAAGACCTCCATCGAACACCTCTTGGGTTTCTTCTCCTTCCTCATCTAAAGACATGATGCCACAGTAGTGAAAATAGTCGAATACTATTTAGTAAATAAATCTAATGTAACTTTGATCTAATAACATTCTTTGACACTCATTAGGAAACCATAGCACATGCTCTAGGCATATGTTATTAACAATTCGATAAATGTATGTGTTTTTTACACGTGGATGATGAGTCTTTAACTCAGATGTACATAACTTACGGGGATATTACAATAACTAATTTTTTAGTTGCTTTCATTGCCACCTTTAAAAATTTTAGCTAGTGAGGTTTGAGCATAATATCGCTTATAAAGACATCAGAATACCTTCGGTGGTGTTGTTGTTTATCTTGTGTTACCAAACAACTAGCATTGTATTACTTTTGATTTCAATTCTATATTCTTATGTATTTGTTTCATTAAAATGTTCTAGGTCTGAATATAACTATAACATCTTACTGTTAAGAGGTGGTTATAAAGTCTGAATCTGAATGAAATAATGTATACGTCATATATGCTACGAATCAATTTTGGTTATTTTCTTAGCTTGTCTACACCATAGAGGATTTCTCTCCTTTACGTTGTAGACGTATCAACAACAAATTTTCTTATTTTAGTTAAGTCGGTTTTTTTCCCCAAGTTTTGTTTTCCTATAAATATAGGGCTTGGGTTTATTGTTTAGACATTCAATAATCAACATTATTATTGATTTTGAGTCTTAAAATCCTTGTGATTTGGTTTAACCCATGTAAGGGTTTTATTCATGCTTCCATTCTAAGTCAGGCTAGCATCATTTTAGCAAAGCTGCTTTTGTTTGGAAAGGGTCTATTTATGAAAAGGGTCTTTAGAAGCAATGTAACACATATGAACCGTTCTATTGTATTCCATGGTCTATTGATTAATATATTACTGATTGATATCCTTGAAGCTAATGTAAATTATATGTATGAATGGTAGACATTTAGTTCTTTTTTGTATTTTAATATTTTATTGTTAACTTAACAGGTTTATTAAGTTAGCCCGTCTTTCGAACGAGCCTTGTATCTAGTTATATGTATATTGATAAATTTTATCATTATTAACTAAGTGGCCTTAAAAAACTGGATGTTAGGCTTTATATGTAAATTAGGGCTTTCATTTAATTAAATTAAGTTTTTTTTAAGCAAGTCTCATATTTTTTATTTCTTTTCTAGCCACCATGTCACACTTATCTTCTCATAACATGAGTCAAATATAAACTTGTAATACTAGCATTAAGAGAAAAAGTTCATTTGCTTAATCTTATTTTGGTACTTACTGAGAGACAAATCCTCACCATCCATTTAGTTTGATTTAATGGTGGGTATTTAATCTAAGATTTAATATGTTTAACTTTAATTCTCCCAACTATATAAAGCCTTTATTTCTTTTTCTTTTTTTTCATTCCTCATTTTTTACACACACTTCGTGTGTGTTTTCTCCAGCTTTCATCCCTTCCCTCCAAAAATTAGTTATCCGGATCGACAATTACCATTCCAGTCATCATCACCGTTCCGATCACCATCATCATCCCAACCACCATCACCGTTCCTATCATCATGTCATTGATAAGGCGAAAAGTGTACCGCTTTTGGGGGTTCATTTAAGCCCGAATTCGTAATTATTTGATCAATTATTGCCCTAAATCGTTCATTTTGTCATTTTAGGTACTTTTGAGAGGAAATTTACAAAAGGAAGCATTTTGGACATTTTTGGAGCAAAAAAGTGAAGAAAACGACAAAGTGTCAAAATCCTTGCTGGGAACAGTACCTGACGGCGTCAAGGCAATGCAAGTGACGGCGTCAAGAGTGGCAAAAGAGGTGGATGTGGAAAATACACATGAAGGCCCATAACATTTTCAAGGCAATTTGGCTTGACGGCGTCACCAAGGCCGTCAGGGTCAAAACACATGTGACGGCCCAGAGTAAATTTACACATGACAGCGTCAGAAGTGGATTTAGGCAATACGAATTTTATCTTGGCGGCGAGTTGACGGCGTCACAAGCTAAAACGTGACGCTGTCAAGGTGTAAAATCTATATATAGTTTTCTAATTTTCATTCATAAGTGGTGGAACTTTTGGAGAGCTTCTTTGTAAAAACCCTAGACGAATTTTCTGTGATAATAAGGGTTTCAACCCTTGTTCCATCCATGTTCAACTGAAGATAAGTTTTCCAATAATCATACAATATGTCTATGTGTTGTGTGATTCTATCTTATGCTTTTCTTCTCTTTAACATGCTAGGCTAGGTTTTTCTTGTGTTTGCTTAGATGTAATGAAACCTAGATGTTGATTATTGGTTGATGGTTTGTTTATAATTGTTGTGGATGATTGTATTCGATGTTAGGCTTAAGAAAACTGGCAGACTTCTAATTGGTAACTTGTTTGAATGTGTTAAGAAACATGATCGGAGGTGTACTACGATTTATGGTTGTATTTAATGCATGAGTGAATTCTAGTGATCCCATGTTAGGAGCTTTTAGTCGGCTCCACATAGGAGTGAAGTAGGAGCTTATAGAGTTAGGGAATTTCGTACACGGCCCTACGACTAGTATTAAGGAATATAACCCGTCATCCATGCAATTGTAACAAGCTAATCAACCGGTAAAAGATATATAGGGAGTAATGAAATCTAAGTAAACACATTTTCTCTTATTATTGTTTATACGACAAATTAGTTTTAGTCTATTTTATTTTATTTTGATTGCATCTTTAGTTAATTGGGTTAGTTGACTAGCAACTAATTCCGCCCACTCCTTCAAAACCCGAGATTTTACTTGCTTTCAAAAAATTATAAAAAATACAAAAAGAATCATCCTTCACCTTTAGACCTAGTTTAGTAGACTTTTTAATCCTAGCGAACACTATTCCTGAGTTGAATGATCAATCCCCCGGTACTTGTCACTATACTATACTACAACGAATAGGTACACTGCCTGGTGGGGATTGCAAGCTTCTCAAGATCCCTTGAGAGGTAAAACCTTTTGCGAGGGTGCAATTTCACGCATCAAGTTTTTGGCGCCGCAGCCCGGGGATTAGTTATTGTCTAGGTTAGAATTTCTTTTTATTAGCTCTACTTGCTAGATTCCTTTCTAGTAAGATTTTTATTTTATTTTTATAGGTTTTCTTTAATCTATCTTATTTCTTTGTTTCCTTTGTTCGTAAGCTATCTCGATGGATAACAATAGCATTGATCGTTTGATTCTTGTTATTCGTGTTTTTCATCGTAGGATTTTCCAAATACCCGCCCCAGTCCCTTTAGTGGAAAATGAGAACCCACCTAACCTCTTGCCTGACCATCACTTTGACAATAATTCTGCAATGGAGGAGTCTGATCATGATAATGACCATAGGGCTAGTCCTTTTTACTATTCAGACTCCGATGAGGAACGAGATGATGGTGATGTAATCAATGAGGATAGGATGGAAGATGAGGTAAACCCTTTTAGGTATGTCGACCCTAGGACAAGGATTGAGAATGATAGCTCATTTAATATGCAGTTTCCTTGTAAATTGGATTTAGGAGCTTTGATGCCTACCTTAACTCATCTCTACCAATGAATATAATCTCGCGTAATGAATACAATAAAGTTATGGTGAATGAGTTGGAATACAAAGAGATAATATTGTTGCTAGAGTAAAGACATTGCATGTGTTTGTAGGAAGCTTTGTTTATTTGGTTGAGTTTATGGTTATGGAGAATCAAGGAGAATTTATCGATAATAACCTAACCCAAGTTGTGTTTGGGAAACCCTTCAAAAGGTTAACCAACCTAGATGAAAAACTTATGGAAGGGTTAATTACATTCTCGAATGGGGATGAAGATTTTGTTTACCAAATGCCCCGTGCACACCCTAGGTTCAAGGATTTTTCTATTGAGAAATGTAATAGGTACCCACCCCTTGATATGCTAAGTGAGAATGATAAAAGGAAAGGGCTTAAATATCCTCATGAAAAGAACAAAAAGTATTATCGCGGATGTTTAGAACCAAGTGATGACTATAAGAAAGTTGAGGCAACTATTAGATGGCTCACACTTGGGTATGTGAGCATAAGCGACACACGGTAGCCCATGACCTTGAGTCTAGCTACAAGACTCGTAAATATAGGAAAGCGCTTCTTGGGAGGCAACTGATGAGTGCTTATTCACTCATCCTTTTTAGGCCTTAATTCAGACCAAAAACACCAAATACTAACCAAAAATGCCAAGAGAATGCATGTTTTTGTATTTGTGTATGTGCAGGTACGGATATGAGAAAAATGAACGAAAACAAAGCAAAACCGACAAAAAAGAGCACGAGATGGGAAAAGGTCAAAAGCCGGAGCCGGGGAAACAAAATGATCAAGGAAAGCTCAAATTATCAATTTAAGTCCTCAGAGATTCTTAAAGTTACAAGAAAAGTCCCTGGACAAAGTTTTGAGAAATTGGCAACATCAGTCCCTGCAGTTTCAGAATTTGGCAAATATGGTCCTTCAAAGAATATTTTAAGAAAAATCAAACATGGTCCTCCAAGAATCAGAGAAAGTCAATTTTTGACCTTGGAAAATAAATTTGGAAAATTACGGCTTTGGTCCTTGAGATTTGGTGAATTACAACATTAGTCTTTGTTAAAATAAACTACACCTAAAAACCTAAAAACCAAAAACCGGATCCACTATACTAATAAATCCCACAAGCCCAAGTTATCAAAAGCCCAACACACCTCCCATCCTTACCCGGTCCACTCCCATTTTACCCTTACCCGGTCAACCCTCTATAACCGGTCAAACACAATTAAAAACCACAAAACTAATATTACCCGCCCCAAACTTTACCCCCAATTATTTACCCAGAAAAATAGAACACTGTTCTTAGAACCCTAATACCCAACCCTTAAAATTACCCCGCTTGGGTAATAATTACCCATTAATTAAAAGTGTTCTAGAAGCTGCACATGTCAGGGAATGTCAGGAATGACACGTGGGCCAATGAGCTATCACACGGAGGATCAATCATGTCTTAATTCAATCCAACGGCTGAAGATGAAGGATTGGGGAGCAAGGGTTATCTAAGGGCTACTAAGGATCAGAAGAAGCACACCTTCATGAGGATTTTTATAAACCCTCATCCTCACTCATGTACATTTGTCCAATCTTTCATGTATTTAGAAAGGTTTTTGATCACTTTTAAAATTCTTGTCAATTTAAATTCAGTTTCATTTGTAATTTTCATTTTAAGCTTTGTACTTCAATTTTCAAGTATTAATACAATTTAAATTTTATTTTTAGTTTATTGCCTTTAATTTCAATTCTAGCTTGATTTACTTGTTTATTTAGTTTCAATCAAATGTTGTTTGTTTGTTTTTATTAAGTATCTGCTTCAAAAAAATAAATAAATAAATAAATAAAAATAAAAATATATAAAAAAAAAGTATTATTGTTTGAGCTTATTTCAATAAGCACTGCTTATTCTGTGGAGTTTGATAGACCAAGAGGAGCCTTGGCCTGTCTTAAAGACAGGCAAGCTGAGTGAATTCCCCTCTGTTCTGCTGAGGGGAAATTGAATCTGTAAGTTCTTTTGATTTCATTTTTTTGCATCTGTAGAATAGCATTAGTTTAGAAGTTATTGTCTATTAGTTCATTTCTGCTTAAATAGTTGTTTTACTTCTTAATCTTAGTTGTTTGTTTAATTGAAATCATTGTCGCATTAGTTGAAATTGTTGTTTCATCTATCTGTTTTGTTTATCTGTTTTATTTTAGATCTGTGTTTCTGGTTATGAATTGTGTTTGAGGTTTGATATTCTGTTTCATATTAGCATATTAGATTATATTTGAAACTATTTTGGAGGTTTAGACTGATTTGGACTAGAGTTGAGTGGTGAATTGACTGAAACAGGTCATACAGGGGTGTTTGGATTAGGTTATTTCACTATGGACTTGGTGTTTTCTAGCTGTAATTTTTGCATCAGTAATTCACATTAGGCTTATATAAGTTAGCAATAGCATAAAAATAATAGGATACTTAGTAAAAGTCAAAGTTAGCTTAACACTTGTTTATTGCCTGCTTAATTTCAAATCTGTTCTAGCTTATTCAGTGTTTAGTTGCATTTTGAATTTGGATAAGCACTTTTAGTAGTTAGATATCATTAGCACACTCCTAAGATAAGATCTCAGTTGCTCAAATTGGATTTAGTCAACTTAGGTTAGCAATTTAAAAGTCAAAGTCTTCTTTTTGCTCAGTTTTCTGGTCTTAAGTTTGGTAGCTTCTGTAGGGCTTATTAGTTATTGGAAATACATTTGGATTCTTGTTTTCTAAACTTTGGCAGTAGGTGAACTAAAATCAAAAAGAATTTTTAGAATTGGAGCTTATTTGCTTATCTAAAAAGTCCAAGGAAGTTGGCTGATTAAACCTGCAATTCCCCTGTACCTCAGGTTGTGTTACTCTTTCTAGGGTATTATTAGGCAATCTAATTTGCTCATTAGTGTGGTTTCTTGGTGCTTTTGTATTCTCAGGTTGGTGGTAAGTTTATTGCCCACATAAGCTCACTCTTACAAGCTTATTAGGACTGCTTATTTTAAGCTGCAAGTAGGATAGTTCAGCCTAGGGTCTGTTTCAAAGTTGAGGCCTGCTAGTGTGATTTGGAGTTCATTATCTGAGTTTGGTTGTTCATTAGAGTTCATTTGCACCCTAGGTAGTTGTTTCAGTTGAGCTTTTGCATTGTGCTTATCTGTTTTTGCTTATTGATTATTTGATTATTGCTTTTTGAACCTGTTTGAACCTTATCCTGTGTTGCTGAGTTCATTTTGATCTAAGATTTGTTCCACTAAGCTCATTTTAGTCATAAAATACATCTGGTAGGGTCTGGTCAACTTTTGGTCAAGATTGCTTATTAATAAGCACTTCTTAATAAGCAGTTTCAAGGCAATAAGCACTTACAGTGCTTATTTTTCAACTTTTATATTTTTCCTAGATTTAGAATAATATTTTATAATTTCCCTAAAATTTTCATATTTTTCTGAGTCCATTTGCTATTTTTCTTATTTAATTTTTATTTTTAATCAATTTTTAATACTTTTTAATTACTAAAAAATCCAAAAAAATCAGAAAAAGCCAAGAAAAATCCAAAAATATTTTAGAAAATAGTTTTCAGTTATTTTAGAATTTTAGAAATTTATTTTTCATTTTTCTCACTTTATTTACATTTTCTTTTAATTTTTAAATTAGTTAAATAGTTTTTAATTCATAAAAAAATAAACAAAAAGTCAAAAAAATATTTTTTTTTTCTTAAAATTTTCTTTTATCATTTTTAGCTTTTAAAAATTATTTCCAAGTCCGTAGGAGTAGCGTAGCTTAAAAGTCGCGTTTTATTTCGTACGTTAACGTTTATTTTACGTTTTAGTTTACGATTTTCGATTCTACATTACGTTTTAAGTTTGTTTACTTGAATTACGTGTTTAGTTGATTATTTGTGCTTCATTTACTATTTTATTAGTATAATCTCATCAAAATCACTTTTTACCGTTTTCACGACACGCTTCACGAATCGGGAATTCGAAATTCCATTCACCCTTCACACGGAATACGATCTCGGGTTATCCGTATTTCTTTGCGGATCTCTTGAGCTTATATCTATACTATAACTTGATTATCACGAATCAGCAACCCATGTTTTATTTGTTTTGTTTGTTTAATTTTATTTGTTTCCATATGCATGTTTTATTTTTGTTTTTTGTGGATCATGATTCAAAGTAAATTGTGAAAATGTTTTATTTTGTTTTTAACTTCGTATTAATTACATATAAAGGTATTTTGCAAAAGCTAAGTGTAAGGGAGACCCAAAATTCGTTTATAAGAACGAAATTGAGCATGAACCACAACAATATTAAATGAACATGTGTATTAATAATTGTTTGAGTCAAATGCTTGTATTGAGTCATAATGATGTTTTTCAGGATTTTCCATGAAGTAAGGCTTAAGTTTTTCCAGAAATTTTCCGAAAACTTAACATGAGATTTTTGCAGGAACATTCTGACTACGTCAGGAGCTAAAACCTGACGGCGTCAGGTACAAAAATTCTGAAAATTTTGAGAGTTTTGTTTATACCGGAGTCTTAAAGTTTTTGTTGATTCTTTAGTTTTATAAACTCCATGAAATCTACAAACATTTATTCCACAAGCATTATATCTTAATTTGTTTTCTAGGATTTTTAGTATAAATAGATTGCCGTCGATTTTACGCGAGGTTTGCCTTGATTGTTTTCTCAGGTTTAACAGGTTACATTGGACAAGAGGATGATTTATATTTCTGGAGGGAAGCTTTCAAAGTTCATTTTCTTGGAAGAAGATCTAACCTTGTTGACACACTATCCACACCGAACGAATCAGGGGAGTTGTTAGGTACCCATATTGATTTCACACAAACAAGAATGAGATAGATATAAGGATGGGATGATTATGAGAATGAGAGAATTAGAATTGCAAGAGTTTCTTTAAGATTTCACATAACCAACCAAATACAAATGAGACCTAAAGGTTCTATTTATAGGAGGGAAGCTCGGGCAACACTCCTAGCTCCCATTATCCTTAATTCGTGGGCGTTGAAGGCCTTATGGGCTTTCATAAGCCTTAAATACATAAATGATAACCAAATATAAGTAACTAATAATAAAGCAACCTAACATTTATTACAAATGACCGAGACTTGATAAAATAGTAAAACTTTGATCCCAACAATCTCCCCCTAAGGGTCGGTCATCACGGTTGCTTGACGTCTTTGTCATTTCTTCATCTTTGACTTTCATAGCTTTAAACGTCTTTCAAAAATCATTCATCATTCTTTGTTCTTTGTTCGTTGTTGTTGTGATAGTGATCAAGTTATGAAGTTGTCTGCCTTACGTCACTTCCGCGTCTGTGGTGGTAGTCCGCCATTCCAACATGCTCATACATCTTTGAATTTTGACTTATACATGCACGTAGTTCCCTTTCTTTCACTTTTGATCTTTAGTCTTTATACTTTGTAGATTCTTCCTTTTTGACGTAGAATCTTTCTTTGAACTTTGTGTTGCGTTGATCTTTGAGGGAGCTTTTGATGAATTCAAGATGCATGTATGAGCATGTGGAATCCGTCGCCATGGAGATGATGTGTACCTGCGGGTAAACAGTTAGCAATAAAACATCCGGTACTTACAAATAAGGAATTAGAGATCGTCAACAGCATAGTGTGAAGACTCCTTCTAACCCTTATCAAGGCCGTTCCCATGTCAGATACTCCTGAAGGAGCTTACAAGACCTACTAAGTAGCTCAATGACTGGGTGAGTCACTGGGGATCACTCCACGACTGTAGACCGCTAAGAAACCACCGCAAACACTAAGCGTAACTCACAAGGAGTTACCGAAGTGACCTGCTGTCAGGGCTGTTTGATGTTGACCCTGGCAGGATTTCCATTCAATAATTGAGAAATACTTATGTAAATTCTCTCATAAACGTTCTCGGAAAATTGCTAAGATCTGCGAAGGAGTCGATAATTTACAGCTGGTGTTCATTGATGTAGAACACCAGTTGTAGAAATACTAAGTGTTCCTAAGAGATCTTTGATGTATCTCATGGCTCTAGACTCGAAAAGTGCACACTTAGGTTTCCTATGCGGAGACTAGGGAGGGGTCTCCTGCTTCAATATCAACCATCTCTAAGAGATAAGTCGATAGATTACACCGGTTCCCCGTGAGAATGAAACAAGCTCTTTTAAGAGAACTTGAGTGGTTAAGAAGGTTTAGTGCATTGCGTCACTGGGTCCATGACGACTTTATCTTCAATACCGGTGTTGTCTTAACAACAACCAGTAGCATATGAATTGAACCCGGTGTCTGCCCTAAGGTTGAACATATGGAGGGCTATTTCTTTTTACCATTTTCTTTACTTTTCTTTTTAATTCTTCAACTCCTTCTTTCCCCTTTCATTCTTTACTTTTTTTTTTTTTTTTTTTTTTTTTTTTTATTATTATTTTTTTTTCATATCATACCTAAGGACTTCTAATACTAACTATTTAGTGATGTCCTTGGGTAGATCCCTCCGGCTCTGGCGGATCATAGGACGGTTTTTCCTATCTTAATCACCTTATAACTCCATGATTATCCGACAATAGCCATGAAACCTTTGAAAATCTCTCAAAGTGTTTGTGATTATCAAACATTTTGTTTAACACTTTGAGAGTCTTGTGTTTTCTTATGAAGGGCTCCCCCTACACATGTGCTCATAAGTGTTTAATAAATTTGCACATGCGGGAGGAGCAAGCGTTTTTTGAATTGATCCGCTTTCAGTGAACCCGACCGATTCGAGACACGCTTACATCACTAGTTAGACTAGCTTGAAGTTATTACCCGGTCTGGTCAATTCCACAGAAAGTTTCTCGAAACGGTACATTTCTACTAAGACAAATCCTTTTCGAGACACGCTTACGTGGCTAGTTAAAGAGTTCCATTGTCAGCTTTTAGGTGACAACTAGCTCTAGTAACTAACTTGATGTTATTACCTGTCACCCCCCCCCCCCCCCCCCAAAATACCTAAATGGCAGCGGAATGGAATACCTGGGGGTGACTGCCATAACATCACAGTTACAGTTACATTGAACGACCTAAACTGTCATTTGGAAAATACGTCGTTTGATCATTAAAACATTCAGAGTTTACAAAACATAGGTCCCAAAAGGTGTTGCCAATTTAGGTAAAATAAGTTCAAACAAGATCAAACGTTTCATAAGTGCAGAAATATAAGGTGAGACGCGTCGACTCCGCGACTCCATGAAGGTCCAAATGTATGCAACATGAGCTACCTTAACAACCTGAAAATACATTGCTAAAACGGTCAACATAAAGTTGGTGAGAAATCATAGGTTTATAAGTTAAATCGGATGTACATTAGCCACAAGTAAAAAGTAAAGTAATAAGATTTCAGTCATAAAATTTACATTAGCTCTTAAGCTCATGACCCCGAAGCTAGACATAGTTACTTGGCCCCAAATGAGTGTTTACCAGACACTCTAATATATTAGACATGAAATGCATCCGTAATTCCGTTGGAGCAACCCAAACACGGATGAAGGAGTCACCCTCAATAGATCTATTCACTCACTCTCGCTCGTACTTTAATTAACGGTCCATGATAATAAAGGGGACTTGTCAAGACGTGGTAATAAGGCAACTTAAGCAATGTAAGGAATTTATACTTTGGCATGTACAAAAATAAGTGATGCAATGTATTCTCCCCCGTAGGATTTGGAATCAAAGTATTGAATTGAAAACGGGGCTATGAAAACTCACCTGATATGATGGTACAATGATGGTGAAATGATCAGGACAATAAGGCGCGAACACTAGCCGCAACCTAAGATGAATGAAAATGATCTACTTTAGATCATGAAATGATGTAATGAATGCACATGCACATGATGCCTATACCACTCATAACTTGAAAATACTTGTTATTGTCAAAGTTATATGTTTTTCCATAACTTGGGAAAAATAAGTCTAACTAGACTTATAAAACTAGTCGTAATATATATATCGTATATATAAATGTTAGTGTTGAATTCCTTGCTTTGAAAACCTTGAAATAACGTTTAATAGTCGTATAAATAAGCTTGTAATCATAAGTACTTCGATGGTTAAGAATTTGGCACTTTGGTAGTATTTCTAGAAAATCTAGGATTTAGTACGTTGAAGTATTATTATTTCTATTAGTGACAAAATGGTTTCGCAAAACTAGTCGCAAAATAGTTAATATTAAGAGTTAGGAATGAAGCTCAGTAGTTTTAGGAAGATTTTCACCTTATCTAAAAAGTCATAGAACTGAAGTTTGTCCATACGGGTCTTGATCATAAAGAGAAATAGCCGCGAAGTGAGGTATTTGGGCTGTTTTGGCAGATTCTGAGCAATTTCGAGAAAGTTTAGAAGACGATAAGTTATTCGTTATAAATCCTTTTGACAAACGGTTGGATGTTTTGAAAACTAGGATGGGTGAACTAACTTTTTGTCAATGATGTAAATTTTCCAGAAATGAGTTTATCAATGAGTAAATTGGCTCTCAGCCTTGTCACATGGCGAAATGGTTAATACTTGAAAATTTTTCTACGTGTTTTGCTGAAGCAAAAATATTAAAATCGTCTAAGTTCGAACTCTTGTATCTTTTTCGTTATAAGCTTGATTTCTACGTTCTTTATATCCCCGGAATCGTATTGACATATACTAATATATATTTTTTAGTTCGGTTCCTCTAGGTTACGTCTAACGCCTCGATTTTACCCATAAAAATCGTGTGATAGCTTACTATTTTTAGAAAATAATAGTTTTCGTCGTTAAACTTGCAAAAATCATATCTCATTCGTTATAAACCTGTTTTAATCCGTTCTTTCGCCCACGGCTTCGTTTTTGAAGGTATTTTCTAAATCTCTAGCCCAAAGTTACCCGGAAACCCCTGAGTTTTCTGGATTTAACGATTCGGGACAGTAGGTAAATATATACGTTTAAAAATCAATTATAGGGTTCCAAATTAGTTTCTAATCCACCCAAATCACTTCCAATCACCACAAATCTAGTCTATTTCTACCATACACCTTCTCAAGGTGTCATGGGTTCTTAAACATCATCAACCAACTATATTTAACAAGGGTTTCCATTTCTAGAGTTTATAATAATATATATATATATATATATATATATATATATATATATATATATATATATATATATATATATATATATATATATATATATATATATATATATATATGTACAAATGAGTGGTATAACTAGCATATGCATGTAGATCTTGTATGGAAATCATATAATCATGAAAATAACTTGAAGAAATTATGAAAAAGAGTTTGACAACTTACTTTGAAAGATTAGTGAGCTTTGGAGATGAAAACTTATAAAACCTTGAGTTTTTATTTCAAAACCCTAACAAAGATTATCAAATGAGCTAGAATATATCTTGATCTTGAAAAATTAATGGATTTTGGTCTTGGTTAAATTTTGGGTCGTGGGTTTGGATGAGGAGAGGAAGAAAAATGACTTTTTGCTTGCTAAGTGATAAGTCTTGGTGTTTTTGATAAATATCTTGTTCTTGATGGCATAATGGCAATTATTTGTTCAATTTGAAGTAGCCATGTGATTAGTAGCTAGGAGGGGGGGGGGGGGGGGGGCACATGTGATTAAGAAATGAGTATTGGGGAAGCTTGGTAGTATTAGTTGTTTTGTGTATCCGTTAGGCGTTATCGGGTATCGAGTTAACTAAAAATAAATCGTGACGACTTAAAAAAAATATGACGAAGTTAATCGGGACATAATAAGGTCATAAAAGTTGTGAAAATATATTGGGTACAAGTACTGGGTGTTTGGATGATTATTATTTAGTTTCCATGAAAACAGTCGTAATTATATTAAGCTTACGATATAAATTAAATAAATTTCCAAAATACCGGGTAAATAAATTTTATAATTTTTGTGACGTTGTAAGGGGTTTAAAAATATATCGGAACCATTGTGGGGATTGTTAGATATGTTAGTCATATTTATTAATCGTACGTAACGTTTATTCAAAAATAAATATACGTAAAATGTTAAATATACCAAAAATATTAATTAGAATATTCTACGAGTGGTATAGTATGCAAATGCTATTATGATGATATGTAGACTATTTCTAGTCCGTATGAAGTGTCCCTAATGATAAAGCATGAATTCGCATCTGAACCAATACGGTTACGTGAATTTAAGTACCCGTAAACTAAATTTACGATGAAATGAGCAATGCATGTGAATAGTGTTTTCTATCCGGAAATGAATAGTATTTCGTGAATAGTAAAATTTTTTGAACGCTTATCAGAATATCAAACTGACATAAAAAATGATGAATAGTAAAATGATGAATAGTAATCGGTGAATAGTAACTGATGAATAGTAAATTGTCGAAGTTTGGAAAATGACATGAAATTATGAGTTGTGACAGTCTTTCCCTCTAAAAGGAACTTCGTCCCGAAGTTCAGTTTTTGTTAGTCTCTGAAGTGGTATTAGTGAAAAGGTGATAATATTTGAGAATTCTAGCGAACTTTCACGATAGGAATTCGACTCT
The DNA here is from genome assembly GCA_030686995.1 of Artemisia argyi. Taxonomy (NCBI): domain Eukaryota; kingdom Viridiplantae; phylum Streptophyta; class Magnoliopsida; order Asterales; family Asteraceae; genus Artemisia; species Artemisia argyi. Next base: position 45,209,649 of record CM060696.1, read on the forward strand.
GCTTCGATCGTTCGACCTAACAGTCCATGATTTCTATTGGTTCTCTTACCAGGTTTACGTTTGTCCTTGGGTTGGATTCCTTTCCAAATGGGATTATGAGTGACTAATCTGTAAGTCATTTCTTGAGATCTGAAATTGTGAAACCTGTTTGTGTAATCCGACTGTTCTCTAACAAGGCTCAAGTTTGACGGCCACTAGGCCTACTCTGTCTGACATATTAAATGGTCCAGTGTATATCGGTTTTAACTTTCTGAATTTTTCTAAATGGTATCATACCTTTCCTAGGCAGAACTTTCAACATGAACTGGCTACCAACTTGAAGTTGTAATGGTTTGCACTTATTGAACTTGTAACTGATTCTTGACTTGTAGGAAATTCCTGGTTATTTCATGAATGCCTACTGGACTAGTGAGTTGGGCTTTTCCAATTTCGATTCGTGAATGGATGTTGGCACTTCGACCATAGAGTGCCTCAAATGGTGTAGTCTCTATGCTCGCGCAATAACTATGGTTGCAACTGAATTTGATTTATGGTAAATGGTTAGTCCAACCATTTCTAGAGTCAATCACTCATACTCTGAGCATATCTTCCTATGTTTGAATCATTCTCTCGTTCTGACCATCGGTCTGAGGATGGTAGGCGGTGTTTACATCTAAATGAAGTTTCGAAGAAAATCTTAAAATGATTGCTAGAAGTCTGAGGTGATTCGATTACCTTTATCAGGAATAATTGAAATGGGTACAATAAATCTTGTGACTAATTCCACAACGTTCTATCTTTCGAACTTGGCGTTATCTGAAGGAGAGAGAATATGGGTAACAATTTTTGATTTCTTGTGTTTTGTTCCAACGGATGCTAAGACATGTGTATTTCTATGCCTATTAGGTTAGGTCTCCATTACTGACGTTTGTACTTAATTTATGGTGTCCTTCATAATTTCCTTCATCTAATATTCCAAGGTTCTTTGTTGTCAAGTTGCAAAAATCCTAAATGCATAAGCGATGTAGTATGGTGATTAGTTTTGGAAAATTGTCTCGAGATTGTGAGTTTTGGTTGAAATCCTTTTCTGAATAAACGAATTTAGAAAATGAAGCAAATGATTTACTAAGTAATATCTTTCTTGATGATTCAAAATTTAGTAGTTATGAAATGTTAAACTGTTTCCAAACATGTTGTGAATAGGAATGTTTACCAAAGTTTGATGTTTATATTTTTCTCTTTGTACGATGGTTTTGCTAAATATTGACCCCAAAAAAATATATATATCATACTTGTTCAAAATAGTAATTTCGAAAATCATTTTATACAAGGTATGTGATTTATGTAAACGCAATTTTTGAATCAACTTCATTTAAAAGTGAAAGTATTAACAAGGATAAAATAGTAGGATAGGTAATGTTCGCATAAATGCATAGATGTCTAACGTTTAGTTCCTGAGGTTGGATAATGCCTATTGGTGCTATTTAGGCAAAACTTCAAGCATAGGTATTCAAACTATCTTAAGTCCTGATATGGTTTATCGTTGAAATTATCATCATGTTGGCAGAATATATATTCGGGTCGGATCCCTTTCTTGGTATGAAAATGAGGTTATCTAAAATTTCTAGAGAACACAACTCCTTAAGGTAATCCATATCGATATTCTTAATTTAAACAATTTTCCTTGGTGAAAACTCATTACAGGGAAGTTTGCGTTTGGATGAGGCCATGTCTAAATGGAACACTCTACAGTATCGGTTAGGAGGCTTGGTTTATTTCTATAGTGTTGCTTAACGTACCTTCACAATGTATTCGATCCTGTAGCTCAGTCTCGCTAGTACTTTTAAATGATAAAACTTGAAAACTAGGTCAGAGATGGTGATTCGGATGATATCGTGGTATCTTAGGATTGTTGTTGGATTATGAATTTTCTTTGTCCAGGTTTAGTAGTTCCGTAATCCTTTTATTGCTTTTCTTGTATCGAGGAATCCTACTAGTACTTGATAGGGAAAGTCTCTCCTAAAGAAGTTAATGGAAAGTCCAACTTAATGGCTAAGTGAGTAACAGGTGGGGTAAGTATCCAGGGGAAAGTTTGTCAGAAAGAGACATTTATAAAAGAGTTTACTTGTTTAAAACGCTTTTACATGAAGATTGTTATTAGCAACACTTTAAAAAAATAATTATTTACTTCATGGCATAATCCTTCCTGAATTATACATAGGTGATCAGGCTATGTATAATTGAGGACTAATGATGCGATGCTTGATTTAGTCAAAATATTATTACTTTTCTCAAAAGTTTTAGATGGTGTTCAACACATTGTTATTAAAAATGGTATCCTGATATTCCTTTCAAATAACATGAAAATTGTTTCGCGTAATAATAGTAAATACTTGGTGTAATGATACAAAATCACTTTATAGAGTGGTAACAAAATAGCTTATTTTAGAAATTCTGTAAAACAATTTCCCCATAGGGTAGTAAAATAGCTTGAAACAAAATTCGTTGAATGGTTTATTGGATACATGGGTAAATCCTATGGAATGGTAATAGTCTACTAGTCCACTTATTTAAAGAATGTAAATATCTTAGTTCATAACAAGGCAGTGGTTTATGATTATGAAGTGGTCGAGAATATGGTAGTGATATTGAGGGCGTGAAAGATGAACGTGTCTTTAGGCATCTACAATCAACTGAAGATGATAGTCTATGTGTCAAAGGATATAGGGCAGAAATTGGTGCCAATGATTTGAAGTATTCGAGGATTTATACTAGGTAAAGTTCGCAGGTTCAAATGCTTAATCCCTCTAGGCATGACTAAAACGTATAAAGAATGGAAATTGTTGTACGGGCGATCTAAGTCAAGTATGTACCATATCGAATGATGTTTGATTTTTCCGTGAATGCAAGCTAAACGCCTTATGGTCAGGTGAAACTTCTCGATGTCCTTTCATGAAAATGAGGTCTTGTCCCAATGTGACTAAGCTATATCGATCTCCGAAAAGAATATAAATTTTGTTGAGTAATTGTACCTTGATCTTTTAATCCAACGAGCTTATACTAGCGTGAGGGTCTTATAATATGGAATGAGCAAAAAAGTCATAATTTGAAGTAGTGGTGTTAAGGCATGGTGTATCAATATTGGCAATCTCTAGTAGAGGGGTTTCTTTCGCATCTAAGGTCAAATAGTAAGTAGGTATAGTGGTTGCTTCCGAGATTCGTTCATGAGTTATGCGTGTTCCTTCTTGGAGATATGGTTTCTAAAATTAACAACATTTATTTGAGTGAAACATTGTGAAATTTGGTCATAAATGTATTTTGGAGTGACTTTATTTGAAGTTTGTAATGAATATAGTTATGTAAAAGATGTGACTACGAAATATTTTGTATTTTGATAAAAACAATATCTGATATATATAGAAATGAGTTTTAATCCAAGAAGATTGTTGCTTAAACAGAAATGAGTTTTAATCCAACCATTGAAAATCAATAATTTGTCGTACTTCGTAAGGGTTGCAAGAAATCTTTTTATTTGTACAAAAATTTAATTTGGCTTTGACTTACTTGAATTGTTATTACCTCCGAAACACGAAAACTAGTGGACTCACTTTTATCTTGGTCAACATGACCATTTAATTGTAAAGACACCTTCGTCTTTATTAATCTTATTGTCTTACTCGCATCCTCCTAAAGTTTTAATTATATGTCAAATCTACTAATGTGACCACATTGGTCGGTGGAGTGTTGCTAGAGCGACTAATGATGTAATTATCGACTTAGAACGTGGTGTAATCAAACTAGATAATGAAGGGAGAGTCGTGATGAGTTCCATTATGATGGTATAATACCGTTCAAAGCATCTTGTTGGTCTATTGTGTTATGGAGGTATGAGTCGATCATATCTAAGATAATATAGAGTCCTTGTGATAGATGCCACCCTTGGGCGATTTGTTGCAATTCTTATTGTGTCTGTGAGGCTTATGGTATTATTCAGAGTATATCGTTCAAACACTCGTGGGTAATCTCAAATAATTAGAGATCATTGTCTAACGATGAAGAGTAGTAGGTTGTCAAGCAGTAGAGGCTCTCAAACTCTCACCAACCTCAACCCTATAAGGTGGTGTAACGTGTGGTATATGGTAATGGTATGTCAAATAGTGGTTGCTTCTTAAGCGGCCCGTCATATATGGGTGTAGGGTCTCTGAGATGTGATGGTGATAATAGTAAATGGAATAATACCCTCTTTCGCGCTATCTCGCGACATCTAAGAGGTAAAACTGAAGTACGCAATATGGGACGACTAATAGTGTAATAAGTAGCTGATGGTAGTGGTAGTACCTGAGTAGTAAGCGCCCTACTAGTGAAGGAAAGAAAACATACTATCTTCCTTGCAATAAGCATCATAATAAGTCCATTAAGATTAAGTCTGAATACTCTACCAAACGGCATTCTATGTATGGGCTGAATAATAGGAAAACCCTGTTCCTATAACAAATCAATGGTGCTAATGGTAGTGTAAGTGCAACTGGTGGTACAATGGTAGTGGAAGATGACAAGGCATCTTCAATGTCGGAATCCAACGAAAGGATGACAGGGTAGGTATCTGAAGACATATCACTTGTGAACCAGGTCAATATAATTGTATATGAATATGGGTATAAATAACTCGCACAGTGTGTGCATGAAACAACATATGTAGTGAATATGCACTTATGACGAGATGATGAGATGCTATGATGATGTGGTTATAGTCTAGGGTTCAAGATACATCCTAGTTCGCTATAACCTTAGCTCTGATGCAAATCTGTCACACCCCCAAAATACCTGAATGGCAGCGGAATGGAATACCTGGGGGTGACTGCCATAGCATCACAGTTACAGTTACATTGAACGACCTAAAGTGTCGTTTGGAAAATACGTCGTTTGATCATTAAAACATTCAGAGTTTACAAAACATAGGTCCCAAAAGGTGTTGCCAATTTAGGTAAAATAAGTTCAAACAAGATCAAACGTTTCATAAGTGCAGAAATATAAGGTGAGACGCGTCGACTCCGCAACTCCATGAAGGTCCAAATGTATGCAACATGAGCTACCTTAACAACCTGAAAATACATTGCTAAAACGGTCAACATAAAGTTGGTGAGAAATCATAGGTTTATAAGTTAAATCAGATGTACATTAGCCACAAGTAAAAAATAAAGTAATAAGATTTCAGTCATAAAATTTACATTGGCTCTTAAGCTCATGACCCCGAAGCTAGACATAGTTACTTGGCCCCAAATGAGTGTTTACCAGACACTCTAATATATTAGACATGAAATGCATCCGTAATTCCGTTGGAGCAACCCAAACACGGATGGAGGAGTCACCCTCAATAGATCTATTCACTCACTCTCGCTCGTACTTTAATTAACGGTCCATGATAATAAAGGGGACTTGTCAAGACGTGGTAATAAGGCAACTTAAGCAATGTAAGGAATTTATACTTTGGCATGTACAAAAATAAGTGATGCAATGTATTCTCCCCCGTGGGATTTGGAATCAAAGTATTGAATTGAAAACGGGGCTATGAAAACTCACCTGATATGATGGTACAATGATGGTAAAATGATCAGGACAATAAGGCGCGAACACTAGCCGCAACCTAAGATGAATGAAAATGATCTACTTTAGATCATGAAATGATGTAATGAATGCACATGCACATGATGTCTATACCACTCATAATTTGAAAATACTTGTTATTGTCAAAGTAATATGTTTTTCCATAACTTGGGAAAAATAAGTCTAACTAGACTTATAAAACTAGTCGTAATATATATATCGTATATATAAATGTTAGTGTTGAATTCCTTGCTTTGAAAACCTTGAAATAACATTTAATAGTCGTATAAATAAGCTTGTAATCATAAGTACTTCGATGGTTAAGAATTTGGCACTTTGGTAGTATTTCTAGAAAATCTAGGATTTAGTACGTAGAAGTATTATTATTTCTGTTAGTGACAAAATGGTCTTGCAAAACTAGTCGTGAAATATTGAATATTAAGAGTTAGGAATGAAGCTCAGTAGTTTTAGGAAGATTTTCACCTTATCTAAAAAGTCATAGAACTGAAGTTTGTCCACACAGGTCTCGATCATAAAGAGAAATAGCCGCGAAGTGAGGTATTTGGGCTGTTTTGCCAGATTCTGGGCAGTTTTCGAGAAAGTTTAGAAAACCATAATTTATTCGTTATAAATCCTTTTGACAAACGGTTGGATGTTTTGAAAACTAGGCTGGGTGAATTAACTTTTTGTCTATGATGTAAAGTTTCCACAAATGAGTTTATAATTGAGTAAATGGGCTCTCAACCTTGTCACTTGGCGAAATGGTTAATACTTTGAAAAAGTTTCTAAGTGTTTTGCTGAAGCAAAAATATTAAAATCGTCTAAGTTCAAATGCTTGTATCTTTTTCGTTATAAGCTTGTTTTCTACGTTCTTTATATCCCCGGAATCGTATTGACATATACTAATATATTTTTGTTAGTTCGTCTAACGCCTCGATTTTACCCATAAAAATCGTGTGACAGCTTACTATTTTTAGAAAATAATAGTTTTCGTCGTTAAACTTGCAAAAATCATATCTCCTTCGTTATAAACCCGTTTTAATCCGTTCTTTCGCCCACGGCTTTGTTTTTGAAAGTATTTTCTAAATCTCTAGCCCAAAGTTACCCGGAAACCCCTGAGTTTTCTGGATTTGACGATTCGGGACAGTAGGTAAATATATACGTTTAAAAATCAATTATAGGGTTCCAAACTAGGTTCTAATCCACCCAAATCACTTCCAATCACCACAAATCTAGTCTATTTCTACCATACACCTTCTCAAGGTGTCATGGGTTCTTAAACATCATCAACCAACTAGATCTAACAAGGGTTTCCATTTCTAGAGTTTATAATATATATATATATATATATATATATATATATATATATATATATATATATATATATATATATATATATATATATGTACAAATGAGTGGTATAACTAGCATATGCATGTAGATCTTGTATGGAAATCATATAATCATGAAAATAACTTGAAGAAATTATGAAAAAGAGTTTGACAACTTACTTTGAAAGATTAGTGAGCTTTGGAGATGAAAACTTATAAAACCTTGAGTTTTTATTTCAAAACCCTAACAAGGATTATCAAATGAGCTAGAATATATCTTGATCTTGAAAAATTAATGGATTTTGGTCTTGGTTAAATTTTGGGTCGTGGGTTTGGATGAGGAGAGGAAGAAAAATTACTTTTTGCTTGCTAAATGATAAGTCTTGGTGTTTCTTGATAAATATTTTGTTCTTGATGGCATAATGGTAATTATTTGTTCAATTTGAAGTAACCATGTGATTAGTAGCTAGGAGGGGGGGGGGGGCACATGTGATTAAGGAATGAGTATTGGGGAAGCTTGGTAGTATTAGTTGTTTTGTGTATCCGTTAGGCGTTATCGGGTATCGAGTTAACTAAAAATAAATCATGACGACTTAAAAAAAATATGACGAAGTTAATCGGGACATAATAAGGTCATAAAAGTTGTGAAAATATATTGGGTACAAGTATTGGGTGTTTGGATGATTATTATTTAGTTTCCACGAAAACCGTCGTAATTATATTAAGCTTACGATATAAATTAAATAAATTTCCAAAATACCGGGTAAATGAATTTTATAATTTTTGTGACGTTGTAAGGGGTTTAAAAATATATCAGAACCATTGTGGAGATTGTTAGATATGTTAGTCATATTTATTAATCGTACGTAACGTTTATTCAAAAATAAATATACGTAAAATGTTAAATATACAAAAAATATTAATTTGAATATTTTACGAGTGGTATAGTATGCAAATGCTATTATGATGATATGTAGACTATTTCTAGTCTGTATGAAGTGTCCCTAATGATAAAGCATGAATTCGCACCTGAACCAATACGGTTACGCGAATTTAAGTACCCGTAAACTAAATTTACGATGAAATGAGCAATGCACGTGAATAGTGTTTTCTTTCCGGAAATGAATAGTATTTCATGAATAGTAAAAAATTTTGAACGCTTCTCAGAATATCAAACTGACATAAAAAACGATGAATAGTAAAATGATGAATAGTAATTGATGAATAGTAATTGATGAATAGTAAATTGTCGAAGTTTGGAAAATGACATGAAATTATGAGTTGTGACATTACCCGTCGAGGATAAGTCCTTTCGATTATTAACTTTTATGTTTCGTCAATTCTTGGGTGAATCTGAGTCTAGCTCGCATGAGATTTGACTTTTAAGCAACTTTGAACTTTCATATTTTAATCACATCCACTTTTTCTCCCCCTCAAAAATAGCATATGAGATGTTGTTTTTGTTAAACTTTTGATTAAAATATGCTTTTTGAGTCTTCTGGGGAGATATCAACAAGAACTTTTGTTTTCAAGTATGATGATTTTGTTTCAAGTGCTCCCCCTTAACAAGTGAATTCGTATTGAGGTGAAATACTTGTCTTTTGAGCAGAGTTATGAAAATTAGAAAATGTTTGATTAACTCTACTCAAAAGTAAGAAGCCTTCGCTCCTTATATCAGGATTGAGGCACTGATGCGTACCTCAGGGTCCTTTCTTTACAAGAACGGGTTGTACACTGTTATGTGTGCACAAGCCATAGTGACAACAATACAATCAAATGAAACAATTAATATTGAAATGTTAATACCCATGTGTACCAGTTTAAGCTTCATCAATGAGTGGAGCATCAAAGTCAGTGAACTGTGGTTCTGGTCTTTTGAAGAGTCTGATGGGAAATGAAGCACAACATCTAGTCTGTTGTATTAAGTAATATATCCACTGTTGATGACGATATGTGTGAACTGGATGAGTACATGAAAGTAGCTGATGTCAGGGATCCTTCCTTTGAACACCTCATAGGGAGTCTTATTGTGTCTTTTCACAATAATGGACCTATTTTGAGTGTAGCAGGCTTTTCTGACTGCCTCAGTCCAGAAGTGTTTTGAGAGGACACCGATATAGCTTTCCAATCGTCTGATCTGTTCCCGGCGAAATACCCTTTATTCAATCTTCAAGACAAAGTTTCGAACTTGTCTTCTGGAGCTGGATTTCCACCTTGGAGTTTCACCTTTTGCTATCTTTCTGCGATCATCATTCAACCTTTTGACTAGCCCATCACGAATGGTTTTAAGCGTAATATCACAGAACTTGTGTATCTCATCGAGCCTCATGAAGCTTTGTAGCTTTTTGATGTTGATGTAGGTGAAACCAAATGAAGATTTATGGATGAGAGTATACTGTGACGTTTGATAGATTCCATCAAATTAGAATTGTGGCTGATTGGTGATAAACAGTCAACTTAAATTAACCAAGTAAATGGTCAACAAAGTCAAACTCTCTAGACCAATACTCCATGGATAGTATAGTGTTTCCCCGGGTCGTTAAAGTCCCAGCGAGATTGAAATGGTGTTATTTGAAATCGTTTATGAGTGAGTGGCACTGAGGACAGTAGCCCAGATGATATGGAATTGATTTTGCTACTGTTATTTTGGTATTTGTATAATGAGATAATATTCACAAAAATAAGATATACAAGTATATGCACAAATTCACAATTTGGATCACGTAACAGAAAAGTGGGATTTGGTAATTAACAAACTACAGGGGGTGCTTTTGAAACTTTTGAAACCTAAAATTAAAAGAAAATTGAAAATGAAAATGAAAATGAAATTATAAAAATGATTATTTTACTATTTAAATATTATTTAATTAATTAAACTAATAGAATTCTTTGGAAGTCGGTCAAACCATGCAGTGGCATGATGAGTGAGAGAATAGGGGAAGAGGTACAGCCGTAGGGCATCATCGGTGACACCATGCTGTTTCATGCTTTGGGTGACCGTAAGATATTTGTCAAGATGCTTGTTAGCATCGTCACCCGGTAATCCGTGAAATTGACACGAATTCTGGACTTGTTGGATCATGTGGTGCTTGAGGCGAAAGTCCGTAGCCTCAATAGTGAGTGGTGCAATAGGCCCACCCCGCCCTTGCATGGTAGGCTGGCACAGCTCCTCAATCGTTCGGAGATCGGGAGCTGGCACATCCCTGGGAGGGTCAGGGGGTGGTAATGGTGGTGGTGGCCCAGCGGCCATTTCGGTCTTTGGTTCTTGTGTGTCAGAACGTAGCTCGGGTACGTTTTTCTGATGTTTACGTTTTGTTTGTGACCGAGTGCGCATGCACTAATTTTTTTTTTCAAAACAAGATCGAGGCAAAACCACAGTGAACTTAAACCAATGATCACAAGTGAATGGCTTCTTTAAAAAAGGTACACTACTCACAGGGATATAAAGGCAAGTTTTTATCTTAAGTTTGGGAACTTGTTATGTCCACACCCCCAGTTGGTAGGTGTTCAGCCTTGGTTTGCGGTGGTAAGATTTTATGTATTTATTAATTTGAAAAACTGCTTTAGGCTTATTGGTGTGTGTGCAGAAAACTTGGAAAATATTTTTGGAACTGATTCGTTAACCGAAATCGTTCTTTTAAGATTACTCGCAGGCTGGCGGGAGGAAGTAAATAGGTTTCCTCTTCAGTTCGCAATTTAATGTCAGAACTTACCTTAAACCAACTGTTTCAGGTTGTAATCTTAAAGAAAACGAAGTAATTTAACTTCACAGTTTGTTTTGTTGTTTTTGATTTTTTTGGTGTTTTTAACACTTTAGGAAAAGTGTTAATGAACTTTTTTTTTGATATGATTGATATTTTTACAAAAACTTTTTACAAATTTGTGTGAAATTTGTACAGGGAGGGTTTTGAAAAACCACTAAACTTAAAACGATTTTTTAAAACACGCAACAACCTCCCCGGCAGCGGCGCCAAATTTTGATTGGTGCTAAACAGTCAACTTAAATTAACCAAGTAAATGGTCAACAAAGTCAAACTCTCTAGACCAATACTCCGTGGATAGTATAGTGTTTCCCCGGGTCGTTAAAGTCCCAGCGAAATTGAAATGGTGTTATTTGAAATCGTTTATGAGTGAGTGGCACTGAGGACAGTAGCCCAGATGATATGGAATTGATTTTGCTACTGTTATTTTGGTATTTGTATAATGAGATAATATTCACAAAAATCAGATATACAGGTATATGCACAAATTCACAATTTGGATCACGTAACAGAAAAGTGGGATTTGGTAATTAACAAACTACAGGGGGTGCTTTTGAAACTTTTGAAACCTAAAATTAAAAGAAAATTGAAAATGAAAATGAAATTATAAAAATGATTATTTTACTATTTAAATATTATTTAATTAATTAAACTAATTAAAATCTAATTTAAATTAACTAATAATTATAAATATTACAAATTAAACTAAAAATTTGCAAAAACAATTTCTAAACTTAAAATAGAACTTGAAGAAAGTATAAAAAATAAAAATAAATATTTTTGTCTTTTTACGGATTTTTTATTAATTAAAAACTATTTAACTTAATTAAACTAATTAAACTACTTTAAATTACTATTAATACTAAATTAACTTAGAAAATTATGAAAAAATTTATAAAACTACTTAACCATCACAGGAATCCTAAAAAATTATAAAAACTTCTAAAAAGTATGTTAAAGGCTAATCCACTAATTAATTACTTTTTAATTAACTTAAATCTAATTTAAATGATTAAAATAAGAAAAATTGAAAATGAACAGTAGAAACTAAAAATTTATTTTCTAAATGTCTTAACTAATTTGTAAAACTTATAAAAATTATAAAAGCCTACTGTTGTTACTAAAAATTAATGAAAACTAATTAATAACTAATATTACTTATTTAATTAATTAAACTATTTTTAAATCTAATAAATAGTAAACAGATTAAGAAAATTCTAAGAAAATTATTTTAACTACTTAAAGGTACAAGAAAATTTAGAAAATTATAAAAATGGACAAGTGCTTATAAATAAGCTGAAAAGAAAATTGAAAAAGATAGTTTCTATTAAATAGAAGCTATCACTAAATTTAAAGTTGGTTTTTGTTGGTTTTTCTTTTTGACAGCTAAAAGTTAGATGAAAATAAGCTACTTTTGTAAAACAACTTTTTATGATGCTTAAAAATAAGCAGTATGCACCCCCTTTAAGTTAGACAGTTGACTTATGTTGACTGAGTAGGCAAATAAGCACACACAACTGAATGTGGGGTCCACAATGGCAAAACTTGATACAAATAAGCTAAACAAACTTAAAAAGGCCAGAAATAACAAGCAATGATCACAAATAAGCTAATAAGAACCAAATAAGCACTTTTGCAACTTGAAACTGAACTCAGAATGGGGACAATCTTTGGGGTGGATTCCAGGTGGGGTCCACTTGATCCTAGGTCAAACCAAGGGTCAAACCTTGTACCCTGGTAGGAGGGGGTTGTCAAAAGCTATTTGTGGGTTGTGGGACCCACTGGGTTGGTCTACAATAGCCACCAAAGTGGTGGTGGTGAAATGGTTCTGCTGGTGCAGGGGAAGGTTTCTTCCCTGCAACTGTGTTCCAGGGCTTGTGGAGCCCACACAAAAATTCACAAAATTGAAACAACAATGGGAATCAAAAGTTGAGGTGGTAGAGTTTAACTACAACAAGTTTTAGATCCTCAATCCAAACACAAAATTCAGTTTAATTCTTGTAACTTTTGCAAAAATCTGAAAGGTGCAATTTGACTTTTTGAGGAAAACACAAGATTTGACTTATTTGAATTTCTACTGACTCCTACTGATTAATTATGATGTTATGAGATATATTTAAGCTAGATTACTCTATATTAACAACATATGTAACTACTTTGATGTATCTGAGTACCCAAAGCTCTCACAGTTAACTGCGAGAGAAATTTTTTTTATGATTTTGACTTTTAACCAAAACACTAACTGATTTTATGCTTGAAACTACCAAATGAGACTTATAGTATGATGTCTAAACTATTGTTGCCCTCTGAGATCCACAACAACACACCCAAGCTTGCAAATCCAAACACCCCTTATTGTTGGACTGTTTTGTGTTTTTCAAATCTATGAGGTACTAGGGTTTATAAACTTGATTCCAACTACTAATTATGACCAGGGAAACTTGTTTAAGCACTTAAAGACAGAATACCACTACAATCACACAAGTTTAACACTTAAGCTAATTTGACAGTTAACTCTAAGATTTTAAGTAACTAAATATTCTAACAAACAAGTTATGAATACTAAACTGAAAATCACTTAAACAACAACCAATAAGCACAAGCAAACTCAGTTTAGCAATTACAAGCAAGTAATTAGAAACTAAACTTTTTAGAGGAAAAATTAAATAAGCAATTTCTTACAAGACACCCCTAGCATGAACAAGGAGTTTTCCTAATGATGCCTATCTTTAGATAGGCCAAATCCAACTCCAAACTTGCTCTTCAATGCTCCTCAATACCTGAAATAAAAATCAAAACACCACAGTTGACTATGTTTGACTTTTTTTTTTTTTTTTTTTTTTTTTTTTTTTTATCTTTTTGATCTTTTTCTAGTATAACTGAGTTTTAAAGTCTATAAAAGCTTCAATGAGCTTTATGGTAACCTAAGTGTCCTATCTCAATCCATGAAGCTTGATATAAGTGACAATCAGACTTATTAAGAAATGCAGAAATTGAGAAAATGGCAATAACACAAAACAGACTTGAACCTTGGAATTTTATAACTTAAAAAGATTGAAAGTACAATAGTTAAGCTGCTACAATGCTTGAATTAAGACAATTACAACTGTTTTTTAAAACTAAACTTAATTCGACACTAAGAATTACTTAATAAACTACACACTATTTTCCTTGCATTCTTGAGCCTTTTATAGATGTCCATTAGGTCTTCCCCACTCCTCTGAGCATTTCCCACTTTGAATCACATCCATTGGATCACTGCAACTCTCGAAATTGATACCACGTGTTTTTGGCGGGAAAACTTGGTGTGTGAATTTTGGATTATTTCAGGAAAGGGGGGGGGTGGTGCATTAAATGTGAGGTGAAAGGGATAGTGGGTTTGGACGGTGGCTTGTGATGGAGGGATGATGGGACCTGGAAGTGGGGTTGTGGGGGAGGGAAGCTGGGGAGATGGTGGTGTTTGACTATATTTGACCGAGGTCAAATATTTGACCCCGGTGTTATTAGTTTGGGTGTGGTGTGGGCTGTGGTATGTTTTGGGCCCAAGAGAAAAGAAAGGGGTGGGCTTGGTTAGGATATTGGATTGGGTTTTTATTATTTTGGGTGGGTAATAACTATTAAGGTCCGGTTTGGTTTTTGGTTTAACAAGGACCATTTTTGCAATTTTGGTAAAGTTGGAGGGTGAGATTTGGCATTTTTCCAAATTGTTTCCAAGGGTATATTATGCCAAAGTATGAATAGTGTATGGTCCAAATTTAATTTTTCCATATTAAATGCACCAGGGACTAAAACTGCCAAACTTTCAAAGTTTAGGGACCATTTGTGCAATTTCACCAAACTTTTCCACCAAGGACCAATCCTGCCATAAAAGGTTAGTGCAAGGACAAAATTTGTTTTTCTCAAAGTTTTTGATATCCCAAGGACCATTTTTGACAATTTTCAAAGTTCAGGGATTAAACTTGACATTTTGTGAAACTTTGCACCAAAGGACTAATTGTGTAACTTTTTGATTTAAAAGGACCTTTGGTGACTTTTTCAAGTTTTTAGAACAACTAGGGACAAGATTTGACAACTTTTGAAAGTTGAGGGACTGAAACTGCCAATTATGCAAACTTTGTGCGTTTTTCATCTGTTTTTGATATTTTTGCATTTGAAACATGTAAAACACTTTCCTGGGATATTTTCACTATTTTGATGCAATATTGAGTGTTTTTAGATGTTTTGGCAGCTTAGAAAAGGTAAAAATGATGAGTATTTACACACTCATCAGTGGCTTAGTCAAATTGATCTTCTGTTGGTAACTTTCCACTCCAAGCTGAAGATCTTCCACTCTTTCTTGAACTATCAATCGTCGGATGTAGTGGAGTAGAGATGAAATGAAGTTGTATTGTGTGTCAGTATCGAATCCACGCATTCTTCCTTGAACCTTTTCTAGATACATGTCTTCAATTTCATTTAGATAAAGGTCGGGAAAGTCTGCTTCAGAGAACTTATACCTCTTTTCATCTTGTCGTTTAACCACAATCTCATTCATGAACATGTAGTTAAACTTTTTTGACTCTTGGATTTCCAAGATAGCAATGATCTTTGATTTATGCTTCATATTCTCTAATGACTTGAGATGTAATCTGTGAGTGTAACCGAGTCGACGACGTGCAGGCCAGTGCTGAATCTCGTGTAAAGAATCTCTGTCGTAAGCTACGATAGAGTCGCTAAATATTGGAGTAGATTCTTCAATTGCAGGAACTTCGTATCTTGCGGCTGGTACTGAGATAGTCAATGAGGAAGCATATTTCTTCTTAGATTTCTCTTGTGTGAGTTGGAGGTTACGAAGATCTTTGTTGAAGAAGAAGCTGTAAGGTAACTTTGGTTTTTCGGGAAATCCTTGCAGAGGTAATGGTTTAGTCCAATCGGTGAAGTAAGGCTTTTCGTGGTTTTTGGAATTGATGTCGAAATTCACATCTGGGTTTAGCCAGTCAAACTTTCCAGACATTGCACTAGCTGTATTCTGCATGTAAAATTCGTATTCCATTTTGTTTCCAGATCTGGATTTTAGGAATTCCTGTGCATCCTTATTGATTCTTCTTAGCTCAGCCTTAGTAAGTTTCTCAAGTTGAAGATCCTTCATCATAACCAGAGTATATTGCAGTGTATTACCTGGAAGAGGTTCTTCATCTTCGAGAGGAGGTTGAGCTTTTACCAATTCTGTCAACCAATCATTCTCAGGTGTGTCATCATTGTCGAGCCATGAATGACGTCTTCTTTTCTTTGATTTCTTAGACTTGGACGTAGCATCCTTGTCTTTAGCTTTTGATGGTGACGATGGTCCAGGTTGAGAATCGGGAATTGGGGAGGCACGGTAATCGGTATCGGGTTGCCCTTCATAATCATCAGTTGGGTGCATAAGAGTTTCTTCTTCATCTGTGGGACCTTGACCAGTAGCTGAAGTGTGTTGTTGATTTCCAGGAGGAGTAGAATCCTTTTGTGGTTGTTGTGAAGATGATGGACCGGTTCCAGACTTGTGTTTCTTACCTTTTGAGTTCGGGTATGGGTCGTCATCTTTCCTTGACCTCTTTAGGGTTCCAGCAGCATCTTTGCACGACTCTTTAGACAAGTTGGTAGATATGGCATCGACAAGTGCTTTTTCTTCAGGTGTCTGTGTGGTTTTGTAGGCAACTTTGTCGTAGACTTGAGCAAGCAGGTCATCGAATGATGGTTCAGGGATGGTTGGAGTTGGTGTAGAAGCTTTAGCAGGGTGAAGCGTGAATGGTGTTGTTGACAACATTTTCTTTACAACACTTCTGATTCTATGCTCCAAGTTGTCCCTGATTGGTGCAATAAGATTTGTAACTTCAGGAGTGACAATTTCAACCAGATTGTCAGTAATATAATCTAGTGTGAAAGTCCTGATCATTCCTGTCAAGTCAGCTTTCATGAACTTATCGATCTGCTGCTTTACCTCTTGAAAGTCTTCAACTTGTTTACCAAGACTGGTGACCATGGTTGTGAGAGTGTTGACTGCTCCTGAAGATCAATTGGTTTAGTCGGTTCATTGATTTATTGTTGCTTGGATGTGGTTTCAGAAGGTGTGGGAGATGAATGCTCAGGTGATGATTCAGATGACGACTCATTGTGAGAACTTGAAGAAGAAGCTGGAGGAGTCGGATCCTTTGGTGGAGAGTTTTGAGGAGGTGGAGGTTGCTGTGAAGATGTCTGCTTAGATTGCGAAGATGATTGAAGGAATATGTTGGTGTCGAATGCTTCCTTTTCTTCATTTTCTTTTCTTCTGCGTTCCTCTTCTTCCTGTGCAAGAAACTCTGGAGTAGTGAAGTGGTCAAATTCCAGGTCCGTAGCAACGTTCTCCTGTTCGCCAACATTCTCCTCTACATTTACAGTCTCAGTCATAGTGATGTCTCCTGTATCATCTGTGTCTTTTACTTCGTCATCAGGTTGTGAGGCTGGTTCTAAAATAGTAGACACAATGGGAGGAACTATGCTGCTTGTAGCGCCTTCATGCTCAGGTTGATTGACAGGTGGTGTTGAAGGTTGAGATAGAAGTCGGCTGTGGAGTGCTACTTCCCTCTGTTCTTTGAGAAATTGCTTTTCTTCAGCTCGTGTGTCGACAATTATGCTTTTCAATTTCCTTTTGTCGACCAATTGTTCAACGATTGGTTCGTCTTCTTCATCATCATTGGGTTCATTTATCGTGATCCCTTTTCTCTTTCTTGAATCTGCTTCAAAGGTTTCAAGACTTTGTTGAATAGCAATCTCTGTTTTAGGAAATGCTTCTTCAGGTACTCTTACTCTTCGTTCAAAGTCTTCCTCTTCTTCTTCAGATTCTACTCAGAGTCGCTTTCGGAGGGTGGCGGTGTAGGTTCATCTTGAAGAGCGAACTTTGGTGTTACCTTCTTCTTTGGTTTCGTTGCAGGCTTAGGTTTGGGTGTAGGTTTAGGTTTGGTGGAAGTTTTGGTTTTGGCAGAAGGTTTGGTTTTGGGAGTAGCCTTTGACTTTGTCTGCGGTGAACCAGTGGTGCTTGTAGTACTCCCAGATTTCACACTTCCTTTACTGCAAGTCTGTATGGTAGCTTCTTCCTATATCCCATTGTAAGCATCATCATAGAATTTTTAGTTCAAACTTTTCTTGATATTGTCATTAAGAAGGTATTCGGGAAGCCTCATTCCTTTTTGCTTGGTAGAGGAAGTGGTCATCTTGACAAAAGAGATGGTGAAGTCGTCCTCGAAGAGGTGCTTAGGCTCATTAGTGTCTCACATTCTTTTGATGAATTCCGGTGTGTCTTTGCAGAAATATTCAATGAGAAGCTTTGTGAATCTTGTAAACGGGATCATAGTCTTTTCACGTCCGGTTTGGATGCTGTAGACTATATCGTTCATTATTGGAACTGCAAAGTCAATAGGTGACATGGTCACCATTCCCCAAAATGCTTGTAAATGCTCAAGTCTGGGATGTTCGTGACCACTTTTTCTTCCTGATATAGATCTTACAACTAATAGAAAGAATGTTCTCCAAGGCTGAGGTATGTTCTTCGCATTGAATCTGGAATGCTTAATCAGAGGTAAGTCATCTTGAACATCATATCCTAGGTCAATGAAGAAATCCAGGAGATCCAGTTCAGGCAGTATTGGAGCAAATTCATTGTCAGGTTGAGGCAGAAGGAAGACTGTACGAAGGACATCATGATCTACAGTGTAGACTTGTCGATCCAGCGTAACAGTGAAAGACTCATCCTCTAAATTAACCTTAGCCGTAAGCCAGAACTGATGAAGGTAGAACACAGGAACTGAAGTAGATTTGTTGAGCAGATGCTTGCATGGATGTGCAAGGAGAATATCTTTGACAATCCTGCATGAGTTCTCAGGAATTCTCAATTTGTCAAAGTCAACTAGAGGATTGTTATTGCCAATTTTAACGTTGTAGTCAGCGGGAGTGATGTCATCCATGGTGAGTAGTGGAAGAGTTTGTTGAGGGACATTCTCGTTGTGTTCAGCCATGTTAATCTGAAAACATTATCATAAACCAAACATCCAGATTTGTTACGTGTTAGCACGATTGCAAAGTTTGATTATAGATAAGCATTTAGAATCATTTAGGCACGGATGGTTCAATTATTACATGTATAATGATGAGTGAAGTAAACTTAGATAATTTTAGAATCATGAAGCATTTATATAATCAAATATACACATAGATCATCCAAGATACATAAATAACATCACATGATACATCTAATAATGAATATTATCACAATATACATGTTGTCGAGATTACAAGATAACACAATATTGAAACTGTCAATTTATCGCAAACATTAAGAGCTCATCATCTCGAAAAATTACAGATAGTCTGTTCTCGATAAAATCAGTCATAAGAGAAGATTTTCGCAAACAAACATAATGAAGATTTTCGAAAACATTTTCAGGAGAGTTTTCGATAAATAGTTTATCGAGAATAAACGCCTTTAAAGTATTTTCGAAAATATTCACTATGTGATTGCGAAAATTTTGTCTTCAGATGTGATCTCAAAAAAAATGACCAGTCATGAAAACATTTCGTAAACACATGTTCAACCATTTTCGAAAAGATATCAAGGTGTACTTTTCGAGAAAAATACAAAACCTTGAGATCTTTTCGAAAACCCTTGATAGGTGTGTTTTCGAAAAAGATTCATCAGGGCTTGTAATTGCGAAAAGACAGGTTCTCGAAAAATTCTTATACAAGAATTTCGAAGATTGGCCAACGTACGTTTCTAAGTGAAATTATGTGATCCAAATGTTGTAACCTGTTGTAAATGATGGAAAACAACAATAAGAATAATGGTATAATCATGTATACAATGATCTCGAAATTATGCAAGAACACGATTTCGATAAGACACAAAATCATGAATTCACTTAATAGACGTAGTAACTAGGATCATAAATCATGCATATGAACAAGTTTAGGCAGAAATAGCAGACTGTATAAACATTGTATGTGAAATACCCTATTTGAACAAAAGACCACACTTCATCGAGAATCAAGCAAATATCGATATGGAACAAATTAATGGCATAACCATGATTCTTTCACTCATGGCAACAAATCCCACCAACAAAAACAATAAAACAAATAACAAAACTACAAAACCCAAATCGGCATAAACCCTAGATTTCGAATTTTGCACAAACATGATAGAAAGCATGATTAAATGATACAGGTAAGCTAGAAACATGTAATGTAACAGAACCCCTATCAAAATTTAACTCCCCAAACACGTTTAGTAAAATTCTGAAATTCTATAAACCCTAGGTTTTCAAATCAAAAAATCAAGAAATCTAACCATTAACTATGTGATTAAATGAAAACCAAAGTTTGAAATTGTCTAAAGAACACATAGAAACTTATGGATTGAAGATTGGTTGCACGGATTTCTTGTTTGAATTCAAACCGTAGATCTCAAAAGGGGTGTTTGTTTGATGTTTGTTTTGAATGAGTTTTGAAAAAGACGGGGTGTTTGTTTTGAGATTATATTTAGCAATTTTGATTTTTGACACTTTTAGTCCCCTGACTTTCCATATTGTAATATAAGTCCAAGAGTTAGATACAAGTAATTAAACAATGGCAATATTATAAAAATATACTCCTTATGACATCGTATTGAGAAAAGACAAAATGATATGAGATATCCATAACTTCCTGAAACAACGCATCTAAAGGTAATATGCAAGTATACCATTTTGGAAAATGTGAGAAAAAATGTGAGCGTGTCTCCCCCTCAACACTTGTAAAATAACAAGGTGTTGAAAGGAAGCGATATACTTGCGGGTTTTTGTTATATATATATATATATATATATATATATATATTTTAAAATAAGATAATAGAGAAAATATTTTTGTGTTTTTGAGGTTTATGAAAAATAAGAGAAAAATTATTTTACAAAGATAGTTTTGGTTTTGATGTTTGACATTTTACTTATGTTTTAGGAACTTTTCCAGATCCTCTGGTGTCAAACATCGCATACCAATTTGGTGAACCAAACTAGCAAACCTTGATGGAGCTAAGGCTTTTGTAAGTAAGTCCGCCAATTGGTACTCAGTGCCTACAAAATATAATTCAACTGTACCCTTCTCGACATGCTCCTTGATGTAATGATATCGAAGATCAATGTGTTTGGATTTGTAGTGATGGACTGTGTTGCAGGAGATTGCAATAGCACTTTTGGAATCGCAGTAGATCGGAATCTTATTGAATAGGTAGCCATAGTCTTTAAGTTATGATCTCATCCAAATGACTTGAGCACAACAAGCAGACATAGCTACGTATTCAGATTATGTTGATGACAGTGAAGTGAAGTCCTGCTTCTTTGATTGCCAAGACACAAGTTTATCTCCAAGAAACTGTAAGCCACCTGATGTACTTTTTCGCGTGTCTAAGCATCCTGCATGGTCAAGGTCTGAAAAAGCTATTAGTTCAAAACCAGAATCCTTCGGATACCAGATCCCCAAATGGATGGTTCCCTTTATGTATCGAAGGATTCTTTTTGCCTCATTGAGGTGTTTCTCAGTTGGTTTAGACTGATATCGAGAAGACATATAGACAGCAAATACAATGTCAGGTCTACTAGATGTGAGATACATGAGGGACCCAATAATACATCGGTATTTTGTAGGGTCAACAGGAGTCCCATGTATATCAGCATCTAGTTTTGTGGAATTGGCCATAGGTGTATTCATTGTATCACAGCTTTGCATTCCATGTTTCTTTAAAATCTCAAGAGCATATTTGGAGTGATTTAGAAAAATTCCACGGGGTGATTGATGAACTTGTTGTCATAGAAAGAACGTAAGTTCACCCATCATGGACATTTCGAAATTATCTGTCATTAATTTTGCAAAATCCATTGAATAATTTTTGTTGGTTGAAGAAAAAATAATGTCATCGACATAAATTTGAACGATTAATAAGTCCATCCCATATGTTTTTGTAAACAGTGTTGGATCCACCGAGCCTAGAGTAAAATCATTAGCCAACAGGAATTTAGAAAGCTTATCATACCACGCCCTGGGGGCTTGCTTGAGACCGTAGAGAGACTTCTTAAGCTTGTAGACATGATTGGGACGTTCTGGATCAAAGAATCCTTCAGGTTGACTGACATAAACTACTTTACGGAGTTGACCGTTCAGAAAAGCCGTTCTCACGTCCATTTGGTAAACAGTCATATTCTGATGAGCAGCAAATGCTAAGAAGATCCGTACAGCTTCAAGTCTAGCTACTGGAGCAAATGATTCTTCAAAATCGATTCCTTCTTCTTGAGAGTATCCTTTTGCTACCAAGCGTGATTTGTTGCGTATGACAGTGCCTTCTGCATCCAATTTGTTTTTCCAGATCCATTTTAATCCAATGACAATGATTCCTTCTGGTTTTTCAACCATTTCCCAGACTTCTAATCTTTGAAAGGATTCGAATTCTTCTTGCATAGACTCAATCCAATTTACATAAGTCATAGCTTCTTTGACATTTTTAGGCACGGTTTCACAAACTGTGAGTGCATAAATGCAAGTTTCACCGTCTGTGTGAAGTCGTTGTCTTGTCATAATTGGTGCA
Source organism: Artemisia argyi (assembly GCA_030686995.1). Lineage (NCBI taxonomy): Eukaryota > Viridiplantae > Streptophyta > Magnoliopsida > Asterales > Asteraceae > Artemisia > Artemisia argyi. Next base: position 45,231,928 of record CM060696.1, read on the forward strand.
TCTGGATGGCCAATAATTTGAACTAAGGGGTGATCTCTAGTCCATTTGTGTGTCGAAGGATGAAGTTGATAAGTATCTCGCAAGTGAGCAGGACCCAAATTGCGTGTAGATGACTCAGCAATGTCGGGGACAGGTTGAGCATGTGCAAATGGGTTAATGAATGGTTCTGGGTCATGCTCTGCGGGTTGCGGAACTAATAAAGGTATGGTGTCTCCAGCTGATTGTCGTGAGTTGGACCCGGTTTGTTCTGTTGTTGTAGGTGATATGACTGGAGGACCGTCTCTTCCAACAGTAGTTGTTGTTTGTTGAGGTGTATCAGGTACTTGATGTTGATCAAGATGTGCAGCGGAATTTGGTGTGGCCTCAGATGGACGGTTAACAAGCGTATCATCAAACAATGGAGCAAACAAGGTTTCCACTTCTTTACGGGAAAGTGACAACGGTTCAGCCGAAGATACCGGAAAGTTTAGACGGTTGGATGCGGGTCCTAAGCTGTTGTGCTCAGAAGCCATATTAGTGAGTTCATCGAAATTAGCATGAATAGTTTCTTGAATTTCCCTAGTACGACGATTCCATTTCCGAAAGCCTTTTGAATTTTCACAGTATCCAACAAATATTCCAATGTCAGCCTTTGCTTTAAGTTTACCTAGATCATCACGATCATTGACTGGGTAACATAGAGCTCCAAATACATGAAAGTAACTGATGTTCGGTTTCCTTTTGTGAACAATCTGATATGGGGTTTTGTGATCATACAACGGTTTTTGGTGTAGCAAGCGGTTGAAACAGCTTCCGCCCATAAGTAATCTGGTAATTGAGCATTGATTAACATTGTTAGAGCAGCTTCCACTAATGTTCTGTTGCGTCTTTCGACTACTCCATTCTGTTCGGGTGTTCGTGGAATGGATGTTTGATGTTCAATTCCCACTTTCTCAAAATACGACCTTAGAGTCTGATTCTTAAATTCTGTGCCATTGTCAGTTCTAAGAATTCTGACTGTGTTGCGTAGCTGAACTTGTATTTTGGTGAGAAAGGTGATGATCATTTGAGGAGCTTTATCTTTACTTCGAAGAAAATAAACCCAAGTACAGCGAGAGTAATCATCAACAATTACTAAAATGTAGCGTTTACCGTTGATCGTTTGAACACGCATCGGACCACACAAATCCATATGAAGCAGTTGTAAGACATGATTAGTACTGTGTTCTGGTTTTGAGGAAAAATGAGCATGGGTACTTTTTCCTTGTTCACAGGCTGGACATAGGTGATCTTTGGCATAGCGGAATCTTGGAAAGCCTTCAACTAGTTTGAGACGAGCGAGATCAGTCATCGTTTTGAAATTCAAGTGAGAAAGGCGTCTGTGCCATAACCAGGATTTAGTCGTTTCAGCTTTGGATAGAAGACAGATAGGAGATGAAGCGATCATGTCAGATATTGAAATTGTGTAAAGATTAGTGCCACGTTTGCCTGACATCAAATCATTTCCTTGTAGATCACGAACAAAACAAGTTTTCTCTCGAAATGCTACTTCTAAATCCCCATCACAGAACTGACCAACTGGAAAGAGGTTGTGACCCAAGCCTTCAACATAATAGACTCTGCTAATTTCAGTGTTCCCATTCACATAGTCTCCGTAACCCATGATTAAAGCGTATTGATCATTCCCGAATCTTACAGTTCCAATAAACTTTGAGACAAAGTTAGTTAACAATTTGAGATTGCCTGTCATATGTCTAATGCAACCGCTATCAACAATCCAGAGAACGATCTGAACCACCTGCATCACAAATAGACGACAGAGATGGAATAGAAGTAAGGGTGGAACCCGAAGAAATAGTGGGTTCCTGTTGGTTAGAAACACAAGTATTTAACAGTTTAGGAATCCACTTAAAATTTGGTTTGTATTGTAACCAACGTTGCCAATTCCAACTGGTTTTTGCTTTGTTTTTGGTAAATGCACTAGCTTTTGGCGTGTTCCTAGATTTGTTGATTTCTGATCTTGGGTTGACTACAACATCATTTGAAACGGTAGTTGGCGTTTTTCCTAAGGTAGACTTAGAGGCAGTAGTGGGCCTAGAAGGAAAGCCGGATCTACGTTTCTTTTTACGATGTAAGAGATTATTAGCTACACATTTAGTATGATCACCAGATAACAAACTTTGACGACAAAACACACAAGATGCATTAATATTCAAAACATTTGAAGGTTCAGCATTCGTTACATTAAGATTTTGATTACAATTTGCCAGATTAGAATCTAAATCAGATGCAACATGAGTTTTATTCAAGTTCCTAAGGTGAGCTTCTACTTCTTGCACTTCTAGTGTTCCTCTTCTACGTTGCCAGAGCCTAGTCTTTTTAGTCTTCTTAACGCTTTTTGGCTTTGGGCTGCTAACGCTCTTAGGGGAAACTAGTCCTGTAGAAATGGAAGAACTAACATTAGAACTCTTAGCATGATTACCCTTATATGTTCTGTCTATTTGAAGCATGCCTGGTGCTATCAATGTGGTGTCAACAAACTTACCTTTTTGAAGTAGCTTAATTTTCTCTTTCAAATCAATGATGATGTTATTTTTGTCCTGAATATCAGACTCAAGTAAACCATTGCAATAACGAATGTCATCGCGGTTTTGTTGCCATTCAACATTTTCAATTTTTAACTCCGCAATTTCTTTTTCATATTGAAGACATTTGTTTTTGAGAAAAGCATTTTTACTTTGTAGTTGTAATTCGGTTTCGAGACTTTGAGCTTGACACCATTCAAGCCTTTGTTTGAGTTGACAAATTTCGTTTGAAAGTTTGTTTTTCACATCATCACTATTTTGACGCAACGTTTCATATTTATGTTTCAATGTTTCAGCTTCTGATTTCAGCAAATCAATATCAACACAGTAATTTTCAAATATCGTAGCATTGCTGGAATAATAGCGATCATTCATGATGAGAGTATGAATATCAACTGTGAGAAGTTGTTCCAAGAGTCGATCAGAATCCGTTTTCAAAAATCGGTTTTTGCGTTGTTGAACCAAAATTGCATTTTCATTAAGAGGAAAAATGTTTTGCATATCTTTAACTTCTTTTTGAAGTTCCTGTTCCCAACGAGTAGCACAGTGACGTAAATTTTGAACTAAAGGCAGAAATTGTTTTTGAAAAATGTCTCGCTTTTCGCGCTCGTAAGCTGATTGAAAAGTAGCAATTTTAATTTCTGAATGATGTGCAATTACGTTTTCCAAGTTTTCGATGCCTTTCATGAACGTTTTAAAATAGTCTAAAACTTTACAACGTGTTGGTAAGGGTGTCACAGTACCAGAAGATGGTAATGGACCATTTACTTGTGCTACGGGTTTGACAGGAGCCCCATTGGAAGATGAAACATAAGACTCAGTTACATACCATGATTTCTCAGGTATTTCTCTTGATGGAACAAAAGATTTTGAAATGTGAGGAGCTTTTGAGTAATCATATGGTTTGCAATATTCAACTTGACTCATTTTTGATCGACTCTTTTCTTCAAGTTCGTATTCTTCCTCAGTATTATGTACAATAACACGCACAACATTATTATCCATCAATTGGTCCATACTGTAAAGTTTAGGAATTGTTTTGAATGCAGTGCGAAGAAAAGTGGATCTGTAATCGCCAATGGCAAAACCTTTATCGTGTCTTGGTTTTAAAGTAAACTTTTGAATTGTCGTTACAGATTCTCCATGTTTATAAACAATATTTTGAAAAGCTTTAATTTGACATTCGAGAGTGATATTTTCTTCAATTAAAGAATTTTCTTTTTCTCGTTTTTGCACTTTATGTTTATAAAATTCCTGTTTGCAAGTTGTCACCTCTGTTTGTGTTTTTGAAAGTTCCTTTTGAAGTTGTACAACTTTTTTTTGAAGATCATGTTTTTCATTTTCTAGTTTGGAAACTAATTTACCGTTTGACTCAATTATGTTATATATTTGCTTTTGAAGATTTTGTTCTTTGACATACGATTCCTGAAATGACTTTTCAAAGCACTTTTCACGGTGAACTGCATTTTGAAAATGTGAAAGTTGTAATTTATAACATTCAATGTCCTTTTTCAAAATGGCATTAGTTTCTTTCAAAACTTTAGTTTGCTCGTCCATTATGTGAGTAGTAAGAAGTTGTTCTTGAAGTTGTTTGGCCATGACAGTAGAGTCAGGATCTGGATCAGAAGAAGGTTCATGTTGTTCAATATTGACATTTTTGTCTTGCTCAATAGGATCATCAAATGAAACGACAGTGTCATCATCAAGTATAACTACTGTGTCTAATTGTTCATCCTCTTGAGAAGATAAAAATGATTCAGATGGAACAAATTGCGCCTTATCTGATTCAGAAGCAAAGGGTGATGCATTAAATTCTATGGAGCATGTGGTTAGGTCATTTACCTGAGACAAACCATCAGTGGTGAACACTGGGCCTGAATTATTCAACTGATGTTCCTGCATGTTGGCCATAAGCATCACAGCTGCATTGGCTTCAAGATCTTCCATATCATCATCGTTGTAAGCATTAGCGAAGAAACTGTTCTCTTGTACATTGAAAGTTCCTTCCTTTTCATCTTTGACAGCCATTAGTAATGCCTGCTTATGAAACTGACTGCCGCGGGTTCTCGGTTTTGGACATGCTGTGGCAATATGACCTTTTTCGTTGCAGTTGTAGCACCATATCGCATTTCCAGATACTGTATTGCTATTTGCCACATTGTCATTACTTCTCTGAGGAGCACCTGAATTGTTTCTGAATCCCCCATTGTTGTTGAATCTTTGCCCATACCCAGAATTTCCAGAATACCCTCCTGAGCCTGAACGTCCAGGATTACGGTTCTGAATCTCAACTCGACCATCTTGAATGACAGCTTGATTCCTTGTATTTGATGAAGAACGAAGACAGTTGTTGGTTTTGTTAGAGAATTTGCTAAAAGCACGAGCAATAAGAGCAAGTCCTTGATTCAACGTATTGACATCTTCATCATCATCTTCAATCTGATTAGAATAATACATGCTATCATGGTTGTCATATGGAGAAGGTTGAGGAGAAGCGTGTTGCGAGGATGATTCATATGGGACCATTTTGTGTGAGGTAGCAGGTTGCTGGTAACTGAAATAATTTTGTTCCTGAACATAAGCATGATTAGACATCGGAGGATGTGCAGCATGAGATTGAGCAACGAGTGCTAGGGGATTAGAAGTAGGTGGTGGTGTATATCCTCCTCGTGCGGCTCTATCTTTTTCAACTTCAGACTCATAGTGCCTGAGATAGTCGTACAACAAACCATATGGATCTTGATGAATATTCTTAGCTTGTCTCACAAATGTCACATACTTTTGCCACTCAGAACCCAGACTACTAACAAACTTTGTATTGACAGCGATCCTTGGAAGGTGTACTTCATGTCTCTCTAAGTCGTTTACGACATTGGTGAAACGATGATAGTAAGATTCAAGTGATTCCCCTGGTTCGATCATGAAATTAGTGTATTCCAAGTAAAGTTTAGATTCCATGTCTTCCTTGTTCAGTTGTGTGCCTTGCATAAGTAGATGGACGTGTTACCACATAGCTTTTGCAGTTGTTTGAGCATCAAGACTTCTGAATATGATATTTGGTATTGCCTGAAGTATGTAAGACATAGCATACTCATCTGCTTCGCGATGATGATGTTGTTCAGCAGTAAGTGCAGACTCAGGAACTAGCACAGCAGTTGGAGCTACTGGGGGATCAGCAGATGGGTCACCGCCAACGTAGTTAACAGGCCACTGAAACGGTCCTTCAAGGATAACTTGTTTCATGTACTTACCATTGGTTTCTTGAGTTCTATAAACCTTAAGAATCGACTTGCCCACTGAACATAATTACCCGGTGTTAGCATTGGTGGGGTGTCAATAGATCATGCTTTATGTCTGGATTGTTGAGTTGAAATGACTTCACACATCCTGTCAAACCAGTGAGTAGGTTTTGATGGAAGTTGGCTTTGTTGTTGTGACATTGGATAGGATTGTTGCATTGGAACCATCTGATGTTGTTGCATGAGAAGATGTTGTTGTGAGTAAACTGGTTGTTGATAATATTGTGGTGATTGTTGATATTGTTGATGTTGCTGATGATACTGTTGATTCTGATGTTGCTGAGGATGGTTAAAGTTGTAGTACGGTGGTTGAGACATATTGAAACACTTGTGTGAAAAGATGGATCTTGTAGAAGGTATGGGATTTAGTCAATTTTCAGAAAAAAAACTTGTCCACTATGATTGCGAAACTAAGTAACTTAGATGATCTCGAAAAACTTGCACACGTGTATAAGTTTGCGAAACTTTTGTAACTGGTTGAGGTTTGCGAAACTTTTGTAAGCAGTTGAGGTTTGCAAAACTTTGATGTTTGCGAAACTTTGTAGGCCCTTAGATTTCGAAACTTAAGTGAGGTTGAATAATTTTCGCGAAACTTGAGAGTTTTTGCGAAATTATGTGATTTCAAAAATTAGGAAAGTTTCGAAAACACAATCTCAAATACAAAGTTTCGAAATTATCCAATTTCGAAACTTATCCAAAAGTCGAAGTAATTCTCTTTCTTGTACAAAAAAGGAAATACTGAGTCCACAAAACTGAGGTCGATGAGAAGCAAGTAGTAGAGATCTCGAAATAGGGGCAGTAGTACAATTTTGAAAGTTGGTTAAAATTAGTTTTCAAAGAAAGCAAGCCACAAACTCGTTTTAATTTAAAGATTCTTGTACTTTTAGGTATAAAATGAGGAGATCATAAAGAAAGTTGAAAGCTTGAGAAACTTTATCAAAGATGAAAAAGATTTCGAAACTAAGTACAACAACCAAATCGAAAGATTTTGAGAAAAGTTTGGAACTTTTTTTTTTGTTTTGATTTTTAGCACAAGTTTGTAAGCAAAGATGTGATAAAAACCAAGAAACAAGCAAGAAAGTACAAAAATTTGACAAAAAAAATGCTTTTAAAATAAGTTTGAGGACCGAATTCAATGAGAAACTATAACTATACCTTCATATGGCGAATGATACCACTTGTTAGGTACCCATATTGATTTCACACAAACAAGAATGAGATAGATATAAGGATAAGATGATTATGAGAATGAGAGAATTAGAATTGCAAGAGTTTCTTTAAGATTTCACATAACCAACCAAATACAAATGAGACCTAAAGGTTCTATTTATAGGAAGGAAGCTAGGGCAACACTCCTAGCTCCCATTATCCTTAATTCGTGGGCCTTGAAGGCCTTATGGGCTTTCATAAGCCTTAAATACATAAATGATAACCAAATATAAGTAACTAATAATAAAGCAACCTAACATTTATTACAAATGACCGAGACTTGATAAAATAGTAAAACTTTGATCCCAACAGGAGTATTTGTTTTCATTCTTTTACCGTATTTTCTTTTACATCTTTTTATTGAACATTAGGGACAATGTTCAGCTTAAGTGTAAGGGGAGGGTAAATGATGATACTTTAGAGAATACAATTATGCTTGAGTTTGTTTGTTCAATAGTAGGTGTGTAATAAAACTAAGCGAAATACTTGTTAGGGCGATTTTAGCGTCAAATTTAAATTTTTTTACAACATTTAGGAGTGAAGCTTTAGCCTTAATGAGCGTATCATGGATAGGAGTTGTATAACTAGCACAAAAATCGTACCACTCAGAAAATTTTCCACCCAAATATGTGAGGTTCGCCTTTAGATTTTTTAGGAAAAATATTTATTATTAGTGCTTATGAGTGTACCGGTAGTACTAGATTCTAGAACTTGCGTTAGTGATGCATCCTGAGACCGCTAGTGAGACTACATTCGTGTAGTAGGATTTACTACATGATAAGAGGCATTAGGATCACCCTTGTGTTAAACCCGTATCATAATTACTTGACCATTTAAGTCAATTACCTTGACTAGTAAAGTCAATTAATTTTTCCCACACCTTTGCGTTGTACTCATTTTTAGTACACGATACCCCTAGTACACCCCTCCGAGCCTATCTTTTCATTTCTAACTTTAAGCATTTTACTTAAAGGAAGAATTTGTTAACAATCCACCCCAAATGTGCAACCAAATCGCCTTATCCTTCCGTGTATACACTCATCTTTAGTGGATTATTTTTATTTGTTTAAACCCTTAGTTAATTATCTAATTAATTACATGGTTGCTAAGTCGAGTCATATCTTGTACATATTGTTTTGGGACGTTTGGGACTCATGGGTAAAGTACTTGTGTTCTGGAGTAATGGGGAAGAACATCATATATTACCCGCACATGTGCATTAATCTTAAAAAGTACTCCAAGTGTTTTGATTATCTTAATTCGAGTTATTAGAATAGTTGATTGTAAAGTATGTAAAAGTTCAAGTGTAAGTTGAATGCAAATTCCCTATGATGTATTATTTTGGATGGTAGGGTAAAAGTGTATGCAAAAAATAAAAAATAAATAAAAATAAAAAAATTCGAAAAATTAAGAAAAAGAAAAAGAGAAGAAACATACGGACTACCATCCCGTTTCATTCTATGTTTATTTTAAGTTTTTGTTATTTTTGATTTATTAGCTTAAGTCGAGTCGAGTCTTGGCTTAGCAATGCCATATTATACATGTAATTAACCAAGATGATTAACTCGCTACCAGTAAAAATTGCCTTTATCCAACAAAACCGTGTTTACCATATCCCTACACCTCATGTTATAACCCTTTAAAACACCTCTTTGATAGTTTATCCTAGGTGCTTACGCCAAGTGGTGGAGTTATCCTAGGTGCTTACGCCAAGTGGTGGAGGTTTGATCCTTTCCCAACCCTATGGTAATCTATTTGCTATGACAGGTAGTGAGAGATGTTTTCCATTTCCTTATTGTGATATATACTTTATTACACCCGACAGATGTGAGTATCTAAACACTATTTGTGAGGTGCTAGTGTATAACCTCCGTGCTTGTTTTTGGTTTTAAGTGGAACGATTATTTATTGTAGTTACTTTTATCTTAGTGTTAAATGACCCCTAACTTGTATTTTGATTAGAATAAAAGCGCACTTGCTTGAGAACAAGCAAATCTCAAGTATAAGTGTATTTGATAAGGCGTAAAGTGTACCGCTTTTGGGGGGTCATTTAAGCCCGAATTCGTAATTATTTGATCAATTATTGCCCTAAATCGTTTCTTTTTTCATTTTAGGTACTTTTCAGAGGAAATTTACAAAAGTAAACATTTTGGTCGTTTTTGGAGCGAAAAAGTGAAGAAAATGACAAAGTCTCCAAATCCTTGCTGGGAACTGATACGGGGGATTGCGCTGGGCCCTCGCAACAGGTTTTACCTCTCAAGGGATCTTGAGAAGCTTGCAATCCTCACCAGGCAGTGTACCTGATCGTTGTAGTATAATATAGTGACAAGTACCGGGGGATTGATCGTTTAACTCAGGAATAGTGTTGCTAGGATTAGAAAGCCTACTAAACTAGGTCTAGAGGTGAGGGATGATTCTTTTTGTATTTTTTATATTTTATGAAAGCAAGTAAAATCTCGGGTTTTGAAGAAGTGGGCTGAATTAGTTGCTAGTCAACTAACCCAATTAACTAAGATGCAATCAAAATAAAAAAAAGAAACGAAATTAAACTAATGTGGTGGAAACAATAATGCGAAAAAATGTGTTTACTTAGATTTCATTACTCCCTAGATATCTTTTACTGGTTGATTAGCTTGTTACAATTGCATGGATGACGGGTTATATTCCTTAATACTAGTCGTAGGGCCTTGTACAATATTCCCTAACTCTATAAGATCCTAATTCACTCCTATGTTGAGCCGACGAAAAGCTCCTAACATTGGATCATTAGAATTCATTTATGCATTAAATACAACCAAAAATCGTAGTACACCTCCGATCATGTTTCTTAAGACGTTCAAGCAAGTTACCAATGGAAGTTTGCCAGTTTTCTTAAGCCTAACATCGAATACAATCATCTGTAACAATTATAAACAAACAATCAACCAATAATCAACATCTAGGTTTCACTACATCTAAGCAAACACAATGATAACCTAGCCTAACATGTTAAAAGAAAGACAAGCATAAGATAGAATCAAACAATACATAGACATATTGAATGATTATTGAAAGACTTATCTTTATTCAAACATGAAAGAAAGGATGGTTTGAAACCCCTTCAATAAGTAGGAAATTAGACCAAGGGTTTGTGTTTTAGTATTCCACAACTTGTTCCACCCTTTACAATGAAAAATTGGAAAAATATATATAGACTAAGCATCCTGACGGTGTCATGTATTAACTTCTGACGCCGTCAACTCGCCGCCAAGTTGAAATTCGTATTGCCTAGATCCAGTCTTGACGCCTTTATGTAGAAACATGCTCTGGGCCGTCACTTGCATTTTGACCCTGACGGCCTTGGTGACGCCGTCAGGCTATTAGCACTGAAAACACTTTGGGCCGTCACTTTATAATTTCCACATCCACCTCTTTTGCCACTCTTGACGCTGTCATGTGTTATTCCTTGACGTCGTCAGGTACTGTTCCCAGCAAGGAATTTGAGACTTTGCCGTTTTCTACACTTTTATGCTACAAAAACGTCCAAAACACTTCCTTTTCCAGATTTCTCCTCAAAAGTACCTAAAATGACAAAAGGAATTATTTAGGGCAATGATTGATCAAATAATCATGAATTCGGGTTTAAATGACCCCTTAAAAGCGGTACACTTTTCGCCTCATCAAATACCCTTACACTTGAGATTTGCTTGTCCTCAAGCAAATGCGCTTTTATTCTAATCAAAATACAAGTTAGGGGTCATTTAACACTAAAATAAAAGTAATTACAACAAATAATCGTTCCACTAAAAACCAAAAACAAGCACAGAGGTCATACACTAGCACCTTACAAATAGTGTTTAGATACTCACATCTCTCGGGTGTAATAAAGTATATATCACAGTATGGAAATGGAAAATATCTCTCACTACCTGTCATAGCAAATAGATTACTGATGAGGCGAAAAATGAACCACTTTTAGGGGGTCATTTAAGCCCGAATCCGAATTTATTTGATCAAATATTGCCCTAAATCGTTCCTTTTGTGATTTTAGGTACTTTGGGAGAGAAATCTGGAAAAGGAAGCAATTCGGACATTTTTGGAGCATAAAAGTGAAGAAAACGCCAAAGTCTTAATTTTCCAAGCTGGGAACAGTAGGTGACGGCGTCAAGAGCAAAACCTTGACGGCGTCAATAGCAAATCTCATGAATTTCCATGACGACCCAGAACGGATTTGACGGCGTCACGTAGGAAGGGCGTCAAGAGTAAAAGAGTCATGACGGCCTGGAAGTACTTAAGTCTTGACGGCGTCAGAAGTGGATCTAGGCAGTCCAAGGAGAGTTTTGGCGGCGAGGTGACGGCGTCACAAGATTACTCTTGACGCCGTCAGCCCTATTTTTCTATATATAGTTTTCTATTTTTCACACATTAAAAAGAGAAGTTTTGGGAGAAACCCTAAGTACGATTTTGGTGTAACTTTACAGGTTTTTCAAGGGTTCCAACCCCTTGATACCTTGCATGATTAATCAAGATAAGTGTTCTTCTAATTCAATCAATATGTCTATGTGTTGGTTGTCTATATCTTGTTCTTGTCTTAATTCTATCATGCTAGGCTAAATCTATCTTGTGTTTGCTTAGATCTAATGAAACCTAGATATTGATTATGTGTTGATTACTTGTTTATTCTTGTCTTGGATGAATGATTTATATGTTAGGCTTAAGAAAACTGGCAGATCTCCAAATGGTAACATGCTTGAACGTCTTAAGAAACATGAACCAAGGCGCACTAGGTCTTTATTGGTTGTATTTAATGCATGAGCCACTGTTTACAATCTCCATAGTTGTGCTGGGCATGGTGTAGGAGGAGATAAGAGCTCATAGAATTGGGGAGTTATGTGTGCCACCCCATGAATGGTATTAAGGAATACGATCCGTCATCCATGCAATTATAACAAGTAATTAACGTGTAAAAGATGTCTAGGGAGTAGTGAAATCTAAGTAAACACATTTTCTCCAATTACTGCTCACAACTTTAGTTTAATTAGTTTATTTTCATTTTTAGTATTTTATTTTGATTGCATCTTAGTATTGGGTTAGTTGAATAGCAACTAATTCCGCCCAAATCCTTCAAACCCCGAGATTTTACTTGCTTTCATAAAAATATAAAAATACAAAAATAATCATCCCTCACCTTTAGAACTAGTATATAGGCTTTCTAATCCTAGCGACACTATTCATAAGCTGAACGATCAAGCCCCCGGTACTTGTCACTATACTATACTACAACGATCAGGTACACTGCCTGGTGGGGGTTGTAAGCTTCTCGAGATCTCTCGAGAGGTAAAGCCTGTTGCGATTCCCACGCATCAAGTTTTTGGCGCCGCAGCCCGGGGAATAGTTATTGTCTAGGTTAGGATTTCTTTTTATTAGGTCTACTTGCTAGATTCCTTTCTAGTAAGATTTTATTTTTATTTTTAAGTTTTCTTTAGTCTATCTCATTTCTTTGTGCCTTTGTTCATAACTCTTTACCATCCGAAATCATGGAAGGTGGTAACATCTTTGAACCCGTCATCCCACCACAACAAAACCCACCACTAGAACCCCTTAGGCCCCGAACCTTAGGAGAGTATTCCCGACCTAGCCACTAAGGCTACCGAAACACCATTGAGCTCACCGGAGCCAATGTGACCCCCTTGCGATCCGACACCATCCGGTTGGTGCAAAGCGGATGTGCATTCCATGGACTTCATTCCGAAGATCCAAACCAACATCTTAAGGACTTTCTCAAAATCGTAGATTCCATAGACCTAGGTGTTGAAACTAGAGAGACAACCCGTTTACGCCTATTCCAATTCTCTCTACGGGATCAAGCTAGTCAATGGCTTGAGCGTTTACCCGCGGGATCCATCACCACATGGGATGATCTCACCACTCGTTTCCTTGCTCAATTTTTCCCCATCGGGGAGAACTACTAAGCTTAGAAATGATATCTTGATATTCCAACAACGTCAAAATGAATCTCTTTATGAAGCATGGACTCGTTTCAAGGACTTACTCCAAAAAGTCCCTCATCATGGCATAGATCTTTGGCTCCAAGTCCAAATTTTTTATGACCATATCGACATCTCCACGAGGCGAGCCATTGACCAATCGACCAGTGGTAAGCTACGTGATCTTAGTGCGGAACAATCATGGGAACTCATAGAAGATCTTGCTCTCTATGACAACGAAAGTTGGAACGATCCCCGTGACTTGAACAAAACGGTCAAGGCAATATCTTTGCCTTCGAACAATTCTAGCACTCCCGACCGTAGGATCATGGAACTTGAGGACCAAGTCAAGTTTCTCATGAAATCTTACGATGCTCCTAAGCCTTCAAGCCAAGTGAACAAAATCACTTCTTCATGCGAATTATGTAGTGGTCCCCACGACACTCGTGATTGTGTGGAACTCCGGGGAACAGCTTTTGCGGACTACGCATCCACGCGTACCGACGAAGTGGGAGATAAGTGGTACACTTTCAATCCCGAGCCAAACACATACGGTGATTCATATAACCCCTCATGGAAAAATCACCCTAACCTTAGGTGGAAGCAAAATCAACCCAATTCCTCCAATCCGCCTAACCGTTACCAACCAACTGGTCCACCATCCAACCGTACTTTCAACAACAATCCTTCTAACAACTTTGGTAGTACCAACAATCTTGAAGGATTGATGTCAAAGTTTATGGCATCTCAAGAGGCTCGCATAACTAGGTTTGAAACCGAATTCAACCACCAACAAACGGAGATGACCAACAAGATTGACAACTTGTTGAAAGCCCTCAACAACCAAGCATTAGTCACACCTAGGAAGGACACTAGGGACACCAATAACGGAAACCAAATTAAGGATCCCTCATCATCTAAACAGGTCCACTTTGTTAATGTTGTCACTATTAAGCCGATAGATAAGGAGATAGAAGAGAGTGATAAGAATGAAGATAGGGTAGAAGCCGAGACTAAGGATGAGAATAGGGAAGTTGAGGTTGATAGTAGAGAGGAATTAGAGGAGGTAGAACCTATAGAAGAATACTTTGATAAGTTGCCAACCAAGGAAGAACGGGAATACCATAAGGATTTATTCGATAATCCCGAGAGAACATATATCTTTGGCGACCCCCTTATCAAAATGGGAGACCCCTCTAACATTAACATCCCATGCAATATCGGGCACATGCATGTATGGAAAGCTTACATCGACCCTAGATCCCCCGTGAACATCATGACTAGGACTTATTACAATTGGGTGATGAAGAATCAACTTAATTTTAGGATGATGCCTAATAAGAACCTGATAAGTAATTTTGCGGGAAGAGTGAAAGGATTGCATGTGATTATAGGGAATTTCACCTATGAGATCGATTTTATGATAGTTGAGGACACTCGTCCGGTGATAGATGCTTGCCTAAGTCAAATAATTTTTGGGAAACCATTTGTTGAGGCCACTAGGATGAGTTATGATCCGACTTTAGGGATAGTTAGATTCAAGAAAGAGAATGATGAGGTTGCTTATCAAATGCCCTACAAGATTGAGCAATACCGCCTTTTCTCTAATTTCAAAAAGGAACACAAGCAAGCGGCTTATTATAGGAATGAGGAGGATAGACGTAGAGGAGTAGAGTATGTTAGAAATAGGATGCTTGGTTTCTACAAAGAGTGCTTGCAACTAGGTCCGGAATACAAAACTGGTTTAGAAGACGACCTAGAGAGTGAAACCAATGATGAAATCACGTAGTAACCCATGACCTTGAGTCTAGCTACAAGACTCGTAAATAAAGAAAAGCGCTTCTTGGGAGGCAACCCATGTTTTGTGTGATTTTATTTGTTTGTTTGTTATTTGCTTCCGTATGCATGTTTTATTTTTATTGTTGGTTGATCATGTTTCTAAACTAAATAGTAGAAATACTTTACTTTGTTGTTTTGGCCTAGTCTTAACTCCACCTAAAAGTATTTTTGCAAAAGATAAGTGTAAGGGGAAACCCCAAATATGTTTTTAAGAAACAAACCGATCATGATTCTCCACAATATTAAATGAACATGTATATTCGTATTTGTTAGAGTCAAATGCTTGTATTGAGTCATAATGAAGTTTTGCAGGATTTTCCAGGAAGTAGGACCAAGTTTTCCAGAAATTTTCCGAAAACTTAACATAAGGATTTCTGCAGGTCCATTCTGACGGCGTCAGGGGTTTACTCTTGACGGCGTCAGGAGTTAAAATCTGGAAATTTTATCGGTTTTGTTTTTCTAACGGAGTCTTATGGTTTTTG
Organism: Artemisia argyi; assembly: GCA_030686995.1. Lineage (NCBI taxonomy): Eukaryota > Viridiplantae > Streptophyta > Magnoliopsida > Asterales > Asteraceae > Artemisia > Artemisia argyi. The sequence goes on from CM060696.1 coordinate 45,247,287, forward strand.
TGAATTATTAAGTTTTATTATCTCCAGGAGATCTGCAAACTTCATTCCACAAGCATTATATCTTATCTTGTTTTCTAGGTTTAGTAACTTATATAGAATGCCGCCGATTTTACGCGAGGTTGTCTTGTCTATTTTGTCAGGTTTTACAGGTTATGTATGACAAGAAGATGATTTATATTCTGGAAGGGAAACTTTGATTGTTCGTTTTCTTGGAGGAAGATTTAACCTGGCCATCCTATTATCCATACCGAGCGAATCAGGGGAGTATTTGATTTCATTCTCTTTACTTTTTCACTTTTACATTATTTACTTGAACATTGGGGACAATGTTCATCTTAAGTGTAAGGGGAGGGTAAAAAGATGATACCTTACATATGCACTTTCGCTTGAGTTTGTTTTGTTTGATAGTAGATGTGTAATAAAACTATGAGAAATACTTGTTAGTGCAATTTTAGCGCCAAATTTAAAATTTTTTACAACATTTAGGAGTGAAACTTTAGCCATAGCAAGTGTCTCATGAATAGGAGATTGTATGACTAGCACATAACCGTATATTCAGAAAAATTTTCCACCCAAATATGTGAGGTTCGCCTTTAGATTTGATAGGAAAAGCATTCATTATTAGTGCTTATGAGTGTACCGGTAGCATTTAGATTTTAGAACTTGCGTTAGTGATGCATCCCGAGACCGCTAGTGAGACTACATTCGTGTGGTAGGATTTACTACATGATAAGAGGCATTAGGATCACCCTTGTGTTAAACCGGTATCATAATTACTTGACCATTTAAGTCATATTACTTGGCTAGTTAAGTCAACTAATTTTTCCCACACCCTTAGCGTTGTACTCATTTTTAGTACACGAAACCCCTAGTACACCCCTCCGAGCCTATCTTTTCGTTTCTAACTTTAAGCATTTTACTTAAAGGAAGAATTTGTTACATCCCACTTAAATGTACAACCAAATCGCCTTAGCCTTCCGTGTATGCGCTCATTTTTAATGCATTATTGTTATTTGTTAAACCCTAAGCTAACTTTCTAATTGATTACATGGTTGCGAAGTCGAGTCATATCCTTATACATATTGTTTTGAGACGATTGGGACTCATGGGTAAGTACTTATTTTATGGAGTAATGGGGAAGAACATAATATTATTACCCCCATATGTACGTTAATCTTAAAAGTGCTCCAAGTGTTTTGATTTTCTTAATTCGAGTCATTAGATTAGTTTAAATGTAAAGTATGTAAAGATTCAAGTGTAAGGGGAATTCTCATCCCCTATGATGTATTATGCAAAAAAAAAAAAAAAAAAAAAAAAAAAAAAAAAAAAATCAAAAAAAAAAAATCAAGAAAAAGAAAAAAAAAATACAAAAGGAAAAAAAGAGAAAAAACATACGGACTACCATCCCTTTTTATTCTATGTTCATTTTATGTTTTTGTCATTTTTCATTTATTAGCTTAAGTCGAGTCTAGTCTTGGCTTAGCAACGCCATATTGTACATGTAATTGACTAAGATTGTTAACTCGCCACCAGTAAAACTTCCTTTATCCAACAAAACCGTGTATTTCATATCCCTACACCTAACGTTACAACCCTTTAAAAGACCTCTTTGATAGTTTATCCTAGGTGCTTACGCCATGTGGTGGAGGTTTGATCTTTTCCCAAGCCTATGGTAATCTATTTTGCTATGACAGGTAGTGAGAGATATCTTCCGTTTCCATATTGTAATTTACACTTTATTACACCCGAGAGATGTGAGTATCTAAACACTATTTGTGAGGTGCTAGTGTATGACCTCCGTGCTTGTCTATTGGTCTTTAGTGGAACGATTATTTGTTGTAATTACTTTTATATTAGTGTTAAATGACCCCTAACTTGTCTTTTGAGTAGAATAAAAGCGAATTTGCTTGAGGACAAGCAAATCTCAAGTGTAAGGGTATATGATGAGGCGAAAAATGAACCACTTTTAGGGGGTCATTTAAGCCCGAATCCGAATTTATTTGATCAAATATTGCCCTAAATCGTTCCTTTTGTGATTTTAGGTACTTTGGGAGAGAAATCTGGAAAAGGAAGCAATTCGGACATTTTTGGAGCATAAAAGTGAAGAAAACGCCAAAGTCTTAATTTTCCAAGCTGGGAACAGTAGGTGACGGCGTCAAGAGCAAAACCTTGACGGCGTCAAGAGCAAATCTCATGAATTTCCATGACGACCCAGAACGGATTTAACGGCGTCACGTAGGAAGGGCGTCAAGAGTAAAAGAGTCATGACGGCCTGGAAGTACTTAAGTCTTGACGGCGTCAGAAGTGGATCTAGGCAGTCCGAGGAGAGTTTTGGCGGCGAGGTGACGGCGTCACAAGATTACTCTTGACGCCGTCAGCCCTGTTTTTCTATATATAGTTTTCTATTTTTCACACATTAAAAAGAGAAGTTTTGGGAGAAACCCTAAGTACGATTTTGGTGTAACTTTACAGGTTTTTCAAGGGTTCCAACCCCTTGATACCTTGCATGATTAATCAAGATAAGTGTTCTTCTAATTCAATCAATATGTCTATGTGTTGGTTGTCTATATCTTGTTCTTGTCTTAATTCTATCATGCTAGGCTAAATCTATCTTGTGTTTGCTTAGATCTAATGAAACCTATATATTGATTATGTGTTGATTACTTGTTTATTCTTGTCTTGGATGAATGATTTATATGTTAGGCTTAAGAAAACTGGCAGATCTCCAAATGGTAACATGCTTGAACGTCTTAAGAAACATGAACCGAGGCGCACTAGGTCTTTATTGGTTGTATTTAATGCATGAGCCACTGTTTACAATCCCTATAGTTGTGCTGGACATGGTGTAGGAGGAGATAAGAGCTCATAGAATTGGGGAGTTATGTGTGCCACCCCATGAATGGTATTAAGGAATACGATCTGTCATCCATGCAATTATAACAAGTAATTAACGTGTAAAAGATGTCTAGGGAGTAGTGAAATCTAAGTAAACACATTTTCTCCAATTACTGCTCACAATTTTAGTTTAATTAGTTTATTTTCATTTTTAGTATTTTATTTTGATTGCATCTTAGTATTGGGTTAGTTGAATAGCAACTAATTCCTCCCAAATCCTTCAAACCCCGAGATTTTACTTGCTTTCATAAAAATATAAAAATACAAAAATAATCATCCCTCACCTTTAGAACTAGTATTTAGGCTTTCTAATCCTAGCGACACTATTCCTAAGCTGAACGATCAATCCCCCGGTACTTGTCACTATACTATACTACAACGATCAGGTACACTGCCTGGTGGGGGTTGTAAGCTTCTCGAGATCCCTCGAGAGGTAAAGCCTGTTGCGATTCCCACGCATCAATTACAATAGGCTTGGGAAAGGATCAAACCTCCACCACTTGGCGTAAGCACCTAGGATAAACTATCAAAGAGGTATTTTAAAAAGGGTTATAACATTAGGTATAGGGATATGATAAACACGGTTTTGTTGGATAAAGGCAATATTTACTGGTGGCGAGTTAATCATCTTGGTTAATTACATATACAATATGGCGTTGCTAAGCCAAGACTCGACTCGACTTAAGCTAATAAATCAAAAATAACAAAAATATAAAACAAACATAGAATGAAACGGGATGGTAGTCCGTATGTTTTTCTCTTTTTCTCTTTTTTTTCTTTTTCTTTATTTTTTCGATTTTTTTTATTTTTTTATTTTTATTATTATTTTTTTTTTGCATACACTTTTACCCTACCATCCAAAATAATACATCGTAAGGAATTTGTATTCCCCTTACACTTGAACTTTTACATACTTTACAATAAACTACTCTAATTACTCGAATCAAGATAATCAAAACACTTGGAGTACTTTTTAAATATTAACGCACATATGGGGGTAATAATTTGATGTTCTTCCCCATTACTCCTTAACACTAGTACTTTACCAATGAGTCCCAATCGTCCCAAAACAATATGTACAAGATATAATTCGACTTAGAAACCATGTAATCAATTAGATAATTAACTAAGGGTTTAAACAAATAACAATAATGCACTAAATATGAGTGCTACACGGAAGGCTAAGGCGATTTGGTTGCACATTTTGGTGGGTTGTAACAAATTCTTCCTTTAAGTAAGATGCTTAAAGTTAGAAACAAAAAGATAGGCTCGGAGGGGTGTACTAGGGGTTCCGTGTACTAAAAATGAGTACAACGCTAAGGTGTGGGAAAATTAATTGACTTCGCTAGTCAAGTAATATGACTTAAATGGTCAAGTAATTATGATACGGGTTTAAACACAAGGGTGATCCTAATGCCTCTTATCTTGTAGTAAGTCCTACTACACGAATGTAGTCTCACTAGCGGTCTCGGGATGTATCACTAACGCAAGTTCTAGAATCTAAATGCTACCGGTACACTCATAAGCACTAATAATGAATGTTTTTCCTATCAAATCTAAAGGCGAACCTCACATATTTGGGCGGATTTTTTTTAGTGGTACGGTTTTGTGCTAGTCATACAACTCCTATCCATGAGACGCTTGTTAAGGCTAAAGTTTCACTCCTAAATGTTGTAAAAGAATTTAAATTTGGCGCTAAAATTGCACTAACAAGTATTTCTCTTAGTTTTATTACACACCTACTATCGAACAAACAAACTCAAGCATAATTGTATCCTATAAGGTATCATCATTTACCCTCCCCTTACACTTAGGATGAACATTGTCCCCAATGTTCAATTAAAGGATGTAAAAGTAAAACAGGTAAAAGAATGAAAACGAATACTCCCCTGATTCGTTCGGTGTGGATAGTGTGTCAACAAGGTTAGATCTTCCTCCAAGAAAATGAACGTTGAAAGCTTCCCTCCAGAAATATAAATCATCTTCTTGTCATATATAACCTGTTAAACCTGAGAAAACAATCAAGGCAAACCTCGCGTAAAATCGACGGCAATCTATATATACTAACAAATCCTAGAAAACAATTTAAGATATAATGCTTGTGGAATGAATGTTTGCAGATCTCCTAGAGTTTATAAAACTAAAGAATCAACAAAAACTCTAAGACTCCGGCATAAACAAAACTCGCAAAATTTTTCAGAATTTTAGTACTTGACGCCGTCAGGTTGTAACTCCTGACGCCATCAGAATGTTCCTAGAAAAATCTTATGTTAAGTTTCCGGAAAATTCCTGGAAAAAGTTATGCCTTATTTCCTGGAAAATCCTGCAAAACATCATTATGACTCGATACAAGCATTTGACTCTAACAAACACTAGTATACATGTTCATTTAATATTGTAGTGAATCATGATCATTTTCGTTCTTATAAACAAATTTGGGTTTCCCTTACACTTAGCTTTTGCAAAATACCTTTATATGTAATTAAGACGAAGTTAAAAACAAAATAAAGCATTTTCACAATTTACTTTGAAACATGATTTACCAACAATAAAAATAAAACATGCATACAGAAATAAATAAAAACACACAAAACATGGGTTGCCTCCCAAGAAGCACTTTTCTTTATTTACGAGTCTTGTAGCTAGACTCAAGGTCATGGGCTACTACGTGACCTCGTTATTGGTCTCATTCTCTAGGTCATCCTCAATCTTAGTTTTGTATTTCGGACCTAGTTGCAAACATTCCTTGTAGAAACCGAATATTCTACTCATGACATAATCTACTCCTCTACGTCTATCCTCATCATTCCTATAGTAAACCGCTTGCTTGTGTTCCTTTTCAAGGTTTGATAGAAGACGGAATTGTTCAATCTTATAGGGCATTTGGTAAGCAATTTCATCGTTCTCATCCTTGAATCTAACTATCCCTAGGGACGGGTCATAATTCATCTTAGAGGCTTCAACAAACGGTTTTTCGAACACTACTTGACTTAGGCAACCTTCTATTACCGGACGAATATCCTCTACAATCACAAAGTCGGTAACATAAGTGAAGTTTCCTACAAAGACATGTAATCCTTTCACTCTTCCTACAAAGTTGCTCATCCAACCCGTGTTGGGCATCATCCTATATCCAAGCTGCTTCTTCATTACCCAATTATAATAGATCCTAGTCATAATGTTTATGAGAGACCTAAAATCAATGTAAGCTTTCCATACATGCGTATGCCCAATGTTGCATGGTATGTTAATGTTAGAGGGATCACCCGCTTTGATGAGTGGTGAACCAAGGACGTATGGTGTCTCCGGGTCATCGAATAGATTCTTATGGTATTCCCGTTCTTCCTTGGTGGGTAACTTATCAAAGTATTCCTCTACATTTTCTACTTCCTCTAACTTTTCTTCCTTAATATCCTCAACTTCCTTAGTCTCATCCTTAGGTTCATTTTCTATTCCAACTTCATCCTTGTCACTTTCTTCTATATTCTTATCTATTGGCTTAATTGTGACAACATTGACAAAGTGGACGTGTTTGGATGATGAGGGGTCCTTAATTTGAATTCCGCTACTAGTGTCCCTAGTGTCCTTCCTAGGTGTAGTTAGCACTTGGTTGTTGAGGGCTTTCAACAAGTTGTCAATTTTAATGGTCATCTCCGTTTGTTGTTGATTGAATTCGGTTTCAAACTTAGCTATGCGAGCTTCTTGAGATGCCATAAACTTGGACATCAATCCTTCAAGATGATTGGTACTACCATAGTTATTGGAAGGATTGTTGTTGAAAGTATGGTTAGAGGGTGGACCGTTTGGTTGATAATGATTAGGTGGATTGGAAGAATTGTTTTGGGCATGTTTTGGTTTTGTTTCCACATAAGGTTCGGGTGATTTTTCCAAGAAGGATTGTAGGAATCACCGTAAGGGTTTGGCTCGGGTTTGAAAGTGTACCACTTGTCTCCCGCTTCGTCGGTACGCGAGGATGCGTAATCCATAAAAGCTTGTCCGGGGAGTTCCACGCAATCACGAGTGTCATGGGGACAACTACATAATTCGCATGAAGAAGTGATTTTGTTCACATGGCTTGAAGGCTTAGGAGTTTCGTAGGATTTCATGAGAAACTTGACTTGGTTCCCAAGTTCCATGATCCTATGGTTGGGAGTGCTAGAATTGTTCGAAGGCAAAGATATTGCCTTGACCATTTTGTTCAAATCACGGGGATCATTCCAACTTTCGTTGTCATAGAGAGCAAGATCTTCTATGAGTTCCCATGATTCTTCCGCACTTAGATCACGTAGCTTGCCACCGACCAATTGGTCAATGGTTCGCCTTGTGGACAGATCGATATGGTCATAGAAGATTTGGACTTTGAGCCAAAGATCTATGCCATGATGAGGGACTTTTTGAAGTAAGTCCTTGAAACGAGTTCATGCTTCATAGAGAGTTTCACCTTGACGTTTTTGGAACATCAAGATATCATTTCTAAGCTTGGTAGTTCTCCCCGGTGGGAAAAATTAAGCAAGGAAACGAGAAGTGAGATCATCCCAAGAGGTGATGGATCCCGCGGGTAAACGTTCAAGCCATTGACTAGCTTGGTCACGTAGAGAGAATTGGAATAGACGTAATCGGGTTGTCTCTCTAGTTTTAACATCAAGGTCTATGGAATCTACAATTTTTAGGAAATCCTTGAGATGTTGATTAGGATCTTCGGAACGAAATCCATGGAATGCACATCCGATTTGCACCAACCGGATGGTGTCGGATCGCAAGGGGGACACATTGGCTCCTTGAGTGCACTCAATGGTGTTTCGATAGCCTTGGTGACTAGGATGGGAATACTCCCCGAAAGTTCGGGGTCTAGGAGGTTGGTTTGCTAGTGGTGGCTTTTGTGGGTGGTTTTGTTGTGGTGGGTTGATAGGTTCAAAGATATTACCACCTTCCATGATGGCGGATGGTAAAAGTTACGAACAAAGAAACGAAGAAATAAGATAGACTAAAGAAAACCTAAAAATAAAAATAAAAATCTTACTAGAAAGGAATCTAGCAAGTAGACCTAATAAAAAGAAATTCTAACCTAGACAATAACTATTCCCCGGGCTGCGGCGCCAAAAACTTGATACTGGGTATTGCGCCCTCGCAACAGGGTTTACCTCTCAAGGGATCTTGAGAAGCTTGCAATCCCCACCAGGAAGTGTACCTGATCGTTGTAGTATAGTATAGTGACTAATACCGGGGGATTGATCGTTCAACTCAGGAATAGTGTCGCTAGGATTAGAAAGCCTACTAAACTAGGCCTAGAGGTAAGGGATGATTCTTTTTGTATTTTTTATATTTTATGAAAGCAAGTAAAATCTTGGGTTTTGAAGAAGTGGGCGGAATTAGTTGCTAGTCAACTAACCCAATTAAATAAGATGCAATCAAAATAAAAAAAAAATGAAATTAAACTAATGTGGTGGAACCAATAATGCGAAAAGATGTGTTTACTTATATTTCATTACTCCCTAGATATCTTTTACCGGTTGATTAGCTTGTTACAATTGCATGGATTATGGGTTATATTCCTTAATACTAGTCCTAGGGTCGTGTACAATATTCCCTAACTCTATAAGATCCTACTTCACTCCTATGTCGAGCCGACTAAAAGTTCCTAACATGGGATCATTAGAATTCATTTATTGATTAAATACAACCAAAAATCGTAGTACACCTCCGATCATGTTTCTTAAGACGTTCAAGCAAGTTACCAATGGAAGTCTGCCAGTTTTCTTATGCCTAACATCGAATACAATCATCCGTAAAAATTATAAACAAACATTCAACTAATAATCAACATCTAGGTTTCACTACATTTAAGCAAACACAATGAAAACCTAGCCTAACATGTTAAAAGAAAGACAAGCATTAGATAGAATCAAACAATACATAGACATATTGAATGATTATTGAAAGACTTATCTTTATTCAAACATGGAAGAAAGTAGGGTTTGAAACCCCTTCAATAAGCAGGAAATTCGACCTAGGGTTTGTGTTTTAGTATTTCACAACTTGTTCCACCCTTTACAATGAAAAATTGGAAAAATATATATAGTCTAAGCATCCTGACGGCGACATGTATTAACTTCTGACGCCGTCAACTCGCCGCCAAGTTGAAATTCGTATTGCCTAGATCCAGTCTTGACGCCTTTATGTAGAAACATGCTCTGGGCCGTCACATTATAATTTCCACATCCACCTCTTTTTCCACTCTTGACGTCGTCATGTGTTATTCCTTGACGTCGTCAGGTACTGTTCCCAGCAAGAAATTTGAGACTTTGCCGTTTTCTTCACTTTTATGCTACAAAAAACGTCCAAAACGCTTCCTTTTCCAGATTTCTCCTCAAAAGTACCTAAAATGACAAAAGGAACGATTTAGGGCAATAATTGATCAAATAATCACGAATTCAGGCTTAAATGACCCCTTAAAAGCAGTACACTTTTCGCCTCATCAGGAACAGTACCTGACGATGTCAAGGCAATGCAAGTGACGGCGTCAAGAATGGCAAAAGAGGTGGATGTGGAAAATACACATGACGGCCCAGAACATTTTCAAGGCAATTTGGCTTGACAGCGTCACCAAGGTCGTCAGGGTCAAAACACATGTGCCGGCCTAGAGTAAATTTACACATGACAGCGTCAGAAGTGGATCTAGGCAATACGAATTTTATCTTGGCGGCGAGTTGACGGCGTCACAAGCTAAAACGTGATGCCATCAAGGTGTAAAATCTATATATAGTTTTCTAATTTTCATTCATAAGTGGTGGAACTTTTGGAGAGCTTCTTTGTAAAAACCCTAGACGAATTTTCTGTGATAATAAGGGTTTCAACCCTTGTTCGATCCATGTTCAATTGAAGATAAGTTTTCCAATAATCATACAATATGTCTATGTGTTGTGTGATTCTATCTTATGCTTTTCTTCTCTTTAACATGCTAGGCTAGGTTTTTCTTGTGTTTGCTTAGATGTAATGAAACCTTGATGTTGATTATTGGTTGATGGTTTGTTTATAATTGTTGTGGATGATTGTATTCGATGTTAGGCTTAAGAAAACTGGCAGACTTCCAATTTGTAACTTGCTTGAACGTCTTAAGAAACATGATCGGAGGTGTACTACGATTTATGGTTGTATTTAATGCATGAGCTAATTCTAGTGATCCCATGTTAGGAGCTTTTAGTCGGCTCGACATGGGAGTGAAGTAGGAGCTTATAGAGTTAGGGAATTTCGTACACGGCCCTACGACTAGTATTAAGGTATATAACCCGTCATCCATGCAATTGTAGCAAGCTAATCAACCGGTAAAAGATATCTAGGGAGTAATGAAATGTAAGTAAACAAATTTTCTCTTATTATTGTTTACACCACAAATTAGTTTTAGTCTATTTTATTTTATTTTGATTGCATCTTTAGTTAATTGGATTAGTTGACTAGCAACTAATTCTGTCCACTCCTTCAAAACCTGAGATTTTACTTGCTTTCAAAAAAATATAAAAAATACAAAAAGAATCATCCTTCACCTTTAGACCTAGTTTAATAGACTTTTTAATCCTAGCGAACACTATTCCTGAGTTGAATGATCAATCCCCCGGTACTTGTCACTATACTATACTACAACGAACAGGTACACTGCCTGGTGGGGATTGCAAGCATTTCAAGATCCCTTGAGAGGTAAAACCTTTTGCGAGGGTGCAATTCCACGCATCACTCATCATCACCTCCCGATCATTAGTCCTTTTTTATAGCTTCTTTTGATTTGAATGAACCATTTGTTTCAAAAGCAAATTTGATTGATATTGTTGCGGTTGATAAGGTTGTTGAATAAGTTGATAATTATGTGGATCAAGTTGTTAACATTTTTTCTTATCAAGTTGCACACCAAGTGTTTGATGAAATGTGTGAGTGAATTTTTTTGATAATTTTGTTATCTGCTCCTATAATTTTTCTTATTAATTAAGTTGTTAGTTGAAATTTTGTTTTTAACTACATTTGAATGTTGTTTTTATGTCCGATTGCTGTTTGGAATCTGCTATGTATCATATGTGTAGTATCACCAGTGATATTTGAAGTTGATGATAGTATAATTTTGTTGTTTTATATGTTTTTTGTTGATGATAAATATGTTTGAGTTACTGATAAGTTGTTCATTGTAGTGTAATATTGCTTATTATTTAAATTGTTAGTGTAAACAACTTAAACATGTTCATTTTGCTTTAAACGCATAATTACTTATTGTGATTTTGCTTAGTATTTAAGCTGTGACTGTATTTATGTTTTTCACTTTGCTCTGTGTTGTATCACCTGTGTTATTGTTAGTTTATGATAATAAATTTTTGCTTATTAGTTATTTTGTTAGTTTATTTTTTTGATTGAATTTAATTAAATTGCTTTTCATTTTGATTCATGTGCTTGCTTTGAATTGTATATTTGTATTATCACTTGTGATATTCACGTGCTTGCTTTGAATTGTATATGTGTATTATGACTTGTGATATTTATAGTATCACTTGTGATATTTTGTTTATTTGATATGCTTTTATGTTTACTTGTTAAGCTTTATTATATGTCATGTATAGTATTACTTTTGACATTTCATTGTTATTGTTTTATAATCATAGTTAAAGCTTTCTTTTGTTAAAATTTTTGATTATATCATATTAATTGTGTGTTTTATCACCTTTGTTTACAGCTTCTACTAGTGTGAAAACCCTAAATCGTTTAATCATCATGGGTACCTATAGTTTCTGCTAGTGCGTTACCAGTATTCCCTAGGTATTACCCCGGGGGCAGTGACCCTGAAGACAGTGGGCGTGGCGACGGTGTTCCTGGAGGCAACTCCTTTGAAGGTGGATCTGTTGCAGTCAAAGTCTGATTTTACACTTTCTTTGAATTTCTTTTGTTAATGTATCACTTGTGATTCACAACTTTTATTATTTAAAAAAAACTTATGCTCAATAGTTTGGAACAATTTTTTATGAGGATTTTTGTGATTTACAGTTTTTGTATCTGGTATCAGTTGTGATATTCTGTTAAAAATGATGCAACACTGGGTTTGATTTTGATGTTTATATCACTTGTGATATTCTGTTAAATTTGATGCAACACTTTCTTTGATTTTTAGAATAGGTCAACTTTTTTATTTTATTAGTTTTGTTTCTTGTTTTTATACATATTTGGTATATGTAATTGACAGTGTTATATCTCTTGTCACATGAAACATTTTAATGTAAAACAAAATGTTTTAGTTAGCTAAGAGTAATATCAAATGTGATACTGTTAGTTTACATACAATGATCATACAAGTCACTTAGCTATTCCCAAAAGTAGTACAAACTTCGGCACCATGCAATGTGGCTCGGGACCTAATAAATACATATTTTGTGTCGAGTACGGTCTTAAACCTATCGAAACATGCACACTATATCAATTAAGAAAATTAATGCATTACAAATCTAACATAAGCATGTTACAAGCTTAATATTTCTCTTGAGATTTCTCATATTATCACAACATTCATCACATTATCACAACAATCCCTCAATAACCACTAACTACCACACTTTTATTGCTATTTTGTAGTGTATCCCATTCTCATGCTGTTTAACTTTTTGGAGGAGACTTTGATATCACATGTGACATCACATATGTGTCGGCTTCTTCTATTTGTTGAATCACGTGTGATATCAGGTGTGATATCATAGATTTTTGAGCTTTTTTAGTTTGTTTATGAAGATGTTGTACTTTGTTTAACCATAGCTTCTTCAGCTTGCTGATTCAATCATAGAATTTTGAAATCCCATTGTAAAACCTATTGAAATATACACAATGCATCCATTAAATAGATAGATCCACCACAAATATAATAGAAACATCATAATATCTCTTGTTTTCAATTAAACCTAACCTCTAATATAATACAGAATAATAATAATAATTTCTTAAGAAACTAAATCCTTACAGTAAACTACCCACCTTGATTGAAAATGATCAAATGGCTCTAAATGTTCTAACATGTGATATATGACAACTTGATGCGTAGGGATTGCACCAGGCTTTACCTCTCGAGGTATCTCGAGATGCTTACAACCCCCACCAGGCAGTGTACCTGATCGATGTAGTATAGTATAATGACAAGTACCGGGGGATTGATCGTTCAGCTAGGAATAGTGTCGCTAGGATTAGAAAACCTAAAGACTAGGTCTAGAGATGAGGGATGATTCTTTTTGTATTTTTATATTTTTATGAAAGCAAGTAAAAATCTCGGGTTTGAAGGAGTTGGGCGGAATTAGTTGCTAATCAACTAACCCAATACTAAGATGCAATCAAAATAAAATACTAGAAATGAAATAAAACTAAATTATACTAAATTTGTGAGCAATATGTGGGAGAATTGTGTTTACTTAGATTTCACTACTCCCTAGACATCTTTTACACGTTAATTACTTGTTATAGTTGCGTGGATGACGGATTGTATTCCTTAATACCATTCATGGGGTGGCGTACTTACTTCCCCAATCCTATGAGCGCCTACTTCACTCCTATGTCGAGCCGGCTAAGAAGCTTCTAACATGGGATCACTAGAATTTACTCATGCATTAAATACAACCAATAAAACCTAGTACACATCGGTTCATGTTTCCTAAGACGTTCAAGCATGTTACACAATGGAGATCTGCCAGTTTTCTTAAGCCTAACATTGAAATCATTCATCCAATACAACCATAAACAAGTAATCAAAACATAATTAACATCTAGGTTTCATTAGATCTAAGCAAACACAAGATAAATCTAGCCTAGCATGTTGAAATCAAGACAAGCAAAAGATATAATCAACCAACACATAGACATATTGATTGAATTAAGAGAAGACTTATCTCAATTGAACATGAAAGGATTCAAGGGGTGAAAACCCTTGAAAACACTGTAAATTATGACCTAGGGTTTACAAAGTTCGGCCCTAGTTTTCTCCACACAAGTTCCTCCCTAATGAATGAAAAATAGAAAACTATATATAGAGTTTGATAGGTGACGGCGTCAAGAACAAATGTCTGACGCCGTCATCTCGCTGCCAAATAGTTCCTCGGACTGCCTAGATCTGGGTCTGACGCCGTCATGTGTTCTCCTTATGCAGGCCGTCACCAATTTAACTCTTGACGCCCTTGTTGTGACGCCGTCAGGTTTGCACTGGGTCGTCATGGAATTTACTCTTGACGTCGTCAGGATATTCCTCTTGATGCCTTCAGGTACTGTTCTCAGCATGGAAAATTAAGTCTTTGGCGTTTTCTTCACTTTTATGCTCCAAAAACGTCCGAATTGCTTCCTTTTCCAGAATTCACTCCCAAAGTACCTAAAATCACAAAAGGAACGATTTAGGGTAATATTTGATCAAATAAATTCAATTCCGGGCTTAAATGACCCCCTAAAAGTGGTTCATTTTTCGCCTCATCATATACCCTTACACTTGAGATTTGCTTGTCCTCAAGCCAATGCGCTTTTATTCTAATCAAAATACAAGTTAGGGGTCATTTAACACTAATATAAAAGTAATTACAACAAATGATCGTTCCACTAAAGACCAAAGACAAGCACGGAGGTCATATACTAGCACCTCACAAATAGTGTTTGGATACTCAGATCTCTCGGGTGTAATAAAGTATAAATTACAATATGGAAACGGAAAATATCTCTCACTACCTGTCATAGCAAAATAGATTACCATAGGCTTGGGAAAGGATCAAACCTCCACCACATGGCGTAAGCACCTAGGATAAACTATCAAAGAGGTCTTTTAAAAGGGTTGTAACGTTAGGTGTAGGGATATGAAATACACGGTTTTGTTGGATATAGGCAGTCTTTACTGGTGGCGAGTTAACAATCTTAGTTAATTACATGTACAACATGGCGTTGCTAAGCCAAGACTAGACTCGACTTAAGCTAATAAATAAAAAATAACAAAAACATAAAATGAACATAGAATGAAACGGGATGGTAGTCCGTATGTTTTTTCTCTTTTCTTTTATTTACTATTATTTTTCTTGAATTTTCGATTTTTTTTTTTTTTTTTTTTTTTTTTTTTTTTTTTTTTGCATACACTCTTACCCTACCATCCAAAATAATACATCATATGGGATGAATATTCCCCTTACACTTGAATTTTTACATACTTTACAATAAACTACTCTAATGACTCGAATTAAGAAAATCAAAACACTTGGAGTATTTTTAATATTAACGTACATATGGGGGGTAATATATGATGTTCTTCCCCATTACTCCATAAAATAAGTACTTTACCCATGAGTCCCAATCGTCCCAAAACAATATGTACAAGGATATGACTCGACTTAGCAACCATGTAATCAATTAGATAATTAACTTAGGGTTTACATATAACAATAATGCACTAAAGATGAGTGCATACACGGAAGGCTAAGGCGATTTGGGTGTACATTTAAGTGGGGTGTAACAAATTCTTCCTTTAAGTAAAATGCTTAAAGTTAGAAACGAAAAGATAGGCTCGGAGGGGTGTACTAGGGGTTTCGTGTACTAAAAATGAGTACAACGCTAAGGTATGGGAAAAATTAATTGACTTAACTAGCCAAGTAATATGACTTAAATGGTCAAGTAATTATGATACGGGTTTAACACAAGGGTGATCCTAATGCCTCTTATCATGTAGTAAATCCTACTACACGAATGTAGTCTCACTAGCGGTCTCGGGATGCATCACTAACGCAAGTTCTAGAATCTAAATGCTACCGGTACACTCATAAGCACTAATAGTAAATGCTTTTCCTATCAAATCTAAAGGCGAACCTCACGTATTTGGGTGGAAAATTTTTCTGAATAGTACGGTTTTGTGCTAGTCATACAATCTCCTATCCATGAGACGCTTGCTATGGCTAAAGTTTCACTCCTAAATGTTGTAAAAAATTTTAAACTTGGCGCTAAAATTGCACTAACAAGTATTTCTCATAGTTTTATTACACATCTACTATTAAACAAACAAACTCAAGCTAAAGTGTATCTGTAAGGTATCATCATTTTACCCTCCCCTTACACTTAGGATGAACATTGTCCCCAATGTTCAAGTAAAGAATGTAAAAGTGAAATAAGTAAAAAGAATGAAATCAAATACTCCCCTGATTCGCTCGGTATGGATAATAAGGTGGCCAGGTTAGATCTTCCTCCAAGAAAATGAACAATCAAAGCTTCCCTTCCAGAATATAAATCATCTTCTTGTCGTACATAACCTGTAAATCCTGAGAAAACAGACAAGGCAACCTCGCATAAAATCGGCGGCAATCTACATATGCTAATAAATCCTAGAAAACAAAATAAGATATAATGCTTGTGGAATGATGTTTGCAGATTTCCTGGAGATTATAAAACTAATAATTCAACAAAAACTTTAAGACTCCGTTAGAAAAACAAAACTGGTAAAATTTCCAGATTTTTACACGTGACACCGTCAAGAGTAAACTCGTGACGCCGTCAGAAGTGACCTGCAGAAATTCTTATGTTAAGTTTCCGGAAAATTTCTGGAAAAACTTGGTCCTACTTCCTGGAAAATCCTGCAAAACATCATTATGACTCGATACAAGCATTTGACTCTAACAAATACGAATATACATGTTCACTTGATATTGTGGAGAATCATGATCGGATTTGTTTCTTAAAAACATATTTGGGGTTTCCCCTTACACTTACCTTTTGCGAAATACCTTTGGATGAAGTTAAGACAAAGCCAAACGACAAAATAAAGTATTTTCACCATTTTATTTTTGAAACATGATCTACCAACAATAAAAATAAAGCATGCATACGGAAGCAAATAACAATCAAACAAATAAAAATCACACAAATAAATAAAGCTTGGGTTGCCTCCCAAGAAGCGCTTGTTTTTGTTCGAGTCACGAGCCTTACTCTATCCTTATTTAATGGAAATAGGGGAGGTTTTCCCTACACTTAGGATTAAGTGCGGGTGGAAGTAGCGATACACACCCTTAGGGTGGAAATATGCCACGTGAGGAAAAAGTGGTGGATGGATTATATGCTCAAAGATGTGTGCTCCAATCATCATAACCTTACCTAATTCAATTGGGTTAATGGGTGGATTAAGATTTTCTCCTAGAAATGGGTCATTTTCTATCAACTTCAAGAGACTACTAGTTGAGGATCCATCTTGACCTAATAAACCTGGTTTAAACCCATAATGTTTCTTGTGATCAATCATAAATGGGTGATGTAAGCATGTAAGGTCATTTTCCACTCCTATAGTGGCTTCCTCTCTACAAGGCTTAGAGTCCACTACCTTTGTCCTAAGACTACCCGGACTATATGGTTTGATGGGTGGATCGGAACCTATTTCAATTCCTAAATTTTCATCCAAGGATGGAAGATTAGGTAACGGTTTTGGTTGAGGCTCCGGTTCATCAAAACTAGGAACTTCCCTAAAACTAAGAGTAAGGTTATCATTATAAGTATTTAAACCTATATCCTCTAGTTGTGTTTGGTTCAAAGGTTCTACCTCAATTGGGATTCCTAAAGTCTCATCTACTTCATCCGAATAAGTCACGGGCGGTGTGTATGCTTCAAATGATGGTAGGACTTGTGGGGTACTTGGTGGGCTTAAATTTTCAACTCTATCCTCCATCTAATCAAGATTACCAATGTGCTCAGCTTGTATTGTGGTGAAATCAAACCATCCCGTGCACCCAGTTATCTCATCTATACGTTTATCCCCAAACAATCTTCTTGCTTGTTCCCGTAAACTTGCTATCAATTGATCCGTAACAACGTTTGTTGGGTTGTCCATTTTTTTGGCAAGTATGACACAATTCTCTATCGTTTCCCATGCTTCATCAACACTTAATCCCCAAAGGTCCCCATCTGCGGCATGGTCAATGTCCATTTTGGTATAGTGGTCGACATGATGGTAAAATATTTCAATTTGGGACCACAGATCAAAATTATGATGAGGGACTTTTCGGAGTAAATATTTAAAACGAGCCCATGCATCATAGATAGGTTCATCCTCATGTTGTTTAGACATCAAGATGTCATTTAGAGTGGGTGAATTTCGTGGTCGGTAGTATGGTGGATTCGCGTTCTCCATAATGGCTAACAAAATAGTCAATGGAAAGGTTTTTACAAACAAAGACACAAAGAAAAGATAGACTAAAGAAAACCTAAAAATAAAAATAGAAATCTTACTAGAAAGGAATCTAGCAAGTAGACCTAATAAAAAGAAATTCTAACCTAGACAATAACTATTCCCCGGGCTGCGGCGCCAAAAACTTGATGCGTAGGGATTGCACCAGGCTTTACCTCTCGAGGTATCTCGAGATGCTTACAACCCCCACCAGGCAGTGTACCTGTTTAACACCCCCAAAATTTTACAACGCATCGGAATACCAATTTGGGTGTCACTTCATAGTTCATAAAAACAAGTTACATAAAACGACCTCAAAAGAGACGTTTAATAAAATATCACATTCGATTTGATAAATCAGAGTACAAAGGTCCCAACAATTTATATTTAAAACTTAAGTTACAAGAGTTCAAAAACGACGCATTTGCATATTTAAAGAAAATAATTATCGAATGTGAAGAAAACAAGTCCTTCAATGTTTGATATCCACGCGACTCCGATTGCTCCCAATGCTCAGCTAGCAAATAATACCTGAGAAAATACATGCTAAAAAGTCAACATAAAGTTGAGTGAATTCATAGAGTTTAATAAGTAATAAGTTGAATACAAGCATTATTTATCAGGCGACAAGTATTGCAATTACATGTCGGTTTATTTGATTATAGTATTGAGTTCATGTAACCGAACCTTAACGTAATTTAATAATGCCCCGGAGAAGGTAAAAATTTGCCATTTACCACAATTCTAACTATTATGTGTCCGTATCCCGAACAAGCCCGCCAAGCCTAATATGCATATCCATAATACTAGCGTTTACTACTCGAGTAATTAACGGTTCATGAGGGGACTTAATTGGCAAAAAGCATTCAATATCTATAATCATATGATCGGGTCCAGCATACCAAAAACTACTTGTATTCAGTTTGTAGAAACTAGCATGTATCCCCCTCGCGAGGTTTATAAAACATTTAAGTAAGTAAAGTCGAGGCTATGAACTCACTTTAGATTGTAGTGATGTAAGTAACATAACGATGCCAGAAAGTATGGCAGAACGGTATATGGTAGTATAGCACAACGATAAGGAATCAGCACGACCTAAGAAAAATATAATAGTCGCGTCTTAGATATTTAACGAAAAAGTACAAAATAAATTTTATGAAAGTATTTATATATTCTTGACATTGTACATATTTTTGTAAGTTCACAAAAGTATAAAAGTTTGGTTTTTATCAAAAATAGTAACAAGCCCCTATTAATAAGTCATCCTAGAGTCGAGGTTATGTCTCTTTTAATATTTCACCTATTTCCTGAATTATTATGTTTAAGTCATGTTAAATAGGTAATGAGTAATTTGTGAAAATAGTGCCCAAGAGGGTAGTAGTGTACTCTAGTCATTCCATCAAAATAATACTTTTCGTCAAATTCGGTTTTTATAGATATAGTTATTCCATCTAAGTGACTGTGTTATTTATAAACCATAAATCAATATGTTTTGCCTTTTACATTCTTAGTAAGGTGTCTACACATATTTATCATTTTTAAATGTCTTCAAGTCCAAATTAACTTATTTCAATAGTCTAATAACTAGTATATACTTTTATTCCATTGCAGAAAGTTTTTAGTCAACTGCGGTCCCACGAAAATGACCATAAGTAGAGTTCTACAACCCCGATTGAGGTGAGGTTTTCGGCTACGTTTAAGCCTAGATGTTACCTACATTTCATAAAACTGGGCCGAGCTCCAGAAATGACCAAAACTATGAGCTTTTTCTAATTGAAATCTGGTGTGCAGATTTTGACACCTTTCGCCATTTTGGCTCTCATTTACTCATCGGGATGAGTAATGAGGTGCGCCACCCGGCGAAACGACCACAAGACATAACCCTATCATCCTGTCTAATTGTCTAAGGCTCATAACTCACTGAGTTGTGCAGACTATTCCATCTTTGGGGCTGATTCAGAATTCAGATTCACAAATACTACCAAGGGCTTGTTTTTATAGTTTTAAATCAAGTGTACAATGTCAAATACTCATAAAATAATACATACATCATAAAAATATGATGAAGTCCAGAGCTTAATTATAATCATATTGAAAATTACAAGAAATAGATAATAAATCTTACATGATGATGATAATTACAAGAATGATAACTACCAATCAAACTTAACCCTCCTAGTCTTTAATCCTTGTTTTCAATCTTCAACCCAAGTCTTGTACACCCTTATTAATTCTTGTAAATACCTTTTTCCAACTTGATTCTAATCCTTATTAGTCACCCAAGAATACTCCCAACTTCAGCCCTTAAGCCCTTGTATATCTTCAAATTCAGCCATAGGATCAACAAAACAATACTTGGACTTTGTAGTGCTCACTTAAGCCTTCACTTTTGTAATATAAATTGTTGTATAAAAAGCAAAGGATGATGGTGCTATGGTGATAGTGATGTACGGCAGCTATGGAGAGGAGTAGGGCAAATTGGTGAAGTTTTCTTATCTCCAAAATGAAGTGGTGATAAGAATAAGGTAGTTTGCATGATGTAGTATCCACATGTCTTGCTTTTGGACATGTGTATGTGTATACACACACATGAAACGCCACATATAAAGAGGTGAGGTGTAGTTGATAAGTATTTGTGTAATATTTATACAATACTTGAGCTACGGGGTGTAATTTGGTCCCGGTAATTACTAACGTTAAGCTTTTAAGTCACGAAACTTAAAATCGGGTAACATAAAAATATAAAACTTATAAAAGTGTTAAAATTTATCAAATACTCCAACTAAGTATATTAGATGAGTAATAAGTTTAATGAAGTGCGTATATAATATTAAAACCTAATAACGTAAGTTCAAATATGCGTAATATGTATAAAGTACAAAGTCTACGTAAAATGATAAAATGGCAATAACTCATATAAAATATGACTATTAGTGAAAATAAAATGTCTAGAACACGTAGACTCATCATAGTATTTTTGTTGGTCGCGAGGAAAGTTTACACGATTAAACTTTCGTAATTAATAAAGTAATAATAATAAATAATAAAAGTAATATTATTTATTATAAAAGTAATAATAATTAAAATTAAATAGTTAAATATAGACAAAGGTGAACAAAAATGTTCAGAGTGTAATAATTTGAATTAGAGTAAATTATGACTTTTTAAAATGGGATTGTAAGAAAACAATGTTGCATAGAAAGTGTTGACTGGACATAGTCTAGTCGCGGTTGAATTAATTGAATGTATCACAATGTACGCGGATAACTTCCGACGAAATTAATTATTTAAAAATAGAATAGTTTAATAATAAAATATTAAAATTAATGACATGAAATTTTAGAAATGTCACAACCTGATCGATGTAGTATAGTATAATGACAAGTACCGGGGGATTGATCGTTCAGCTAGGAATAGTGTCGCTACGATTAGAAAACCTAAAGAATAGGTCTAGAGATGAGGGATGATTCTTTTTGTATTTTTATATTTTTATGAAAGCAAGTAAAAATCTCGGGTTTGAAGGAGTTGGGCGGAATTAGTTGCTAATCAACTAACCCAATACTAAGATGCAATCAAAATAAAATACTAGAAATGAAATAAAACTAAATTATACTAAATTTGTGAGCAATATGTGAGAGAATTGTGTTTACTTAGATTTCACTACTCCCTAGACATCTTTTACACGTTAATTACTTGTTATAGTTGCGTGGATGACGGATTGTATTCCTTAATACCATTCATGGGGTGGCGTACTTACTTCCCCAATCCTATGAGCGCCTACTTCACTCCTATGTCGAGCCGGCTAAGAAGCTCCTAACATGGGATCACTAGAATTTACTCATGCATTAAATACAACCAATAAAACCTAGTACACATCGGTTCATGTTTCCTAAGACGTTCAAGCATGTTACACAATGGAGATCTGCCAGTTTTCTTAAGCCTAACATTGAAATCATTCATCAATACAACCATAAACAAGTAATCAACACATAATTAACATCTAGGTTTCATTAGATCTAAGCAAACACAAGATGAATCTAGCCTAGCATGTTGAAATCAAGACAAGCAAAAGATATAATCAACCAACACATAGACATATTGATTGAATTAAGAGAAGACTTATCTCAATTGAACATGAAAGGATTCAAGGGGTGAAAACCCTTGAAAACACTGTAAAATATGACCTAGGGTTTACAAAGTTCGGCCCTAGTTTTCTCCACACAAGTTCCTCCCTAATGAATGAAAAATAGAAAACTATATATAGAGTTTGATAGGTGACGGCGTCAAGAACAAATGTCTGACGCCGCCATCTCGCCGCCAAATAGTTCCTCGGACTGCCTAGATCTGGGTTTGACACCGTCATGTGTTCTCCTTATGCAGGCCGTCACCAATTTAACTCTTGACGCCCTTGTTGTGACGCCTTCAGGTTTGCACTGGGTCGTCATGGAATTTACTCTTGACGTCGTCAGGATATTCCTCTTGACGCCGTCAGGTACTGTTCTCAGCATGGAAAATTAAGTCTTTGGCGTTTTCTTCACTTTTATGCTCCAAAAACGTCCGAATTGCTTCCTTTTCCAGAATTCACTCCCAAAGTACCTAAACTCACAAAAGGAACGATTTAAGGTAATATTTGATCAAATAAATTCAATTCCGGGCTTAAATGACCCCATAAAAGTGGTTCATTTTTCGCCTCATCACAAATTAATAAAAGAGCAGCTGGCAATATCTCAAATTTCACAGAGGTTATGTAACACCCCCAAAATTTAGTATAGCGGAAGACTTTACAAAGTTTCGGGGTGCTACTTGGATTGGCACATAACACAAGTATAAGGAACATAATAACGATATAAACTTTTAGATAGATAATTAATGTTACGATTTAAAGTCTACAAGATAAAATTATGAAGCCCAAGTTTAAGATAGATAGGTCCCAATTTTATTTTATCAGAGTTTTAGACTGATGACTGATCCCTGTGACCACTGCGCTTGCCAAGCCTCCAGCCCATGAACAGCAGGTAAGCAATTACTCAGTACCTGAGAATACGTGCTAAAAGGGGTCAGCTTACGATGGCGATTGCATAGAGTTTAGACACAAAACAATACGCAACGTAAAGAATCCAAGATATAACGATAACCCATAACAAACATCCAAAGAATAATCCTATAGGTGTACATTATAGTTCTATGCTGCACAAGCGGGCTTCAATTAACTTTCACACAAGAGCGGACCTAAACTAATAGCCCCGCACTAGCGGCCAAATAACCAATCTCACAAAATCCCAATATAAAGAATTGTAGGACCTTAGATATCCCAACTTTATCACAAATATAGAAGATTAGAAGAAGAAAGATGGTGACTTGGTGACTTATATGTAATTCGTGTATATGTAGAAAGAGAGATGAAATATGAGAGCTTTGATTACTAAAACACACACAAATACACACACAAGCACACACCTCAAATGAGCCTTTGAGGTGTTTAAATAGTTCTTAACATGAGATGCCCTATGGGCTTTCTATGGGCTTGGGCTTGGACTTGGTTGCATGGTTGGACAACTAGGCTTATGAAACATAGCATATAACATATTAGCTTGCCAAGTCCAAGGCCCAATGACTAAACTATTACTAATCTTAACAAGCGACACAAAGTTACAATATGAGAATGACCATCACTTCATAATACATATTTTTAATGCTAACAATCTCCCCCTAAGGGGTGGTCATTTGAATGATGCTCCACGTGAGTGGATCTTCCGTGTTCTTTGTCTTTAACTTTGTGTGTCATTGTAGAGTAGTCTTTAGTCTTTGTTCCTTCATACTTTGTGATCTTCGATAACTGATTTTTCATCGTTCTTTGTTCCTTTGTGATGTGGAGTTATCTGCCTTTCGTCACTTCTGCGTCTGTGGTGGTTGTTTGCCATTCCAACATGCTCATACATCTTTGGACTTTGATATTCATATGCACGTAGTTCCCTTTCTTTCACTTTGATCCTTAGTCTTTATACTTTGTAGATTCTTCTTTTTGGCGTAGAATCTTTCTTTGAATTTTGTGTTGTATAGATCTTTGAGGGAGCTTTCTTTAACTTCCAGATGTATGTATGAGCATGTGGAATCTGTCGCCATGGAGATGAAGTGTCCTTGCATATAAACAGTTAGCAATAAAACATCCGGTACTTACAGATAAGAATTAGAGATCGTCAACAGCATAGTGTGAAGACTCCTTCTAACCCTTACCAAGGCCGTTCCCATGTCAGATACTCTCGAGAGAGCTTACAAGACCTACTAAGTAGCTCAATGACTGGGTGAGTCGCTGGGGATCACTCCACGACTGTAGACCGTTTGAAACCACCGCGAACACTAAGCGTAACCCATAAAGAATTACCGAAGTGACCTGCTGTCAGGGCTGTTTGATGTTGACCCTGGCAGGAATTTCCATTCAATCATTGAGAATCACAAAAGTGAATCCTCTCATAAATGTTCTGGCAGATTGCTAAGATTTGCGTAGGACTCTTAAGTTTACATCTGGCGTCCTTAATGATGAACAACCAGTGTAGAAATATCATGTGTTCCTATGAGATCTTTTGATGAATCTCGGGGCTCTAGACTCGATAAGTGCACATTTGGTTTCCTATGCGGAGATTAGGGAGAGGTCTCCTGCTTCAATATCAACCATCTCTAAGAGATAGGTCGATAGATTATGTCGGTTCCCCGTGAGAATGAAACAAGCTCTTTTAAGAGAACTTGAGTGGTTAAGAAGGTTTAGTGCAGTGCGTCACTGGGTCCATGACGTCTTTGTCTTCAATACCAGTGTCACCATAGTAACAACCAGTAGTATATGAGTTGAACCCGGTGTCTGCCCTAAGGTTGAACATTTGAAGGGCTATTTCTTTTCACCCTTTTTCATAACTTTTCTTTTTAATTCTTCAACCCCTTCTTTTTCCTTTCTCATTTTCTCCTTTTTTCAATCATACCTAAGGACTTCTAATTCTAATCTATTGGAATTGTCCTTTGGTAGATCCCTCCGGCTCTGGCGGATCATAGGACGGTTTTACCTAACCTTAGTCACCTTATAACTCCATGACTATCCTATCGTTGTCATAAAACCATTCATTTGAAAATCTCTCAAAGTGTTTATGATAATAAAACACATTTTGTTGACACTTCGAGAGTTTTGCATTTCTTTTGAAGGACTCCCCCTTCACATGTGCTCATGTAATTTTTTAAGAAATTTGCACATGCGTGAGGAGTTTGCACTTTTTGAATTGATCCACTTTCAGTGAACATGACCGATTCGAGACACGCTTACATCACTAGTTAGACTAGCTTGAAATTATTACCCGTCCTGGTCAAGTCCAAAGAAAGTCTCTCGATATGGTACACTCTACTCAGACAAGTCCTATCCGAGACACGCTTACATCACTAGTTAGACTAGCTTGAAATTATTACCCGTCCAGGACAAGTCTTTTCGATTACTGACATTTTAAGCTTCGTCAATTCATTGGTACTTTCTGAGTCGAGCTCTTTTGAGATTCAGCCACAATCTTTAAACTTCTTTGATCACATTTTAATCATGTCTTCTCCCCCTCAAAAATAGCATAGCGTGATATTTTTGATATCAACTGTTTAATAAAAAGCTTTTTGGAGAGAAAGACATATTTGATTTTGCATGAAATCGGAACATTTTAGTGTTAGTATGAAATACTCCCCCTTAATGATAGCATATTTAAACTTTCTTAAGGGTTTTGAGGGAGTTATCTTGAGCACTAATTTTGAGAGATTTTGAGAAATCTTTTTGAACAATCTTGAAAAAGTGCTCAAGAATTCCTTTTTGGAAACGAGTTTTTGTTTGAAATCTTTTTCGTTTCTTTAGACTCGAACTTTTTGAAAAAGAGTTCGTCATTGAACATACGAGTCCTTGATTTGAAAATAATCAGAAGTCATCGTTTAAGTACGGGTTTCGTACTGAAGTATACGAAAGCCATTGTGAAGAAAGTTTTGAGAAACGACATGTTTTTGGAAAACATAAAAAGAACTCCCGCTCAAGCATCTGTACATGTCCGTATCATTGTTGAATGACATTTCTAGAAACGTACAGAATATTGATTTATACGAGAGACATGTCGTGAGAAGAATATTTTTGGATTTTTTTTTTATTTTATATTGTTTTTGTATTTTTTGAAAATTTTATATTTTTGTATTTTGTTTTTGTTGGTTTTTCAAATTTTGTATTTTGTTTTTCAAAAATATTTACAGCGAAGCGATTTTGAAGACTTTTTTCAAGAAGATTCGAGAAGACGTTCTAGCTCCTCAGGAGTTAGGCTTCGCATGCCAATTCGTCGAACTAAATAGTCAAACCTTTCTTTTGGAAGGGCTTTAGTAAATAGATCGGGGAGTTGATAATCAGTCTTAACGAAAAATAATTCAACAGTACCCTCTTCCACGTGTTCTTTGATGAAATGGTAGCGGACTTTGATATGCTTCGTCTTAGAGTGGTGTACGGGATTGCATGAGATGGCTATGGCACTTTTTGAGTCACAATACATAGGTATTCTGTCAAAAGTAAAGCCATAATCTGTGAGTTGTGTCCGCATCCAAAGAACTTGGGCACAACACGCAGATAGAGACACATACTCGGCTTCGGCAGTTGATAGTGCAGTACAATCCTGTTTCTTTGAAGACCAACTTACAAGCTTTTCACCTAAAAATTGTGCTCCACCTGATGTACTCTTTGCTGTTACTTGATCACCAGCATGGTCTGCATCTGAAAATGCTGTTAGATTAAACTCCGAATCCTTCGGATACCAAAGTCCCATGTTAATGGTGCTTCGTAGGTACCGAAAGATCCGTTTAACCTCTTTGAGGTGAAGTTCGGTAGCCTTTGCCTGAAACCGTGCTAACAAACAAACAGCAAATTGAATATCTGGTCGACTAGCGGTTAGGTACATGAGAGAACCGATCATGCTCCGATATTTTTTCGGATCGATAGGTTTCCCAAACAAATCAGCACCTATTTTTGGTGAAGTGACCATTGGTGTACCAACAGAATCACAATTTTCCATTCCATGTTTTTTCAAAATCTCTATTGTATATTTAGCTTGATTGATAAAAATACCACGAGGGGATTGATGGATTTGTAAACCAAGAAAGAATTTTAGTTCCCCCATCATGGACATTTCAAATTTACTTTTCATGAGATTTTCAAAATGTTTTGAATGGTTAGGATTGGTTGATCCAAAAATAATGTCGTCCACGTAAATTTGAACGATCAAAATGTCATCTTTGAACTTTTTGATAAACAAGGTGTCATCAACCGTTCCTTTTGTGAAGTTGTTTTTAAGCAAGAAAGATGATAGTTCGTCATACCACGCTCTTGGAGCTTGTTTTAGACCATAAATTGCTTTCTTAAGCTTGTAGACGTAGTCTGGATGATCTCTGTCGATGAATCCCTCTGGCTGACTCACATACACTTCTTCTTTCAGAGTTCCATTCAAGAACGCAGTCTTAATGTCCATCTGATAGACTGTGATGTTTTTGTGAGCTGCATAGGCTAAGAAAATCCGGACTGCTTCAAGTCTAGCTACAGGCGCGAATGATTCTTCGAAATCTATCCCTTCTTCTTGTGGATAACCGTTAGCCACGATACGAGCTTTGTTGCGAATTACAGTCATTTCCTCATCCAGTTTGTTCTTCCACAACCACTTGAGATCAAGAACACGTTTATCAAGTGGTCGTTCAACAAGTTCCCAACTATCATGTAACAAGTATTGAAGAAATTCCTCCTGCATCGCTTCAATCCATGGGTTTTCAGCCATTGCTTCCCGAATGTTCTTAGGTACTTTGGTGCTTATTGAGCAAATGTAAATGCACAATTCGAGATCGGTGGCAAGTTGTCTCCTCGTCTGAACTGGCATTGAAGGATCACCAATAACATGTACTAACGGATGGTCTTTTGTCCATTGAAACGTAGAAGGGTACCTTTGGTTGAACGAATGTGTGTTAGATGGTTCTTGTAACCTTGAAGAAGATTCATCAGAGTCTGATGCAAACGGGTTTTCAAATACTTCTTCTTCTTCTTCTAACGCAACATCGTTTGAATTATTTGTTGGTTCTTCTTGAAAATTTGTGTTTTGGTTTTGCTCATCAACTCTTGGTAGTTCAGTTTCAAGTACTGGAGTTGCTTGAGTAGATGTAGATGATGTTGATGTAGTTGGTGCTTCAGCTTCGATTGTGGTAGATGCATCCTGTGGTGGTGGTGGTGGTTGATGGTTTTGAGATGGTGCAGCGGAATGTTGTTGAGATGCATTTGTCGAAGTTCCACCATAGTATTCATCAAACATTAACTCAAAGAAGTTTTCCAGTTCTTGTTCTGAAGGTTTATCCGTGTTTGTTGACTGAGCTCCTTGAGGTACGAGTCCTGAACTGATGTGTCCAGAAGTCTGCATGTTTGGTGCGGGTCCTAATCTGTTTTGATTAGAAGCCATCAGATTAAGCGCGGGTTCTAGAGCGTATCTCTCAGAAGCCATTTGTGAGATCTCGTCAAACTTCACATTCATCGTCTCCATTATCTTTTTCGTTCTTCTATTATACACCCTGAATGCCCTCGAGTTTTCTGAATATCCAATGAAGATTCCAATATCACCTTTAGCTTTTAACTTTCCTAGATCTTCTCTATCATTCGTCGGATAGCACAAAGCGCCAAACACGTGAAGGTAAGAGATATCAGGTTTACGGTTGTTCACTAGCTCATATGGGGTTTTATTGAATCTCGGATGGACTAAGGATCGGTTTTGAGTAAAACAAGCAGTGGCTACAGCATCAGCCCATAAGAATAGAGGTGCACTAGAAAAAATCAGCATTGTGCGAGCAGCTTCCACAAGAGTTCTATTTCTTCTTTCAACTACCCCATTCTGCTGTGGAGTTCTAACAACTGATATTTGATGTGTGATTCCAACATCTTCAAGGTAAGTTCTTAACTCCTGGTTTGTAAATTCTGTGCCATTGTCTGTTCTTATAATCCTTACTGGAGCTTGAAGTAGAACTTGAATACGCTTCAGAAAGGTGATGATGTTGCCTGGTGCTTCGTCTTTTGATCTCAAAAACTTAACCCAAGTATATCTTGAATAATCATCAACAATAACAAGAATATACTTCTTCCCATTAATGCTTTCAACTCTCATTGGGCCACATAAGTCCATGTGCAACATATGTAACCTTGCTTCCGAACTAGGTATGGTTTTGGGTTTATATGATGCTCTTTTACTTTTTCCTTGTTCGCATGATGGACATAGGTGTTCCTTGGTGTATTTGAACTTAGGAAGACCGGTGACGATGTTGTCTTTGGCTAACTTGTTGATGGTGTCGAAATTGAGATGGGATAAACGTCTATGCCACAGCCAGGACTTAGTTTCGGTTGCCCTTGTCATAAGACAAATTGGTGATGTAGAAGCCATTTGGTTGATGTCGATAGCATACAAGTTTGTACCACGATTACCAGTTAAGAGATCATCACCAACCAAATTTCGAATAAAAACCGTGTTTCTTCTGAATGCAACTTCTAAATCCGCATCACAAAACTGCCCAACTGAAAACAAGTTGTGTCCCAACCCTTCGACGTAGTAAACTCGAGTGATTAAAAAATTCTCAAACCGAAGATCTCCATAACCCTGAATAGCTACTACATGATCATTTCCAAATCGTACAGTTCCCATGAATTTCCAGACAAAATTGATCAGCAGCTTTAAATTCCCGGTCATGTGCTTGGAGCAACCCGAGTCGACGATCCAAAGACATATTTCGATAACCTGCCAAGAACAGAAGAGTTTGTATTTGGAAACCGTGTTGAATTTGGTTCCATGGGGTTAGGAGTAAAAGCAGAATCACACTCATAGACAGTTGCTACTTGTTTAGCTTGAGTTATTTCTAATTTGCCGTCCTTAAGAGTGAACTCTCTACCCGTCGGAATCCACATACAAAACTTAAGATAGTTCCTAGGCATTCGACTAATAGTGGTAGTCCTAAATCGTGCAACTAATCTTTCTATAGATCTGGATCTAGCACTAGGTCTTTTTGGAACATTCTTCTATTCAGGCGTAACATTCACATTCTTGGAAACACATTCATCATGAACATCATTAATTAAACATTTCTTGCATATCAAACAAACAGAGTCATTACATGCATTAGAAACAGTACGTTCGACATTACATTCAGATGAAACATGTCTCTTATTACAAAGCGATAAATTCCTAGGGTGTTCTTCTACTTCTTCAACTTTATTCTTGCTACTACTCTTAGAGACAGGCGAGACTCTATTGTTCCTTGTATTGCTCTTAGGCTTTAGTCTGCAGCTCCTAGAGGTGCTTTCTAATCCTGTAGAAGGTAAGGCACACACATTAGGATTTATATTGTTGTCCTTTTTAGCATCCCTAGATTCTTTAGAATTAGCCTTTATGCACTTGTCATTTGTCTTAGATGTTGAGGCAGACGCACTAGTGGGACTAATCCTAAAAAGGCCAGGTGCTAACACTTTAGGAGTTTCGACAACCGCTTTTCCTTTATCAACAATCTTTTCATTTTCAGTTTGCTTGGGCAAGGGTGTTGGAGTGACTGGTTTTGTCAAATTCTTATTCTCATCGACTTTTGGAGCAAACCTTGAAATTGATATCTTTGGTTTTTGAACCGTGTTTGAAACATTTGGTTTCTCCGAAGTCGATGGTTTTGCAAACTTAGTTTCCTCACCCTTTCCTTTTTGACTTTCAAGCTGAGCCCTCAAAAGATCATTTTGCTCTTTCATGTTCTTTAAGGCACGCTCATACGACAATTTGTCATACCTGCATTCTTCCTTTTTTCGATCAAGTTGTTTAAAATATGACACATTTTCTTTTTCAAGCTTTATAAGAGCATTTTCATATTTTGAAACAATTCCGGAGGTCTCAGCTCTCAGTCTTTCATCGTCTTGAACAGAATATGTTTGTAAAATGATGGACATAATGTCAGTGGTCATAACAGCTTCGAAGAGAGAATCATTTAGGTTTTCCAAAACATTCATGTTTTCACGAGCATCATTAGCTTCGGTTACCAGGGATTTGTGGTCCTTGACAAAGTCGGCCGTTTCTTTTAAGAAAGCTAGTTCAAAATTTTTTACACTCGCGCTGATGTTATTCAGTGGAATAGTAATTTCGTTTTGAAACACCTTTTGTTGTTCGATGTGAAAACTTGAATGCCAGTTGTTAATATCGATGGAAGTTTTGGATTTAACAATGTTTTGAAGTTCTTGAATTCTCATTTTAACGTCATCGAGAATGTTTCTAGCCTCACTTGTTTTAAAAGTGTTGTTAGAGGAAATTTGTTCCAGTTTTGAAAGAGACTTGGAAACAACTTTCTTTTTAGACAAGAATTTCGCAAATGGTCGTTTTATGGAAAACGCAGGTGGTTCTGTTTGTGGAACAAAAGTGATTCCCGAAAGTTTGTTCAATTTGTTGTAATCAATGGGTTTCAAATCCTTTTGTTTCATTTTATTAATGCTCTCTTCGACATGTTCAATCGTTAGCACAGAATCCCGAACGACGGGAGGATCATGTTTGGTATAAATCACATTACCATTGTACAAAACATTCTGTTCTTGCTGAGCTTTCTTGAGATTACAAGGGGTGTTGTTACCGAGAGCCATTTTATTTTTCGTATGGTAAATCGGATTAGTTTGATTTGAAATCATTTTCATTGTTTGACTCGACTGCCCCGACTTAACCACTAACTCTTCTAAATGAGCAATCATGTGTTCTGACTCTACTATTTCTTCCAAAAGTTTGTCTTCTTTCTTTGCAAAATCCTTTTTCAACTCATCCATTTCTTTTTCAAGATTGGAATAAGCTTTTTTTTGTTTAGAAAGTTGGTTTTGTAAATCAGAAATTTCCGTGTTTAAAGATTTTATCTTTTTGAAAGAATTAACATCAAGTGTGTCAAACTTCAGTTGCAATTGTTGTTTCTCTGAAACGGAATTTTGATAACCAGTTTCTAATTCAGACAATCTTTTGTTATGAAATTCAAAAGCTTTAACGGTTGATTTGTAACTCTCAAGCTCAGCGGTCAATTTAACATTCGCGGCCTTAACATCGCGATTGACCTTTTGCACATTCTCAATTTCAATACGACAATTATTCAATAATGATTCAAACAAAGCACGTGTTTCCTCATCATTCTCAGCATGCTGTGAAACGAAGCCTCCATTATGATTCACATCTGGAGTTGCTGAAGGAGTATTGCTACTACTTGGCGTGTCCAGGGATGTATCATAAGTGGGTGCTTGCTTCTCAAAATGCTGTTCCTCATGAGGAGACATATCAAATATATCATTATTGTGACATGTGTTGAAGTGTGATACCTCAGAGACTGCATTGACGTCATAAACAGGAAGTGTGTCAGAATCCGTGTCATACTTAGCATCCTGAAGGTTCGCCATGAATATGCAGTTCGCATCGATATCCTCTCTATCTTCCATGTCATCCATAAGAGCCATAAAGTCATTCTCCTCTGCATTCAACTGAAATCCTGCCTCTGCCTTTTGTGCCAACGTCACTGCTTTCTGCAAGTACGCTAGATCTTTCTTGTTTGGCTTAGTAGGACAGTTCCTTGCCATATGACCTACACCCTGGCAGTTGAAACACTTTACCGGATTACCCGGATTCATATTTCCCAAATTCCCAACTACTGGAGCTGCAATATTTCTATTCTGATTACCCATTGCCTGATTACCAACATTCTGACCCCTCTGATTTCCAACAAACTGACCCAACTGATTCCCTGTAATTTGACCATACTGATTCCCTGCAAACTGACCTACATTCTGATTTCCTGCATACTGACCTGCATTCTGCATATTCTGATATCCCTGTGGATTCCCATAAACTCCAACCATTTGGCCTCCGTTGCCCATATTGAAACTCGGCTGAGCGATCTGCCTGTTGCGAGTATTCGATGAAATCCTTTGGTTGTTGTTTGTTGGTGTAGAATAGCGTCCTTGGAATGCCTTTGACAGAAAAGCAAACGCTTGAGTCAATGCTGCAGCAGCTTCATCATTGTCAGTGAATTCTGGTTCTTGGAATTGTGGGTATGTCTGTTGTGGAATAACTTCTTGTTGTTGTGGGTAGAATTGTTGTTGGTAGACCGGTGTTGGTTGTTGAATGCATGATGGTTGCATGTAGTTGTGAATGGATGATGATGGTTGTTGAGTGTTCACTTGTAATGGTGTTGGTGTATTAGCAATTAGTGCGAGAGGATCATGATTCTTTGCCAATCTTTCTTTCCTAACTTCATTAGCCTCAGCTTGGTTTTGCTTCAGAAAGTCATAGAGTTGATCATAATTCACCTGATGTAAGTCCTTTGTCTGATTAACAATTGTAACATAACGACCCCATTCTTCTGGAAGGTTATTGACGAATTTGATGTTTGTTGCAATTGTTCGAGGTGTCAACTTGTTTCTGATTAACTCATTCATCAACGTGCAAAACCTTGTGTAGTATGATTCAATCTGTTCACCTTTAGTGGATGTGAAGTTCTCCCATTCAGTAAGAAGTTTGTTCTCAACGTCTTGTTGTCCAATCTCTGTTCCATGACAAATCCTTCTAACACGTTCCCACATAGCATGAGCAGTTTCACAGCTGTCGACCACAGCAAAGATCTCCCGAGGTAATCCAAGTTGGATTAGATGCATTGCCATATCATCAGCTTTGATCTGCGCCTTGTCTTCATTAGTGTAATCTTCTTCTGTTTGTAAACGCATGTATGGTTCAGTAGGATTTGTTGAGTTTGGATCACCGGCAACTTGAACTTGTCTTGGCTGAAATGGACCCTTCTTAATGGAGATGAGCATGAGGTTACCATCAGTCTTAGTTTTGATGTAACGAAGCATGCGGCTTGTCCATGGGAGATATCCACCTTTTTCAAGCATAGGAGGTCGGTTTTCCGCACCGGCTGCATGAATATCTTGCTGAGATGCCATTTGATGAAGTTTAGATGGATAAAGTTGATTCTTGGATCGTTCCAACGAAATAGGAGTAGAGTTTAGAGTGAGTTGATGCAAGTTTTTATGGTGAAAATTTTGACTGAAAACCTTGAAACCTCAATAACTTCTTCTCGGAGCGTTTTTAGGCCTCGAAACTTCGCCTAAATCGATAAATCGAAATCGATAAATCGAAATCGATTTAGTGTGTCGTTCTCCTCTGTCTGACGGTCGTTTTGACAGCTGATTCGTCGAAAACGGAGTTACGGTTCAAAAGTTATGGTCATTTGAAGTTTAGTCGTCAAAAACCTCACTTTTGTCAAAGTTCTCGAAAATTTTTCAAGTTCTCGATAAATTCACCCAAGTTCTCGATAAGTTACCCAAGTTCTCGAAAAAATTTTCCAAGTTTCTCGATAAATTCAGGTTCTCGAAAAAAGGAAGAATTTTCTAAGTTCTCGATAATATTTCCATGTTCTCGAAAATTTTTCAAATTCTCGAAAATTATGCCAAGTTCTCGAAAATTATTTCAAGTTCTCGATAATTGTTCAAGTTCTCGAAAATTTTTCAAGTTCTCAAAAATAATGCCAAGTTCTCGAAAATTATTCAAGTTCTCGATAATTTTTCAAGTTCTCGAAAAATTCCAAACTTATCTAAATTATACAATTTAGAAAAGTATCCCAAGTCGAAGTGTTTTTTCTAACTTATACAAGGAAGAAAAACACCGAGTAAGCCACGGAATCGTCTGAAGATACTTGAAGAGAAATTCTCGATAAAAGGTGGTGTGAGGTTCTCGATAAATGGCAGAAAAATCGTTTAACTTAAAGCACTCCGAAGTCAAGTTTGTGTTCCAAGATACTTGTACTTCTATGCTTAAAAACACCAAAATTTGAAGAAAGTTCCAAACTTGATGATTTTTTATGAAAAATTTTAAGATCTCGAAAACAAGTACAATACCAAAGTCGAACTTTTAAGCTTGAAATTTTCAAAAAGGTTGAAACTTTCTTGTTAGAAAAGGTTTATAACACTAGTTTGTAATCAAAAAAGTGTTAAAAACCAAGAAAAACAAGAAAAGTAAGAACTTTTCTCAAAAAAAAAAACGTGAAATATAGCTTAAAGAACACGAACCACACAAATTCTCAACCCTCCTAAATCATTGTTAGGCGATTGATACCACTTGTAGGACCTTAGATATTACAACTTTATCACAAATATAGAAGTAGAGAAGAAGGAAAGATGGTGACTTGGTGATTAATATGGATCGTATATGTGTATATAGATAGATGAAATATGAGAGCTTTTATTCAAAGAAAACACACACAAATACACACACAAGCACACACCTCAAATGAGCCTTTGAGGTGTTTAAATAGTTCTTAACATGAGATGCCCTATGGGCTTTCTATGGGCTTGGGCTTGGACTTGGTTGCATGGTTGGACAACTAGGCTTATGAAACATAGCATATAACATATTAGCTTGCCAAGTCCAAGGCCCAATGACTAAACTATTACTAATCTTAACAAGCGACACAAAGTTACAATATGAGAATGACCATCACTTCATAATACATATTTTTAATGCTAACAAGAATAACCATGACAACAATAGATAACCAAGAATTAATGAAAACGACAAACCAAAGAAGTAACCCGAAGTAGACATGATAATACCAAAGATATAATCCGAAGTAGACATCATAATACCAAGGATAACAAATGAAGACAAGATAATGACAAGCATGTATTGTCCCTCAAAACAATTGAAAAGAGTGAAAAGTGGGGCTATGAACTCACCTCAAGTAGTAGACGAGAGATGATACAAGAAACAAACAACCTATTAAATAAACTCGTCTTAGTATCTTATTCAAAACCTATAAACTTATAAAATTGAATTATTACCAACAATATTCATTTTGATTATTAAGGTTTATCGTTATTCTCATTTATAAATGTTTGGTATCATTCGTGTGTGTTGTAAAGACACGACACCGACTCGAGTGAGCACACGCCAAAACAATGACCAAAACCTAAACGACTCAAAAGACTAGGTCGGGGTCAAATGATATTAGTCGTAGTTTACTAAATTTCCCGACCGAATTGTCAAGTTCTTATCGAATTTATCACTCGATAAGTCCAATAATTCCTTCGTGTCATTTATTATCCCAAAACCCATTCATGTTAGCCATATTGAGTTGTGAGGATGCATTTTCCGTTAATAAATTTCCTCCGCCACCCTTATTGGGCCCTTATTGGACTCGTTAGCCCAATAAGTCTGATAACCTTGAAAGTCAGACATATTAACGTAAATCAATCCAAAATCGTCATGCAATTACAATGAATCCTATTATCTTCAATACTAGTGTATCTCGATAAATGTGCCCTCGAACTGATTAGTAACTCATCCGTAATTATATTTAACATTATTTGCCTTATTATTCACATTAAGTATTTGAATAACGACTTTTCCGTTATTTAATATTTTCTCTTTAACTTTTTGAAATACTAATTAACGCTTTAACGTTATTTAATATTTCTTAGTAATTAGAAAATATTACATACCGTCTTTATAGTCATTTTAATACTTATTGTTAGCTTACATATATATTAAGTAGCAAGTTCTCACTTACGACTTAATATTTATAATTAGCTTGAATGTATACATATACGTGTGTTATTAACGTTCGATCATTATTATCTTTTATGAGTTACTCTTCATTTCGAGTTTATTTTATCAACAGGTCAACTAGTCAATCTAAATGTCCATATGCTCAAAACAAGTCTCTTTTGGCATTGTCGGGGCCACACGAGACTAAAAAGTCCCGGTAACGGCCGACGTGGCTCAACCAATGACAACGGTAACTATAATTCACCCACAACAATCTATTGGCCGCAAAACAAACTTCAACAATACACGGCCGTCTACGGCGCACGTCTATCCTAAACTCCGTCATCTACTTCCTCGTCTCCACAACTTCACTAAACCAATAATTCTAATTCCAAATCACTTGCCTCGCCTAACGGCCTCGACTCTACTTCTCGGCCAACCAACAACCCAAACGGATCCTCCCTCACTCGACAAGAACATCAACTACCCAAGTCACCAACAACACTAATCAACCTTAACCACGACAACTACCTAATCAACAACAATAATTATGCCAGGACCTCTACGGTACCGGTTCCATTTCTCGGCCTAATCTACTCAACCAACGAACCCTTATGTCGATCTAAAACCAACGACAACAGGAAACTACAACAACAACAAGAACTCAACATCACAAATCAATATTCAAAATTCTGTGTCTATCTTTATTCCTAGATCTCGGCTGCCACAACTCTTAACCACGACGACAACAAGACATCGACACCAACAATGACTACAACAACCAAATCCATCCATCTATTACTTATCCCTACTCTCGGTTTCACCCAAATCCACAACCACAGTCCATTAGAGACCCAAACTAACCCAAATCCGATCACAACAGCCACAACTTGACTCGCTATGAACTATGACTCGACACAACATGCGACCAAAACTCGACAAAAACAACAAATGATACCAAATCGCATTATTAAGTTTCATTTAATTAGTCTTATTCATTTTAATAGCAAAACCCTCGAATTAAGCGAGTGGTAATCCTACCGTGGTGTAGGTGACCACGAATATGGTGGGTTTCTTACCTTTCGACTTCCGGTAAACAAGAAACAAAAAGAAAGGAGGTTTTAGTGGTGATTCGTGGCTGTGGAGATGGAAGTCGTGGTGTTTGGAGGCGTATTATGGCGCGTGAAAGGTACTAAAACAAAGCAGATAATGTGGGGATCAAGGTGGTGGTGATTGCGTGTTTGTTTCAGTGTGGTGAGGCTCCGGTGGCCAGAAAAACGGCCGAAAAATGGTGGGTAAAGGGAGCGGCTGCAAATGGTAGTGATATGGTGGAAACCCTAGTTGCTATTAAGGATAGTATTTATAGGGTCTTGTGGGGACTAGGAACAAACCCTAGTGCGCCCATAGGGACTGATTTTGCCAATTCTCTTATATTTTTAACGATATACTAACATAATTAATAAAATGTACCATAACTAATTCCCGAGCACCTGAAACCATTTCCATAAATTTTAGAATCGTTTTTCCATAAACTTCGGTTATAAATACATATATCGTAAATTTCTCGTCATCCGTTAACTAAATGTTCACGTTTTTAGTTATTATTGTGCCAAGACTCGCAGTTGTACATACTAGGACGCGAGATATACTTATAAACCATGAACAATAATATATGAAATAAAAACACGAAAACCCAAAAGTACCAGTTGTCACATGTTACACAAATGTAATATCACTTGTGATACAAGTTTTCTAATCAACTTTGCATTTCATCAAACACTTGGCGTGTGATGAGTGCTCAAACACTCATCATTTTTGGTCAAATCTGAACTGCAAAACATACAAAAACACTCAATAATGCATCAAAATACTAAAAATGTTTCAAAATTGTGTTTTATATGTTTTAGATGCAAAATGTTTAAAAACAAATGAAAAACGAACAAAGTTTGCATAATTGGCAATTTCAGTCCCTCAAGTTTCAAAAATTAGCAAAACTAGTCCCTAAAGGTTTAAAATAAATAAAAAGTCAACTTTGATCCTTGGATAATCAAACTTGTTCAAAATTAATCCCTGGATGAAAGTTTTCACAAACTGGAAACTTTTACCCTTCAAAATCCAAAATTGACATAAAAGGCCCCTGAACTTTCATAAATTGTCAAAATTAGTCCCCGGGATATTCAAATTTTGGAAAATTTCTTTTATGGCACTAATATTGATGGAATGTGGCAAATTGGTTCTTGTAACAACTTTGGATGAATGGCAGAATTAACCCTTCAAATTCAGAAATATACAAAAAAGGTCCTTGTACTTACTTTGTTACTAAAACATACGGACCCCTTTATATTTATAAACCCAACACCCTTTCAAGCCCATTACCTTTGGCCCATCTCACCCTTCCCACAACCCAATCCACCAAAAGCCCAACTCCATTTCACCCACCCTTTTTATTAATAAACCCTGGGTCAAATTTGGTCAACCCCCACCTCCCTTCTCCTTGCCGCCATAACCAAACACTCAGCCCCAATACCCTGCAAATCCAACATCCTTGTCCCCTCCCCACTCTCCATCCATCCTCAGCCACCCTATACCTCAACCAAAGTCAACCCCCAAACCTAATTATTACCCCCCTCCCCTCCAACTCAGAAAACCAATATACTTGGTACCTAAATTGATCCAAGGGGACAAAGACAAAAGTTGTCTCACACCAGAAAACAAAGGGCAGATGACTGAAGGGAGCACAAAAGAAAAAAGGGAAAGAAGACAAAGAAGCACAACTGTTTGCAGAAACCCTAATTCTGTTGTAATATAAATAGAAGATGATTGTAGCCAATTTTTGGCATTAGGAAGTAGTAGTAGAAGTAGTTTTAGTTTAAATTCCAGTAATTTTAAGTTTTATTTTCAAACCCTTTGTACTCTTTTTTTAATCCAATGAAAGTCTTTCTTTTTAGTAACTGTTGCAATTTAGCTTAACTGCTATTGTCTTTTGCTTATTTCCACTGCTTAGTTACCAATCACTTAAGCCTCTTTATACTTTGATAATTTTGTTGTATCATTTACTTGTCACAATTAGGTTCTAAACTTGCATCACCCTTTGATAACTAACTCAGACACCCCCTTAAGGAGTGTTTGGCATAACTGCCTTTTGCCTCAAAAAGTATTTTTGACCACTGATTGACTTTCAGCTAGTTTAAAGATTAGGTTTAGTATCAAGGCAGAAGTAATTTTGTGCATCATTTAGTAGTTTACAACCTTCTTAGTTGAAACCCATTAAGGTCTTAAGTTATAACTGTTGTTTCTCAAATCGTTTTAGTTGAATCTGGGTATAGCTCAATCTTAGTTGCACTGACGCTCATAAGTAGTTTGATTTAGTTAGTGTTTGCTTCTGGTTCATAATCCTTGGTTATACATTAGTTTCCACCCATTTTGAACCAAATTCATACCTGCTGCTGTTGTTTCATTAGTGTCCCACTAGCCTTTAGAAGCTTATTTTTAATTTCCATATTACAAGTCCGTAGGACATAAAAATGTGCATGAGTTATCTTTGCTATCCCGTTTATTTAGGAGTATTTTTATTTTATTTTTAAAATTTTTCTTTCAAAGCTTTTTAGTACCTCTAATTAGCCCTTATGGCCTGCTGCCACAACCCTTCTCATAAGCCCAGCGTGGGAGCTCTTAACGAGTTCCTTGGGTCTGATTTTTGGCTCTCTGATTAGCTCTAGGTATTAGTTTGTAAGCTTTTAGCTTATTATGATCTTACTTGCTCACTTAGATGCTTAACTCAGGGGCTGCACAAGTCCATCCAGAGCCTGCTGGCTGTTATCCCAAACAGCCCATGCACCAACAGTTTCTTTTTACCTCGCCATCTAAAAACTAAAATCAGTTAGATTTAGGATTTGAGTTTCATTTTCCAAGTAGTTAGAAGTATAGATATTTACTTTTTATGCTCACAGTTGAACTTCTAGCTTAATTTTATAGTTCCATGTAGGCTTCAAAATTGCCCAACCCATTTTGCATCCCTGGGCATTTGACCTGTTCCAAACCACCCAAGTTGATCTCTTTTTTTCTAAAACAGTTAAGTAGGATTCAGGGTATGCTTTTGTTTTTACCAATAGTTAGTAGTTTAATCTTCACATGGGATAGCTTGTTTTGCATTTAGAAATACTTGAACTAGCATATTTGTGGCTGTCATTTGCCTACCCATCTGTTACATCAGTTGCCCAACAGCCCCTTCTCATCTTAATTATTAACTAGTTTAAGTAGGAGTTAAATCCAATATCTGGTTTCAGAGATAGTTTACTAATTGTATTGTACTTGTCTCAGCTTATTTCCTATATGTGTGCTTATCTTAGTAGCTTATTTAGGCCCCTCAGTTGACCCATCTGTTGCCCTGCTCCAGGGTAACAGTTTCATAAGCTCATCTTCCTAAGCTAGCATTTGGTTCCCCATTGCACCTTTGCCTGAGCTTGTTGTTGTTTCTGGAAGCCCTCATGGCTGGCTTATTGTTCATGTGCTTAGTTTCTCATTCTTAGCTTATTGTGTAGCTTATTTGAAGGTTGTGCCAAATCACAACTTCCGCTTTAAGCTTAAAAAGCTTATCTGTGGGAACTTTAAGCTCATTCACTGCTTATTATTAAGTTCTAGCCAAAGTTCCTTCACAAAAGTTCATCATTTTCAGTAGTTAATTAGTTTTGAAAAAAGAAAAAAAAAAAAAAAACCAAATTTAATTTTTAGTGATAGCTTCTATTTAACATAATTTAGCTTTTTAAATTTTTGACAAGTACTTATATGTTTTTATATTTTTCTTAAATTCTCAGTATATTAAAGTATTTGTAGGAATATTTTCAGATTTTTATCTTTTCATTTAGTATTTATTATAATTAATATTAGTTTAATAATAATTAAGTAATATTAGTTAATTAAATAGTTTCATTAATTTTTATTTAAGAATAGTACTTTTTTATATTTTTCCTAGGTTTTATATATCATCAAATAATTTTAGGAAATTTTTCATAATTTTCACTATTCATTTTCTATTTTTCTTAATTTTAAGTAATTAATAAATAGAAATTAATTAATAATAAATAGAGAAAAAGTAAGAAAATTATATTTTTAGTTTTAAAATTACTTTTATATTATTTTAGAATTTTTTGAATTAAATTTTCATTTTTCTAGCTTAATTTCATAATTAGTGTAATTTAAATATTATTAATTAGTAATTAAATAGTAATTAATTGATAGTAATTAATTAAATAGTGTAAAAATTATTTTTCTTTTTCTAAAAATTTTCTTTTATCATTAGGATTGTAAAAATGTAATTTTCATATCCGTAGGTATCTTATTTTACAAAACTCGCGTTTTATTTCGTACGTCAACGTAATTTTAATTCAAACGAACGCGTTTTTAGGCTTAGCTCACGTTTTTAGGTTATTTGTTCATCAGTAATTGTTAATATAGTATTTCTAAGTTATTTTCATTCCTTATCTCGTAGTGTAATCATTCACAACCCCTTCTTGTCCAAATTCACCCGATCACAAACTCGTTTCGATTACCATCACACCTCGTCGGGACATAACGACCCGGGGATTCCTTAAACTCCTTGGTTAGTTGGTTTTTGACGTTTGACTCGGTTGACCATCACCTGGTGAACTTAGTTGACCGTTCGGAACCAATCAAATTTTGGCGCCGCTGCCGGGGAGGTCGTGCGCGTATTCTAGACGGTTTTACAGATTAGTGAATCTGGGTATACACTCATTGTATATTTACCATCTTTTGTTCATATTTTCTTGTTATAAAAACAAAACCGTTCCCGAAAACATTTTAAACTCAGTTTTCAACGAACACAAAAAACACAAAAACATTTTCTTTATCATTTGTACAAAATGTTTATCCAAAAATCCAAAAACATTCTCCTTTACCCTCTCACATCTTTGATTCTTCATCCCTTACCCTCCCAAACCTTTTGATTCTTTCTATGTCTCATCCACACCTTCTGGTTTGCCAGTGGTGTGGTAGTTCTTATAATGGTGGTAATTGCCCCGGTTGTGGCATGGTAGAGTCAGGAAACGGGTATGTCTATAACCAAGATCCCTATTCCTACCATGACATAACTGATTTATTCCATCAGCTACCACATCATGAGACTCAGCAGTTTTACTGTTGTGAGTACTGTGGTGGTCCACACTACAGTTCTGATTGTCAATCGGGAAACACGCTTGTCTATGAGCAGTTTCCTGATAACGATTATGACTCTAGCACATACGACTCACAGCCACATCAGTTTTACTATTGTGATTACTGTGGAGGTCCACACTTCAGCTCCGATTGTCAAACAAGGGATCCATTTCCTTGTAACACTTTTGACACATCGTATTATGACGAACCTCCATCTCAACCAATTCCTCAAAGTCTTCTCATTGATCTTTTGGATTTAGTGAAAGACTTGAAAGGAATAACACATACCCCAGATAATCCAAAACAAAAATCGATGGAAGAATTGTTAGCTGACGAACAGGCTGCTAAAATAAATTCCCAAGATGCTTATGAAAGATCTATTAGGGAATCAATTGAAAAAGAAAAAGCAGCCAGATCTAGCTCTCGATTCCGTTTCATTCCTGATGACAGTGATGATGAGGATACCCTTGATATCCTTGGATTTTATAAAGATTCATCAGGTTCATCAGATGAAATTCCATTAGTTGAGATTTCATCTCAACCCACTGTTATCACACCCGAGGTTCCCACTCACTCTTTGATCATGGGGGACGAGCATCTTGACACTGTTCCTGAAAGGGAATCGGACGAATTCATAAAGTCTAGTGTTGAGAACCTTGTCTCAATCCCAAGAGAATCACAGGGAATTCTTGATCATTTGTGTGATATTCCTCCTCCTCTTATCTTCCCGAATGATGATGTTCAGATGTTCTCCGATACTACTAATGACGATTCGTTATCTTGTGGAGACATCGTTTTTATGGAAGAATTACCTTCTAAGCTAGTTAGCTTAGAAGAAGAGAATGAAGAGATTGACACTGAAATCAAGGATGAAGCACTTCGTGCAACATTATTGAATGTCGATATCCTCATTTCTAAAATCGAGGCTTTCAATATGAAACCTATTTCATCTCCTATCCCCATAAAGGATAGTGACATTTTCTCTGATGATCCTATTCCGGAGTTTGAAGCCTTTACCTTTAATCATATGGGAGAGAAAATTAGTGGCAGTACCACTTCTCATTTTCAAATTTCTCTCCCCGAATATGATTTATTCACCTTTGAGGAGTTCTCCGGTGAACTCACTCATATCATATCTCCACCGGAGTATGATAACTTTTACTTTGATCTAGACAAAGTTGATCTTTGTTTTCCGGAGGGAAATATTCTCAACCTTGAGAATTTGATTGATATCAAAATCCCAACCCTCCCACCCATAATAGGTCTAGATCATCCGAGCTTAAATGATGAGATTCATGATACACCAATTATGGATTCTCTTTCTGATGATGATGACTTTATCTTGATTGTCATCAGGATCTTTCTCCCATTCTTCACCTATCGGGTGACTTCTCCTGTTCTTCATTCCTTCGGGAATGAAGACATTATCTTTGACCCCGGCATCACCGCTTATAGTTTATACTATTTTAAGCTAGGGTCTTTATATCTCATCGGTGTGGAACTTTCACGTGCTTCAAATGTCTGTCCAAACATCTTGAATGAAAGTCCGATAGAGATTGTTTCTTCCACATCATGCTTCCCCAAGGACAATTGAATTCAGGGTCGAGTCAAGCTAGCGACTCGGTAAACAAAAACAGTAGCATTTACTTAGGGTTTTCACCCTAAGTGTGGGGGAGTTACCCCACTGTGATTACTTA
This sequence comes from Artemisia argyi, assembly GCA_030686995.1. NCBI lineage: Eukaryota > Viridiplantae > Streptophyta > Magnoliopsida > Asterales > Asteraceae > Artemisia > Artemisia argyi. The sequence continues at coordinate 45,291,824 of CM060696.1, forward strand.
TGAAGTGAAAATACAAAATGGTGTTTTCCACGCTTAGCTTGTAATGTTGCCCTTTTACGTTCAAAATGTCGGCATAATAGGCGGGACTTTGAATATTGAGGACAATATTCATTCTAAGTGTGGGGGGTATTTCGCTATTCTAGCGAATTTTATCACATTTTACTATCTAATACCCCCGTTTTTGCCAAAAATTTTAAAAATTTTTCACTAAAGTTCAAAAATTTTTTGTGGTTATCAGTCCGCCATGTCTAACCAACAAAAGGGATTGGCTAATCCAGGAGCAAACGGCTCTTGGTAAAGATATATCAAATCCGTTTATGGCTTGCAATTTGCCCAAAATTGTATGGTAAATAAACTCGCCATATCCCATAAAGCGAATGAGTTGGCTAGCCCGCAAGATTATGGCTTGTGGTAAAGGCCGTGGAAAATCCATAATTGGTAATCAGCTCACCAAGATGTTGACTTAGTCCATCAAGAGTTGGCTAGTCCAGAAGCAAACGGCTTTTGGTAAAGACTAATCAAATCCGTTGACAGCTGGTGGTTTGCTCAAAATCACATGGTTATCAGGTGGACCGTTGTTCTTACATCTGGCTACTCCAGAAGTGATGGCTATTGGTAAAGAGTTTTTCAAATCCATTAAGTTTTTCTCAAAAGATTGCTAGGGACTAGCAATAGTTTAGTGTGGGGGATTGATGAGTGCTCAAACACTCATAATTTTTGGTCAAATCTGAACTGCAAAACATACAAAAACACTCAATAATGCATCAAAATACTAAAAATGTTTCAAAATTGTGTTTTATATGTTTTAGATGCAAAATGTTTAAAAACAAATGAAAAATGAACAAAGTTTGCATAATTGGCAGTTTCAGTCCCTCAACTTTCAAAAATTGGCAAAACTAGTCCCTAAAGGTTTAAAATAAATAAAAAGTCAACTTTGATCCTTGGATAATCAAACTTGTTCAAAATTAATCCCTGGATGAAAGTTTTCACAAACTGGCAACTTTTACCCTTCAAAATCCAAAATTGACATAAAAGGCTCCTGAACTTTCATAAATTGTCAAAATTAGTCCCCGGGATATTCAAATTTTGGAAAATTTCTTTTATGGCACTAATATTGATGGAATGTGGCAAATTGGTTCTTGTAACAACTTTGGATGAATGGCAGAATTAACCCTTCAAATTCAGAAATTTACAAAAAAGGTCCTTGTGCTTACTTTGTTACTAAAACATACGGACCCCTTTATATTTATAAACCCAACACCCTTTCAAGCCCATTTCCTTACCTTTGGCCCATCTCACCCTTCCCACAACCCAATCCACCGAAAGCCCAACTCCATTTCACCCACCCTTTTTATTAATAAACCCTGGGTCAAATTTGGTCAACCCCCACCTCCCTTCTCCTTGCCACCATAACCAAACACTCAGCCCCAATACCCTGCAAATCCAACATCCTTGTCCCCTCCCCACTCTCCATCCATCCTCAGCCACCCTATACCTCAACCAAAGTCAACCCCCAACAGGGCCGGTCCTGAGTATTCGAATGCCCTGGGCGAGATGATAGAATAATGCCCTTACTAAAAAGTTGTAAACAAACGACACAATTTATTTCAGATTTATAAACAAAACTCGTGTATTAACTTAAAATAAAAGTTTCTTAGACATCTATCTAGTTTAAATTCAAGTAATCAAGTGTATTATAAGTAGGGCTGTAAATGAACTGAACGTTCAGTGAACATTTCATGAACCGTTCGATAAAAAGTTCGTTTATGTTTGTTCGTTTATTAAATGAACGAACATTAACAATATTTTAAGTTCGTTTAGTTAAATGAACGAACATGAACAAAAGTCTCGTTCGTTCATTTATGTCCGTGAACGTCCGATTAAGCGTTCATTAAAGTTCGTTTATGTTTATTTATCTATTTATGTTCATATATCATATATTTTAATTTTATAATTTAAAAATTGGTTTGTTTAAACAAAGCAACTACTTATAAAACAATATATTGTGAAGAATTCAATAAAGTTTATGTTTGTTTGTTTATTTTCATTTATGTTCGATCGTTTATGCTTGTTTAGCGTTCGTTTAGTGTCTTAATGAACGGACATAACGAACATGAATAATTCATTTTCTTAATAAACGAACATGAACAAGAAAATTTGTTCGTTTAAGCGTCCGATTCCGTTTATTTGTTCGGTTAAAATTAAATGAACGAACATGAACAGGGCTCCGTTCGTGTTCGTCCGGTTCGTTTACAGGCCTGATTATAAGTTTATAACAGAAAAAGATAAATAAAAAAATTTGAATAAATTTGTGCCAGATTTGAAATTTTTATATGATTAAAACAAGAAAAAATGCTATAGTTAATTATAATGTGTATATATTTTGTAGTTAAATAACTTATTTTATTTGTGATAGAACTGAAACAATATATCAAACATTTTATATTACTATCGTGTTAAAGATAAATACATTATATATTTTATTGTGTAACTTTTACAATGTAAAAATAGTTTAAAAGATAAAATATACTAGTATAATAGATCTGGGAATATACTTGTAACTTGTTCAAACCTATTGTGTCAAATATAAGAAAATTTACATATAAGAATAGTTTAAACTAGGAGGTGTTAAAAGCAAACTTTGTTTAAAGTTGGAGGTGTTCTATAGAAATAGATCAATTAAAGATGGACCATTTAATATACACAGTGACCAACATAATTTAACAACAATCGATGCAACCTTCTTCTTCCTCAAAACGTCCGACATTCATGTCCGGCAACACTTAGCTCAAGTTTTTATCTTTTTTACTTTTTTCTTAGCTAAAATAGAGGCACAAAGAAGACGAACAAGTAATACTTTCAAGAATTTTTTTTTTTAAATATATTCACAAGAACGGAAACTTGATGCCCCTTATATTTTCCATGCCCTGGGCCGTCGCCCGCTCTGCCCATAGCCAGGGCCGGCCCTGACCCCCAAACCTAATTATTACCCCCTCCCCTCCAACTCAGAAAACCAATATACTTGGTACCTAAATTGATCCAAGGGGACAAAGACAAAAGCTGTCTCACACCAGACAACAAAGGGCAGATGACTGAAGGGAGCACAAAAGGAAAAAGGGAAAGAAGACAAGAAGCACAACTGTTTGCAGAAACCCTAATTCTGTTGTAACATAAATAGAAGATGATTGTAGCCAATTTTTGGCATTAGGAAGTAGTAGTAGAAGTAGTTTTAGTTTAAATTCCAGTAATTTTAAGTTTTATTTTCAAACCCTTTGTACTCTTTTTTTAATCCAATGAAAGTCTTTCTTTTTAGTAACTGTTGCAATTTAGCTTAACTGCTATTGTCTTTTGCTTATTTCCACTGCTTAGTTACCAATCACTTAAGCCTCTTTATACTTTGATAATTTTGTTGTATCATTTACTTGTCACAATTAGGTTCTAAACTTGCATCACCCTTTGATAACTAACTCAGACACCCCCTTAAGGAGTGTTTGGCATAACTGCCTTTTGCCTCAAAAAGTATTTTTGACCACTGATTGACTTTCAGCTAGTTTAAAGATTAGGTTTAGTATCAAGGCAGAAGTAATTTTGTGCATCATTTAGTAGTTTACAACCTTCTTAGTTGAAACCCATTAAGGTCTTAAGTTATAACTGTTGTTTCTCAAATCGTTTTAGTTGAATCTGGGTATAGCTCAATCTTAGTTGCACTGATGCTCATAAGTAGTTTGATTTAGTTAGTGTTTGCTTCTGGTTCGTAATCCTTGGTTATACATTAGTTTCCACCCATTTTGAACCAAATTCATACCTGCTGCTGTTGTTTCATTAGTGTCCCACTAGCCTTTAGAAGCTTATTTTTAATTTCCATATTACAAGTCCGTAGGACATAAAAATGTGCATGAGTTATCTTTGCTATCCCGTTTATTTAGGAGTATTTTTATTTTATTTTTAAAAATTTTCTTTCAAAGCTTTTTAGTACCTCTAATTAGCCCTTATGGCCTGCTGCAACAACCCTTCTCATAAGCCCAGCGTGGGAGCTCTTAATGAGTTCCTTGGGTCTGATTTTTGGCTCTCTGACTAGCTCTAGGTATTAGCTTGTAAGCTTTTAGCTTATTATGATCTTACTTGCTCACTTAGATGCTTAACTCAGGGGCTGCACAAGTCCATCCAGGGCCTGCTGGCTGTTATCCCAAACAGCCCATGCACCAACAGTTTCTTTTTACCTCGCCATCTAAAAACTAAAATCAGTTAGATTTAGGATTTGAGTTTCATTTTCCAAGTAGTTAGAAGTATAGATATTTACTTTTTATGCTCACAGTTGAACTTCTAGCTTAATTTTATAGTTCCATGTAGGCTTCAAAATTGCCCAACCCATTTTGCATCCCTGGGCATTTGACATGTTCCAAACCACCCAAGTTGATCTCTTTTTTTTAAAACAGTTAAGTAGGATTCAGGGTATGCTTTTGTTTTTACCAATAGTTAGTAGTTTAATCTTCACATGGGATAGCTTGTTTTGCATTTAGAAGTACTTGAACTAGCATATTTGTGGCTGTCATTTTGCCTACCCATCTGTTACATCAGTTGCCCAACAGCCCCTTCTCACCTTAATTATTAACTAGTTTAAGTAGGAGTTAAATCCAATATCTGGTTTCAGAGATAGTTTACTAATTGTATTGTACTTGTCTCAGCTTATTTCCTATATGTATGCTTATCTTAGTAGCTTATTTAGGCCCCTTAGTTGACCCATCTGTTGCCCTGCTCCAGGGTAACAGTTTCATAAGCTCATCTTCCTAAGCTTGCATTTGGTTCCCCATTGCACCTTTGCCTGAGCTTGTTGTTGTTTCTGGAAGCCCTCATGGCTGGCTTATTGTTCATGTGCTTAGTTTCTCATTCTTAGCTTATTGTGTAGCTTATTTGAAGGTTGTGTCAAATCACAACTTCCGCTTTAAGCTTAAAAAGCTTATCTGTGGGAACTTTAAGCTCATTCACTGCTTATTATTAAGTTCTAGCCAAAGTTCCTTCACAAAAGTTCATCATTTTCAGTAGTTAATTAGTTTTGAAAAAAGAAAAATCAAAAAAAAAAAAAAAAAAAAAAAAAAAAAAAAAAAAACCAAATTTAATTTTTAGTGATAGCTTCTATTTAACATAATTTAGCTTTTTAAATTTTTGACAAGTACTTATATGTTTTTATATTTTTCTTAAATTCCCACTATATTAAAGTATTTGTAGGAATATTTTTAGATTTTTATCTTTTCATTTAGTATTTATTATAATTAATATTAGTTTAATAATAATTAAGTAATATTAATTAATTAAATAGTTTCATTAATTTTTATTTAACAATAGTACTTTTTATATTTTTCCTAGGTTTTATATATCATCAAATAATTTTAGGAAATTTTTCATAATTTTCACTATTCATTTTCTATTTTTCTTAATTTTAAGTAATTAATTAATACAAATTAATTAATAATAAATAGAGAAAAAGTAAGAAAATTATATTTTTAGTTTTAAAATTACTTTTATATTATTTTAGAATTTTTAGAATTAAATTTTAATTTTTCTAGCTTAATTTCATAATTAGTGTAATTTAAATATTATTAATTAGTAATTAAATAGTAATTAATTGATAGTAATTAATTAAATAGTGTAAAAATTATTTTTCTTTTTCTAAAAATTTTCTTTTATCATTAGGATTGTAAAAATGTAATTTTCATATCCGTAGGTATTTTATTTTACAAAACTCGCGTTTTATTTCGTACGTCAACGTAATTTTAATTCAAACGAACGCGTTTTTAGGCTTAGCTCACGTTTTTAGGTTATTTGTTCATCAGTAATTGTTAATATAGTATTTCTAGGTTATTTTCATTCCTCATCTCGTAGTGTAATCATTCACAACCCCTTCCTGTCTAAATTCACCCGATCACAAACTCGTTTCGATTACCATCACACCTCGTCGGGACATAACGACCCGGGGATTCCCTAAACTCCTTGGTTAGTTGGTTTTTGACGTTTGACTTGGTTGACCATCACCTGGTGAACTTAGTTGACCGTTCGGAACCAATCAGCGTGCATCAAACTAGATAGCATCAAAAACACAATTCAAAATAGCCTAACCTAAACAAACTAATCGCGTATAAATCAAATCACAAGAGATCAACAAAAACACACAAAAATCTTCCCAAATTGCATCAAAAACACAAATAAATACATAAATAAACACAAAATCACAAGAGACAGTTAAATAACATCATAATAAAGGATTAGAATAATCTTACCATCTTCCATAGCTATCACCGGTTTATTTTCAACCTTTTCTTTCTCATCAAATTTTGTATGCTTCAATTGTTCAATTTTTGTGTGTTTTAGTTGATTTTTATGATTTGATGACGTTTAATTTTTTATTTAGGGTGTGTTTGTTTCATTAAGATGTTTTATGTCTGAATCTGACTATGACATCTTACCAATAAGAGGTGGCTAGAAAGTCTAAATTTGAATGAAATAATGTTGTTTGTTTTTGTATAATTGTCCGAATGATTTTAATTACTCATTTCTGCAATTTATTAAAGTAACTTATGTAAATATGAAACAAGACTTTTTATCATAAATATAACATAGTAAATAAACCATCAAATATATTCTATTAACACGAGTCTTCAATCTCTTATCGAGTAAGAGGCAATAATACAAGTCTCCCACCTCTTATTGAGTAAGATGTTATATGTGTTGGTCCATGAGATTTGAGTAATACTTGATAATAATAAAGAACAATTTCATTAATAATAATGAATAATAGTTACAAGATTACTCAATACCAACATGACTACATGATAACATCTCCAGCTTCTTTACAGGGATAATTTCAGTATATTATCCCCATTGATTGACAAACTCTCATTGATCCAAGCTATGCTTGAGATTCAATGAGAGGATGATCCTATCAACTAATACTAAGTATTATTATGTTTGTTTAGAATCCATGACTATCCCTGTTACAACTTACAACTAAACATTTATATAGTTGAAAAAGTACAAGTAAACATGTGATGGGTGAGTTGTCATGCACTTCTTAGTGGTCCACTTCCTTTTCTTCTTTTGGATATGTAGCCACTATGCTTTAGGAGTGATGTAAACATATTTGCACTTACACGGCAATTCTTGTACTTTGCTTTGATTTCTCCTTTTGGAAGTTACTGCCCATATTTTTCAGTTTATTGTAGAGATAGTTATTCAGTGTCACTGAGACATTTGTCAAATCTCAGTGACACTGGTCTTGTTTGTAGCTCACTTATTTTACTCACTGACACCGCCTTAGTAAGTAAAGTGAACAAGGTAGGCTATTTTATTTTCAAATCCTTGTAAGGGTAATTGGATCAAATTTTTGACCCAACAGTCTCCCCCTATTTGAATATACAAATAGCCTAAGGTAATTGGTATTAAATGAGGGACTGAGGGTTCAGGAACATGGGTTCAACGAGGAGGGTTCACTGACTGAGGTTCAGTGAGTAGGGGATTCAGGGTCAGTGACCAGGTTCAGTAACCAAAGGTTCAATGACCAGTTTAGTAACCAAGGGTTCAGTGGGTTTAGTGACTGGTTCAGTTAGGTCAGTGAGTAGGGTTCAGTGACCGGGGTTCAAAGAGACTTGGTTCAATTATGATACATCAGTGTCTTCCCCCGTAGTATTTCACACCCCTATTTCACACACTGATACACTATTAACTATAAAGCTAATTATGGACCTGGTTCAATTTGATACATTAGTGTCTATTTTTTCACACTTTCTCAGTATACAAAGTTACAATTCTCAGTATACAAGGATACAACATATTTAGTGACCAACAATTTTGATCACATGAGTTAACATTTTCTGAGTTGCAACATTTATCAACCCCTGATGCCACGACCTATTATGGGCCCACCGCGCTTCCGCTGCCCTTTTTTTTTTATAGATACCATTAGGTTTAGCATGATTTATTTCACCACTCCCTGAGTCGTAAAGGACTGATTCTTATCATGCCCTCGACTCACACCCCTTTCGTCCACTGAGTACACCACATTCGTGTTCTTTTTTACTCTTTTTACTTTCTTACCACTCACTGATTCCTCAAGTTCATACTTGAGTCGAGGTCTTGTTCAGGCTAAGCCTGAAAGAAATATTGACACTGAAATCACACCCTGTGTTACAAAAAAAAAAAAAAAAAAAAAAAAAAAAAAAAAAAAAAAAACCCACTCCTTGCCGCACCACTGTCAACTTGACTTTCTCAGCAACTTTCTTGATTTTTCATGGACACTGTCAAATATTACAACCCATTCACTATCATCAATCAAGCTCAGCCCTGAAAACCACTATTAACACAGCCCAAAATTCCATTTAATCCTAAAATCTTCAATCTACAAATCCAAGTGATACTGAATGGAGAACCTTGGTGTTTGATGATGGTGATAAATAGATCGTTTATTTATTTATTTATTTATTTATTTATATACTTATTTATTTTTGTGAGTGTTTTATTTGGTGTTGTCTGTGACATAGATTGGATCTTGGTGCTTGTGTTTGTAAAGTGACAGGATTTAGGTTTTTATCATCTTTTGATGATTTTTGAGTGTCGTGTTTTTGGGATGTTTGTGAAGACAACGGATCTGAATTTTTTTGTTATAGATCCGGATCTAGTGATAAGGTTTTTGTGTGTGTGTGTGTGTGTGTGTATGTGAGTGTGTCGGTTAGTGGGTTTTTGTGGGGTAGGTGTATTTGTTTTGTCATTCTTGTCAAAGTTCAGTGTTTATCTCCCCCTAAAAAAATGCAAAAAATGCAACAGCAGTAGCATTTTTTGAAGATTTTACACATGAATTTTGACATGCTTTAAATGCTATTAGTAGTCATATGAACACATATGGATTAGAGAAAAATCCACCTACTTTGATACCACTTGTTGATCCATGAGATTTGAGTAATACTTGATAATAATAAAGAACAATTTCATTAATAATAATGAATAATAGTTACAAGATTACTCAATACCAACATGACTACATGATAACATCTTAAGATTCTTTACGGGAATAATTTCGGTATATTATCCCCATTGATTGACAAATAAACTCTCATTGATCCAAGCTATGCTTGAGATGCAATGAGAGGATAATCCTATCAACTAATACTAAGTATTATTATGTTTGTTTAGAATCCATGACTATCCCTGTTACAACCAAACATTTATATAGGTGGAAAAGTACAAGTAAACATGTGATGGGTGGGTTGTCATCCACTTCTTAGTGGTCCACTTCCTTTTCTTCTTTTGGATATGCAAATGCAGCCACTATGCTTTAGGAGTGATGTAAACATATTCCCACTTATGCGGCCATTCTTGTACTTTGCTTTGACTCCTCCTTTTGGAAGTTACTGTCCATATTTTTCAGTCTGTTGTAGAGATAGCTTCTTCAGTGTCACTGAGACATTTGTCAAATCTCAGTGACACTGGTCTTGTTTGTAGCTCACTTATTTTACTCACTGACACCGCCTCAGTAACTAAAGTGAGCAAGATAGGCTATTTTATTTTCAAATTCTTGTAAGGGCAATTGGGTCAAATTTTTGACCCAACAATATGTCTAACTGGGTCTCACTTAAAAGAAAAAAACAAACAAGCAAAACGTCTGCCAGCTCTTACTGGTAAAAGTAAGAGGGCTAGTAAGTTGTTTTTTTTTTGTTTTTTGTTTTTGTTTTTTTTTTTTTAAATAAAAAAGCAAACACACCCTTAGGGGATGTTTGGTAGGAGTGAATGGAAAGGGAAGAAATGGAATGAAAAGGCATTGTCTTGTTTGTGTGCGTTGAGAATGGAAACGGAGAAAGATTTTCGGATTCTCATCCACGCTTTTGCATTCCTAAAAAAAGAGGAGAAAGGTGAGAATCAACTCACAAAACGTAAGCCATTCTCGGTTTAATTCCAGCTTAGAATGAAGGAACTACTATAATTTAAGTGGGGTATAAAATGGACAACCATGTGCACGACACATGCTAACGAAAATTGGAAAACATCCAAACTTTAACCAAATCTTCTCGCAAGCTTCTTTGGCCAAATGCCAAAAGTTCTTTATAGATCTAACTTTTACCATAGAACCCATCAAGCAATCTTAGCCACTCATTTTTTTAATCAAAATAAAAAAAAAATGAATCGTAAATCGTCAAGCTACAAAAAAAATACCATCGCGACGAGAATTAAATTATCTTTCTATAGACATGCATTGTTATATACTTTCGACGAACTTTTTTTTCGATGAACTTTTTTTTTCGCCCAGAAAAATCATATATGATTCGTAAGAATCATATATGATTCGATTTTAACAAATCATGTATGATTCTTACGAATCATATATGATTCGTAAGAATCATATATGATTTGTAAGAATCGAATCATATATGATTTTTTACGAATCATATATAATTTTTACGAATCATATATGATTTTTTCTGGGCGGAAATTAAAAAAAAAAGTTCGTCGAAAGTATATAATAATGCATATCTATAGGAAGATTATTTAATTCTCGTCACGATGGTATTTTTTTTGTAGCTTGAAGATTTACCGTTTGCAAGATATGTTGCTTTGAAAAAAAAGGTGAAAAATATAAATGGGTGGCTATGATTGGTTGAGAGGTTCTATGGCATGTATGGGTTTTTCATTGATATCAACTCTTGGTCAAATTCAATTTTCTATGCCATCTTCATGCATAACAGTTTAATTTATATTTGGTCATTATTTCTATTCCATAAAATCAAATGTTTTAATTACTTTTTGATACCCTTCATGGTAACGAATACTTCAAAATCCTGTTTTGTGGTCTCAGAATAATGTGTAGACAAAGTGTTTGATAATATGCTTCTTAGGAACAATAATCGGTATTAGAACTGAAATTAGTTATTCGAAATTCTTGAGCTTGTTATTTGTTATTCAACCTCAAATCCCAATAATTCGATCTGAAAACAAGATCAATCATAAGTTGAAACATTGAACTTCTTTTTGGTAAGAAAAATGGTATTAAAAATTACTAAAAAACACAAAAAGAATTTGTCTATCCAGGTACAGTTCGTTAATGTTTCACATGTCACTTGCTGTTGCGGGTTTCAATTCGTTTTCTTTATAATATCTATAGTTAAATGTGGTTTTATATCTTCTGAAACCAAATTATGTTATTCAAATATAATACTGGGACTTTCGGTGTTAAGAGTATATTTAGAGTGCTAACTACATCTTGAATTTTCAGTATTAGTCCATTCTATGCTAGTAACAAACAAGAGAATCTACCATGTAACATATTTCCGGATGGATTCTCTATTACTACCAAACACCGGAATTCAATCACATTCTATGAGGCAATTCTCTTTCAATGCAATTCCATTCTCTTTTTCAATTCCATTCTTTACAATTCACTCGTACCAAACACCCCCTTAGTTCTTAAGGTTTGATTGATGCAGTTAGTGAGAGTATTTGAGGGTTTGAAATTTTGAGAGAGAGAGAGAGAGAGTTACGAGACAAGGAAAGGGAAAAGGTGAATAGTTAGCAATTTTTTAAAATATTTACATTTTTAATCCCTCTATTTTTAATATATTTACATTATTGATCCTTCCATGTTTTTTTTTATAGGATGTGATCATATGATTTCAATTGTCGTATCCGTCTCTTGGTAAGCATTAATTTTTGAGTATGCAAAATAAAGTGACTCCTAACATTAAACAACAGAGACTACGTTTAAGCGTGGGCGTTAAGTAAGCTGAAGTAATTCAAGCTTCACAAACAAAAGTTTGAGGTTAAGGGATACATTGACCTGGATATATTTCTGATTGTAACTTCTAGTGGTAATTTTTCGTTCCTTACTCAAGACCAAGCATGCTAATTATAAGCAATTGTTATTTACTACGCCGTATCTTTTTTTCATTGGTATTGTTATTTACTATGACATGCTTTGTTTTTCATCAAGAGTGAAAGCGTAATCGGGACAAAATAGCCGTGTAAGTTTTAAGTACGTGGCTTTCAATAGAGGTAAAGATTGGTGATCAAGTGGTATGTACTACATGTATATTACAAGGTTAAGTGCAAGTACAACACTTGTGTAGTACAACATGCATGTGTGTTATAATGTGTTTCGGCCAACAAAGGCTATATATTAAAGAAAAAAGGGCAGAAACTTTGAGTAATGTTTTTTAAAAGGAGCTTGACACATATGCAACATCATATCTATTCAAGCAAGGTATATCTCGTCTATGTCATCTTCATTGAGTTATTTCATGACAATATATATGTTTATCTTATGAAAATGTTGGAGTTTCTTCTTTCTTTAACTATGGTTGAATGAAATGATTGATGTTAGCAAATATTTTGTGAATCTGATAATGGACACGCATATGTGTTGATCATGCATGAAAGTGCAAGTTTTCTACATATCATGTGATATCATGTGATAGTGTTAGATACATGACTACACGAGACATAATGGTCAGCTAGCATAGCACGTTATTTATGTGAATACTCCATACGAGAATACTTCATGATATATGTTATGCAAGTTCTGGATCCACGAGCTGATCATAACACCTTAGGTTGTTAGTATGGAGAATGTATATTATCAAATCGAAGATTCACATTTTCAAAGGACCTGTTAGTTTAATCAATCAAATTATGTAAAGAGACACTGTAGACCATATAGAACCTTAATTATGCTATCACAGTATCACTAGAACTAGTATTATGAACAATGACAATTATAAATTTTATACTTTTCATAACATACCAAACTGTTTTCCGTTTTACTTTGCATTGTATTGTTTTTCTCTGATGTTATGACTTCTGCCACGTGAATGGATAACAAAATACATGTCAACCACTGATATGAATCCACGTAAGAGAACTCATTCTGTCTATTCATATTACGTTATCTATACACACTTCACTTAAAACCACACAAAGACCATTCCAATCCAACTAGCCATCACAAGTCACTCTTATCGTGTCTAAAACTCATCAACAAAAAATGGCAAGTGTAACCTCTTCTGCAGTCGTGATCCCTTCATTCACCGGTCTTAAACCAAACGGTGCCACTCCTTCGAGGGTCAACACTACAGTAGTAAAGTCACTCAACACCACCTCAAAGCTTTCAGTGAAAGCTTCACTAAAAGATGCCACCATTGCATCAGTCGCTTTTGCAGCCAGCGCGTTGCTAGCCAGCAACGCGCTAGCTGCTGAGATTTTGCTAGGCGATGAAGATGGTGGTTTGAACTTTGTTCCCAAGACACTCACAGTTCCAGCAGGTGAAAAGATCGTTTTCAAAAACAATAAAGCCTTTCCACATAATGTGGTCTTTGATGAGGATGCGATTCCAGCTGGTGTTGATGCATCGAAGATATCGATGGACGAGCAGGATTTACTGAATGGACCAGGTGAACTTTATTCAGTTACCTTGACTGAGAAGGGAACTTACAGTTTTTACTGTTCTCCACACCAAGGAGCTGGTATGGTTGGCACAATCATAGTCAATTAGTTCTCTATTTTTCGGTTAACCATGTTTTGTCCGACTTTTGGCAGACTAAATTCACGACGTGAATTATTCTCTCCGAATAAATCTATGTATGTTATGCTAGACTAGTGTAAGAGACATTGCTATGTAACCATGTCTATATGCCATTTGCTTGAATTTTAAGACTACCAAGTATATCATGCCTTCTATTGAGTAACAAATTATCACATATCAAAAGAATAATGCAATGTACCAATCATTACTTTTGACATTGGTAGGAAAAAAAAAAGCATCAACGTAGAATGAACTTCATTAAAATTATATCAGAGAGAACAGGATTACAGAACTATATGCAGTTTTATATCCAACCACTTTAATTTTTCTTAAATAATGTGCGTGAAAAAACTTGGTACAACATTGAATCTACAAAATTTATCTCAACTTATACACTCAGTAAACGAACAAAAAATCAATTTTTAGGGTACATAATCATATATACTTGAAGCAAAAATTTTCACAAAATGTATAGAAAGCTATGTTGTTAATGCATTCGGGAGAGTGGTTGTGGAACCAAGGACCTTACCACCTAGATCGGGGAACTGTTCGTGTCCAGGCAAAGGGCTTACTGTTCCATCAGACTCGACTTTGATCGGGTATTTAAGAAGATGACCTTGCAAGGGAGTGTAATCATCAGTGGTGAAATTTTCCCAGTTATCTTCTGCAAGTTTGTTTATGTTCTGCACACATTCTAAGCTTTCTGGTTGCTTGAAGTAGTCTTCGAGCTTTCCTGTGTGTTCTCTCCATAGTGACATTCTGTAACCGTATACCTGAGAAATCAAAATGCATTTTAGTTAGTTTCTAAACCAGCAAAAACCATTGATTAAAGTGTTTATTGCATAAATACAAATATACTGATTCATTTTTTCCTGTTTTAGCCATTAAAAGATGGTTTTGTATACCGTGCAAGTTATTTTGTAGCAGAAAAAACCTCAAAAAAGGCTTTCAAAATTGAGTATTTTCATAAGAAAATGTTGACCTTTTGTATAAATATGTTTAATTTATATCTAGTGTGAAGTTATAAAAATGCTGATACTGGGGATTACATAATGTTCCAGAAGGGACACAAAGTCATCTTTAATGAATCAGCTGTCAAAAGAAAAATGAACAATGACTAAAATGGGACAATTGAAAACGCATAATTAATTTAACAAATACTACAAGAATATCGAGCAATGAAAAAGTACTAACTTGACCACGAGGGTGATTCTTCTTCTTAGCCCATGTGTGATGAGGCTGATAAGCACCCATAGCTATCTCAGTATCTCTTGAACCAGCCATAGATCGTTGATTAATGTTGGCTGACCCCAAAATTAGATACTCATCATCTACTATCATCCCCTTAGCATGTACATAAATCATGAAGCGTCCATGCTTTTGAGAAGCTGAAACCTGGAGAATATTAATAAATGGGCTTGTTTCATTATCAGCTGAATGACTGAGTCAAAGACCAGGAATAAAAGTATACATAAAACATGGCGATATCATTACCGAACCACCATTTGAAGAGCTATGGTTTCCTGAATTGGACTCATGTTCATCACATTGTTCACGGTTACCGAGGCAGTAGAAGTTCAAGTAGTCTTGTGGATGTGCATTCTCAAGATTTGAATTCTTCAGCTCTCGAGCAATTACTTCATACATCATTTGCATCGTTTGTCCCTATTGAAGGAAAGATATGAGTATATGACGGTGAAATGAAACTAAACTTATATGCATATCCATCCTTGTTACAGCTTACAAGGACATTCTACTAAAAGTTGAAATTCAGATAGCTTAATAGGAGGTATATAACTATATATGTCAGTTTGCAAACTCTATTGTCTTCCCCCCCACCCCCTCCCCCTGTTAGCATGCTACACTGAGAAGAATATAACTGGGCTAGGTATTTGATTTTCTTCACTTCAACTGTTTGCAAACTGGTTTGGGCTAATTGCAGAAAAACGTGACCACTTTTGGTCCAATGTTTTATTCTAGGTAACCAATTTTTCTTTAGATCAGAAAAATCAACCAAAGTTTCAAAGAAATTGATGAAGGTAACACCGTAACACAATTTCAGGAATTTCGGTTTAAGGTAATCTGGCCTGGTAAGCAGTCAAAAGGATGATATGGCAATATGGCAGCTAACATGTTGGTAACTTTTGACCATGTTAACTATTTGACATGACGCCTAGAAACTGGTTATTGTAGTTAAATTCCTCAAAATCAACAAATTTGAAATTTCGGTGTGCTTAATTGCGTAAAATAAGTTGGTTATCACGCCAGAAACTGGACCAAATTTGAACAATTCTTATGCATATAGCCCTTTTCGTTTTCCACAACTTTCTATGCCCTAAATACACTTCTCCAACTATCAGTTTATATGAAGGTTACTGAAATACTGTAGCAGAAATTCACCTACCTGCCAAAAAAGAATTCCTTGAACAGACGCAGAGCTAGGGACACCTTCTGGCCACATTGGAATGACAATGTAAACTGAAAACCTCTCATTTGCTCGTATCTTACTAGCAATCTTCAATGCTAGTTCTACAGGGATTAAGTGATCGGCACCTATTCATAGTAATGTTAAGATTTAGGAAATAATTATAGAAAGAAAGCAAAACTCAAATAATGAAATAGGAACTCGATATTTTGGTCATTGTGAACACTAACTCCACATAATAGACAGCCAAATCATGTTCGGATGACAGATTACTATTGCAGACAATTGAACCCCATTCACAGTGCTGACATTTGTCTCCTAAGTTATTTACCAAATTGCAATATGAATACAAAGCAATATTCTGATACTAGCGGGGAAAAGAACGAGGGGTATTAACTCCTAACAGATTCAAATTCTTGACAATAGAAGACATGGTGGTAGAACCTGGTTTTTACAGCACAATTCCCACTTTCTCATTTCCTCATTCAAGTTTATATACACTTTAAAATTGTTTTTACAATTGCAAATCTGAACACGAACTATCAATCACATACTTTGATTTTTCACAGCCATATCAATTATATCCCCTGTATCAGATTTATATCAATTCACTTGACATAAATCATCAACAGTTCATCACCCTCTTTGTTAAATTTGTCTTCCTCTCTACTCTTTTCTCAAATTGACCATATGTTACAAGAATTGATTTGAACTAGATGAAAGCATTGTAACTGATATAATTGTCGGAACATACATATGTTAACACATAACCATTTTGTTCAGGTATGCAAGGTATTTTATTAAACAAATCAGCAAACTTATATGGAGGGAGTTTATATGAGTCTGTAAATCATTGTTTTACAGATTTTTCATACTTAATTTTACTCTATGACAGTAAAGCTGAGCAGTGAATATCCAAATGAGTTAGGAGGATATATCATAGTTCTATTTAATTTAGCACGCAGTTTCTTCATATACATATTATTAGGAGGATGTGTCATTTGTCTATCTAAATTTACATCTAGAACTTTTATGCAACTTTTAGTGGGAAAGTGCTCAAACCTGCATCTTTATGGGAACTCCATGCATACGACGACCCAAGAAAATACTGATTCTCAATATAGATGAAGTTCTTGGCGGATCTTATAGCTTGAATATATGCTTTCTGAATGCTCTTATCAATGACCAAATTTTTTGCACAAACTAGATTCTGCAATAAGAACGCATTAGAATGATGTTACACTCAATTTCAGCAACTACAACTCATAAAAGAACTTCACACAATAAATCATACAAACCAGAGAATCAGCTAATCGGCCATCTTTTGGAAATCCTTTTACAGAACCAGAATCAATAGAGCGAAAAACCTGTCAAAATTAGAAACCCCACAGTGAAAAGGTTAACGCAGACTCGAACAAACACTTAGTTACGTGAAAGCTGCATAATAATAAACCTGAACATGCCAGTTTTCAGGATCTTCTTCCTTAGAAACCCACAACGCAGGGTCATTATTTGGAAGAGTAGGCGAAGGACTAAGTATCCAAGAAATGCGCTCTATCTTGATTAATGAATCATCATGCCATTGAGATATCTTTTTGAAACGCTGTCCAAATTCGGACCATATCGTGGCTTTTTTCCACCTTTGTTCAAAGTTTTTTAGCACATCATATGCAGCAGGACCATCAATTCTGCAATGTAAATCATGCCACGGTTGTCTTGGACCTTTTGTACCTGTCTATTGTAGAGAATTTCATGTAAATCAATTACTCAATGCCAAATTGATGAAATAACATCGTAAGTGTGTTCATTTGATAACTGAACGGGTCAAAATCAGTAAATAGACTTACAGTGAATGTTGGATTATGGAAATCATTCTCAAACACTGTGTCAAGATCACGAAACAAGCGATGCTCTGGTGTGTCATAGCGTCCATCACAGAGGTCCAAACCACCAATAAAAGCAGATATCCTTCTGTTATTTCCAGAGGCTTGAGTATCCACTATAACACATTTCTGATGATGTGTGTAAAGGGTCCCAACCACCTGTCTCATGTAAATGAAATGCCATAAAATCAGACATCAGATTTCATTTCCATAGGCTTGAGGTAACCAAAACTATCTACTAAAATTTCATGTATACAAATGATCCAATGTCATACTGGTGCATATATTTTGGAACTTCTAATAATTTTTTGGCGGTGGACATACTAGCAATTAGCAATCCAAATACAAGATATTCTGAACAGGTAATAACTAGGACATTGTATGAAGAATGAAACATGCCTGTTGCTTGAAAATGCTAAGCTTATCGCTTGCATAACGCGGTGATAGCACACAGTGAACAGAGGAATGCTTGAAAAACTTCCATGTCGCTTCATCATGTGTCTGCATAACTCCCTCCTGCGCACAGAAACATATATAAAATACTTTGACATAATCGCCAGGGAGAACCTAATCGCACAGGCACACAGGCATAAGCGCTAACCATCTATGTAACTGCAGAACTATTGCAGTGAACATAAAGCATAGCCCTCTCATTTTATGCTTTTCGAAAGCGTCTCTCTTTTGGAACATGTCTCTTTATGTAAAAGAAAGAATGAAGGCAACATGTCTCCACTTCCTTTATTAAAGAGTACCATTTTTCCCTTACCATAAAAGCTAATCATTTCATCTTACATTTGCTTTTTATCCCATCCTAAAGTGCCCCACTAAAACCTTCATATGTTAATTCCTAAAAGGGAAATCAACTACAGTGAAGTATATAGTCACAAAATAATTTCAAGGATATATTCAATCATGGCCTACTCCAAACCAATCACTAGCAATCCAATTGTATAACGCATATGAATAAATTCCCCCAATCCCAAACCTTTGTGTAAGGCCCACAGTATCATTATAATTTTAGTACTAATAATTCATTCCTTTTTTGAAGACTAGTAACAATTCAATCTATACCAAACAATAAACATGAACAGATGGAATGCACATAAAAACAAATCAAACAACGATGAATCCATACCGTTTTAATAAAGAACTTATTATGCGAAGTCTTATCATCCCAAACAAGCAACAAAACCCTAACCCCTTCTTGCGATTTATACTTCAACAACTCACCCAAACTCAAATCCGAACCACTCGGCAACTTCTTACTACTCTCCCTAACCAATTTCACCTTATCATAAATCGACCAGCCAACTATATAAATCAAATGATGCGCTTCCAGTATAGCATGACATATATCCTCCCAACAACCTCTCTGCTTAAACACCCTCCCCTCCCCATCTAACTCAATCTCGGGCAACTCGTTCTCGCGCACATGCGCATCCTGATACAATGTCACATTTCCCCCGTGCCTCACAGGAAAATAACTATCTTTCACATCAAACACATTATCATTATCTAGTTCATTTCCATCATTTATTCGCTCGTTATTCTGATCACACGAGGTAAACTTTAGCATTAACCGAATCATACAACCCGTCTTAACAGGTTTACCATTAGTACCTAAAACCTCAAACCACTCATCAACAACCTCACCAGACATAACCCTAGCAGCAGACACGCTAACAAAGCCTATTAAATCCGCGCCAAACATATCATCATCTTTGACATGAAACTCCAGCTCAGACACAGGATGAGCTAACGGTACAACAAAATGTTCATTCCATACAGGATTCTGCGCGTTTGAGATCACGCGCGTGCGAGCAACAGTAGCTCCAGATATACTGACAGTTACGTAAGGATCACTGGTGATGACGTCACGATGGCGTTTTGACTTGGTCTTTTTCTGAAGCTTTTTATTTGTGCATGCGGAGTTGAAAATGGAGAAGCATTGGTGCATACGGTTGGATAATAAGTCCATGTTTGGTAATGATTTGGCTTCGAGTATTGTTAGATCTAAGTCACCGTGAAGGTATATATTAGAATCTGATGAATCTGAGTTGCTGTTATTGGTGTTGGTCATGGTGCTTATGATGTACGAGGTTAAGGTTTCAGAAATTTGTCAAATAGGTGCCTACTTTTTTTTTACAAACGGAAAAGGGTATGCATTTAGCGTTAAAACTGTATCAAAATTTAGAAGAAACTTCTTTTTTAATGCACGCGTATACTAGAAGAAACTTTTTTTCAAATGCACGCGTATACTCTCTATCTCAAATATATCAGCCCTGGCCGAAGACGTGATGATGGTGATCTCCGACGAAGGGAGGTGAGTTGTGAAATGAGTTGTCTTATTTTTATTATGTTACGGTGTGTTCAAGAAATAAATTTATAAATAAAGAAATATTCAATGTTTTGTGTATATGTGTATGTGGGTGGGGGTGAGGTGGTTCAAGTTGGGTTACCAAGATGTAACTGATTACACGTGTATGTGGAGTGAATAAAGGCATGTTATGGACATATTGGTTGTTTTTGTACTTACTATTGTTGGAATATGCTAATAAAGAGAGTTTTCGAGTTGATGATGCTTTTGGTAAATATGTTGTTTAAGAAATTAAACTTGTTTAAAACAATAATAATTTCAGATAACCTGAAATACCACAAGTTTAGCATATATACTTTCTTGAAAACCATTATTCACTTCACTCGTGTGATCAAGTTCGAATGGTACTTAACACAACTGAAATCCGGAGTGGTTAGGCTAAGTTTTACAAGAAAAGAAAGTTATTTGATTTGGAATTGAGTAGACTGTAAACTCAAATTTCACATATTAGCAGGGTTAAGAGTTGAGAAAACGGTGATTTATAAAAAGAAAAAGCATAGCAGGTTTACTTCATTAATGCATTAATGTTTTACATGAGTTTTGTTGTTCAAATTTTGTTACGAGCGTTTTTGAAAACATTAGCCGGGTATCCGTCCGTTGCGGCGTGTACCCGTGCAATTATATTTTTCGGTGATAGCAAGGTCATTCGATGGATTGCTTTTATTAAAAGGAAAAAAATATCCAACCAAAACTATTAATTGGAAATTAGCTTATTTTCTTGCTTATACATTTAGTAACATTAAAAAAAAAAAAAAAAAAAAAAAAAAAAAAAAAAAAAAAAAAAAAAACTTTTATAGCATGGTATCTTCTCGGTACGGCGGGGCACCCTGTAATCAAAATTCTTCTTGAGTAATTATATATTTTTCATGAAGCTAACTTTATACATTGTGTTAATTTTAGGGAATAATTTTAGAACACACTATTTCATTATATATATATATATATATATATATATATATATATATATATATATATATATATATATATATATAGTGAAACTTTTTTGCGAGAACCATCTTATCTGCTAGAACTGAGAAAAACTACCAAAAACATACATGTACGTCTTCAATAATTGTATTTTTGCACATATGTTCTAAAAAAAACATGTATGATTTAAAAAAAACATAGTCGTTCTAAAGAATTTGATAAGAAATTGGAAATATAAAATTTTTCTTTAAAAGTGTGCATGTATGTTCTTATAAGGCGTGCAACGACAATATTGCGGCCGTGTGTAAGGTTTTTATGAAAAAAGATGATGATTTCATGATGATATTGAAGAACATAGGTGGATACTTGCGATTATTGATGATTTGCATGCATTTTTATTTTCTTTTAAAATGTGTGCATGTATGTTTTTGGTGGTTCTCTCAGTTCTCGCAGATAAGATGGTTCTCGTAAGAAAGTTATATATATATATATATATATATATATATATATATATATATATATATATATATATATATATATATATATATATATAGCAGAGAACGGTGCATCATGATAAAATGACGATATGAAAACGATGGTCACCACTATTGCTAGTTGTTTTGGACGTAACGTTTAACATAAAGGGTGTTTTAAAGTGGCAGTATTAGCGCTATCTTGTTGTGTCTATATTGCTAAATTGTGGTCGTAAATGATGGTCAGTTGTGTGGTCAAAAAAGGTGATGTCAGAAAGTTTGGCTATGTAAAAGATTGGTTTGTACGATCCGCTTATTATTTGTAAATTATATGTTGTGGGTGTTTTAAAGAAGAATGAATAAGATGATTTTTGCATTATTGTTTTGTAGCATGTGATATACTAATTGTACTTTTAAGTTATAGGTATTTAAATAATATCATTAACGAATTGTAAATTTCAATTAGTGGATGTTTTAAAAAAGAAAAAAAAAATGATAAGATGATTTATGCATTATTATTTTGTATCATGAGGTATATTAATTGTACTTTTGAGTGAGATGTATTTTAATAATATCGTTAAAGATTTGTAAATTTCATTTAGTATGTGTTTTAATAAAAAAAAATAAGATGATTTCTGCATTATTGTTTTGTACAATCTGTTATATTAGTTGTATATTTGAGTAAAGGGGTATTTTAATAATATCATTAATTATATGTGTTGAATTGTTATATTTTTGAATTAAATAGTTGTAAATATAGTTTTAAGAGTAAAAGTTTTTAAATGAACCATAACAAGCACCGTTTACCAATATAAACTTCGCCCTTTTTTTTTTTTTTTTTTTTTTTTTTTTTTTTTTTTTTTTTTTTTTAAGAAAATGAACTTTTGCATATGATCATTAGATTCAATTCATGATAAATTTTGAACCCTACACGTGTCTCTCATTTTTTTAGGCAACATTTTAGGCGATTGAAAGGTATAAAAGGCTACACGCGATCAGTTGGGGCGAGTGCTAGGCAATGGTGGGGAGTTTAAAAGTCAAGCGTGTGTTGGGCGAGCTGGGCGTGGGTTGGGCAAGTTGGGGCATAGCTGGGCGTGGGTTGGGTGAGCTAGACATAGTTGGGCGAGGTGGTGAGCGAGGCTGTGGGCGAGGTGGTGGTCGAGCTGGGGAGAGTGAAGAGCTTTTGGGCGAGGTGGTGGGCGAGCTGGGGAGAGTGAAGAGCTGGGGCGAGGGTTGTGATCATTTTGGTTATGGTGGTTTGTATGTGAGTGTGTGTTGTGACAAGTTTCAGATGGTTCTGGATTGTGTTCATTTTGGTTATGGTGGTTTGTACCTTGGGTTGGGTTGGTGGTAATGCTGCAGATGGTCTTCATTATTTTATGATATATGCATAGACTAGCTAGAAAAGTAAAGGTAATTGTATTGGATGAAAATGTAAAAACCATCGCATTACAATCCACCAATAACAACAATCACCTAAAAATGTATATGTATGTACTACAAAGTATATAGACAATAGTACATTCAACACTATATATATGAACATAGAGTAACATATTCAACATTATATAGACAACAATATATGAAAAGTATGATTATGACGTATTGTGTTCATTTTGGTAAAATATAGGAAAAAGGTTTCAATCCGTAAAAGCACTATATATATGGATTATTTAGGTAATTAGCTTTAGTTTTAAAGCATGTAATGCTTAGAAACTAACAAAAAGATCTCATAAGTGGCAAATGTGCAATCTTAATCTTTTTAAGTCTTCATTTTATAGGAATTCCTAAACACTTTATATAATAGTATAGACAATATATTGCCAACACTGCATATATATTTTTAAGGTATAATAGCTGATTTATAGTATTAAACAAGGATTTAGGCTGTCGTGCTTTGCGGTGGAGTGTTTTAAATCGTGTGTATTCTTCTAAATATTTTTCGCTAATTTGTTCATTAACAGTATTATTGTCGAATATTCAATATGTATTAAAGTGATACGTATTAGATATTGTAAAGTGCTTGCTCATATTATTAGTAATGTCCTCTGTATATAGATTTTATAATGACTTGATAAGAAAGTTAACATAATGGGCAAATCCTAAACCACTAACACTTGGGTCTCATAATCCATTTGGCTAATACACCCCCGCAGTTGGACCGGGAGGTCTTCGGACGCTCAAACTGGAGCAAAAATCTTGAAACAATGCACTAGGAAGACCCTTGGTAAAAATATCAGCATACTGATAACAAGAGGGAACATGCATGACGTGTACAAGACCCTTTGCCACAAAATCATGAACAAAATGAATACCAAGCTCTATATGTTTGGTGCGCTGATGTTGAACCAGATTATTGGAGAGATAGACATGACTGACATTATCACAATACACCAAAGTAGCAGTGAAAACAGGTACATGGATTTCACACAAAAAGATTATGTATCCAAGCTGTTTCCACAACAACATTGGCTACACCTCGATATTCAGCTTCGACACTCGACTTGGCTAATGTAGCCTAATGCTTAGCAGACCAAGAAAGCAAGTAATTCCCAAGGAAAACACAATAGCTAGAGGTGGAACGACGAGTAACAGGACAACGAGCCAAATCAACATCTGTGTAAGTAGTGAGCTGAGCAACATTAAAAACATGCAGTTGTAAACCATAATCAAGAGTACCTCAAATATACCCAAATATACGCTTAAGATCAGAGAAATGAGGCTCCCGAGGATCGTGAACATAAAGACACACCTGTTGAACCACATAGGACAAATCAGGGCGAGTAATCTAAGATACTGAAGAGCACCGCCTACGCTGCGATACAAAGTAGGATCCGAAAGAGGGTCACCATCAGGACCAAGCTTAGAATAATTATCAACAGGATCCCGACAAGGATTAAAATTCTGCATATTAGCCCGCTTAAGAAGTTCCTCAGCATAAGTAAACTGAGATAAAAAAATAAATCTGCAGTAGAACGTTTAGCAGAATCACCAAGAAAATAATTAAGTGAGCCTAGGTCAGTCATAGAAAATTCTCCATGAAGCGAGGAGATAACTCTCTCTATAAAAGTTGTAGAAGAAGAAGTGAGGATAATATCATCAACATTTAGAAGCAAGTATGCAATATTTGTCCCACGATAAAATATGAAGAATGACGAGTTAGTTTTACTATGCTGAAAACTAACTTGGGTAGCATAAAAAGCTAAGCGTTGACAACATTCACAAGGAGCTTGCTTAAGCCCATAAAGAGAATGCTATAAGTGGCAAACATAATGAGGATGATAAGTTGCTGATGCATATAAACTCTCTCCGACAAATGACCGTGAAGAAAACCATTCTTCACATCCAACTGATCAACAAGCCAATTCCTAGAAATTGCAAGACTCAAGACAGTGTGTATAATAGCTGGTTTAACAACCGGACTAAAAGTCTCATCACGATCAATACCGAACTGCTGACTGCGCCCATTTGCCACAAGGTGAGCCTTGTATCGACTTAGAGATCCATCTGCATTAAATTTATGCCAAAAAAAATTCACATAAAACGGACTATATTTACATTAGCAGGATGGGGCACAGGAACCCACGTTCCGTTAGTAATTAAAGAATTATACTCATCTAACATAACTTTTTTCCAAAAAGGATCACCAAAAGCATGAGTATAGGAATGCAACATGGTTAAGGTGGTGGCTGTGTGAAGAGAAAAACGATCCACAGGCATAGAAATGCCATCCTTAGCACGAGTGACCATCAGGTGAGTATTTGACGGTATAGGAGTTGGTTGTCGGTGAACCAAAATTGGTTTAGTTATGGGTTGATGTTCAGGTGTAGAGTGCAGTTGTTGGGCCGAATTAGGTGGGTAGTATGTGGCGCAAAAAAAAATAAATAATAATAATAATAATATATAGTCGAGGGCGTTAGAGCGATGGTTTGAGAGATTTAAGTATCCACCATTAGTAGGGGATGCATAGACTTGAAGCGATTGCTCTATATTGCATATAGAATTAGTTGCAGCGTTTGTTTATAGGTTATATGTAAATAGTTCATGTTTATTAGTTACATAGTTTATGTTTAGCGATGCATACCAGATTATGTGAATCATGTATGGTCATGTAGTGCATAGCATGTTTTCAGATCGCAGATAAGAATATAGACCGTGAATCAGATATTCACGATATAGAACGCATATTGAATTAATATGCATTGATAGCATAGCAGCATGTAGTTAGCCTTCAAATTAGATCATTTGCAGTTATATGACACATTTTAGTTTTGTAATTCGGGATAGATTATGATAGAAATGAGTTCATGGTTATATGATATGAGTATTATTAAGTCTTATCAATGTAATAATATTTACATGATATGACATGAAGTTATTGAGATTATGAGATATCCTAGGAAGCTTACTAGAACGGTTATGTGTTAAATGTTTATATGTTGCATTATAATTATGGATTTCAGTATGTTCATAATTGAATCAATATTGAAGAAGATTGTCGTACTAAAATGAAACATAATATGACATAACAAATACATATTATGAGTTTCAGTGTTCCCAGAGTTGATCAGCCTACGAGAAAAGGATTATGGAAATGGAGTGAAAACAAATTTGAGAGTTCCGATAATCACGAGAAAGGATTTCAATACGAGTGCAGGTACCCTTAATTAAACCTATTGATTATCTTAACCAGTATATAGAGGGTACTTAGACTTGAACCATGACTTTACATTGACCATAGAGTTTTATGCTTTAGGTGAAGAAATGAATTATAATTATGTTTAACATGTTAAGAATGTCGTAAGAGTAGAAATGTATGATTAAAAATGCCATGATAACAGGATTATAGACATAACTAGTATGAATAAGGAATTAGAGTTAGATATTGTCCTGACCAGTAGTAATATAGTCGCCCAGTAAGCGAACATGGTTAGAATGAAGGTAAGTGCATTATTTTTTTTTAGGTAAAGGGTTACCCCGGTAAGTGCATTATTAGACCATGTCTAGTATCTTAGTACATAATAAGGATCATAAATCACAAGCAGAAATGCCTAGACAGTTGAATGATAGAAATAGAGCAGCGTGACCCTTGAATAACACCAGAACTTCAGATATATAATGATACCATGTTAGTAGTGCAGAATGTCAAAATTATACTTAGAATATATAGTATGCTATGATTAGTAGCCATGTTATCGCGCTAGTATACGATTAATAGCATAATGCATGAAAAAAAGTACATAGATAACAACAGATTAATATGAGAGCAGCATATGACTATAGATAGATTGTTTTAGCTATGAATCAAGGTAAAATATGATAGCAATAAAGGCATGTGTATGTGATGCAAGTATTATGATATCTGGCCAACGTGATAATAGTTACATCATATAACATGGAATTAATGGGATCATAGGATGTCTTGAGGAAATATCTAGAACAGTAAGGATAGATGAGACAAAATCTTAGAAAAATAAAATGATGTTTTAGTCAGAAATAGAATCAGAAAGTGTACAGTCATGAGTAGTGATGTGTGGAATTGCGCCATCGCAAAAGGTTTTACCTCTCAAGGGATCTTGAGAAGCTTGCAATCCCCACCAGGTAGTGTACCTGTTCGTTGTAGTATAGTATAGTGACAAGTACCGGGGGATTGATCGTTCAACTCAAAGAATAGTGTTCGCTAGGGTTAAAACTCACTAAAACTAGGTCTAGAGGTGAGGGATGATTCTTTTTGTATTTTTATATTTTAAGGAAAGCAAGTAAAAATCTCGATTTTGGAAGGAATGGGCGGAATTAGTTGCTAATCAACTAACCCAAATAACTAAAGATGCAATCAAAATAAAATAAACTAAACTTAAACTAAATTGCGGTGTAAACAATAATGAGAGAAAATTGTGTTTACTTAGATTTCACTACTCCCTAGCTATCTTTTACAGGTTGATTAGTTTGTTACAATTGCATGGATGACGGGTTATATTCCTTAATACCATTCGTAGGGCCGTGTACGATCTTCCCTAACTGTATAAGCTTCTACCTCTTCCTATGTCGAGGCGACTACTAGCTCCTAACATGGCCTCATTAGTAGTTACCTACGCATTAAATACAACCAATATATCGTAGTACACCTCCGATCATGTTTCTTAAGACGTTCAAGCAAGTTACCAAATGGAAGTCTGCCAGTTTTCTTAAGCTTAACATCGAATTCATTCATCCAAAACAATTATAAACAAACAACCAACCCATAATCAATATCTAAGTTTCATTACATCTAAGCAAACACAAGGAAAACCTAGCCTAGCATGTTAAAGAGAAGACAAGCGTAAGATATAATCAAACAACACATATACATATCGAATGATTTGATAAAGGACTTATCTTCAATTAAGCATGGAAGAAACAAAGGGTTGGAACCCTTGAAAAAGCTGTAAAATTTGTCTAGGGTTTACTCCCTTCAAAGTTGCACACAATAAATGAAAACTAGAAAAATATATATAGATTTTGTCTCCTGACGGTGTCAAGAGTAATGTGTAATGCCGTCAACTCGCCGCCAAAATAAACTTGTATTGCTTAGATCCACCTCTGACGCCGTCACTCTTTATGGGTTTTGGGCCGTCACTCTTTTCATTAACTCTTGATGGCCTTGACAATTTTATACGTGACGCCGTCACGACCCCTTCACAAAACATTTTGGCGCGTCACGTGTATTTGATTTATCCACCCTTTTGTCAACTCATGACGCCGCCACTAGCAATATGTGACGCCGTCAAGTGCAATTTCCAGCATGATTTGAGACTTTGTCGTTTTCTTCACTTTATTGCTCAAAAAACGTCCAAAATGCTTCTTTTTGTAAAATTCATCTCAAAAGTACCTAAAATGACAAAAGGAACGATTTAGGGCAATATTTGATCAAATAATCTCGACTTTTGCCTTAAATGACCCCCCAAAAGCGGTACACTTTTCGCTTCATCAAATACCCTTACACTTGAGATTTGCTTGTCCTCAAGCAAATGCGCTTTTATTCTAATCAAAATACAAGTTAGGGGTCATCTAACACTAATATAAAAGTAATTACAACAAATAATCGTTCCACTTCAACCAAAAATAAGCACGGAAATTATACACTAGCACCTCACAAATAGTGTTTAGATACTCACATCTCTCGGGTGTAATAAAGTATGTATCACAATATGGAAATGAAAAACATTTCTCACTACCTGTCATAGCAAATAGATTAACATAGGCTTGGGAAAGGATTAAACCTTCACCACTTGGCGTAAGCACCTAGGATAAACTATCAAAGAGGTCTTTTAAAGGGTTATAACGTGAGATGTATGGATATGATAAACACGGTTTTGTTGGATAAAGGCAATATTTATTGGTGGCAAGTTAATCATCTTGGTCAATTACATGTACAATGTGGCGTTGCTAAGCCAAGACTCGACTCGACTTAAGCTAATCATAAACTAACAAAAACATAAAAGGAAACGGGATGGTAGTCCGTATGTTTTTTCTCTTTTTCTTTTTCTATTATTTTTTTTTCTTTTTCTTGATTTTACGATTTTTTTTTTTTTTTTTTTTTTTTTTTTTTTTTTTTTTTTTTTGCATACACTCTTACCCTACCATCGAAAATAATACATCCTAGGGGATTTGCATTCCCCTTACACTTGAACTTTTACATACTTTACAATTAACTATTCTAATGACTCGAATCAAGATAATCAAAACACTTGGAGTACTTTTTAAGATTAACGCACATATGGGGGTAATATATGATGTTCTTCCCCATTACTCCATAACACAAGTACTTTACCCATTAGTCCCAATCGTCCCAAAACAATATGTACAAGATATGACTCGACTTAGCAACCATGTAATCAATTAGACAATTAACTAAGGGTTTAAACAAATAACAATAATGCACTAAAGATGAGTGCATGCACGGAAGGCTAAGGCGATTTGGTTGCACATTTGGGGTGGATTGTTAACAAATTCTTCCTTTAAGTAAAATGCTTAAAGTTAGAAACAAAAAGATAGGCTCGGAGGGGTGTACTAGAGGTATCGTGTACTGAAAATGAGTACAACGCAAAGGTGTGGGAAAATTAATTGACTTTATTAGTCAAGTAATTATGACTTTATTGGTCAAGTAATTATGATACAGGTTTAACACAAGGGTGATCCTAATGCCTCTTATCATGTAGTAAATCCTACTACACGTATGTAGTCTCACTAGCGGTCTCGGGATGCATCACTAACGCAAGTTCTAGAATCTAAGTACTACCGGTACACTCATAAGCACTAATAATGAATGCTTTTCCTAACAAATATAAAGGCGAACCTCACATATTTAGGTTGAAATTTTTTTTGAGTTGTACGGTTTTTGTGCTAGTCATACAACTCCTATCCATGAGACGCTCATTAAGGCTAAAGCTTCACTCCTAAATGTTGTAAAAAATTTTAAATTTGGTGCTAAAATTTCCCTAACAAGTATTTCTCTTAGTTTTATTACACACCTACTATTGAACAAATAAACTCAAGCGTAATTGTATTCTCTAAGGTATCATCATTTACCCTCCCCTTACACTTAGGCTGAACATTGTCTCCAATGTTCCATAAAAAGATGTAAAAGTAAATAAGGTAAAAGAATGAAAACAAATACTCCCCTGATTCGTTCGGTGTGGATAAATGGGTAACAAGGTTAAATCCTCCTCCAAGAAAATAAACGTTGAAAGCTTCCCTTCCGAAATAATAAATCATCTTCTTGTCCAATATAACCTGTTAAACCTGAGAAAACAATCATGACAACCTCACGTAAGATCGGCGGCAATCTATATATATATATAAGGATATAATGCTTGTGGAATGAATGTTTGCAGATTTCCTGGAATTTATAGAACTAAAGAATTAACAAAAACTTTAAGACTCCATTAGAAAAACAAAACTTGCAAAATTTTCAGAATTTTACACCTGACGCCGTCAGGTGTTAATCCTGACGCCGTCATGAGTGACCTGCAGAAATTCCTTGGTTAGTTTCCGGAAAAGTTCTGGAAAAACTTATGCTTTAACTCCTGGAAATCCTGCAAAATAATCATTATGACTCGATACAAGCATTTGACTCAAACAAATACTAATATGCATGTTCATTTAATATTGTTGTGGTTCACGTTCAATTCCGTTCTTATAAACAAATTTAGATTTCTGTTACACTTATCTTTTGCGAAATACCTTTATATATAATCAAGACGAAGTTAAAAATAAAATAAAGCATTTTCACAATTTATTTTGAAACATGAGCCACAAACAATAAAAATAAAACATGCATACGGAAACAAATAAAATCAAACAAACAAACAATCAAATGAATAAAACATGGGTTGCCTCCCTAAAAGCGCTTTTCTTTATTTAGGAGTCTTGTAGCTAGACTCAAAGTCACGGGCTATTACGTGACCTCATCTTCAAATGTTATGTCCTCCTCATTGATAATTTCGTTACCATTTTCTTGATAATTCTTAACGCGTTGTATGTTCACCGTGAATTCTCTACTCTCATCATCCATTAATACAACGGCTCCGGTTTTAGAGGAACTTTTCACGGTAAAAGGTCCATACCATCTGGATTTAAGTTTCCCTAGAAATAACTTTAAATGGGAGTTATACAATAGAACTTTGTCTCCTTCTGAGAACTCCTTGGGTCTCTTAATTCGTTGGTCATGCCATCTTTTTACCCTTTCTTTATATGTGACGGAGGATTTGTACGCTTCCAATCCTAATTGATCAAGCTCCTGAAGCTGTAAGAACCTATTCGTTCCTGCGACCGTATAGTCTAGATTACATGTCTTAAGTGCCCAATATGACTTATGTTCCAGCTCTACTGGAAGGTGACATGCCTTGCCATAGACCATGCGGAACGAGGTCGTTCCAGTAGGTGTTTTGTAGGCAGTTCGGAATGCCCATAGAGCCTCGTCGAGTTTAAATGACCAATCCTTTCTGTTCTGATTGACCGTCTTTTTTAGTATTCTTTTAATCGCTCTATTGGTGTTCTCAACTTGACCGTTGGTCTGAGGGTGATAAGCGGTGGAGAATCGGTGGGAGACCCCATATCTTTTCATGACCTTCTCCATTTGTACGTTGCAAAAATGTGTTCCCCTGTCACTAATGAGAGCTTTAGGAATGCCAAACCTAGCAAACATATCTTTTCATGACCTTCTCCATTTGTACGTTGCAAAAATGGGTTCCCCTGTCACTAATGAGAGCTTTAGGAATGCCAAACCTAGCAAACAATTTCTTTAAGAAATGAATAACTACCCTAGCATCATTGGTCCTAAGGGCTTGTGCCTCTACCCATTTTGAAATATAATTAATGGCCACTAAGATGTATTCGTTCCTCCTGAAGACGGGAATGGGCCCATAAAATCTATTCCCCAAACATCAAAAACTTCAAAAACTTATATAAAATTATGAGGGGCTTCATCCCTTTATGATATTTTCCCAGCTCGTTGACATGCATCACATGCTTGTATCATCCCCTTTACATCACGAAATATTGTAGGCCAATAGAATCCTGCATCGAAAATATTTCGTGCAGTGGTGTTCATTCCATGTTGCCCCCTGAGGGCCCTGAATGACATTCTTTCATTATCTTCATTGCCTCTTTTTCTGAAACACAGCGCCTGATTACTTGATCAGGACATCTTCGGAACAGGAAAGGTTCGTCCCAAAAGTAGTATTTTAATTGGGTAAAGAACCTTTTCCTTTCGTGTCTGTTCAAGTGTTCTGGAATAATTCTACTCACCAGATAGTTAGCATAATCTGCGTACCATGTCTCAGAATCATTTATTGACATGAGCTGCTCTTCAGGAAATGAATCTCGAATCTCACTCTTGTCAGATTCATTAAGACAGGGATTTTTGAGACGAGAGAGGTGATCAGCAGCTAAATTCTCTGCCCCTTCTTATCACGGATTTCAACATCAAACTCTTGTAACAATTAGATCCACCGAATTAGTCGAGTTTTAGCATCTTGCTTTGCAAAGAGGTACCGAAGAGCCGAATGATCTGTAAAGACGACCGTTTTTGAAAGGACCAGATATTGGCGAAATTTATCAAAAGCAAATACTACGGCCAATAGCTCCTTTTCAGTATTAGAGTAGTTTTCTTGAGCAGGATTCATAGTTTTGCTAGCATAGTATATTGGTTGGAAGTATTTGTTAAGCCTTTGGCCCAATATTGCTCCAACAGCATAGTCGCTAGCGTCGCACATGATTTCGAAGGGCAATTCCCAATTAGGTGTAACCATAATTGGGGCTTGCGTGAGTTCCTGGTTTAGCCGATCGAATGCATCCTTGCATTCTTGAGAGAAATCGAAAGGGGCATCCTTTACAAGCAACTGAGTCATTGGCCGAGCAATTTTAGAGAAGTCTTTAATGAATCTCCTATAGAAACCGGCATGACCCAAGAAGCTACGTATTGCCTTGACTGTAGTTGGATAGGGTAGCTTGGAAATAACTTCAATTTTTGCTCTGTCCACCTCGATTCCATTTCCAGAGACTTTGTGTCCAAGCACAATCCCTTCTTTTACCATAAAATGGCATTTTTCCCAATATAGGACCAAGTTGGTTTCCTCACAACGTTTGAGCATTTTTTCGAGGTTAGCGAGACAACGATCGAAAGAGTTCCCAAAGTCCGAGAAATCATCCATGAAGACTTCCATGCTGTCTTCCATTAACTCATGAAAGATTGCGGTCATACATCGCTAAAAAGTGACGTGAGCGTTACATAATCCGAAAGGCATTCTCTTATAGGCGAATGTTCCATATGGGCAAGTAAACGTGGTTTTTTCTTGATCCTCAAGGGCTATGGGGATTTGGAAATACCCTGAGAATCCATCCAAGAAACAGTAGTACTCATGTCCTACTAATCTTTCCAACATTTGGTCTATGAATGGGAGAGGGAAGTGATCCTTTCAGGTGGCATCATTTAGCTTTCTATAATCAATGCACACACGCCAGCCAATGACTGTCCTTTGGGGCACCAATTCACCTTTGTCATTTTTTACCACAGTCATTCCTCCTTTCTTTGGTACGACCTGTACAGGACTAACCCACGGACTATCTGAAATTGGGTAGATCAGCCCTTAGGGACTCATCGTCCTCGATGAGGTTTGCCCCACCTCCCGAACGGCTTGGAGTGGCTCTGATACCATCTGTAACACCCCGCCTTATAGACCACAATATTGTTCGCTTTGCCCGAAGGCTCACGGCTTTGCTTTTGTGGCCCTCATGTGAAGACTTCTCGGCAGGTCACCCAAGCCAGTACTACTCTCACATGAGCACGCTTAATCGTATGGGCGATTAACCGTTAGACCACAAAACGCGTTGTTGTCATATTTGGCGAATGTTAACATATGTCCCAACATCACTCCAAGTCACGGCCAATGTGGGATTTGCCTAGGGTATTACATTTTGGGTCTAAAAAGGATGTGTGAATAAGCACACATCAGAAATCCTTCTAGAGCGAACATCTTTCAAGCTCTTGGTAGGTGACATGTGAGATCCATCTTGGATCAATGATCAAGTGACAACTGGAAAGCAACGATGGTGCGATTCATTAATAAATCAAACTTGTTCCAGGATATGGATTGACGGATACTTTTGCAAAAACCTTTCAATGTGCTCACAAACTCATTTTCGAGCACATTGATTGTGTAAAATCTTTCAAACAAAAGTATTTTTGATGGAAATGTGATTCAAAGTATAAAACTCTCGTCGTGTCTCAAAAATGTTTATCATATGACACGCGAGTGATTTCTATAAATCAATTTCTCATCAATCCGTGAATATCATTTCGCCGATTCACTCTATCGTGTTGTCTGCTTTGAGACGTTCCGGTATGAGAACATGCTTAGTATGAAGATTCCGAAGTGGATTCTTTGTAAAATTGATTACTACAAGCTGGAAATTCCTGTCAAGGAGAGTCTTCTTTAAAAGAGTCTCTACCTGATCACAGGTCGGTTTTCACAAAACCAGAGGGTAGTCCGTCCTCGCAGAACGAATGACAAAGGTATATTCGCTCTCTATCTTTATTGCTAACTGTTTTATTTCAGGGACACATATAAAGATGGCGTTGATGGTTCCTAATTCCAGCTGAATCGTGTCAATCCACACCTCATGCTCACACATCCTACTCGCTGTCAATGATGATCATGAAAGTTAAAGAGACTACCAACAACGTTTCCACAACTCTGATGATAAGTCTCCTAAAACAGAAGGGTGTGAGCATGACGGTCCTAATGTGACTACATCACATGAAGGCAATACGACTAAGGATGAGCTTGGAGATTTACTGTGGCTGATGATCTCAAAGAAGCTCCAAGATCACACATCTCAAAGGAACTTAAATCACAAGTTCATTGCTTTATGTACAAAGTGTGCTGAAAAGTGAAGAATCAGAACCTATGAGCTACAAGATCTAAAGAATGCTTGAAGAACAAAGAGCTTAATTTCCAAAGGTGACCTCGCTTAGGGGGAGATTGTTAGGAATACAAAATATTCCTATAAAAGACTCGGTCACCTAAATGTTGTAATAACATTAAGATAGCTCGTAGTTAGTTTATTATTTAGTTAGAATTAGTTTAAGTAACATTGTGGAATAAGGACTGGTCTTTACCCACTGTATGCCTGATCCACAGCCCGGGTGTGGGCGTTTTCTTTCTTTGTATAAATACCCCTCTCCCACCAAGGGAGAGGGTTGGAACTTTCATACATTCAATCTAATATTCACTAGTTTCTCTCACTAAAATGCTCCCACTTCTCCCTACTTTCTCTCTCTACAATTCTTGCTATTCAATCCATACAAATCACAAAGACCATACGTGTTTAAGTTTATGAGTACTCTATAAAAAAATTTGTCCAACTATATCTTGAATAATCATCTACTATAACCAAAGTGTAGAAGTTACCTCCATAACTTTGTATAGCGGATGTACCAAACAAATCCATATGTAAAAGTTCTAGACACCTAGATGTGGACACCATATTTTTAGCCTTATAGCTATTATGAACTTGTTTACCAATTTTGCAAGCATCAAAAAAGTGTTGGTCATATTTCAACTTGGGTAGGTTTCGAACTAAGTCTTTGGAGGAAAGGTTTTGGATAAGTCTCATGTTAGCGTATCCTAAACGTCTATGCCATAAAGTTGAAGATTCATCTAATGAGGTGAGACAAAGTTTGTTTCTAGATGTTTGATACATCTTCATGACATACACGTTGTTCTTAAGAACACCTTTGGCTATGGTTATGCCGTCTTTAAGTATTTTACTTCAATTTTCACTGAAAAGGACGTTATACTTTTTGCAGGAAAGTTGACTAATACTAAGGAGATTAAAACCTAGGTTATCAACATGAGCTTCATCATCTATAGAGAAGGAGTTATGAGAAATTGTACCTTTTCCGATGATTTTGCTTTTAACTTTGCTACCAAATGTGACATTACCTCCATCACATTTTTGATATGTTGAGAAGAGGCTTTTGTTACCCGTCATGTGCTTTGAGCAACCGCTATCTTTGATCTATGCATCCGGTTCCAAACTAATTTTGAAGCACACCTATTTTATGAAACACTCTCAAACGTTTGGTCCCCAATATCTCATGGGTCCATTTTGGTTAAACATACCATTAACTTGATCCATGTATGAAAATGGAACATATGGGTTCCATGACATGTAATTTGGAGTTTGGTAATGTCTAGGTATGTTTTGGTTCCAACCATGTTGGTAGTTTGGTTGTGTGTTGTAGTTACTCTTTGGAAAGGGACGTTTGGGAATAGGAGTTTTAGGTCTCGTTTGAGTGGTTTTAGTTCTAAATTCATTTTTGCCAAGTCCTACTCCAATTTTAATAGCCGGTTTTAGTTTTTTTTTTTTTTTTTTTTACCATTTACACTAGTTTTGGACCTATTTGTGACTTTAACGAATTTAGTACGATCCGACGTAGAAATTAGCTTTTCTGCTGCAGACCCCGCGGAACCTTTGGGTTCAACGGACGGAACCAAGTTTTTGGTTCCGTCTGGTCCGTGGGTACCTGTAGCAGTTTTGTTAGTTTCTTGTGCTTTTTTGTCTAGTTTCGTTTGACTCTTTGAAGTTTCAGATTTCATGAAACCTAGTCCTGTTTTATCAAATGGTGACTTTTGAAGTTTCATTATTTCATCCACACAAGAAATACTTTTATCGAACCTTTTAAACTTTGTGGTTTGTTGTATTAGATCATTTTGAGTAATCTTGAGTTTTTCAATTTCAAGTTTAAACTCTTGACATGATTTACACATTGTGTCAATACTCTTACTCTTTTCTAATCTCTTAGCTTTTTCTTTTAATTAATAAACTTCATTTTCTAAAAACTCCTTTTTAGTTTTCAAAAATTTGTTTTTGTTTATGATTTTTAAGCTTAGTTCACAAAGTTTGTTATATTCTTTTTGTAAGGTGTCATCATCAATAGAAGAACAAGATGAGTCGGAGTGTACCTCATTCGTGTCATGAGCCATGGAAAACTAGAAGGGGGGGGGGGTTGAATAGTTTTCCCTCTTTTTCGTCTATGAAAAATGTTTGTTTTAAAATCTTCAATTAAAGTTTAGTATGAAAACAACATATAATCAATATGATCAATTATATATGTGTGCTTTTGGATTAGTTTTCAAAACTTAGATTTTTGAAAGGAGCTTTGGTTGATCTTTATGTGAATACTTTTTCCTTTTAAAATCTTAAGATTTTTTGTATCAAATTAGCTATTAAGTTAAACTCAATATGCGAAGTGTGAATAATAATCTATTAGACCATATCATATAGTTATGCATACAATCACAATATTAACTTCTCAGTACAACACAATCAACATCACAACTATATAAGCAACAACTAAGACATATAGGCAAGCATAGATGTAAAGCAATAAGTGCAAGAATAAATGAAAAGAGATAAGAGAAAGGAAATGCAAACCGGACACGATGATTTATAGTGGTTCGGCTATAAGGACACCTTCCTTGCCCTACTCCACTCCCCGAGTCACCTACTCGAGAGTTTTCTTCACTACTCAACAAGCTCCCTTTTGGCGGAGAAAATCGTACATAACTTTTGCTTACACCAATTTACGACACTAAGCTAAATGTCGAGTTCTAATAGTAGCTAGAACTAATCTTACGACACGACTTCGATCACTACACAACTTCTACACGACTTCTTCATGACTTCGCGACTTCATCACTACTTTACAACTTCTTCTATACTCTACTACTTATTCACACACCTACTTATTCACAACTACATGACTCCTCCACACTACTACTTCTTCCCACAACTTCTTACTCACTTATTGACTCACTACTAAGTAAGATCATCTTGATCTACTTATCACATATACATACATAACTCACAACTTTACATCAACACTAACTAGACTTAAATACATCTTAGGCTTTATGATAGGGAGGATTCTTTTCTTGCACTTTGAGTTATGAGAGATTGAATCACTTGAAACAAAGACTAATAAACTTATGATCAAAGGATTTAGAAGTGTGTTTAGAAAGGATTGGAACTGAAAATTTTCGTGCAAAAGGTCAGGAAAAATAGCAGAAATGAACCAGTATTTATAGGAAAATTTTTCTGACAACTGGAGCGTGCCGGCCCCCTTAAATTTTAACTGTTTTTGGCTAAAAATTTGAATTCATATATTTATTATGAATTAAACATTTTCATTTATATACCAAAAGTGTTTTTCAAAATATATAAGATGTTTATAACATTTTATAAAATTTGTAGTGTCTAAATGAAATCCCTTTGATTATAAAATGTATTAGACATTTGTTTGTGCATACCTTAAGTGATTGTTGAAGCATACTCGAGACGTTGAGATGTCGAGGCTTGTTGACGTATGAATGCATAGATGAATTGTGATCACAAGTAACTTAAGCCTTTACATTATATGTTGTAACTTACATCTTTGTCATCATCAAAACATGAAGAGGATGTTTAGATTAAATATCGTAATATTCATGCCAACATGAGCCATGAGAGCAATAGCGTCATTCTTTGGCTCCTCGTCATCATCTTCACTATCGTTCCAAGCACCACTTACAAAAGCTTTTTGAGATTTGCTTTTGGGTGGTTTTGGACATTCTCCTATGAGATAACTTGTGTCTCCACACCTAAAGCATTTGCTTTCAACCTTTCCTTTCTTGTCATCCCGATATTTTTGGAAGGCTTTCTTGTCATCTTTTGGTTGCCTTACAAACTTTCCTCGTCTCCGAAAGAACTTCTTGAAGTCTCTAATGGCCATGGCATATTTGTAACACCCTAGGCAAATCCCACATCGGCTGTGGCTTGGAGAGATGCTGGGTTCATAAGATAACATTTGCCTTACAATGACACAACGCGTTTTGTGGTCTACTTCGTGTGGGATTCTTAGGAACTGGCAGTTAAGCGTGCTCATGTGAGAGTAGCACTGGTATAGGTGACCTACCGGGAAGTCTTCAAATAAGGCCACAAAAACAAAGCCTGAGCCTGCGGGCAAAGCAGACAATATTGTGGTCTGAGTAGGCGGGATGTTACAATATTCTTCATCGTCACTATTCGAACTAGATTCTTCATCATCACTTGATTGAACTGTAGCCTTCAAAGCAATGGACTTGACCTTTTCTTTATTTCCTTTAACTATATCCAAATCTTTTTCCATAACCATTTCATGAACTTTGAGGTTTCCAATTATCTCATCAAGTGACATGCTTGAAAGATCTTTAGATTCTTCAATCGCGGTCACTTTGGCTCTCCACTTCGGATGGAGTGCTCTAAGGAATTTTCTGACAAAATTCTTGCTACAAAGAGATTCATCAAGTGCTTTAAGTGAAGTAATAATAGTGTTAAACCTAGCAAATGCACAATCAATAATCTCATCTTCGAGAATAGAAAATTGTTCATATTGTTGAATAAGAAGATCAATTTTGTTATCCTTTACTTGTGAGTTTCCTTGATGAGTGACTAGTAAAGATTGCCAAATTTCTTTAGCGGTTTTGCACATAAAAATTCTTTCATATTCTTTCTTTGGTAAAGCATTGTAAAGCATCATTTTTGCTTCATTATTTTTGTCAATTAGTTTCTTTTGATCTTCATTATGTTTAGTAAGTGAGCTATCCTCATCTTTACTACTTGAAGTATCCTTAAAATTGGCTATATTATCACCATCAATGATTATATACCATAGATCTATATCTTTAGATTTCACGTAAGTTTCAAAGCGGTTTTTCCAATATATAAAACCGTTTGCTTCAAAAAGTGGTAGTCTTTGCTTAGATTGCCCTTCTTTATAATTTTCGAAATCCATGGATTGTTTCAAGTTTTAAAACACAATATATTTTAAAATCTTGAGTAACGTAGCTCTTGATGCCAATTGTGCAAACTAGAAGGGGGGTTGAATAGTTTACCGGTTTTTAACTTATTTAACTTTGAAAACTTTACGTGTAATCAACAATTGAAACTAATTAATGATAAGTAATATGCAAGTATAAAGTAAGAAACCATCAAACCACAACACGATTGTTTATCGTGGTTCGGCTACAAGGACTCTTTTTCCATGCTCTACTCCACGCCCCGAGTATCCATATCGAGAGTTTCAATCACTAGTCAACAAGCTCCTTTCACCAGCGGAGAAAACCTTACACGTCGCTTACACAAGATTTCTGACACAAAGCTAGATGTCAAGTTCTTTTACAAGGGTACAACCACTCCCGTCACACTATGTATTTTAAGGCCTAAAATACTAACCGATCACTACTGAAATTATACAATGAAATGATGTATAAACTTCACGAGTTTACACAATGCTAAGCTATCAAGACTTGCAACATTGTGTTGAGACTTGTAACTTTTGGTGTGAACTTTGTGATCTTCTTTGCTACAAAAGATCTCACACAAATGAAATGTTAGTAAGTTAGATGAATGTATTGAGAATGTATGTGTAAAATATAATGAGAAGTGATGAGAGAATTCTTTAGTGTGGCTTGGTATTTGTAGCCAAACTGTTGGACCCTTTTACTTAGTTATGGTTAACTACAAAGTTAATCTAACCAAGTTCCTTGGTATAGCAATGTGTTGATTAATTATAAAAGCAAATAAACGTAAAAGAAAAGACACAAAGTTTTTCAACGTTTAATTCTTTATTAGAAATTAATCAAAAGAATTATACCCAAGTGTTTGCGGAACAACACTTGGGATTGAAATGACAAGTATGGTGTACTCCTCACTAAACCCAAACTAAGTTTGAGTGACAACTAAGATCCTGCTGAGCTAACTCAGGGATTGTGTTGTTCTTTGGAGAGAGTAAAGATTTGGTTTGTGAATGTCTAAGCATTAAGTGCACAAACGTAATATTTACCTCTCTCACTTATTGTCTATTTATACACAAGTAATTTCTAACACTTACCTAATGGACAAAGACTACAAGACAATATTACATCATCCTACATTGGACAAAATACATAGGTATTTTGTCCCTGTTACAATTGGCTATAAGTAGTAAAGGACAAGGATGCTTTCTAGTCTTCAGTGTTGACACACTTCTTGGTATTATACTCATTCAGGGAAAGTTGACCTTTGCATGATAAGGACCATCCCTTATCCATTCAAACTTATCCTGCCTAATCCCACCTTTACTTCAGTCTATTTATCTTCAGTCTTTGTTCACTCAGTGATCTTAGTTGGTGAGGAGTCATGAAACTCAGTGAGTTATTGTCATCCCTCACTGAGTCCATCATCCTCTTCTTTGGCTCAGGTATCATTCACTGAGAACCGCCTCACTGAATGGTGAACCTTTCTTCATAGATTCGCCCTAAGCGTCTTGAGGATGACTCACTGAACAACTATGCATTCAGTGACTTGTTTGGTGTTCTCGGTTATGAAACACTTAGGATATTTTTTGTTCAAATCCTGGATTAAGGAGTTTGGGTTTTAACAGACCCAACAGTCTCCCCCTATTTGGATATACAAATAGCCTGACTGTTTTCTGGGTTTGGTAAGAGATAGAAAAGGTATTATCTCTCTAGTCCTGACTTACTACGTATTGTTTAGGACACTGAATGTTAAACAAAACATCAATATTATTCATGAATATTACAATCCTAAAAAAAACAAAGTAAATAAAGATAGTTGGTGTTGTAGACATGCTCAGGCTTTAGTACTTCAGACCCATGGCTTCAAGTTTGGCTCTCTTGGTGTTCAGTAGGTGTTTATCAGGATGCTCTTTGATTTTGTTGTTCAGGTCATGACAGAATCTTGCATTAGCCTCATTCTTGATGGGATTGGCCATGAAAAAGTACCCTGCCATTGCCATTACTCCAGCTTGATCAATGTCAGCCCATCTTTGGAAGGCTGGATCTCCAAACTCATCTGTGAAGAAGAGACCTCTCTCAGGTTGCTCAATGACCAAATTTTTCACAAATGTAACTCCTTCAGGGAGGGCTCTGTTGCAGTTTAGACCCGGAACACTGACTTCTGGTTCAGTCTCTATCTTCTTCCTTTTCCTTTTAGAAGACTGAGTAGGAGGAGCCTGAATGGCCGGTACTGAAGCTGGTAGCAGTGAACGGATCCCAAGTTCCTCATGCTTTTTGGCCAAAAGATCATACCTGATCCTGAGGGATTTCTGTAGGTTCTTGACAACGACATTATTCTTCTTTGCAATTATTGGACCTAGCTCATCAAGCTTAGTGATCCCAAAGTCAGCAAATCTGAAGGGATCATGAACTTCAAAGTGTCGTTTGTATTTACCTCTGTAGACAGTGAGAATAGCTGGTTTGGAGTTCTGGTGGATCTTGACATCAGTGATAGTTTCTGGGTTCAGTCTCTGTGTCATGATCCAGGTATACTTCTCAATGTTTTGTTTCCTTATTTCAGCTGATCTCTTCAGTTTAGCTCCCCTCTTTTCCTTTAGAGCCATCAGAACATCATCCTGATCCTTTTTGAACTTTTCACCACCTTCTCTATGTGCAAGGTCCTGAGGCTTCAGTCCAATAGTAGTGGCTTCTTCATTAACCACCTCAATGAGAGTAGCCTTCTTTGCATGTTCCTCCAAAGCTACTTTCTTCAGTCTTTCCACTTTATCCATATGAGCTTCGATTTAATCTTCAGTCATCAAGTATGTAACGCCATTCATTTGAAAGGGAATCCTGACAGGTGCATCAGGATCCGGTCTAATGACTGAAGAAGCAGCAACCAATGTAGTTGTAGGCTCAGACACAACAGTGAGAATGCCTTTGCCCTTGTCTGTCTGGATTGATGGTTGAGTGGTTGTTTTAGGAGACTGGAAGGATGAGATTGGAGTGGCTTTAGTTATGCGCTCCCCCTCAGCCTGAGAGAAAGGTTGATTAGTTGAAGCATCAGGAACTCCTGTTTGTGGGACTTCAGTGGATCTCTCCCCCTCAACTGTTGCCGCAGCGTTAGTGAGAGCAAGAGTTGGTGCCACTAAAGGACCCTTGAAGGCCTAGTAGAGTTCGGAGAGCATGTTTTTTATGTCAGCAGTGTCCTTCTGAATTGTAGACACCTTGGCATCCAGTGAAGCCTGAGAGGACTCAATGGCAGACATCCTTCGCCCAAGATTCTAGGCCAAGGAGTTAGAAGACTTAGCCCAAGCAGCCAAGTTTTTCTCCATTAGACTGAGTGATGAGCAGATGGACACCACTGAAGAATTGAGACCCTGAAGATTTGCAGCCTTTAGCATATCTACCAACTCAGTGAATTGAGCAGAATTCTGTTGGTAGGTCTGTGTAGCCTGAAGAATCTTGCGGTTGAGTTCAGGGTTATCTTTGACAGACTCTTGAATGGTATAAACGCTCTTTGTGATCTGGCTGAGCGATTCATTGAACTTGCTGAGATGTCCATTAAGAGTAGTCAGTTTGAATGCAACATCAGCCTATTGTTCAAAAGTGTTATCATGATAGGCTTCAACTGACTCCCTGAGGTTGCAGTAGTGAATAGCTTGCTCAATGTGCATATCAAACACATCTCCAGTGATATCATCGTAGATGACTTTGCAGGCCTTTTTCAGAAATTTCATCAGCTTTCTTTCAGTAAGGGGCCTGGAGTCATCATACTTAGCCAATTTTTCAGGAGAGGAAGGTTCTGGTACATTTTCTTGTTGAGCAATAGGAGACAGAGGGGATTGTTCAATGGCTGTTGCGTCAGTCTTCATATCATCACCAGCTTCATAGAACTCTTCCTCACTGACTTTGCTATCATCATCATCAGAATCAAGAACAGCCTGAAAAGTAGCCATTGAGTCTATCTGCAAAAATGGGTTAGCCGGCTCCTCTTCATAAGAAGACTTGCCTTGGTTATGGTCGC
The DNA here is from genome assembly GCA_030686995.1 of Artemisia argyi. Taxonomy (NCBI): domain Eukaryota; kingdom Viridiplantae; phylum Streptophyta; class Magnoliopsida; order Asterales; family Asteraceae; genus Artemisia; species Artemisia argyi. The sequence goes on from CM060696.1 coordinate 45,335,832, forward strand.
TCCCTGACCCCTCAAATCCAATAGACTGGGTTTTGTCTGTCTGGTCTTCAGGGTCAGTTTGCGAAGAATGAGCAGCTCCGTAAGGGGGTGTAGGTTCCATATCAGCGGGTGGTTTTAATCCCCCTGAGTCTTTGTCCCCTGTGACTCCTTCAGACACTGACGGGTGTGCTTCAGTATCATCACTAGGAATCAGTGAAATGTTAAGGCCCCCCGTTCCAACAGACTGGTGCTGGTCTATCGAAGATTTAGGGGCCGCCACTCCCTGAGACTCTGGTTGTGATGTACCAGAGACGTTAACGGGATAAGTGGAAGGCGCTCCCCTACCAGCGGGTTGTATATTTCCCTCTGGATCTTTGGGAGTAGTCGTGTGGACCAAGGGCACTGACTGTGATTTGTCAGTGAGCTTCGTTGTCCCTGAGGGTGGTGGAGCCTGGTCAAGGGTGACATTTTTGGGCTTAGGTCTTCTTTTTGGCTTAGAAGCCTGTGTCCCTGAAGCCTCAAGCCCTTGTGCCTTGGGTTTGGTTTTTGGCACAGTCTGAGACTTCCCTGTCCTTTTAGGAGGGGAAGGTGGGTACACTGAGTCCCTCCGATTGTTTATGGCAACCATATGGGCCGTCAATTCAATGTTTGAGACTGAGGATGGGTCTTTTGAAAAGTTTGAAGAACTCAGGATGGCTGGTAAAGAACTTAAGTGTTCATCCTGAGTGTAGTCACAACCCAGTAACCTTTGTAGAGCACATGAGATAAACCTAGGGTATGACACATAGTGTAACCTAGTTTTATTCAGTAGGCAATAGGCCATCATCATTTGAACAGAATTAATCTGTTCAGTGGATGAATGGTTCCCACCGAGAACCTGAATCACAAAAGTGAACAGGATCTTCCAAGCCATGGGAAAAGAGCTTTTGGTGATGGGGGACTTGTCCAAATATTTTGGATCCAAAGCAATTTTTTCTAACCCTGATTTGACATCACTAGGGTCAGGGTGTGCAACATATTTTCCCTTGTTATAATCAAGTCCTGTTGCAGAGCAAAAAGTTTTAAAATCCAGGACAAATTTTCTTTTTCCATTTAAAACAGAGAAACTGATGAGGAATTCCTTGTGGGGCCTGAGTTCGTCCTCATCAGCACTGGGTGTCGGGTCAATGGCCTGAGCAGTACACCAGAACTCCCTGAAGAGGTGATGATAATGAAAGTAGGGTGTTGAGGTGAAGGCATGTTTCAAAGGACAATTGTACAAAAATTTCATTATTTCCTTGTAGGCAGGAACATTGGTTGGGTAATTAAAATTGCCTACAACATTGTTTGTTTTAAATTGTACATCAGCCAGAGTCTTGTTTGCCCATTGAGGTGCAAGCATGATTCCTTGGTCTTCTGCCATTTTTAGGTCAAGAAAAGGTTTTGAAAGTTTAATGGCAGAATATCACACTCTAAATGATTCACAAGTTAACACTAACTTGTTTTCTGTTGTAAAGAGTGTAATATTGTTATCAAGATGTTTACAAACAGGAAGGATTTCTTGTTGAAAATTTATTAACCAAGAAAATATGTTTTGAAAATACCCTTTGTTTTGAAAAGATTACATACAGCTTTGCAATGGAGAAATTTTTGCAGAGTTTCTTTTAAGAAATTTTTGTATGTGTGTTTTGTGATTTTGAAAAGGGGTATTTATAGAGAGTGAGGAATCCCATTGGTCAGAATTTTGAAAATCAAAATGAAGAACCGTTTTGGGATCCGCATTAAATGCCACCACTCCACATACCCAAGTTTTTCGCAACTGTCGAGGTAAACAGTGCAAAGAGCCTGCAAGATATGCACTTTTGCAGACATGATGTCACAAAAATATCAAAGGATATTATTTGTGAGGGAAGGTATTAAATGCCAAGTGGGATGTTGATGTGTAAGTGGGTAGGTATGGATGCCAGTAAGGCAGAGACATATATTCCTATATTAAATAGAAAATTCAGTTACCAACCTTGGACATTTACTAACTAGATACTTGAAGCATTTAGTTATGCATTGAATTGCATCAGTTAATGTCCTGAGCCCCCTCAATGAGAATTCATTCAGTGTGAATTGTATTGGGTAAGGAGACCAGTGAGTTACAATCACAAGGTGTGAAGCGCCTTGTGAGTGATTTTGGTGATGTTGAAGGGTTTTATTGAGGAAGGTTGACTATCAGGGAGAAGAATATACACCATGTAAGATATCTCAATCAGTGATCTGATTATCAATGTCTAACATGCCTAGTTCTGCTTTCAGCTGGTGAAAGTAGGTTCATCCAATGGTTTAGTGAAGATATCAGCTAGCTGATACTCAGTAGGAATGAAGTGTAATTCAATATCACCTTTCATGATGTGATCCCTGATAAAATGATATCTGATATCAATGTGTTTTGTTCTTTGATGAAGCACTGGGTTGTTTGATATGGCAATTGCACTTGTGTTATCACAAAATATGGGTACCATTTTGTAATGAATACCATAGTCACTGAGTTGACTTTTCATCCATAACACATTTGCACAACAGCCAGCAGCAGCAACATATTCAGCTTCTGCTGAGGACATTGCAACTGATTGTTGCTTTTTGGCACTCCAACAGACTAGCTTTCCTCCAAGAAATTGGCAGGAGCCTGAAGTACTCTTCCTATCCATGTTGCATCCAGCGTAATTAGAGTCTGAGTAACATTTGAGATCAAACCCTGAACATTTTGGATAGTAGAGTCCAAGACTAGAAGTACCCTTAAGATATCTCAGTATCCTTTTGACAGCAGTGAGATGAGATTCCTTTGGTTCAGACTGATATCTTGCAAATAAGCACACTGAGAATTGAATATCCGGTCTTAAGGCAAGAAGATACATCAATGACCCAATCATACCTCTGTATAGAGTAGGATTAACAGGTTTTCCAGCAAGGTTAGGCCTTAAATTGTTGGGAGGTACCATTGGGGTTTTTACTGAGGCACAGTCACTGAGGTCATACTTTTTGAGTAGGTTCCTAGTATACTTTTCTTGACTGATGGAAATTCCTTTCTCAGTTTGTTTGATTTGTAGTCCAAGAAAATAAGTGAGTTCTCCCATCATACTCATTTCAAATTTCTTTGTCATCAGCTTTTCAAACTGTTTACAAAGTTTGTAACTTGTTGAGCCAAATATGATGTCATCCACATACACTTGGACTAGAATCACATCCTCATTTGTCCCATAGGTGAACAATGTATTGTTAATTTTGCCCCTGACAAACTTGTTTTGTATCAGGAAGGCTGAGAGAGTTTCATACCATGCCCTAGGAGCTTGTTTTAGTCCATAAAGGGCTTTGTTAAGTTTGTAGACATGGTTGGGAAACTCACTGCTTTCAAAGCCAGGTGGTTGTTGCACATATACATCTTCTTTAATGGTACCATTTAGGAATGCACTCTTTACATCCATTTGGTAGACTTTAAAGTTCATGTATGTTGCATATGCAAGAAAGATCCTGATGGCTTCCATTCTTGCAACAGGTGCAAAGGTTTCCTCATAGTAAATACCTTCTTGTTGATTATATCCTTTTGCAACAAGTCTAGCTTTGTTTTTTACTATAGTTCCTGACTCATCTGTCCTGATTTTGAAGACCCATTTCATTCCTATGATAAACACTCCCTGAGGACATTCAACTAAGGTCATGACATCATTTCTATCAAATTGTTCTAACTCATCTCTCATGGCCTGAACCCAACTCTCATATTTAAAGGTTTCTTTCACATTTTTTGGTTCTATTTCTGAGATAAAGTCAACATAGAGGCATACATTGGTTGAAGCCGCCTTGAGTTTGGCAGCCATGCTCCTTGTAAGCATGCCTTCTGAAGGTTCACCAATGATGTTAACAAGTTCAATGGTTTTGGACTTGGTCCAGCTATCCTGAGGTCTAGAATAGGAATTGGAGCTTGTAGAGGCCTGATGTATACTTGGAGTAGGTTCAGATGTGGGTGCCTGGGGTGCTTCAAGATTGAGATTTTCAACAACCTCATTATGGTTAACTTGTGTTGAGGTATCCTGGACAATAGGTTCACTGGTGGTGGTTTCATTTAGGATTGGTTGAGTTTCTATGAACTCACTGATGGTGGGTTGAGGTAGGTTGTGTGGATTGATGTAGTAAGAGACATCAGCATCAGCTTGATATTGTGTGGAAAGATTACTCTCAGGATGAAACACATCAGGAGGATATCTTGATGAGTTATCAATACCAATTTCTTCCACAGTGGAATTTGAGAATCCAACAACTTCAGTACTCTCATCAAAAGTGACATGGAAGGTTTCCTCAGTTTGTTGTCTCCTGGTGTTGAATACCCTAAAGGCTTTTGAGACAAGGGAGTACCCTAGAAAGTATCCATCATCAGCTTTTGCATCAAACTTTCCAAGATGGTCCTTATGATTATGGATAAACACAGAACATCCAAACACATGGAAATAGCTGATATCTGGAATCCTTCCATTAAACAACTCATAGGGAGTTTTGCTATGTCTCTTTACAACAATGGACCTGTTTTGTGTATAGCAGGCTGTTTTTACTGCCTCAGTCCAAAAATGTTTGGAGAGAGCAGATCCATTAAGCATTGTTCTAGCAGCCTCAATGAGAGTTCTGTTTTTCCTTTCAGCAACTCCATTTTGTTCAGGGGTGTAAGGAGATGTAAAGTTTTGAGAGATACCCTTCTCATCACAGAAACATTCAAGGTCATTGTATTTGAATTCAGTTCCATTATCAGTCCTGATTTGTTTGACCCTGATGTCATTTTGGTTTTCAATCTTCCTGATGAAGGACATGATTGTTTCGGCAACCTGACTCTTTTTAGACAGAAAATATACCCAAGTGTATCTTGAGTATTCATCTACTATGACCAGAGTGTACTTCTCATGATGAATAGCCCCTGGACTGATGGGTCCAAATAGATCCATGTGAAGTAGGTGCAAGCATTTGGTGATGGAGGAGTTTTGTTTGGTTTTAAAAGATGCCCTGTGGTGTTTACCTTTTTCACAGACAGGGCAGGGTTTATCTTTTGTGAACACAAGTGATGGTAAGCCAAGGAATTTGTTTTGTTTGGCCAGGTTGTTTATGTCTTTGAAGTTCAGGTGGGACAGACTTTTGTGCCAAAGCCAGTTGAGGGTTTCAGTGGCTTTAGCGAAAAGACATGTTCCATTCTGAGTGAGTGAGGACATATCCAAGACATAGACAACCTGCCTCCTTTGTGCAATAAGAACTACTTCTTTGTTTGCATTAAAGATAGTACCTTGCTTATCATCAAACTGAACTATGTATTTTGCATCACATAGTTGACTGACACTGATCAAGTTATATTTAAGACCATTAACATAAGCTATTCTTGTAAAAACTATTCCACTACAGTTTACTGAACCATAACCTTTGGTTGGCTCCAAACGGTCAGCCTAAATTGACCAAGTGATGGTCAACAAGGTCAAACTAGCTAGAGTCAATGCTCCGCGGAATATAGGGTTTCCCCGGGTTGTTATGTCCCGACGAGGTGTGAATAGTTATCAAACGGATCTGTGATCGGGTGAATTTGGACAAGAAAGGGTTGTGAGATTGATTAAACTAAGGAATCTACAAGGGAATAGCTTAAATAGGCTATTTGAACAAGACTGTAAAAGTAGAAAAACCAGAAACGTTTTAAACCTAAAAACGTGTACGTTCTGTTTAAATTTACATGAACGTACGAAATAAAAAGTGAAAAGTGAAATCGGAAAACCCACAGGGGGTGAAAATGACTTTTTTACAAACCTAAGGATAAAAGAAACTCTTTAGAAAAAGAAAATAAATTTTTACACTAATTACTTATTTAATATTAATTAAATACTATTTAATTCTAATTATTAATATTTAAAATACTTAAATACAATATAATATTAATTAAATACTAGAAAAGTGAAAATTAAATTTCTAAAATTATAAAATAACTAAAAACAAATTTTAAAACTAAAAATATGTCTTTTTGCCTTTTTGTGATTTTTACATTAATTAATTACTAATTATATTTAATTACCTAATTAAACTAAACAAAATTATTAAAAATACTAAAAAGATTTAGAAAATTAAGAAAAATTCTATAAAACTAATTAACCATCACAGGAATCCTAAAAATTATAAAAAGTTTCTAAAAATTATATTTAGACTATTTTACTAATTATTATATTAAATATTAATTAATATCTAATTAAACTCTTTAAATTCTAAAATTTACAAGATGAACAGTAATAATTATAAGAAAATTTCTAAATTTATTTTATAACATATAAAGGCTAGGAAAAATATAAAAACTAGGGGTTACTTTATAAAAACTAATTTTGCTATTTAATACTTAATTATTAATTAATAATTAATAAAACTAATATTAAATCTAATAAATACTAAATGACAAAATAAAAATCTGAGAAAATTACTAAAAGTACTTTAAGGTAAAAGGTAATTAATAAAAATATAAAAATGCCAAGTACTTAAAAAAATCTAAAAAGGAAAATTAAAATTTAAATTACATTAAATAGAAACTATCACTTGAAATTAAATTATTTTTTTCTGGATTTTTCTTTTTGAAAACTAATGTACAACTAAAAACAAACAACTTTTGTAAAAACAACTTTTTTATAACTTAAAAATAAGCACTGTGAGTGCTTATAGGCTTCACAGTTGACTTTGGTTGACCAAGTAAGGAAATAAGCTCAAATGAGCTTAGGTGGGGCCCACAAAGGTAGATTCTGATTCAAATGAGTTAATTGGACATGATTAAGCTGGAAAAAACCAATGGGGTCCACAGAATAAGCAAATAAGTCACAATAAGCACTTTACCAATTCCTTATAAACTCAGAAATAGGACAGAGAAGAGGGGTGGATTCAAGTGGAGTCCACAAGGTCTGAGGTCAAATGATTGGTCAAATCTTGAAGAGTGCCAGGAGGGTGGTTGGGAGACCTCAAAATTAGGGTGTGGGACCCACTGTGGTGGCCAGAGAACACCACCAAAGATGGTGGTGTGCGATGGTGGTCTGATGCAGCAGGGGTATACCCTCCCCTGCAGCTGAGTTTGAAGGGATGTGGGGGCCCACAGAAAAATCCTAAAAATATAAAGAAGGTGGGACTTTGAAGTCTAGCTGGGGGGTTGTACCATGTAGAAATTTCTAAGCCTAAAACTACTTACAAAATTCACAATAATTCCTTGAAATTTTGGTTTTTTCTGCACAAATTAACTTTTGACTTTTTGATATTACTTGTAACTTTGACCTTATTGAGATTAGATTGATTCCTACCTACTGATTATGCTATATTAAGATGAAATGGAACTGATTTAAGCAAAACTAACAACTAATGAACTTACATGTAGGATAATGCTACTCAAAATTGTAACAGTGAAGGAAATGATGATGTTAAAAGCTAAACTTGACTTTTTATGAATTGACCATTGGTTTTTATTCCTTGACATCACTCATAAGACCTAAAGAGACTTACCTCAACTATAAACAACAACAAACTCAGCCTAAGGCTCAGGGGAACAACCTGAGCCAAACACCCCTTTATTAACTTGTAAATGAGATTTATGAAGCAAGTGAGTGATTTAAACCATAAAACCTTGAACTAATGCTGACAACTAGCTGAGATATGATGTTTAAAGCTTAAGGACATAGGATCAAACAACAATCTATCACCTAACCATATTATGCGAATAAGACAGTTCATATGTTAAATTAAGCAGCCTTGAAATTTAAATGGTAAATTACAATAACTAAGCAATAATCTATCATACTACATCAATCAAGCACAAAATCATCAAGAGAGCCCTGGTTTAAGCAGTTCTATAGTAACTAAAAAAAAATTAAGGAAGTAGCTTACAAAGTTGATCCAGTGAGTTTGAGAACAAAAATCAAGCATCCAACTGTCCTAATGTCTCCCATGAGACTTCTAGACCATGAAGTTCCAAAATGCCAGGTTCCATTGCTTCCTCTACCTCCCTTGATGAATTTTTTTATTTTTTAACTAATTTATTTGGTATATTTTTTTTCTTTAACTGACCTAGACTTAATTGGAAAGCTTGAAAACTAAAAAAAAAACTTCTTAGATGAACTTGAGTGAGCTTGAACACACACTGCACATCAACTATCAACACCTTTTAATGAAAATGGAATTTTCACTTGTAAATACTAAAAAAAACTTAATTATATAAAGCAAGCCTAAAATTGAAACAACATAAAGTTTTCAATACAATAGAAGAACAGGTTACAAGCCTTTTTTAACTGGAAATTACAACTGAGAATCTAATTTAAACTAATTCGACATCATTAAGTTACACTACAACTAATCTATATTAACTACTACTTTCTTCTCTTCTTGACTTCACTTTTATAAGTTCTGGGGGTCCTCAGAGACTTTCCCACTTGTTTGTGACCCTTGGATTGCTCCCAATTGATCTTGACCTTTGAATTATATTTTTGGCTCCAAACTCCCAATTTGTCAGTTAGGGGTTGAGTGTTAGGTTAGAGGAGCATTAAATGCTTCTTGGTTTATTGTGTTTGTGGAGGGGACAGGGAGTGGTATTGGTGAGGTGGAGGAGAGGGATGGCAGGTTGTAGCAGAGCAAGTGGAGGGGAAGAGGGTGAGGTCAAAGTTGGGGTTGACTGGGGTTAGATATAAAAACGGGGGAGTTTATTTGTTTTAGTTTTGGGCTGGGAGTGAATGGGCCAAGGATTAAACAAGGTGGGCTGGGGTATTTGGTGGATTGGTGTTGGACCAGGTTGGTTTTTAGATAATAAAGGGTCCGTTTGTTTTGTAACTTTAAAATACCACAAGGACCAAAGTTGTAATTATTGCAAAGATGAAGGACCTGTTGTAGCATGATTCAAAAGTTATCATAAAGACCATTTATGCCACATGTGAATAATAGAAAGACCAAAGTTACAATTTTCCAAAATTTGAAACCCCGAGGACCAAAATTGTCATATGTGAAACTTCAGGGAGCAGAAGTGTAAATTCTCAAAACTTTTTACCCAAGGACTATTTTTGATAAATTTTGACTTTTAAAGGACTTGGGTTGATTTTTCTTGCAAAATAAATGCTCAGGGACTAGTGTTGACATTTTATGAAAGTTGGGGGACTGAAACTGCCACTTTTGCAAACTTTGTACGTTTTTCATTTGTTTTTACTCATTTTGCATCTAAAACATATAAAACACAATTTTGGAATATTTTCAGTATTTTGATGCATATTTGAGTGTTTTTGTATGTTTTGCAGTTCAGATTTGACCAAAAATGATGAGTGTTTGAGCACTCATCAATCCCCCACATTAAACTATTGCTAGTCCCTAGCAATAACTGTTTTGAAAACTTAATGGATTTTAAACTCTTTACCAAAAGCCATTACTTCTGGAGTAGCCAAATGTATCAGTTCAAGTAAGAACTATGGTCCACTTGATAACCATGTGATTTTGAGCAAACCACCAGCTGTCAACTGATTTGATTTATCTTTACCAAAAGCCGTTTGCTTCTGGACTAGCCAACTCTTGATGGACAAAGTCAACATCTTGGTGAGCTGATTACCAATTATGGTTTTTCCACTGCCTTTACCACAAGCCATAATCTTGCGGGCTAGCCAACTCATTCACTTTTTAGGATATGGCGAGTTGAGATAGCATACAATTTTGGGCAAATTGCAAGCCATAAACGGATTTGATATATCTTTACCAAGAGCCGTTTGCTCCTGGATTAGCCAATCCTTTTGTCGGTTAGACATGGCGGACTGATAACCACAAAATTTTTGAAGCACAAGTGAATTTTTTTTTAAAATTTTTTGCCAAAAACGGGGGTATTAGATAGTAAAATGTGATAAAATTCGCTAGAATAGCGAAATACCCCCCACACTTAGAATGAATATTGTCCTCAATATTCAAAGTTCCGGCTATTATGCCGACTCTTTGAACGTAAAAGGGCAACATTACAAGCTAAATGTGGAAAACACCATTTTTTTCACTTTATTTGTAACCACAGTAGGGGTAATTCCCCCACACTTAGGGTGAAAACCCTAGAAGCATGCTACTGTTTTTATTTACTGAGTTGCTAGCTTGACTCGACCCTGAATTCATTTGTCCTTGGGGAAGCATGATGTGGAAGAGACAATCTCAATCGGACTTTCATTCAAGATGTTTGGACAAATATTTGAAGCACGTGAAAGTTCCACACCGATGAGATATAATCCCGGCTTAAAATAGTATAAACTATAAGCGGTGATGCCGGGGTCAAAGATAATGTCTTCATTCCCGAAGGAATGAAGAACAGGAGACGTCACCCGGTATGTGAAGAAAGGAAGAAAGATCTTGATGACAATCAAGATTGACTCATCATCATCAGAAAGAGAATTCATAATTGGTATATCATGAATCTCATCATTAAAGCTCATGTGATCTAGACATATTATGGGTGGGAGGGTTGGGATTTTGATATCAATCAAATTCTCACGGTTGAGAATATTTCCCTCCGGAACACAAGGATTATCTTTGTCTAGATCAAAGTAAAAGTTATCATACTCCGATGAAGATATGATATGAGTAAGTTCACCGGAGAACTCCTCAAAGGTGAATGAATCATATTCGGGGAGAGAAATTTGAGAATGAGAAGTGGTACTGCCACTAATCTTCTCTCCCATATGATCAAAAGTAAAGGCTTCAAACTCCGGAATAGGATCATCGGAGAAAATGTCACTATCCTTAATCGGGATAGGAGATGAAATAGGTTTCATATTGAAAGCCTCGATTTTAGAAATGAGGAGATCGACATTCAATAATGTTGCACGAAGTGCTTCATCCTTGATTTCAGTGTCAATCTCATCATTCTCTTCTTCTAAGCTAACTAGCTTAGAAGGTAATTCTTCCATAAAAACGATGTCTCCACAAGATAACGAATCGTCATCAGTAGAATCGGAGAACATCTCAACATGATCAGTCGGGAAGACAAGAGGAGGAGGAATATCACACAAATGGTCAAGAATTTCCTGTGACTCTCTTGGGATTGAGATAAGGTTCTCAACACTAGACTTTATGAATTCGTCCGATTCCTTTTCAGAAACAGTGTCAAGATGCTCGTCCCCCATGCTCAAAGAGTGAGTGGGAACCTCGGGTGTGATAACAATGGGTTGAGATGGAATCTCAACTGATGGAATTTCATCTGATGAACCTGATGAATCTTTATAAAATTGAAGAATATCAAGTGTATCTTAATCATCACTGTCATCAGGAATGAAATGGAATCGAGAGCTAGATCTGGCAGCTTTTTCTTTTGCAATTGATTCCCTAATAGATCTTTCATAGGCATCTTGGGAATTTATTTTAGCATCCTGTTCTTCAGCTGACAATTCTTGCATCGATTTTTGATTTGGATTATCTGGGGTATGTGTGATTCCTTTCAAATCTTTCACTAAATCCAAAAGATCAAGGAGAAGACTTTGAGGAATTGGCTGAGGTGGACGTTCGTCATAATACGATGTGTCACAATTGTTACAAGGAAATGGATTCCTTGTTTGACAATCGGAACTGAAGTGTGGACCTCCACAGTAATCACAACAGTAAAACTGATGTGGTTGTGGGTTGTGTGTGCTAGAGTCATAATCGTTATCAGGAAATTGCTTGTAGACAAGCGTGTTTCCCGATTGACAATCAGAACTGTAGTGTGAACCACCACAGTACTCATAACAGTAAAACTGCTGAGTCTCCTGGTGTGGTAGCTGATGGAATAAATCAGTCGTGTCATGGTAAGAATAGGGATCTTGGTTATAGACAGACCCGTTTCCTGACTCTACCATGCCACAACCGGGGCAATTACCACCATTGTGAGGATTACTGATGAGTGCTCAAACACTCATCATTTTTGGTCTAATCTGAACTTCAAAACATACAAAAACACTCAGATATGCATCAAAATACTGAAAATATTCCAAAAATTGTGTTTTATATGTTTTAGATGCAAAATGAGTAAAAACAGATGAAATACGTACAAAGTTTGCAAAATCGGCAGTTTCAGTCCCCCAACTTTCAAAAATTGGCAAAAATAGTCCCTGAGCACATATTTTAAAAGAAAAGTCACCAAAGGTCCTTTTGAAATCATAAATTGTCATATTTAGTCCTTTGGTGAAAAATCTCAAAAGTTTTGGAAATTTGCAATTTAGTCTCTGAAGTTTCAGATTTTGGCAGATATGGTCCCTGGTGGGATATTTTTGAAAGAAAAATCATTTTGGGTCCTTGGGAAGTTACAAAAGACATTTTTAGTCCTTGGTGTAAAGTTTGGAGAAAAGTTCATTTTGGTCCCTCAAGTTTCAGTAATTTGCAATTTTAGTCCCTGAAGGACCAAAAGTGAAAATTATATTTTTAAAACCTTGGACTATTGAAAGTTGATGTATTGTACCCTTATAACAAGTTTGTCAGTTTGGCAGAATCAGCCCCCCAATTTCAGAATAATTACAAAATTGGTCATTGTGGTGTTTTGCTAATAAACCAAACGGACCTATTTTATTTACTAACCCAAATACCAAATCCAAAACACAAACCAAACCTGATCCCTAATCCAGCCCACCCAATACCAAACCCCCAAAGCCCACTTAAAGCCCAATCCACATTCCCTTTGAATAAAACCCCGGTCAACACAGTCAAACCCACACCCTCACCGTTTACTATTCATCACCCCTAACCTCCCCCTTAATCCCAGTAAACCTGTCTCCCCCCTCCACCACTTTTTCACCAACTCCACCCCCAACACTCCAACCTAATTAATACACCCAACCAAACCTTCTCCTCATTTATTAAATCAAACCAAACCCCGTAACCTGCCAAACTCACTTTTCCCGCTAAAATCCAATTTAACAGCTGGGATCACATGAGGCTATCCAACGGCTCAGGAAGAGTGGGAAAGAAAGAGATTGATGCCAGGTCCTATTTAAGTGAAGAAAATGAGAAGAAAAGTTTTAGTCTAGTAGTAGAATAGTAGTAGTGTAAAAATAGATTGTCGAATTAGCTAATTTTAGTTTTTCTTTTGTTAATTTCAGTGTAAAACTTGTATCTTTATCAACCTCAGTACAATTGTAAGCTTTGTTAATGAATTAATCAAGTCTCTTTAGTAATTCAAGAATTTGCAATTTTTCATTCAAAATTTCATTTTGCATCTCATGTTGATGAAAGTTGTTGCTCTCTGCTATTTGGAATCACTTGTGTTTATCATTAAGTTTGCGCAAGCTTTTGAAGTCTTTAAATCAGTTTTATTTATACATTAGAAAATGCAAAAAAAATTCAGTAAAATAAAGAAAAAAAAAATTGAAGTGAAAGAGCAAGGAGCATGGTGGAGTAATGATGGAAATGGTTTAGTGCCTCAGAGAGGCTTTAGGGCAGGTTTGTGCAATATTGTTCTTGGCTTGGGAAGTTTGTTTGTAAGCTCAGATGACCCTCACACCTATGGCTTGAGGTTTATTCTTAAAATTTCCACTCTGATTGTTCTTTTGCTTATTGTTATATCTCCCTGATGTTAATTTTAGTTTTTGTTTGTTACATTTAGCTTACATTATCAATTGCATAATTAGAATAGTTCATTTTGTCTTAAAAAATATAAAAGCTAAAAAACAGTCTAGTAATAGGGGTGTTTGGTTCACACTGTTTGGGCATGCTCTTGTTGTTATTTGTAGCATTTTCTGGTTCAAATAAGTTTCCTAGGCATGAGAAAACTCATTTTGACCATCCTTTTGGTCACAATCTCAGAAATAGTCAAAAACCCATGTAATCCCCCCCCCCCCCCAACAGTCCACTGTTGGATTTTTGCATCATAATACCTTGCATAATAGCTCATAAGTGTTCTCTGTAGCTCTTTTTATCCTTACATTAGCTTATCATAACATTTTCAGCTTATTAGAAGCTTTCAAAGTTCAAAAAGGTCAAAGTTCCAAGTTATATAAAAAAAGTCAAAGTTTACATTTCAGATTTTTACAAAAATTGCAATAATTAATTTGAATTTTGTGTTTGCTTTCATGGCTTGAAATTTGTTTCCATGTGTAGTCTACCAGCTCATCTTTTGTGTCCTAGCCTTTCTATATTTTTGTGATTTTTCTGCTGGGCCCCACTTAGCCCCAAACACACCTGCAGGGGAGGTGTACCCCCTGCATCAGCAGACCTCACCACCATCCCACCACCTTTGGTGTTGTTTTCTGCCCTCCACAGTGGTCCACAAGCCACCAATCTTGGTTCATTCAAACCCCCTGGTATGCTTCTAGGTTTGACTCTTTGTTTGACCTTAAGACCCCTGGGACCCACTTGAAATCACTCCTCAAGTCTGTCCCATTTTCTGTCTCAGTCTTTGATGCGTGGGAATCGCACCTTGCTTTACCTCTCGAGGGATCTCGAGAAGCTTACAACCCCCACCAGGCAGTGTACCTGATCGTTGTAGTATAGTATAGTGACAAGTACCGGGGGATTGATCGTTCAGCTTAGGAATAGTGTCGCTAGGATTAGAAAACCTAATTAATAGTTCTAGAGGTGAAAGATGATTATTTTTTGTATTTTTATATTTTTATGAAAGCAAGTAAAATCTCGGGTTTTGGAAGAGTGGGCGGAATTAGTTGCTATTCAACTAACCCAAAGCTAAGATGCAATCAAAATAAAATAATAAAAATGAAATTAAACTAAATTAAACTAAGGTTGTGAGCAGTAATTGGAGAAATTGTGTTTACTTAGACTTCACTACTCCCTAGATATCTTTTACATGTTAATTACTTGTTACACTTGTATGAATGACGGATTGTATTCCTTAATACCATTCGTGGGGTGGCATACATAACTCCCCAACTCTATGAGCTCTTATCTCCTCCTACACCATGACCCAGCACAACTATAGGGATTGTAAACAGTGGCTCATGCATTAAATACAACCAATAAAGACCTAGTACGCCTCGGTTCATGTTTCTTAAGACGTTTAAGCATGTTACCATTTGGAGATCTGCCAGTTTTCTTAAGCCTAACATATAAATCATTCATTCAAAACAAGAATAGACAAGTAATCAACACATAATCAACATCTAGGTTTCATTAGATCTAAGCAAACACAAGAGAGATCTAGCCTAGCATAGTAGAATTGAGACAAGAACAAGAGATAAACAACCAACACATAGACATATTGATTGAATTAAGAGTATACTTATCTCAATTACAATGCAAGGTCTCAAGGGTTTGGAACCCTTGAAAAACCTGTAACAGAGGCACCAAAATCGTCTTTAGGGTTTCACCAAAACTTCTCCTTTTTTTTAATGAAAAAACTAGAAAACTATATATAGGAAAAACAGTCTGACGGCGTCAAGAGTTAATTCTGACGCCGTCACCTCGCCGCCATAAACTTCCTCGGACGGCCTTGATCCACCTATGACGGCCTATGTGACGCCGTCACCACCCACGGTAAATTATTCTTGGCCACTTTGACGCCGTCACCTCTCCATATGACGCCGTCACCAGCTACGGTAAATTATTCTCCATGTCTGACGCCGTCAAGAAGCAAGTCTTGACGCCGTCACCTTGTATCCTCTGCTTGGATTTTTGGTACTTTGCCGTTTTCTTCACTTTATGCTCCAAAAACGTCCAAAATAGCCTCTTTTCCAGAATTCACTCTCCAAACACCTAAAATCACAAAAGGAACGATTTAGGGCAATATTTGATCAAATAAAATCGGATTCGGGCTTAAATGACCCCCTAAAAACGGATCATTTTTCGCCTCATCATATACCCTTACACTTGAGATTTGCTTGTCCTCAAGCAAATGAGCTTTTATTCTACTCAAAAGACAAGTTAGGGGTCATTTAACACTAATATAAAAGTAATTACAACAAATAATCGTTCCACTAAAGACCAATAGACAAGCACGGAGGTCATACACAAGCACCTCACAAATAGTGTTTAGATACTCACATCTCTCGGGTGTAATAAAGTAATATAACATTATGGAAATGGAAGATATCTCTCATTACCTGTCATAGCAAAATAGATTACCATAGGCTTGGGAAAGGATCAAACCTCCACCACATGGCGTAAGCACCTAGGATAAACTATCAAAGAGGTCTTTTAAAGGGTTATAACGTTAGGTGTAGGGATACGAATTACACGGTTTTGTTGGATAAAGGAAGTTTTACTGGTGGCGAGTTAACAATCTTAGTTAATTACATATACAAGATGGCGTTGCTAAGCCAAGACTAGACTCGACTTAAGCTAATAAATGAAAAATAACAAAAACATAAAATAAACATAGAATAAAAACGGGATGGTAGTCCGTATGTTTTTTCTCCTTTTTTTTTTCTTTTCTATTTTTTTTTTCTTTTTTTTCTTTTTCTTGATTTTTTTTTCGATTTTTTTTTTTTTTTTTTTTTTTTTTTTTTTTTTTTTGCATACACTTTTACCCTACCATCCAAAATAATACATCATAGGGGTTTGAGCATTCCCCTTACACTTGAATCTTTACATACTTTACATTTAACTATTCTAGTGACTCGAATTAAGAAAATCAAAACACTTGGAGCACTTTTAAGATTAACGTACATATGGGGGTAATAAGTGATGTTCTTCCCCATTACTCCATAAAATAAGTACTTACCCATGAGTCCCAATCGTCCCAAAACAATATGTACAATGATATGACTCGACTTAGCAACCATGTAATCAATTAGAAAGTTAACTTAGGGTTTAACAAATAACAATAATGCACTAAAAATGAGCGCATACACGGAAGGTTAAGGCGATTTGGGTGTACATTTAAGTGGGGTGTAACAAATTCTTCCTTTAAGTAAGATGCTTAAAGTTAGAAACGAAAAGATAGGCTCGGAGGGGTGTACTAGGGGTATCGTGTACTAAAAATGAGTACAACGCTAAGGGTGTGGGAAAAATTAGTTGACTTAACTAGCCAAGTAATATGACTTAAATGGTCAAGTAATCATGATACGGGTTTAACACAAGGGTGATCCTAATGCCTCTTATCATGTAGTAAATCCTACTACACGAATGTAGTCTCACTAGCGGTCTCGGGATGCATCACCAACGCAAGTTCTAGAATCTAAATGCTACCGGTACACTCATAAGCACCAATAATGAATGCTTTTCCTATCAAATCTAAAGGCGAACCTCACATTTTTGGGTGGAAAATTTTTCTGAATATACGGTTATGTGCTAGTCATACAACCTCCTATCCATGAGACGCTTGCTATGGCTAAAGTTTCACTCCTAAATGTTGTAAAAAATTTTAAATTTGGCGCTAAAATTACACTAACAAGTATTTCTCGTAGTTTTATTACTCATCTACTATCAAACAAAACAAACTCAAGCGAAAGTGCATATGTAAGGTATCATCTTTTTACCCTCCCCTTACACTTAAGATGAACATTGTCCCCAATGTTCAAGTAAAGAATGTAAAAGTTAAAAAGTAAAGAGAATGAAATCAAATACTCCCCTGATTCGCTCGGTATGGATTTTAGTTGGCCAGGTTAAATCTTCTTCCAAGAAAACGAACAATCAAAGCTTCCCTTCCAGAATATAAATCATCTTCTTGTCACAAATAACCTGTAAATCCTGACAAAAGTAGACAAGGCAACCTCGCGTAAAATCGGCGGCATCCTATATAAGTTACTAAATCCTAGAAAACAAAGTAAGATATAATGCTTGTGGAATGAAGTTTGCAGATTTTCTGGAGATTATAAAACTTAATAATTCACAAAAACTATAAGACTCCGTTAGAAAAACAAAACCGGTAAAATTTCCAGATTTTAACTCCTGACGCCGTCAAGAGCAAACCCTGACGCCGTCAGAATGGACCTGCAGAAATTCTTATGTTAAGTTTCCGGAAAATTTCTGGAAAAACTTTGTCCTACTTCCTGGAAAATCCTGCAAAACTTCATTATGACTCAATACAAGCATTTGACTCTAACAAACACGAATATACATGTTCATTAAATATTGTGGATAATCATGATCGGTTTGTTTCTTAAAAACATATTTGGGGTTTCCCCTTACACTTATCTTTTGCAAAAATACCTCTAGGTTGAAGTTAAGACTAGGCTAAACAACATAATAAAGTATTTCCATTTTTTAGTAGAGAAACATGATCAACCAACAATAAAAATAAAACATGCATACGGAAGCAAATAACAATCAAACAAATAAAAATCACACAAAACATGGGTTGCCTCCCAAGAAGCGCTTTTCTTTATTTACGAGTCTTGTAGCTAGACTCAAAGTCGTGGGTTACTACGTGATTCGGGTGAGTTCCTCATTGAGGACATCTTTGGGATCGAACTTAGGTTTCAACTTCCTATCGGTTCCCTTAGTGTGGTATGACCTTGCAAACTTTTCTCCATCCGGATCATACAAGGTCATTCTAATATGCCATGACCCGTCACCTTCTTTAGGTGGCTTGTCCCACCTCCATTTATACTTATCTCCATCTCTTTTCCATTTATTCAACTCTATATTAATAGGCATTACGCTCAAGAACTCAATCATCTTTCTAAAGACTAAGGGGTCCTCAAAGGGATCTAGCTCCTCATCCCTAGCTATGAGTTGTTCTACCGAATGTGTCTTCTCAACGAAATCCTTTTCTAGATAAAATGGGCATTGAGGTCCTATGAAGTTCCTTTCTATCCAAGGTCCATATCTAGATGGTCTCCTATTCATCTCTACCCAATGCGGTGTTGGTTCATCATCACAATCATAACTATGCTTCTTAACATCATACACCGACCAAGTATCGCCTTCTCCTACCGCTATCTTGGATTCCTTGCAATCTATCATGGTACTAGCGGTTGCTAAAAATCCTCTTCCTACCAATAATGGGCATGTAGTGTCACTAACCATGTCTAGGACATGAAAATCCGCTAATATAGTTAACCTTCCTACGTGAACAACTACATCCTTAATCATTCCAACCGGGTGGGCAATACTTCCATCCGCTAGCCCTATCAATACCTCCGTTTCCTCTAACTTTCCTAGCTTAAGAGCGGTGAATAAGGATAAGGGAATCAAGTTGAGGCTTGACCCTAAATCGGCTAGTGTGTCGAAAGCTTCGGATCTTCCTATCTTACAAGGCAAAAAAAATATACCCGGATCATCAAGCTTTTTAGGCAACTTGTTTTGAACGAAGGCGGTCCCATTTTTACCTAGCTTATACTTCTCATATTTTTCTAGGAGGGCACTATAGTAAGGAGCACGCACTAAGACATCAATGACGGGGCGTTCAAGGTGAAGTTCTTTGAATTCATCGTCAAGGTCTTGCGTAAGAGGTGTTTCAACTATGCTTTTGACCGGCTCTATAGTGGGTATTTTAGTTGATTGGTCCTTTTGGGGAACTTGGTGTTGTTTGAAACACGTGCTCGTTGATTTAACCGAGTAGTATTGTGGACACGAAGTGGGTGACGAAACTGAAGATATGGCATTAACGTTTAGTTTCGGATTCTTGATGGTGTCGCTTGGGAGTGCTCCCATTTCTCGGTCATTGAGAACTTTCAACAATGCATCAATTCTATTGGTCATCTCGCTTTGATTTTGTTTGAAATCGGCTTCAAACTTAGCTATGCGGGCTTCTTGAGATGCCATGAACTTTGACATCAATCCTTCAAGATTGTTGGTACTACCATAGTTGTTAGAAGGATTGTTGTTGAAGGTACGGTTAGATGGTGGACCGTTTGATTGGTAACGATTAGGTGGGTTGGATGAATTGGGTTGATTTTGTTTCCACCTAAGGTTTGGGTGATTTTTCCATGAGGGGTTATATGAATCACCGTATGTGTTTGGCTCGGGCTTGAAAGTGTACCACTTATCTCCCGCTTCGTCGGTACGCGTGGATGCGTAGTCCGCAAAAGCTGTTCCGGGGAGTTCCACACAATCACGAGTGTCATGGGGACCACTACATAATTCGCATGAAGAAGTGATTTTGTTCACTTGGCTTGAATGCTTCGGAGCTTCGTAAGATTTCATGAGAAACTTGACTTGGTCCTCAAGTTCCATGATCCTACGGTCGGGAGTGCTTGAATTATTCGAAGGCAAAGATATTGCCTTAACTTTTTTGTTCAAATCACGGGGATCATTCCAACTTTCGTTGTCATAGAGAGCAAGATCTTCTATGAGTTCCCATGATTGTTCCGCACTAAGATCACGTAGCTTACCACCGGCCGATTGGTCAATGGTTCGCCTCGTGGAGATGTCGATATGGTCATAGAAGATTTGGACTTGGAGCCAAAGATCTATGCCATGATGAGGGACTTTTTGGAGTAAGTCCTTGAAACGAGTCCATGCTTCATAAAGAGATTCATTTTGACGTTGTTGGAACATCAAGATGTCATTCCTAAGTTTAGTAGTTCTCCCCGGTGGGAAAAATTGAGCAAGGAAACGAGTGGTGAGATCATCCCATGTGGTGATGGATCCCGCGGGTAAACGCTCAAGCCATTGACTAGCTTGATCCCGTAGAGAGAATTGGAATAGGCGAAAACGGGTAGTCTCTCTAGTTTCAACACCTAGGTCTATGGAATCTACGATTTTGAGGAAGTCCTTAAGGTGTTGGTTTGGATCTTCGGAACGAAGTCCATGGAATGCACATCCGCTTTGCACCAACCGGATGGTGTCGGATCGCAAGGGGGTCACATTGGCTCCGGTGAGCTCAATGGTGTTTCGGTAGCCTTGGTGGCTAGGTCGGGAATACTCTCCTAAGGTTCGGGGCCTAAGGGGTTCTAATGGTGGGTTTTGTTGTGGTGGGATGATGGGTTCAAAGATGTTACCACCTTCCATGATGTCGGATGGTAAAGAGTTACGAACAAAGGCACGAAGAAATAAGATAGACGAAAGAAGACCTAAAAATAAAAATAAAAATCTTACTAGAAAGGAATCTAGCAAGTAGACCTAATAAAAAGAAATCCTAACCTAGACAATAACTATTCCCCGGCAGCGGCGCCAAAAACTTGATGCGTGGGAATCGCACCTTGCTTTACCTCTCGAGGGATCTCGAGAAGCTTACAACCCCCACCAGGCAGTGTACCTGATCGTTGTAGTATAGTATAGTGACAAGTACCGGGGGATTGATCGTTCAGCTTAGGAATAGTGTCGCTAGGATTAGAAAACCTAATTAATAGTTTTAGAGGTGAAAGATGATTATTTTTTGTATTTTTATATTTTTATGAAAGCAAGTAAAATCTCGGGTTTTGGAAGAGTGGGCGGAATTAGTTGCTATTCAACTAACCCAAAGCTAAGATGCAATCAAAATAAAATAATAAAAATGAAATTAAACTAAATTAAACTAAGGTTGTGAGCAGTAATTGGAGAAATTGTGTTTACTTAGACTTCACTACTCCCTAGATATCTTTTACATGTTAATTACTTGTTACACTTGTATGAATGACGGATTGTATTCCTTAATACCATTCGTGGGGTGGCATACATAACTCCCCAACTCTATGAGCTCTTATCTCCTCCTACACCATGACCCAGCACAACTATAGGGATTGTAAACAGTGGCTCATGCATTAAATACAACCAATAAAGACCTAGTACGCCTCGGTTCATGTTTCTTAAGACGTTCAAGCATGTTACCATTTGGAGATCTGCCAGTTTTCTTAAGCCTAACATATAAATCATTCATTCAAAACAAGAATAGACAAGTAATCAACACATAATCAACATCTAGGTTTCATTAGATCTAAGCAAACACAAGAGAGATCTAGCCTAGCATAGTAGAATTGAGACAAGAACAAGAGATAAACAACCAACACATAGACATATTGATTGAATTAAGAGTATACTTATCTCAATTACAATGCAAGGTCTCAAGGGTTTGGAACCCTTGAAAAACCTGTAAAAGAGGCACCAAAATCGTCTTTAGGGTTTCACCAAAACTTCTCCTTTTTTTTAATGAAAAAACTAGAAAACTATATATAGGAAAAACAGTCTGACGGCGTCAAGAGTTAATTCTGACGCCGTCACCTCGCCGTCATAAACTTCCTCGGACGGCCTTGATCCACCTATGACGGCCTATGTGACGCCGTCACCACCCACGGTAAATTATTCTTGGCCACTTTGACGCCGTCACCAGCTACGGTAAATTATTCTCCATGTCTGACACCGTCATGAAGCAAGTCTTGACGCCGTCACCTTGTATCCTCAGCTTGGATTTTTGGTACTTTGTCGTTTTCTTCACTTTATGCTCCAAAAACGTCCAAAATAGCCTCTTTTCCAGAATTCACTCTCCAAACACCTAAAATCACAAAAGGAACGATTTAGGGCAATATTTGATCAAATAAAATCGGATTCGGGCTTAAATGACCCCCTAAAAACGGATCATTTTTCGCCTCATCAGTCTTCAAAAGTCAAGTGCTTATTCATGCTTTTTAGCTTATTCAAACTGCTTATGTGATTGATTCTTGTCTAAACATGTCCTAACAACTTATTTAGATCAGAATTTACCATTGTGGGTCCCACCTAAGCTCATTTGAGCTTATTTTCCTATTTGGTCAACAAAAGTCAACTGTGGAGCAAATAAGCTTCCACAGTGCTTAATTTTAAGTTACAAAAAAGTTGTTTTTACAAAAGTTAGTTGTTTTTAGCAGTGTTGCAAAAATCGGCTGAGGCGGCCGATTAATCGGCCTCGGCCCTGGAACTTGTAGGAAATTCCAAGGTAATCGGCCGAGTCAAGAAAATCGGCCGATTAATCGGCCAAAAATCGCAACTCGGCCCCCGACCGCCTCGGGACCGATTCACGATTTTTGCAACATTGGTTTTTAGTATTAAATTAGTTTTGTAAAAGAAAATTCCAGAAAAAACAATTTAATGTTAAGTGATAGTTTCTATTTAATGTAATTTTAATTTTAATTTTCATTTTTAAATTTTTGTTAAGCACTTAGCTTTTTTATATTTTTATTAATTACCTTTTATATTAAAGTAATTTTAGTAAATTTTTCAGATTTTTATTTTGTCATTTAGTATTAATTAGAATTAATATTAGTTTTATTAATAATTAATCAATAATTAAGTTTTAAATAGCATAATTAGTTTTTATTAAGTAAGACCTAGTTTTTTTTATTTTTCCTAGCTTTTATATAATATAATATAATTTTAGGAATTTTTCTAGAATTTTTACTGTTCATTTTCTATTTTTTATAATTTAAAATAGTTTAATTAGGTAATTAATGTTTAATTAGTAATTAATTAATAGAAAAACCATAAAAAGACAAAAATATTTCTTTTTAATTTTTATACTTTCTTCAAGTTCAATTAGAGGTTTAGAAAATATTTTTTTTAAGTTTTTAGTTTATTTTGTAACCTTTATCATTTTTAGTTTATTTTAAAGTAGATTTAAAATAGTTTTAATTAATTAATTAGTGTTTAAATATTAA
This sequence comes from Artemisia argyi, assembly GCA_030686995.1. NCBI lineage: Eukaryota > Viridiplantae > Streptophyta > Magnoliopsida > Asterales > Asteraceae > Artemisia > Artemisia argyi. Next base: position 45,359,234 of record CM060696.1, read on the forward strand.
AATAATCAAGTTAATAACTTTATTTTCATTTTAATTTTCTTTTTATCTTAGGGATGTAAAAAAGTCATTTTTACCCCCTGGGGGTTTTCAGATTTCAGTTTTCGCGTTTTATTTTGTACATTTACGTTATTTAAATGTAAACGTACGAGTTTTAGGTTTTAAACGTTTCTGGTTTTTCTAAATTCCCAGTCTTGTTCATTTAGCTTATTTAAGCTATTTCTTTGTACAAATCAGTAGTGTAATAAATCTCACAAACCCCTTTCCATCCTAATTCACCCGATCACAAGCCTGTTTGATAACCATCACACCTCGTCGGGACATAATGACCCGGGGAAACACTATATTCCGCGGAGCATTGACTCTAAGCTGTTTGACCTTGTTGACCACATCCTTTGGTCAATTTAGGTTGACCGTTCGGAGCCAATCAATTTTCGGCGCCGCTGCCGGGGAGGTGTGCGCGCTATTCTAAACGGTTTTGCGTATTAGTGAATCGGGATATACATCCATTGTATATTTACCACCGTTGTTCATATTATCTTATTATTATCATATAAAAACAAAACCGTTCACGAAAACATTTTAAACTCAGTTTTCAACGAACACAAAAACACAAAAACATTTTCTTTATCATTTGTACAAAATGTTTATCCAAAAACCCAAAAATATTCACCTTTACCCTCTCACATCTTTGATTCTTCATTCCTTACCCTCTGTAAACCTTTGATTCTTTCATATGTCGTATCCACACCATTGCGGTTGCTGATGAGTGTATAAATACTCATCATTTTTATCGTATCTGAACTGCCAAAACATCCAAAAACACCCAAAAACGCATCAAAATACACAATTTGTCCCAAAAGTGTGTTTTATATGTTTTAGATGCAAAATGTTTAAAAACAAATGAAAAACGAACAAAGTTTGCATAATTGGCAGTTTCAGTCCCTCAAGTTTCAAAATTTGGCCAAACTATGGAAAAATTTTACAAAAACCAGCCCTCAACTTGGCAAATTTTACAAAAATGGTCCTTGTGTTAATTTGATTACAACCAAATGGACCTAAGTTATTTATTACCCAAAGTCCACCCCTTATCACTCCAATCTCAGCCCAAACACCAACACCCCATTTAACAATTACCCAAGCCCACTTTCCAGGCCCAACCCCCAAAACCCTTTTCCCTCGTTTTATTTGTGTGAGTCAAAGAGTCAAACCACAACAAAAAAAATAAAAATAAAAACGACTCCACTCACCCTCCACCTCACCTCTCTATACCCTGCTACAAACCAAGCCCTCCCCATCATTACCTCTACACCTGTTTCACCTCCTACACACTCAACCCCCTCTTGCATCTCCAAACAACAACTAACCTCCAAAACTCACACCCTGGCATCAATAATTTGAGGAAACAGACAAAACCCATCTTGGCGCCAAAACCAATTGAAGGCCAAGATTAAAGTTTTATGATCCAAAGGTTGTGAATTCAGCTGGGAAAGAGACAAGGGCACTCAAAAACCCTAATGTGGAGGTATAAAAAGAAAGAGATGGAAGGGAAGCAGCTAGTAGTTTTTTAGGGTAGTTTTTAGCTTAATTTAAATTTATGTCCAATCAGTTGTAACATTTAATTTCCTTTCAAATTCAGTATTGTAATCTGTTTCATTTGAATAAAGTAAGTTTTTAGTTTATATAATTCCAATACTAATTCAAGTTTCAGCTTCCCTCAAAAATAGAAGAAATACAGAAAATTATAAAAAAATAAAAATAAAAATAAAAAAGAGAAGAAGAGATGAAGGAGATGGATTGCTCAGGGTATTAGAACTCCTTGGGGAGTGTAGGTGATGGTTTTTGATCATTGGTTCCTAGTTTTGCATCCTGAAATCCTTTGTAAGCACAAATTTAAATTTTGGCATTTACTATAGTCCTGCTTTGTACTGCTTAATTTTGGTCCTTTTGTGTTTAGTTGATGTCTATTAAGTGTATTATTGCTTGAAATCATAGGGTTGTTCATTAGAATCTATTGTGGCTCATTATTCACTTTATATTGTCAATTTATCTTGTTAATGACTTATGGTGTTGTGTTTGTTATTGTTGTTATTTAGGAGTTCATTTAAGCCTGCTTTATCATAATGTGACCATAGGAATTAGGTTCATGATCTAAATGAGCTTGAAGCTTTGAAAATCTCATTTTCACATATTTAAGGGAGTGTTTGGTAAGATCTGTTCCTGTGTGTTACAGAGTGTTCCAGTGGATGCCTTCCTTTCTTACAAGTCACATGAGGTCTATATATGTTAGTTGTGGTAATAAACTCAGTATTCTTTTCTTAAAAAGTCAAGAATCACTTGTTGCCACAGTTTAAATTAACTGTGATGAGGTTTAAGTTGGATAATCTCCACTTGAGTTTGAAACTCATTAGAATTGCTTAATTCAGTTTTATTCTATCATAATTCAACCTTTTCAGTAATCTAGGAAGGATTAAAATTCACTTATGTCAACTGTGTTAAAGAATTGGAAAAAGTCAAAATGGCAGCTTTGGTGGTTTTTGAATAGATTGTGGATTTTCTGTAGGGCTCAATTGTAGGATTCATCCCTTGTGCTTTTAGATTATAAATATTTAGCTGCTAATCTTTGTCATGATATTTTTATTTATTTTTATCTAGTAAGTTTAAGTGCTGAATTTGCTGCTTACTTTGGTCTGTTTTTCAAAAAGTTCCCCTGCACCAGGGTAATGCCCAAGTTTCTTTGGTGCTTTCTGTCTTCACTAGTGGGACCCAGGCCCCAATTTTAAGTGTTTTGGAAAGCTTATTAGTGTGATTTTTTAGATCTCAGTCTAAATTGGATCTCAGTTCCATGCTTGTTAGCTTTTTGGTGTCTGCAAGTTACCCCATCCAGACTTAGCATACTGATTGGTCAGTATTGACCACCCCAATTCTCAAGCTCTACCTTGCCTTATTTGTGGGCCTTACTGAGGGCTTATTAGCTTTTTGGAAAGCACTTGTGGCTGGCTTTTAGGATCAAGTTCTACTTGGGACCCTTATTCACTTTTGTAGGCCCCACATTGGCTGTAAATAGGCAAATTAGGCCTGTTCGGTGCTCAGGTTTTGGAGGTGCTGCTTAGTGCTTATTTTCTGCTTATACTTGTGCTTTTCTTATTGTTACTTTTTATTCTAAGTTCATTTAACTTATCTCAGCTTATTTTCATCTTTGGTTTTAACTTATAGCTTATTTATAGTTTATTTTTAGTTTCAAATTTCCTCTTCTAACTTAAAAAAGCCAACTGTGTGAATAATAAGTTCACACAGTGCTTGTTTGTGGTTTGCAAAAAGTTTGTCTTTTGTAAAGTTGTTTTATTTTTGTTGTTAAAATGTTCCTGCAAAAGAAAAAAATCAAAAAGAAAAATAAAAAGAAAAAGTGCATTTGGTAGGGATTGAACCCTGGACCTCTTGGGTTGACCTGGTCAACGCCAAACCATAAGGGTGCACCATCTGGGCTAGGTGGTTCTTAATGCTTATGATTTCCTTTATTTTATTTATACTAGTCTTTAGTTTATTAAGCTTAAATAAGCTTATCAGCTCAATTCCAGCTTATTTATAAGCTGATTTGGCATGTTCCTATTTTTCCCAGCTTAGTAGTAGTCTCAAGTATTTTTATAAAAATAATTAGAATTTTTACTGTTCATATAGTATTTTTATAATTTAAATTAGTTTTATTAGTATTTAAATAGTTATTAATTAATAAAAAATACTATAAAAGTCAAAAAAATAAATTTCTTTTTTCTAAAATTTTCTTTTATCATTAGGATCGTAAAAATATAATTTTTACATCCGTAGGGTTAGTGTAGCTCAAATTTCACTTTTTATTTCGCGCACTCGCGTTTATTTTGATTTTAACTCGCGTTTTATTTAAATAACTTTCACGTTTTTTAAATTTAGGTTACGTTTGTAGAAGTAGTTTGTAAAATAAGAAAAACCAAAAACGTAAATAAAGTGATAGCTTCTATTTAAGCCATTTGGCTTATTTTTCTGCTTACGTATAAGCAAATTCTGATTTTAAGTTTTTAGATTACGTTTTAGGTTAATTTGGTTTCGCGTTATTGTTAATATAGTTTGTTTACATCGTTCTCCTTCGTATTTCCTTTGTGTAATCATTCAAACTCACTTAAACCCCTTTCCTGTCCAAATTCACCCGATCACAAACCCGTTTTGATTACAATTCACACCTCGTCGGGACATAACGACCCGGGGAAACACTATATTCCGCGGAGCATTGACTCTAGGCAGTTTGACCTTGTTGACCATTCCCTGGTCAGTTCGGTTGACCGTTTGGAGCCAATCAATTTTTGGCGCCGCTGCCGTGGAGGTTGTACGCGTTTTCTAAACGGTTTTACAGATTAGTGAATCTGGATATACACTCACTGTATATTTACCATCCTTGTGTATATTTTCATAAAAACAGTTCCCGAGAACTTTTTAAAATTAGTTTTCAACGAACACATAAACACAAAAAGATTTTCTTTCTTACAAAATGTTTTCCAAAAACACCAAAAATATTCACCTTTATCCTCTCACCTTTTTGATTCTTCATCCCTTTACCCTCTATCCATTTGATTCTAACTTCTTCCACTTGTCCCGTAATTGATTCTAATGGCATCTCTCGATGACAAATTCTTTGAACAATGGGCCTTTCAGAGAAAAATTGAAAAAATTGTGGCCTTGTCAAATATGTCGAGATGTCGTAGTGATTATGATGGACCTTCGATTCCTATTCCCTCTCCGGTGAGGGAAATGAATCAAGAAACCGAGGTGACAAAGGACCATGTACTTCCCTCTGACGATGGAAGTGCTAAATACGTCCAACCTACGGTTATCCAAAAACCTAAGCTCACAAATGCTCCTAAACCTTCAAGAATCAACCCTAACCTTTCACAGTTTACGGTTAAAAGTTTGTCAAGCAAACGTACTGAGCTTAGGGCAGTGACTGAAAAGAACGACTTGCCCAATCTTCACGTTTATCAAGAACCAAAACCCGAGACCATAACGGAAGTGGTGGAAATTGCTAGCTCTAAGAGCACACCACTTGTCCCACCTCCAGATTTTGTTCCTTGTGTCGGTTGTGGTGAGCCACTTTTTGGTTTGCCATGTTGTTGGTGTACATGTGTGCAATGTGGTAATGATATTCAAAACGGGAGTTGTTTGTTTTGTGGGTCGAGTAATTCATTTGCTTATGATCCTAATCTGAACTCATTCAACGACTCTTCAAATTTTTCCAATTACCCATCACATTCATACGAGCAAGAATCATATTATCCATACCACAATGATTGTTCGTATCAAAATACACCAAACTTTTCGTGTGAATATTGTGGAGGTCCTCACCAAGGTTTTGATTGTCAAAATAATCAAAATTTTGGTTACGACCAATATCCATACAATTCACCAAACCAGACTCAACAGTTTAACTGTTGTGAGTATTGTGGTGGCCCACACTACAGTTCTGATTGTCAATCGGGCAACACGCTTGTCTATGAGCAGTTTCCTGATAACAATTATGACTCTAGCACATACGACTCACAGCCACATCAGTTTTACTGTTGTGATTACTGTGGAGGTCCACACTTTAGTTCAGATTGTCAAACAAGGAATCCATTTCCTTGTAACAATTACGACTATTCGTTTTCAGACCAACCTCCACAACACCAAATGATCCAAGCAACTCCTCATGATACCGAGCAAGACCTTTTACTAGAGGCTCGTGAAATTTTGCAAAAACTTAAGGAGGAGTTTGCCACTACATCGTTTCAAGAATCTCGTGAAAAATCAATGGCAGAATTACTTGCTGAAGAACGAGATGCTAGAAACGAATTGAGCATGGAAGAATTACTTGCTGAGCAAAGAGCGGCTAAAATACGTGCCAATCTTCGCTTTGCTGCTCTATATGATAACGCTGATGACAGTGATGATGATGAAGATAACATTGTTATTATTCAAAAAGATTCATCAGATTCATCTGTTGTGATTCCTTCCATGGAAAATCAGGGAGAAAATAATGTGACGGAGTCACTAGCCGTTGATCAAACGGAACTTGAAAATTCCATAACTGCTAGTACTTCTAAACTCCCTCAGTCTGTTGTTATCACACCCGAAGTTCACACTCACTCTCTTAACATGGGGGATGAGCATCTTAGCACTATTCCTAATAAGGAATCGGACGAATTAATAAAGTCTAGTGTTGAGATCCTTGTCCCAATCCCGAGAGAGTCACAGGGAACTTTGGATGATATGTGTGATATTCCTTCCCTTCTTGAGTGTTCAAACGATCATTTTGAGACTTTCTCAGATTTTAATGATGATTGTACATCTCATGGAGACATCGAGTATGTTGAGGCATCAGTTCCACAAACTAATGCTGATCATCTTCTTGAGGAGTTCGCTGATGAACTTACTCACATCAATCCACTTTCATTGGAAGGTGATGATGATCTCCTCGATTTCCAAGCCGATCTGGGAGAAATTGAAAGTCTCCTATATCAAGATCCGTCACTCACTTCTGATCCCAGCGGTCCAATAGAGAATGATAATCTCTTTGTTCCCGAAACATTTAATACGACTCTCACCAATCCTCTATTTGAATTCGATTCTGAATTCACTATGATTTCTAATAATCCAATCTTTAACGAGGATTGTGATGAGTCCACAATGGAACATGAGTCCACAGATTCACATCTGGTGAATAATTCTCTTCATGAGGAGTTCTCCGGTGAACTCACTCATCATGTCATGACTCCGCCGGAGTTGGATATCCCGGGGGGAGATGCACTCAATCATGAGAATTTGCAAAATCCCACCCACCCTCTCGGGTTGTTTACGAGCTTACCCTTTGAAATCCAAACTCAAGCTACGGAGCCTCCTCTCGAGGAAGAAGATCAACTCATGATTTTCATCATGATTTTCTTCCTTTTCTTCATCTACAGGGTGACTTCTCTTGTTCTTCACTCCTTCGGGAATGAGGATACCATATTTGATCCCGGCATTTTCATGTATCATTATCTTGAGCCGGACACTTATCTCATCGGTGTGGAACTTTCACGTGCTTCATATGTTTGTCCAAACATTTTGAATGAAAGTCCGATGGAGATCACTTCTTCCACATTCCCCAAGGACAAATGAATTCGGGGTCGAGTCAAGCTAGCGACTCGGTAAACAAAAACAGTAGCATGCATATAGGGTTTTCACCCTAAGTGTGGGGGAGTCCCCCATGCTATGGTTACAAGAGTGAAAAAAAAAAAAAACAAAATGGTTTTTCCACGCTTAGCTTGTAATGTTGCCCTTTTACGTTCAAAATGTCGGCATAATAGCCGAGATTTTGAATTTTGAGGACAATATTCATGCTAAGTGTGGGGGGGGGGGGGTATTCGCTATTCTAGCGAATTCTATCACATTTTACTATATAATACCCCCGTTTTAGCCAAAATTTCAAAAAAATTTTAAAAATTTTTCACTGGTGCTTCAAAATTTTTGTGGTAATCAGTCCGCCTTGTCTAACCGACAAAAGGGATTGGCTAGTCCAGGAGCAAACGGCTCTTGGTAAAGACATCTCAAATCCGTTTACGGCTTGCAATTTGCCCAAAATTGTATGGTTCATCAACTCCCCAAAAACAAATGAGTTGGCTAGCCCGCAAGATTATGGCTTGTGGTAAAGGCAGTGGAAAATCCATAATTGGTAATCAGCTCACCAATATGTTGACTATTCCCTCAAGAGCTGGCTAGTCCAGAAGCAAACGGCTTTTGGTAAAGACTACTCAAATCCGTTGACAGCTGGTGGTTTGCTCAAAATCACACGGTTATCAGGTGTGCCACAGTTCTTACACCTGGCTACTCCAGAAGTGATGGCTTTTGGTAAAGAGTTTCAAATCCATTAATTTTTCTCAAAATATTGCAAGGGACTAGCAATAGTTTAGTGTGGGGGATTGATGAGTGTGTAAATACTCATCATTTTTATCGTATCTGAACTGCCAAAACATCCAAAAACACCCAAAAACGCATCAAAATACACAATTTGTCCCAAAAGTGTGTTTTATATGTTTTAGATGCAAAATGTTTAAAAACAAATGAAAAACGAACAAAGTTTGCATAATTGGCAGTTTCAGTCCCTCAAGTTTCAAAATTTGGCAAAACTAGTCCCTGGGTGAAAGTTTGAAAAGTTTACAGCTTAGATCCCCCAAGTTTCAAAAATATCGAAAATGGCCCCCGGGATATTTATTTGTGAAAAACTCAATTATGGTCCTTTTTATATTGAAACTTGGTAACTTTTGCCCTTGTGATAACTATGGAAAAATGACAAAAACCAGCCCTCAACTTGGCAGATTTTACAAAAATGGTCCTTGTGTTAATTTGATTACAACCAAATGGACCTAAGTTATTTATTACCCAAAGTCCACCCCTTATCACTCCAATCTCAGCCCAAACACCAACACCCCAATTAACAATTACCCAAGCCCACTTTCCAGGCCCAACCCCCAAAACCCTTTTCCCCCGTTTTATTTGTGTGAGTCAAAGAGTCAAACCACAACAAAAAAAAAAATAAAAATAAAAACGACTCCACTCACCCTCCACCTCACCTCTCTATACCCTGCTACAAACCAAGCCCTCCCCATCATCACCCCTACACCTGTTTCACCTCCTACACACTCAACCCCCCTCTTGCATCTCCAAACAACAACTAACCTCCAAAACTCACACCCTGGCATCAATAATTTGAGGAAACAGACAAAACCCATCTTGGCGCCAAAACCAATTGAAGGCCAAGATTAAAGTTTTATGATCCAAAGGTTGTGAATTCAGCTGGGAAAGAGACAAGGGCACTCAAAAACCCTAATGTGGAGGTATAAAAAGAAAGAGATGGAAGGGAAGCAGCTAGTAGTTTTTTAGGGTAGTTTTTAGCTTAATTTAAATTTATGTCCAATCAGTTGTAACATTTAATTTCCTTTCAAATTCAGTATTGTAATCTGTTTCATTTGAATAAAGTAAGTTTTTAGTTTATATAATTCCAATACTAATTCAAGTTTCAGCTTCCCTCAAAAATAGAAGAAATACAGAAAATTATAAAAAAATAAAAATAAAAATAAAAAAGAGAAGAAGAGATGAAGGAGATGGATTGCTCAGGGTATTAGAACTCCTTGGGGAGTGTAGGTGATGGTTTTTGATCATTGGTTCCTAGTTTTGCATCCTGAAATCCTTTGTAAGCTCAAATCTAAATTTTGGCATTTACTATAGTCCTACTTTGTACTGCTTAATTTTGGTCCTTTTGTGTTTAGTTGATGTCTATTAAGTGTATTATTGCTTGAAATCATAGGGTTGTTGATTAGAATCTATTGTGGCTCATTATTCACTTTATATTGTCAATTTATCTTGTTAATGAATTATGGTGTTGTGTTTGTTATTGTTGTTATTTAGGAGTTCATTTAAGCCTGCTTTATCATAATGTGACCATAGGAATTAGGTTCATGATCTAAATGAGCTTGAAGCTTTGAAAATCTCATTTTCACATATTTAAGGGAGTGTTTGGTAAGATCTGTTCCTGTGTGTTACAGAGTGTTCCAGTGGATGCCTTCAGTTCTTACAAGTCACATGAGGTCTATATATGTTAGTTGTGGTAATAAACTCAGTATTCTTTCTTAAAAAGTCAAGAATCACTTGTTGCCACAGTTTAAATTAACTGTGATGAGGTTTAAGTTGGATAATCTCCACTTGAGTTTGAAACTCATTAGAATTGCTTAATTCAGTTTTATTCTATCATAATTCAACCTTTTCAGTAATCTAGGAAGGATTAAAATTCACTTAAGTCAACTGTGTTAAAGAATTGGAAAAAGTCAAAATGGCAGCTTTGGTGGTTTTTGAATAAATTGTGGATTTTCTGTAGGGCTCAATTGTAGGATTCATCCCTTGTGCTTTTAGATTATAAATATTTAGCTGCTAATCTTTGTCATGATATTTTTATTTATGTTTATCTAGTAAGTTTAAGTGCTGAATTTGCTGCTTACTTTGGTCTGTTTTTCAAAAAGTTCCCCTGCACCAGGGTAATGCCCCAGTTTCTTTGGTGCTTTCTGTCTTCACTAGTGGGACCCAGGCCCCAATTTTAAGTGTTTTGGAAAGCTTATTAGTGTGATTTTTTAGATCTCAGTCTAAATTGGATCTCAGTTCCATGCTTGTTAGCTTTTTGGTGTCTGCAAGTTACCCCATCCAGACTTAGCATACTGATTGGTCAGTATTGACCACCCCAATTCACAAGCTCTACCTTGCCTTATTTGTGGGCCTTACTGAGGGCTTATTAGCTTTTTGGAAAGCCCTTGTGGCTGGCTTTTAGGATCAAGTTCTACTTGGGACCCTTATTCACTTTTGTAGGCCCCACATTGGCTGTAAATAGGCAAATTAGGCCTGTTCGGTGCTCAGGTTTTGGGGGTGCTGCTTAGTGCTTATTTTCTGCTTATACTTGTGCTTTTCTTATTGTTACTTTTTATTCTAAGTTCATTTAACTTATCTCAGCTTATTTTCATCTTTGGTTTTAACTTATAGCTTATTTATAGTTTATTTTTAGTTTCAAATTTCCTCTTCTAACTTAAAAAAGCCAACTGTGTGAATAATAAGTTCACACAGTGCTTGTTTGTGGTTTGCAAAAAGTTTGTCTTTTGTAAAGTTGTTTTATTTTTGTTGTTAAAATGTTCCTGCAAAAGAAAAAAATCAAAAAGAAAAATAAAAAGAAAAAGTGCATTTGGTAGGGATTGAACCCTGGACCTCTTGGGTTGACCTGGTCAACGCCAAACCATAAGGGTGCACCATCTGGGCTAGGTGGTTCTTAATGCTTATGATTTCCTTTATTTTATTTATACTAGTCTTTAGTTTATTAAGCTTAAATAAGCTTATCAGCTCAATTCCAGCTTATTTATAAGCTGATTTGGCATGTTCCTATTTTTCCCAGCTTAGTAGTAGTCTCAAGTATTTTTATAAAAATAATTAGAATTTTTACTGTTCATATAGTATTTTTATAATTTAAATTAGTTTTATTAGTATTTAAATAGTTATTAATTAATAAAAAATAATATAAAAGTCAAAAAAATAAATTTCTTTTTTCTAAAATTTTCTTTTATCGTTAGGATCGTAAAAATATAATTTTTACATCCGTAGGGTTAGTGTAGCTCAAATTTCACTTTTTATTTCACGCACTCGCGTTTACTTTGATTTTAACTCGCGTTTTATTTAAATAACTTTCACGTTTTTTAAATTTAGGTTACGTTTGTAGAAGTAGTTTGTAAAATAAGAAAAACCAAAAACATAAATAATGTGATAGCTTCTATTTAAGCCATTTGGCTTATTTTTCTGCTTACGTATAAGCAAATTCTGATTTTAAGTTTTTAGATTACGTTTTAGGTTAATTTGGTTTCGCGTTATTGTTAATATAGTTTGTTTACATCGTTCTCCTTCGTATTTCCTTAGTGTAATCATTCAAACTCACTTAAACCCCTTTCCTGTCCAAATTCACCCGATCACAAACCCGTTTTGATTACAATTCACACCTCGTCGGGACATAACGACCCGGGGAAACACTATATTCCGCGGAGCATTGACTCTAGGCAGTTTGACCTTGTTGACCATTCCCTGGTCAGTTCGGTTGACCGTTTGGAGCCAATTAGTTGCCAATGGTGTGGTGGTCCTCATAATGGTGGGAATTGTCCCGGCTGTAGCATGGGAGAGTCAGGAGATGGGTCTGTCTATAACCAAGCTCCCTATCCTTACCATGACACGTCTGATACATTCTACCAGCCACCACATCATGAGATACTAACATATCTGTGTGAGTTTTGTGGTGGTCCTCACCAAGGATTTGAGTGTCAAGCCGGAAACACGTTTGTCTATGAACAATTTTCCGGTGATGCTCAGAACTTTGGTTATGACCAATATCCATATGATTCACCAGTCCAGACTCAACAGTTTTACTGTTGTGATTACTGTGGAGGTCCACACTTCAGCTCAGATTGTCAAACGGGGAATCCATATCCTTGTGACAATTTTGACACACCTTATTATGACCAACCTCCATAGTACCAAATGAATCAAGCACTTCTTCCAGAAATGCAAAATATGTTGAAAATCGTTGATGAACTTAAGGGTTTAGTTAAAGACTTTGCCCAAAGACATACTCATCAAAAATCCATGGAAGAATTGCTAGCTGAAGAGCAGGCTGCTAGAATAAATTCCCAAGATGCCTATGAAAAATCTGTGAGGGAATCCATTGCAAAAGAAAAAAGCAGCCAAATCTAGCTCTCAGTTCCGTTTTATTCCTGATGACAGTGATGATGAAGATACACTTGATATTCTTCAATTTTACAAAGCTTCATCAAGTTCATCAGTTGATACCCCAGCAGTTGAGATTCCATCTCAAACAACTGCTATCACACCCGAGGTTCCCACTCACTCTTTGATCATGAGGGACGAGCATCTTGACACTGTTCCTAAAAAGGAATCGGACGAATTCATAAAGTCTAGTGTTGAGAACCTTGTCCCAATCCCAAGAGAGTCACAGGGAATTCTTGACCATATGTGTGATATTCCTTCCCCTCTTGTGTGTTCAAACGATCATTTTGAGACTTTCTCAGATTTTAATGATGATTGTACATCTCATGGAGACATTGAGTATATTGAGGCATCACTCCCACAGTCTGATGCTGATCCTCTTCTTGAGGAGTTCGCCGATGAACTTACTCACATCAATCCACTTCCAACGGGAAGTGACGATGGTCTCCTTGACTTTGAAGCCGATCTGGGAGAAATTGAAAGTCTCCTATATCATGATCCACCACTCACTTTTGATCCCGACAGTCCAATTGAGAATAGTAATCACTTTGTTCCCGAAACATTCAATACTACTCTCACCAATCCTCTATTTGAATTCGAATCTGAATTCACTTTGATTTCTGATAATCCACTCTTTGATATTCAGAATGAGGATTGTGATGAGTCTATTCCGGAACATGAGTTCACAGATCCACATCTTGTGAATGATTCTCTTCATGAGGAGTTCTCCGGTGAACTCACTCATCATATCATGACTCCTCCGGAGTTTGATAGCCCGGGGGGAGATGCACTCAATCATGAGAATTTGCAAATTCCCAGCCACCCTCCCGGGATGTTTTTGAGCTTAACCTTTGAAATCCAAATTCAGGCTACTGAGCCTGTTCTCGAGGAAGAATATCAAATCATGATTTTCATCATGGTTTTCTTCCTTTTCTTCACCTATAAGGTGACTTCTTCTCTTCTTCACTCCTTCGGGAATGAAGACACCATCTTTGATCCCGGCATTTTCATGTATCATTATCTTGAGCCGGGGTACTTATCTCATCGGTGTGGAACTTTCATGTGCTTCATATGTTTGTCCAAAACATCTTGAATGAAAGTCCGATTAAGATTGTTTATTCCACATCATGCTTCCCCATGGACAAATTAATTCGGGGTCGAGTCAAGCTAGCGACTCGGTAAACAAAAACAGTAGCATGCTTATAGGGTTTTCACCCTAAGTGTGGGGGAGTTACCCATGCTATGGTTACATATGGAGTGAAAAAACAAAATGGTGTTTTCCACGCTTAGCTTGTAATGTTGCCCTTTTACGTTCAAAATGTCGGCATAATAGCCGGGATTTTGAATATTGAGGACAATATTCATTCTAAGTGTGGGGGGGGGGGGGGTATTCTAGCGAATTTTATCACATTTTACCATCTAGTACCCCCGTTTTTGGCCAAAATTTCAAAAAAATTTCAAAAATTTTTCACTTGAGTTCAAAAATTTTTGTGGTTATCAGTCCGCCAGGTCTAACCGACAAAGGGATTGGCTAATCCAGGAGCAAACGGCTCTTGGTAAAGATATATCAAATCCGTTGATGGCTTGCAATTTGCCAAAAATTGTATGGTACCTCAACTCGCCATATCCTAAAAAGCGAATGAGTTGGCTAGCCCGCAAGATTATGGCTTATGGTAAAGGCAGTGGAAAAACCATAATTGGTAATCAGCTCACCAAGATGTTGACTTTGTCCATCAAGAGTTGGCTAGTCCAGGAGCAAACGGCTCTTGGTAAAGACTAATCAAATCCGTTGACAGCTGGTGGCTTGCTCAAAATCACATGGTTATCAGGTGGACCATAGTTCTTACTTGAATCGATACATCTGGCTACTCCAGAAGTGATGGCTTTTGGTAAAGAGTTTAAAATCCATCAAGTTTTCAAAACAGTTTATTGCTAGGGACTAGCAATATTTTAGTGTGGGGGATTGATGAGTGCTCAAACACTCATCATTTTTGGTCAAATCTGAACTGCAAAACATACAAAAACACTCAGATATGCATCAAAATACTGAAAATATTCCAAAAATTGTGTTTTATATGTTTTAGATGCAAAATGAGTAAAAACAGATGAAAAACGTACAAAGTTTGCAAAATTGGCAGTTTCAGTCCCCCAACTTTCAAAAATTGGCAAAAATAGTCCCTGAGCACATATTTTTAAAAAAAAGTCACCAAAGGTCCTTTTGAAATCATAAATTGTCATATTTAGTCCTTTGGTGAAAAATCTCAAAAGTTTTGGAAATTTGCAATTTAGTCCCTGAAGTTTTAGATTTTGGCAGATATGGTCCCTGGTGGGATATTTTTGAAAGAAAAATCATTTTGGGTCCTTGGGAAGTTACAAAAGACATTTTTAGTCCTTGGTGTAAAGTTTGGAGAAAAGTTCATTTTGGTCCCTCAAGTTTCACTAATTTGCAATTTTAGTCCCTGAAGGACCAAAAGTGAAAATTATATTTTTAAAACCTTGGACTATTGAAAGTTGATGTATTTTACCCTTATAACAAGTTTGGCAGTTTGGCAGAATCAGCCCCCCAATTTCAGAATAATTACAAAATTGGTCCTTGTGGTGTTTTGCTAATAAACCAAACGGACCTATTTTATTTACTAACCCAAATACCAAATCCAAAACACAAACCAAACCTGATCCCTAATCCAGCCCACCTAATACCAAACCCCCAAAGCCCACTTAAAGCCTAGTCCACATTCCCTTTGAATAAAACCCCGGTCAACACAGTCAAACCAACACCCTCACCGTTTACTATTCATCACCCCTAACCTCCCCCTTAATCCCAGTAAACCTGTCTCCCCCCTCCACCACTTTTTCACCAACTCCACCCCCAACACTCCAACCTAATTAATACACCCAACCAAACCCTCTCCTCATTTATTATATCAAACCAAACCCCATAACCTGCCAAACTCACTTTTCCCGCCAAAATCCAATTTAACGGCTGGGATCACATGAGGCTATCCAACGGCTCAGGAAGAGTGGGAAAGAAAGAGATTGATGCCAGGTCGTATTTAAGTGAAGAAAATGAGAAGAAAAGTTTTAGTCTAGTAGTAGAATAGTAGTAGTGTAAAAATAGATTGTCGAATTAGCTAATTTTAGTTTTTCTTTTGTTAATTTCAGTGTAAAACTTGTATCTTTATCAACCTCAGTACAATTGTAAGCTTTGTTAATGAATTAATCAAGTCTCTTTAGTAATTCAAGAATTTGCAATTTTTCATTCAAAATTTCATTTTGCATCTCATGTTGATGAAAGTTGTTGCTCTCTGCTATTTGGAATCACTTGTGTTTATCATTAAGTTTGTGCAAGCTTTTGAAGTCTTTAAATCAGTTTTATTTATACATTAGAAAATGCAAAAAAAATTCAGTAAAATAAAGAAAAAAAAATTGAAGTGAAAGAGCAAGGAGCATGGTGGAGTAATGATGGAAATGGTTTAGTGCCTCAGGGAGGCTTTAGGGCAGGTTTGTGCAATATTGTTCTTGGCTTGGGAAGTTTGTTTGTAAGCTCAGATGACCCTCACACCTATGGCTTGAGGTTTATTCTTAAAATTTCCACTCTGATTGTTCTTTTGCTTATTGTTATATCTCCCTAATGTTAATTTTAGTTTTTGTTTGTTACATTTAGCTTACATTATCAGTTGCATAATTAGAATAGTTCATTTTGTCTTAAAAAATATAAAAGCTAAAAAACAGTCTAGTAATCGGGGTGTTTGGTTCACACTGTTTGGGCATGCTCTTGTTGTTAATTGTAGCATTTTCTGGTTCAAATAAGTTTCCTAGGCATGAGAAAACTCATTTTGACCATCCTTTTGGTCACAATCTCAGAAATAGTCAAAAACCCATGTAATCCCCCCCAACTGTCCACTGTTGGATTTTTGCATGATAATACCTTGCATAATAGCTCATAAGTGTTCTCCGTAGCTCTTTTTATCCTTACATTAGCTTATCATAACATTTTCAGCTTATTAGAAGCTTTCAAAGTTCAAAGTTCCAAGTTATATAAAAAAAAGTCAAAGTTTACATTTCAGATTTTTACAAAAATTGCAATAATTAATTTGAATTTTGTGTTTGCTTTCATGGCTTGAAACTTGTTTCCATGTGTAGTCTACCAGCTCATCTTTTGTGTCCTAGCCTTTCTATATTTTTGTGATTTTTCTACTGGGCCCCACTTAGCCCCAAACACACCTGCAGGGGAGGTGTACCCCCTGCATCAGCAGACCTCACCACCATCCCACCACCTTTGGTGGTGTTTTCTGACCTCCACAGTGGTCCACAAGCCACCAATCTTGGTTCATTCAAACCCCCCTGGTATGCTTCTAGGTATGACCCTTTTTTTGACCTTAAGACCCCTGGGACCCACTTGAAATCACTCCTCAAGTCTGTCCCATTTTCTGTCTCAATCTTCAAAAGTCAAGTGCTTATTCATGCTTTTTAGCTTATTCAAACTGCTTATGTGATTGATTCTTGTCTAAACATGTCCTAACAACTTATTTAGATCAGAATTTACCATTGTGGGTCCCACCTAAGCTCATTTGAGCTTATTTTCCTATTTGGTCAACAAAAGTCAACTGTGGAGCAAATAAGCTTCCACAGTGCTTAATTTTAAGTTACAAAAAAGTTGTTTTTACAAAAGTTAGTTTTTTTTAGTATTAAATTATTTTTGTAAAAGAAAAATCCAGAAAAAACAATTTAATTTTAAGTGAGAGTTTCTATTTAATGTAATTTTAATTTTAATTTTCATTTTTAAATTTTTGTTAAGCACTTAGCTTTTTTATATTTTTATAAATTACGTTTTATATTAAAGTAATTTTATTAAATTTCTCAAATTTTTATTTTGTCATTTATTATTAATTAGAATTAATATTAGTTTTATTAATAATTAATCAATAATTAAGTTTTAAATAGCATAATTAGTTTTTATTAAGTAAGACCTAGTTTTTATATTTTTCCTAGCTTTTATATAATATAATATAATTTTAGGATTTTTTCTAGAATTTTTACTGTTCATTTTCTATTTTTTATAATTTAAAATAGTTTAATTAGGTAATTAATTAATAGAAAAACCATAAAAAGACAAAAATATTTATTTTTAATTTTTATACTTTCTTCAAGTTCAATTAGAGGTTTAGAAAATATTTTTGTAAGTTTTTAGTTTATTTTGTAACCTTTATCATTTTTAGTTTATTTTAAATTAGATTTAAAATAGTTTTAATTAATTAATTAGTGTTTAAATATTAAAATAATCAAGTTAATAACTTTATTTTCATTTTAATTTTCTTTTTATCGTAGGGTTGTAAAAAAGTCATTTTCACCCCCTGGGGGTTTTCAGATTTCAGTTTTCGCGTTTTATTTTGTACGTTTACGTTATTTAAATGTAAACGTACGCGTTTTAGGTTTTAAACGTTTCTGGTTTTTCTAAATTCCCAGTCTTGTTCATATAGCTTTTTTAAGCTATTTCTTTGTACAAATTAGTAGTGTAATCAATCACACAAACCCCTTTCCATCCTAATTCACCCGATCACAAGCCTGTTTCATAACCATCACACCTCGTCGGGACATAACGACCCGGGGAAACACTATATTCCGCGGAGCATTGACTCTAAGCTGTTTGACCTTGTTGACCACATCCTTTGGTCAATTTAGGTTGACCGTTCGGAGCCAAATTTTGAAAACCGTTTTAGAATAACGCGCACAACCTCTCCGGCAGCGGCGCCAAAATTTGGTTGGCTCCAAACGGTCAACCTACATTGACCAAGTGATGGTCAACAAGGTCAAACTGGCTAGAGTCAATGCTCCGCGGAATATAGGGTTTCCCCGGGTCGTTATGTCCCGACGAGGTGTGAATTGATATCAAACGGATATGTGATCGGGTGAATTTGGACAAGAAAAGGTTGTGAGATTGATTAAACTAAGGAATCTACAAGGGAATAGCTTAAATAGGCTATTTGAACAAGACTGTAAAAGTAGAAAAACCAGAAACGTTTTAAACCTAAAAACGTTTACCTTCAGTTTAAATTTACATGAACGTACGAAATAAAAAGTGAAAAGTGAAATCTGAAAACCCACAGGGGGTGAAAATGACTTTTTTACAAACCTAAGGATAAAAGAAAATCTTTAGAAAAAGAAAATAAATTTTTACACTAATTACTTATTTAATATTAATTAAATACTATTTAATTCTAATTATTAATATTTAAAATACTTTAATACAATATAATATTAATTAAATACTAGAAAAGTGAAAATTAAATTTCTAAAATTATAAAATAACTAAAAACAAATTTTAAAACTAAAAATATGTCTTTTTGTTTTTTGTGATTTTTACATTAATTAATTACTAATTATATTTAATTACCTAATTAAATTAAACAAAATTATTAAAAATTCTAAAAAGATTTAGAAAATTAAGAAAAATTCTATAAAACTAATTAACCATCACAGGAATCCTAAAAAATTATAAAAAGTTTCTAAAAATTATATTTAGACTATTTTACTAATTATTATATTAAATATTAATTATTTTGTAACATATAAAGGCTAGAAAAAATATAAAAACTAGGGGTTACTTTATAAAAACTAATTTTTCTATTTAATACTTAATTATTAATTAATAATTAATAAAAATAATATTAAATATAATAAATACTAAATGACAAAATAAAAATCTGAGAAAATTACTAAAAGTACTTTAAGGTAAAAGGTAATTAATTAAAATATAAAAATGGAAAGTACTTAATAAAAATCTAAAAAGGAAAATTAAAATTTAAATTACATTAAATAGAAACTATCACTTGAAATTAAATTGTTTTTTTCTGGATTTTTCTTTTTGAAAACTAATTTACAACTAAAAACAAACAACTTTTGTAAAAACAACTTTTTTATAACTTAAAAATAAGAACTGTGAGTGCTTATAGGCTTCACAATTGACTTTGGTTGACCAAGTAAGGAAATAAGCTCAAATGAGCTTAGGTGGGGCCCACAAAGGTAGATTCTGATTCAAATGAGTTAATTGGACATGATTAAGCTGGAAAAAACCAATGGGGTCCACAGAATAAGCAAATAAGTCACAATAAGCACTTTACCAATTCCTTATAAACTCAGAAATGGGACAGAGAAGAGGGGTGGATTCAAGTGGGGTCCACAAGGTCTGAGGTCAAATGACTGCTCAAATCTTGAAGAGTGCCAGGAGGGGGTTGGGAGAACCCAAAATTAGAGTGTGGGACCCACTGTGGTGGCCATAGAACACCACCAAAGATGGTGGTGTGGGATGGTGGTCTGATGCAGCAGGGGTATACCCTCCCCTGCAGCTGAGTTTAAAGGGATGTGGGGGCCCACAGAAAAATCCTAAAAATATAAAGAAGGTGGGACTTTGAAGTCTAGCTAGGGGGTTGTACCATGTAGAAATTTCTAAGCCTAAAACTACTTATAAAATTCACAATAATTCCTTGAAATTTTTGTTTTTTCTTCACAAACTAACTTTTGACTTTTTGATATTACTTGTAACTTTGACCTTATTGAGATTAGATTGATTCCTACCTACTGATTATGCTATATTAAGATGAAATGGAACTGATTTAAGCAAATCTAACTACTAATGAACTGACATGTAGGATAATGCTACTCAAAATTGTAACAGTGAAGGAAATGATGATGTTAAAAGCTAAACTTGACTTTTTATGAATTGACCATTGGTTTTTATTCCTTGACAGCACTCATAAGACCTAAAGAGACTTACCTCAACTATAAACAACAACAAACAACAACAAACTCAGACTAAGGCTCAGGGGAACAACCTGAGCCAAACACCCCCTTATTAACTTGTAAATGAGATTTATGAAGCAAGTGAGTGATTTAAGTCATAAAACCTTGAACTAATGCTGAAAACTAGCTGAGATATGATGTTTAAAGCTTAAGGACACAGGATCAAACAACAATCTATCACCTAACCATATTATGCAAATAAGACAGTTCATATGTTAAATTAAGCAGCCTTGAAATTTAAATGGTAAATTACAATAACTAAGCAATAATCTATCATACTACATCAATCAAGCACAAAATCATCAAGAGAGCCCTGGTTTAAGCAGTTCTACAGTGACTAAAAAAAATTAAGGAAGTAGCTTACAAAGTTGATCCAGTGAGTTTGAGAACAAAAATCAACCTAATGTCTCCCATGAGACTTCTAGACCATGAAGTTCCAAAATGCCAGGTTCCATTGCTTCCTCTACCTCCCTTGATGAATTTTTTTTATTTTTTAACTAGTTTATTTGGTATATTTTTTTTCCTTTAACTGACCTAAACTTAATTGGAAAGCTTGAAAACTAAAAAAAAACTTCTTAGATGAACTTGAGTGAGCTTGAACACACACTGCACATCAACTATCAACACCTTTTAATGAAAATGGAATTTTCACTTGTAAATACTAAAAAAAACTTAATTACATAAAGCAAGCCTGAAATTGAAACAACATAAAGTTTTCAATACAATAGAAGAACAGGTTACAAGCCTTTTTTAACTGGAAATTACAACTGAGAATCTAATTTAAACTAATTCGACATCATTAAGTTACGCTACAACTAATCTATATTAACTACTACTTTCTTCTCTTCTTGACTTCACTTTTATAAGTCCTGGGGGTCCTCAGAGACTTTCCCACTTGTTTGTGACCCTTGGATTGCTCCCAATTAATCTTGACATTTGAATTATATTTTTGGCGCCAAACTCCCAATTTGTCAGTTAGGGGTTGAGTGTTAGGTTAGAGGAGCATTAAATGCTTCTTGGTTTATTGTGTTGGTGGAGGGGACAGGGAGTGGTATTGGTGAGGTAGAGGAGAGGGCATGGCAGGTTGTAGCAGAGCAAGTGGAGGGGAAGAGGGTGAGGTCAAAGTTGGGGTTGACGGGGGTGAGATATAAAAACGGGGGAGTTTATTTGTTTTAGTTTTGGGCTGGGAGTGAATGGGCCAAGGATTAAACAAGGTGGGCTGGGGTATTTGGTGGATTGGTGTTGGACCAGGTTGGTTTTTAGATAATAAAGGGTTCGTTTGTTTTGTAACTTTAAAATACCACAAGGACCAAAGTTGTAATTATTGCAAAGATGAAGGACCTGTTGTAGCATGATTCAAAAGTTATCATCAAGACCATTTGTGCCACATGTGAATAATAGAAAGACCAAAGTTACAATTTTCCAAAATTTGAAACCCCGAGGACCAAAATTGTCATATGTGAAACTTCAGGGACCAGAAGTGTAAATTCTCAAAACTTTTTACCCAAGGACTATTTTTGATAAATTTTGACTTTTAAAGGACTTGGGTTGATTTTTCTTGCAAAATAAATGCTCAGGGACTAGTGTTGACATTTTATGAAAGTTGGGGGACTGAAACTGCCAATTTTGCAAACTTTGTACGTTTTTCATTTATTTTTACTCATTTTGCATCTAAAACATATAAAACACAATTTTGGAATATTTTCAATATTTTGATGCATATTTGAGTGTTTTTGTATGTTTTACAGTTCAGATTTGACCAAAAATGATGAGTGTTTGAGCACTCATCAACCTTCAATGAGACAGGATTAATTATCAGCAAATACCACCTTAGGTCCTGGTTCTTCTACATATTTGTGTAGATATTCTTTCACACCAGTCATGCTTCTTGAACATCCACTATCAAGATGCCAAACAGGATCTCTGGCATGTCTCTGCACAAATGTAAATTGAGTTAGTTTTTCTTGTGGACCCACTTTTTGGTGGGCTTGGCTTTAATGGCCTTTTTGAACTGGGATATTGATCCATGATCAGTAGTGGTGTGAATGTTGCTTCCACAGATATTGCATCTGGGTGATGGGGTAGTTTGTTGGGTATTTCCTCTTCTAGACTGAATAACATGTTCATGTCCTGAACTTTCATGAGTAGGATCTCCACTGATATCACAACATGGATACGTCAAACAATCATCAGGGAGATGATCATTGAATCCACAGTGGATGCAAGGTGTGAAAGGTTTAGCTTTCTGCCTTATCTGTTTGGAGCCTGAGGCATAGTTGTGGGGTTGAGCATTCTGGTAGGATACATCACTTGATGAGACTGTGTAAGATAGATGATTAGAGGTTCTGTGATCATCCTTTTTGCATATCATGCAAAAGAGAATTCTATAACAGTCATTAGTGGTACGTGTTGTATAACTACACAATTCACATCTCATTTTTGGTTTAGATGTTGCTATAGATTTGGCAGAACTTGAGGAAGCTGGTTTAATTTCCTTTTCCAACGGTTGAGTTTTCTTTTCAGATTATTCAATTTTTTCACTCAATTTCCTAACAAGTTCAGCCAACTGATCAAATTTGGAATCAGGGCTGTCAGTGGTAACCTCATTTGAGACTGAGGTTGTGGAGTCATCATTTGTGGTAGAGACTTCAGTGAGTGGTCTTTTCAAGATAGTTCTTCCTAAACCAACTTTCTCTCTTGGAGAGTGTTGCGTATACACCAAAGGTGTTAGCTTAGATCTAGGTTCAGCTCCTTGAAAAACTTTTAGTGGTGGTTGTTGACTCTATGATATAGGTTCAGACTCATTAATGGACTCAGGAAGACTAGACTCATCAGTGACACCAAGAATATTTTTGATGGCTTGACTTTCAGGTTCCAAAATTTTACCAGTGTTAAAGTTTGGCAGTTTGCTATCTGGGTTGAATCTTTCAATCCAGTCACTGGGTTTGGGTGCCATTTCCTTATTAAAGGATATGCCTGAAGGCAGAAATGCCTTTTCACCATGATTCTCACTTGAGGATTCAGTGATTTGATCTTCACCAATAATGGGTTTCTTGAGACTCACTGAGTCAAAAACTCTAGGGTTTTTCTGAGTCCACTTATATATCACAGCCTTTTCTTTCTTAAGTTCTTCTTGAAGAGCCTGATTTTGTTTTACAAGTTCAGTGTTTTAAATTTGAAGTGTGACAGCCTCAAGTTTAGCTTGTTTTAAAACCAGTAATTCATCTCGACACTTATTTAATTTAAAAGTTAACTTGTTGAATTTAGAAAACAAATTTTGCCTTTTGCTCTTCAACGAACTTAAGATCTACATTTAAGTAGCTTAAAAAGGATTACCAATCAGCATCATCATCCATAGATAACAAAATGTTTACCTTTTTCATGGTGATGTTGACCCATTCTCCATTTCTAGCATGGCTTTTTCCAACAGCCATTTTGTTGTCATCAGAAAGTGCCATCAGTGCACTGACCCTTACTTCATCATCAAAGGAGACATCTTCCTCATCCCAATCATAAGCCTCAGCAACGAGCACCTTGTTTTTGCCTTGAGCAGGTTTGGTAGGTGCAGTCTGAGGAACTGAGGGAGTTGTCTCAAGGAAAGCAAGTTTAGCTTTTGCTTTTCTGTATTTAGCTTCAAAATCCTTTTGAATGTTTGCATTTTGAAAATGTTGAGTGGATTGAAGCATTTTTGGTTGAAACTTGCTAGTTCCTGAGGAAGAATTACTACCAGAAGGTTTATAAGAAGGATCTGAGATTGTTTTTGAAAAATAGTCTTTAGCAAAGTGACCCTTTTTGCCACAGTTGAAACATTCAGTGGAATCATTTGCCTTAGCTTTTTGAAAATTGAACTTGTTTCTTTTTATAAAACGTTTTGAGTTTGCTAAAAGAGCCCTTTCTTGAAATTCAACTTGAAGATCATTGAGGTACTCATCACTGGTTCTCATATCAACCTCATCATCAGAGTCATCTTGAAAATCCTGCACAACACCATTAGAATAGAAGGCAGTGGATATGGGTGAGACAGTCAGGGCCTTTTTGTTTTCTTGAGCCTTTTCAGGGTATCGCCTTGCGATTAAGTTGTCCTCATAGACAAACTTCCCATATATTTTAGGCAGCTCAAGATTCTGAATGTGATTAACATTCCTGAGACCCTGAGAGAAGTTTAACCACTTCTCAGGGAGACTTTTGACAAAGCCAACGTTGATTTCATGCTTAGACAGTACTACACCATCATTTGAGAGCTCATTGAGCAAGGTTTTGTATCAGGTATAGGTCTGAGAGAGACTTTCAGATTCTTTGGCCCTGAAAGTGTTATACTCCTTGGTATCTGAGGGACCTTCAAAGCTATGAACCATGTCAAGCCAAGTTTGTTTGGCTGTAGGACAGTTAATGACTGAATCCATTGTATCGTCAGGGAGACACAATATAATGATGATTTTCAGGCGTTGGTCCTGATTGACCACCCTCCTCTCATCAGGAGTCCATTGTGCTTCAGGTTTAGGTAAACCTTGAGCTGTCGTTGGGACAAAGGGACCTTCATTGATACACTTGATGTATTATGGTTCCATACCTATCAAGTAGCAAAGCATACGCTTTTTCCACTTGCTAAATTTTCCAGCTTCTAGTCTAGGAGCGGCATCTGAATAGCTACCTCCCTTTTTGACAACTAGCTGGGGTACATCGCTATCAGCCATGGTGGGATCTTTTGATTTTAAAAACTGAGCACTCTTTTGTATGAAAGATTTTGAAAGTTTTACAAATTAGAGGCTCTGATACCACTTGTTGGACCCTTTTACTTAGTTATGGTTAACTACAAAGTTAATCTAACCAAGTTCCATGGTATATCAACGTGTTGATTAATTATAAAAGCAAATAAACGTAAAAGAAAAGACACAAAGTTTTTCACTGTTTAATTCTTTATTAGAAATTAATCAAAAGAATTATACCCAAGTGTTTGCGGAACAACACTTGGGATTGAAATGACAAGTATGATATACTCCTCACTAAACCCAAACTAAGTTTGAGTGACAACTAAGATCCTGCTGAGCTAACTCAGGGATTGTGTTGTTCTTTGGAGAGAGTAAAGATTTGGTTTGTGAATGTGTAAGCATTAAGTGCACAAATGTAATCTTTACCTCTCTCACTTATTCTCTATTTATACACAAGTAATTTCTCACACTTACCTAATGGACAAAGACTACAAGACAATATTACATCATCCTATATTGGACAAAATACATAGGTATTTTGTCCCTGTTACAATTGGCTATAAGTAGTAAAGGACAAGGATGCTTTCTAGTCTTCAGTGTTGACACACTTCTTGGTATTATACTCATTCAGGGAAAGTTGACCTTTGCATGATAAGGACCATCCCTTATCCATTCAAACTTATCCCGCCTAATCCCGCCTTTACTTCAGTCTATTTATCTTCAGTCTTTGTTCACTCAATGATCTTAGTTGGTGAGGAGTCATGGAACTCAGTGAGTTATTGTCATCCCTCACTAAGTCCATCATCCTCTTCTTTGGCTCAGGTATCATTCACTAAGAACCGCCTCACTGAATGGTGAACCTTTCTTCATAGATTCGCCTTGAGCGTCTTAAGGATGACTCACTGAACAACTATGCATTCAGTGACTTGTTTGGTGTTCTCGGTTATGAAACACTTAGGATATTTTATGTTCAAATCCTGGATTAAGGAGTTTGGGTTTTAACAAACCCAACACAAACAAGACAGCAGGCTGGCAGAACCGGCGGAACCAAAACAAGGGTTCCACCCTTGTAACCACAGGTTTCCGCCAGTCTTGTTAGTCAAAACTCAAGAAATCTTTCCATATCTATGCAATGTCTAATCAAGATTCTTTAAGTCAACTACAATATAGATTGAGTAAGAATCTTTCCAAGTGTGTAAGAAATCTTATGGAAAGTCAACTTCTAGATTTAGAAATCTTTCCATAAATGCTCATGATATATGCCATGATGTTATACAACATTTTCTATTTATAGAAATATGAAAATGTTATGTTATATGTAAAATGTAGCAAATTTAATGTTTAAATGAAATAAAGTTCTAGTTATGAAAGACTTAAACTATATTCATGATTTGCTAAGAATTAATGTTTATACTTTGTCGTTAACAAAACTTAGCAAAGATCGTAAAATATATATAATGGTTTTAGGCGATATTTGTATTAACACATACATCTAACAATGGCAGAGAGCACCCTATTGCAATGACTTCTAAACTGACCCCAAATATTTATATAGGGTTGATCATGATTGCTTACTAAGACTGCTTATCTGCGTTTTTTACGGGAATTGAGTTACCTTTCACAATACGCCCTGCAACTTGCAATTTCTATTTTTTCAGCAAGCTTTAGAACATGCAACAACTGCATCCAAATTAGTTCCATAAAACCTAGAAAATTACAACATGCAACAACCTTAGCTTAAGAATCAATAGGGAATACAAACCCTAACACCTCTATCTACACTTTTGGATAAGCATTATGATACACTAGGCATAAACATGTGTTTTACTCATCAATCCAACCAAAACCCCTATAACAATTCTAACTTTAAAAGGCTACATAAAAAACCCGTGAAAACTTACAACATGCAATAAATTTAGCTTATGAATCAACATTAAAAATAAACCATGGTATGTCAGGCATAACCAGGTGTTTTACTCATCATTTCGACCAAAACCCTAAAAAAATTCAAACTTAAAACTCCTAAATTAAAAAACCCCAATTTTCAAAAACATCAGCGACCAATCAAGTAAATAAATAAAAAGCTATCACTTACATGCAACAAATGATTTTCATTTTAATGTTCTTGCTCCAGATGTAATAGTCTGTGTCTGTATTGATTTGTTTCTCTGTGTGTGTAATGTTTTTTCTAGCAAACGTATCTGGTTTTTAATTTAAGAAAATGGATAAAGGAAACCTCAAATCAAACTTGTTCTACTTAAACGCACTTTCAAAGGAAAAATGGTATTTTTACAACAACGTTTGATCCCTAAACGGCGTTTTTTCGTCCGGTTCAAATCTTACACCGACCAAACGAAAGCCTAAGCGGTGGCATTTTTGAAAGGCCAAAACGCATCCCTTTGACCTTAAAGGTTGTCGTTTGTTTCGCTATTGTATAAATGGGTAATATATAACCTTTAGGTTTGTTAAACTAAAAATGTTATTTAATAAAATTAATTTATAAGTTTAGTTTATTTGTATTGGGTGTAGTTTTCTTTAATTTAACAATAACGTTTAGGTTAAATTAATACATCTAAGCACTTTGTAGAAACTAGAAGGGGGAGGTTGAATAGTTTCCCCGTTTTAATTACGTTTTCAAAAATCATTTTCAAGTTTGTTTTGAAATACTTTTCGATTCGAATCTTATGTGATAACAATACAACAATTTATGAACACAATTATAAACAAGTAAGTAACGGTAAGGAAAGAAATGATCAAACCAGGACACAAAGATTTATAGTGGTTTGGATATGAAGCTCACTCTTTGCCCTACTCTACTCCTCGAGTCTCACACTCGAGAGTTTCACAAACACTATATCAACACGCTCCCTTATAGCAGAACAAACCGTACACCAAGTTTAGCTACACTAAGCGGAATGTCAAATCCTAATCCTAGCTAGAACCAATCTACACAAAACTCACGTGACTACACAACTCGAACAAATCACCTAGTCCGAATCAACACAACACACAATTCCAAGCTTGCACTCAAGTCGGATTACACACAAGAGTTAAGATACAAAGAATGGAGGTTGAGGAGAGATCCATAACAACAATTTATGAGGTGAAGGACTATTTTTCAACCCTTCGTTTCTTGACGAATATGAGCGTTCTTCTCTTGCACTTGGAGGAGGGATGGATGTGATCACTTGTAAATAACTTACAACCCGTTATTGTTATCAAAGAAGAGTATTTAGAATGAATTTGGAAGACAGAAAGTTTTAGTGCCCAAGAGGTAATTTTTCTGTATAAAACAGTTTAATATCTATAGGCACCAGGAGGAGCGGGGTATGGTCCCTTAAAGTTGGACGATCCTCTATATATAAGGGACCGTCGCCCTATTTACGGGACTGTCTCGACAGACGCTCCCATTTATCGTGATGTGGTGAAAGTTTACCATGTGAAAAACTTATATGGTTTTAGGCGGGAAAACTAGTTGTTGAAGAATTTAAAATTCAAATTTATTTTCTTAATAAAACATTTCTTTAAAATTACAAAAATACTTTGTAAAAATTTTTTGTCACATAAAAATGTAAGGTTTAGTGAAAAATAAATTCCTTGATCATTTAACTAAGTTGGTAGATTGTTTGTTCATACCTTAAGTGATGTTGTGGTTGAAACGAGTTTTCTTGATTATAAACTTGCTAATCTTAAGTTTACGTAACATTTATTTATAATTTGTGATTATCAAAACATGTAAAAATTGGAGAATGCAAATGACGTTTTTTACATTATTTGTATTAACACACTTGTTACAAAAACATTTTTTGGTATCAAACAATTAGTCTTTGAAACAATCTAGAATAATAACAAGACAATAAATTTGATACACAAAAAATAATATGTAACAGTACAAGTGTTTTCAATCTTAATTTTAAGAAAATCAAGTATTTAAGACATTGAATGTATAGTCAAACATATATGTGTCACACGTTTTCTCGTTATGATTATGATCGCACATTTGACTTTCGATTTTTTGCTTTACAGTTTCATGACTTTCATCAAACTCCATAGCCGCCGTGTGAGATAGACCATAAAAATCAGCCTTCAACAAAGTTCATAAAGTTGGTGTATAAATGTTGCTTTATGGTGAGGTTTACATGTCATAATTATAAGTTATAACGTTTATAATGTCACCATAGGCCCATAGCTAAAAAATAAATAAAGTTAATGTCACCATCTAAATGTGTGAAAAAATAAATCAGCAATGACTGACTATCTATTGTTTTATCGATTTCTAAAAGAGTGAATTATTAAAAGTAGCTTTATTGTTCTCTCTGTAAAAATATGTGTTACTTTCAATTACTAAGGAACAATATAATTTGCAAATTGCAACAATGACATTTGACAAAGCTCGTATGGTTCTAATGTTTTATACAACACAACATTTTTGTCCCATTTCTTTAAAAAAAACTTAATAGTCTGTTGGATAAACAAAAAACTTGAGTAAACTGCAAAAAATGTCTAAGATTTTCAAAAATTGCAAAAGTTATCCTCAAACGAAAAAATCTGCAAATAATGTCTCTTACCTTTTGGGTTTTTGCGAGTTATGTCCTTTCATCATTACTGTAGTTGCAATTTATTTTTTGGACTAACACTCGTTAGAAAATCTCGTTACTTAGTTCTCACGTGCGTTGCATGTGAGGGAATTTTTGTCATTTCACATTTCTCGCCATTAAATCCATCTGACGGCTCCACTAACACACCTACCTTTGTTTTTAGGGACATTTTTTGCAACAATTTTTTACTTTTCTCATTTTTATCCCTTAACACACATACTCACCTATACTACCGAACCCTTTCTTCCAAGTTCTATAGTGTCGAAATCACCTCAATTAACTGTAGATTGAACATGGGCTAATGGCAAATTAGAGCTCGGGGTTCACCGATCCCCCATCTTGCTGATGTTTACTACGTTTTTTTTGTACTTTTGTTTCGAATGACCATGCAATGTATATCTGGAATGTAAAGCATGTTACCTTGATTAATGGAAATGTTGTGGATGTCTTTTGATTTTGGGTCTTTTGTTTCATTGATTTATGTTCTCAGAATTAAACCCAAGGCTCTTCACTATTAAAATCCACCACACTGGTGAGTTTTCCGATCCACCTCTTAGAGTGTACAAGTTTGATATGGTTTATTATGTGGACCTAATTGATTGTGACAAGTTTTCCATGCGCGAGATGGTTAAAATCTTAGGTGAACTAGGTTTGGGTGATAATAAACAGTTGTTGTTTACCCATTTTAGGGTCCAAGGCCTGTATTTAGATGATGGATTAGTTTCATTGATGTCGGACCAGGATGTCAAGATATTGTTAAATTTTGTCCCAAGGAATAGGGAAATAGATGTGTTTGTAGAGACTGAGGTATCATTGGTAGAAAAACATATGTTGCTGCATATGGGTTATTGTGAGCCCTTAAAGGGTCTAACCATAGATGAGATTGTAGAGGATGAGGTGCTCAACGCACCTGTTAAGAAGAACAAATGAAAGTTATTGCCATTAGCATGAAATGATTG
This sequence comes from Artemisia argyi, assembly GCA_030686995.1. Lineage (NCBI taxonomy): Eukaryota > Viridiplantae > Streptophyta > Magnoliopsida > Asterales > Asteraceae > Artemisia > Artemisia argyi. The sequence goes on from CM060696.1 coordinate 45,389,639, forward strand.
ATGAGTACTTATATCTAGGGGTGCGAATTTTGGAAATATCCTCCAAGATGTTGATGAGGAAGTAGTAGAAAGAGAAGAACTTGATATTGAAGGCGTCCTTGCCCAAGGAAAAGAAGCTAAAACAAAAGGGGAAGGTAGTGATTTTTAACAGGTTTCCACTGACATGCCAACACCTTAAACTAATGTTGACATGTGTGGTTTCTTATTTCATGTAGATTCACACATTCAAGACTGTAGGAAAGAAGCTGATGCCAAACTTCCTACGAAAGAGTCTGATGAACCTGATACACCTTCCGTAGTAATGGATGAGCTTGAAAGTGCTGATGAAGCTGATGTTGAAGATAGTCCAGGTATAAGAAGGAGAAGGTTGAAGGTAATTAGAAAGTCTTATAAGGGTAAGTCTAAAATAAAAGAAGGTGCGTATAGGATAGCAAAAGAGTTTATTACAAGAAAAGAAGCGACTAACAAGGTGAAGATGCATGCCTTGTAGGCCAGGAGAGCTATCTCGGTTCCACTATGTGATAACAATAGGGTCAGAGGTAAGTGCTACGGCACTGTGGTTGGATCAAGTTCCTTCAATCCAACATATGGCAGAGAAGAGTATATGCCATCCACCTCGCCAAACTGAGAAAACTAAGAAGCAGGAGGACATGAAATGTAAGGGTTTTAGTCCAAAAAGTTATAAAATCAAGAATCAGAATCCCCCTACCCATTGAAGCTACTCATATCAAAGTGGGATAATGAGAAATCTTGGTCGTTTAAAACATTGACTCATACACATAAATGTATCCAAACAAGAGATCTTACCGGTGTTACATCTAGGTTTCTGTCACCTTATGTCACCCAGATTCTTAATAGAAATCCCAAAATCCGAGTCAAAGCATTATCTGTTGAAATAAAATAGAGGTACAAATAAACATATAACACCCTAAAAATTTGAATTTTACGTTTTAATTACCAATTTGATATACCCTAAAGTCTAAATAAATAAATAAGTAGTATAAGTATCTTATACTCTATTTATTAATTATAATCCATACACATGTTTTATAAACGAAATTTTCTTTCTCTTTATACCAAATCATGTCCTGCTATCCTAATATACAAACACACGTGTACAACTAACTAAAGTCCTGTTGCACATTTCTTTCTTCTAAATGAATACATGGATTCCACGTATAACCTTTCACACGTTTTATGATTTTGGTATAGAACCGATTTTATTGCTTCACATGTTCATGATACATCATCTCCTTTTATATAAAAGATACGATTCATATTTGTTTGGTATACTACTACACGATAAGAACAATCATATCATATCTTTGCCCTTATAATTTATACGACTTCCCTTATATAAACAATAATCGATCTCATCCCAAGGTGTGTATAACATGTTGTCAAAACTCATTGTCATCTCTTCTGAAAACCCTAAACACAATACGACAGCTGTTCTTTTCCTTCCATTTTTTTCTGCCAATCAAAGGTAGTGCTAAGGAGGTTGTTTTTGGTTTCTTGTGAGCTCCTGATCATGGTGAACTTCTGGTTCGATAGGGGTGTATGAGTCGTGGGTTCTTTTGTTCGACAAGGGTGATACTCGTGGGTCTCCTTGACCTATTTTGATTCGAAGGAGAATATTCAGTCGTGGGTTTAGCTCGTGTTCGATTCTAGTGTCGAATTCTTTTCTTCATGACGCTCCGAGGGTAATGTTTTCTCAACCATGTTCAATTCTCTCTTGAATGGTTTTCGTTTCAGTCATGATATTGTCTTCTAATCGACTAACGCTCCATGTTTTTAAATCGTATATATATATAGAGTGCACATAAAATCATATAATCAGTACGTAAATAACGAAAACTAAACAATAGGTAATCGGCTATAAATATATATGTGTGCATGCATGTTTGATTTGTTCTGTTTCGAAAAAAAGGGCGGATTGATTAACATGTCAATAAACCTTAAGCAAGTAAAACCACTAATATTGATAAAAGATAAGTTTTGATTCACTGATCTTGCTATTTCATAATGGAAAAATTAACACTATTATTAATCTAAGTTAAGAATGAATGTAAGGATCCGTGTAAAAACTATAAATCATATACACTACATGTAGATATATTGTGATTCGAAGAATGAGTTAGATGAATTATTCAAAGGATATGGCATATTCTTTTTTGTGTTATACGCAGCATGGAAACAACATCAGTAACTGTTCCTTTTAAAATATACATATGCATGGTAATATGGAGATTAGTCATGCCTGGTTATAAAGTTGTTTTGTATTTTGGTCCAACTACATATAGAATCTGTGATATGAATATATAAGAAATCTTGGGTCGTCGCGGCGTAAATATTAATATCGTGAGTACGTTAACAATTATATAAAATTATAACGACGGGGTCTAAAAAAATTATTGCCTTAAGATGAATTTATAAGATGAACCTTAAAATAATCTTATTTGACCTTTTAATATTTAATTTTGATCATTTACATAATTAACCCTAAACTATATTAATTGTCAATTATAACCTAAAGTATTAAATTACTGCTATAAATGGAAAGTTACTAAAAATGGAAAGCCGACTAAAATGATTAATCTGAAGAAGGAGAGACTTCTTATTCTTATGTTTTGGTTTCGTTGGCGGTTTAAGGTACATATATTCTGTCTCTATTCAGTAGAGATTCCTTTCAATCTATGTTACTATGATCCTTTGTCATTGCTATGTTCCCTTTTGAGTGATCCTTTGATATGAGCTTTTGGTTGATCCTTTGATATTATTTGAATGCTATCCATTTTGTTTGGTTACCTGATTACTATCTCATGGTTGAGATTTTGTTTGATTATTATATGATTCGTTTAATATGGATATGCTTTGTTGATATGATTTTGTTCTTATGCCCGAGCTTGCGAACTATCCATGGAGGTACCATGGGCGAGTCAGTGATGGCACCACTGGCATGACACTTTCTGGAGAGGTGTGATTGATCCCTGGCATTCCCTTTTGTTTGATATATATGTGTACACTGGCCAATTAGTTATATATGTGTCCAGTTATGAGCTGGCATACGTATTTTGTTTGATTCAAGGAGTGTATGGATGCATCCTATGTCACACCCCCAAAATACCTAAATGGCAGCGGAATGGAATACCTGTGGGTGACTGTCATAGCACCACAGTTATAGTTATATTGAACGACCTAAAGTGTCGTTTGGAAAAATACATCGTTTGATCATTAAAACATTCAGAGTTTACAAAACATAGGTCCCAAAAAGGTGTTGCAAGTTTATGAAAAACAAGTTCAATCCAGATCAAACGTTTCATAAGTGCAGGAAATATATATATGTGAGACGCGTCGACTCCGCGACTCCATGAAGGTCCAAATGCATGCAAGCAGGAGCTACCTTAATAACCTAAAAATACATTGCTAAAACGTCAACACGAATATTGGTGAATTCCATAGGTTTGCAAGTTAAATCGTATGTACACTAGCCACAAGTATAAAGTAAACCGACAAAATGTCAAAAATGCTACATTGGCTCTTAAGCTCATGACTCCGAAGCTAGACAAAATATTGTATTGGCCCCAAAGGAGTGTTTACCAGGCACTCAAATAGTTTAGACATGAAATGCATCCGTAATTCCGTTGGAGCAACCCAAACACGGATGGAGGAGTCACCCTCAATAGATCTATTCACCCACTCTCGCTTGTATCTTAATTAACGGTCCATGATAATAAATGGGATTTAACTTGGTAGTAAGGCAACTTAAGCAATGTATGTAATTTAATACTTGGGCATGTACAAAAATAATTGATGCAATGTATTCTCCCCCGTGGAATTTGAAATCAAAATATTGTATTAAAACGGGGCTATGAAAATTCATCTTGAAGTGATAGTACAATGTGGTGAAACGATCGGGACAACAAGGCGCGGACACTAGCCGCAACCTAAATGAATGAATATGATCTACTTTAGACCATGAAATGATGTAGTGAATGTTTATGCACATGATACCTATACCACTCGTAACTTGAAAATACTAGTTATTGTCAAAGTAAAGTATTTTCCATACTTAGGATAAATAAGTCTAACTAGACTTATAAGAACTAGTCGTAATATATCGTATATAAATTGTTAGTGTTACATTCATCGTTTTGAAAACCTTAAAATAACGTCAATTAGTCGTATAAATATGCTTTGAGTCATACGTACTTCATTTGTTGAGAATATAGCTCTTTAATAATATTTCTAGAAAATATAGCATTTAGTACGTAGTTCATTATTTCTATTAGTGACTACTAATATACATATAGTTTTGACGATTTTGAAACATGTATATCTTTGTCGTTTTAAGTTCATTTTCCTCGTTCTTTATATCCACGGATTCGTTTTAACATGTATTAATATATTTTTGATAGTTCGGCTCCTTTAAGTTACGTCTAACGCCTGTCTTTGTACATCGAAAATCGTCCAACAGCACGTTAAATTTTCAGAAAATAATTTTCGTCGTTAAACGTGCAAAAATCATATCTCCTTCGTTATAAGCTCGTTTTAATCCGTTCTTTCGCCCACGGCTTCGTTTTTGAAAGTATTTTCTAAATCTTTGATAAAAAATTACCCCTGAGTCCCTGAGTTTTCTGGGTTTGGCGTTTTGGGACAGTAGGTTTATATATATGTTTAAAAATCAATTATAGGGTTTCAACCTAGTTTCAACTTCAACCAAATCACTTTGAATCACCACAAATCTAGTCTAACCTTACCATACACCTTCTTAGGGTGTCATGGGTTCCTAAACATCATAAATCAAGTGGATCTAACAAGGATCTACCTATAATCTATTTCTAGGGCTCAAAAGTTATATATGTATAAAATGGAGTGGTATAAACTAACACATGTATGAAAACCATATGAACATTGAAATAACTTGGTAATATTATGAAAAATAGTTTGACATACTTACTTCGATGGATTAGTGGGTTTTGGAGATGAAAACCTATAAAACCTTGAGTTTATATTTCAAAACCCTAACAAGGAGTACTAGATGAGCTTGATTATGACTTGATCTTGAAAAATTAAAGGATTCTTGATGTTTTCTTGTTCTTGGCCGAGAATACAAGAGAGGAAAGGAAGAAAAAAGTTTTTCTTGATATTTTGGACTTAGTTATGAGTATTTTTAGGTGTAAGTAATGTGATATTTTCCTAAGGCTTCCTGGACAAGCTTGGCTAGCATTAAATGGATTTGGTGAACCTTTGTCAAAGTGTAAGAAAATGGGATGGGGGGTGAAGAAAAAGATGAGATTTTGTAAGATTTTTGTGGACTTTGGTGGGTATTATGTAGATATTATTAGTTTTAGAGGATACCGGGTACCGAGTTAACTAGAAATAAATTTTAACGAAGTTAACCAGGACATAATAAAGTCATAAAAATTGTAAAAATATGTTGGGTACAAGTATTGAGTGTTTGGGTGATTATTGTTTAGTTTCTACGAAAACCGTCGTAATTATATTACACTTACAATACGAAATAAATAAATTTCCAAAATACCGGATAAATTAATAATATAATTTATATATTATTAAAATGAATATAAAAATATATAAGGATCATAGTCGGGAGCGTCGGACATGTTAGTCACATTATTGGTTTGCGTGTTAACGTTTATTTAAAATAAACATACGTAAAAGTCAATTATACCAAAAATAGTAATTGGAATATCCTACGAGTGAAATAGTATGCAAATGTTATTATGATGATATGTAAGCTATTTCTAGACCATATGAAGTGTCCCTACTGATGATGCTTGAATTCGCAGCTTAACCTGACTGGTTACGCGAATGTAAATATTGATGATGCATGAATTCACAGCTTAACCTTACCGGTTACGCGAATTTAATTACCCGTAAACTAAATTTACGATGAAATGAATAAAGTACATGAATAGTGTTTTCTCTCCGGGAATGAATAGTGTCATGTGAATAGTGAATTTTTTGAATACTTCTCAGAATCTCAAACTGACACAAAAAATGATGAATAGTAAAATGATGAATAGTGACCGGTGATTAGTAACTGATGAATAGTAACTTCCGAGATGAATAATGAAATTTCGACATCTGAACAAGGGATCTGAAATTCTCGAGTTGTGACAGTGTTCCCCTCTACAAGGAACTTCGTCCCGAAGTTCAGTTTTGGTTGGTCTCTGAAGTATATTCGGTAAAAAGATGTGGATACTTGAGTTGCATTTGGTCTCCCCGTTCCCAAGTAAATTTGGGTCCTCTTCGAGAATTCCAGCGAACTTTCACGATAGGAATTCGACTTTGCTTCAACCGTTCGACCTCACGGTCCATGATTTCTACTGGTTCTCCTATCAAGTTTAGGTTTGTCATTGGGTTGGATTCCTTTCAATGGAATCACGAGTCACCAATCTGAAAGTCATTTCTCGGGATTTGAAATTGTGAAACCTGATTGTGTAATCCTGCTACTTTCCAACAAGGCTCAAGTCTGAGGGTTACTGGCCTACTCTGTCTGAAATATTAAATGGTCCAGTATACATCGACTTTAACTTCCCAGATTTTTCTGAATGGTATCATGCCTTTCCTAGGCAGAACTTTTAACATGATCCTACCACCAACTTGAAATTCTAAGGATTTACAACTTATCGACTTGTAACTGATTCTTGATTTGCAGGAAATTCCTGGTTATTTCATGAGTGCTTACAGGAATAGTGAGTTTGGCTTTTTCCGCGTTCGGTCCGTCAATAGACGCGCGCTTCTTGAGGTTTACAATGTGATATGGGTAATATATGTTGCTGAACTCTGCCAGAACTCAAATTTGTATGTCAGTTGGTCGATTCTAAAATGAATCTTAAATGGTCCAATATACTAGAGGTTCAATCTCTCGTGTTACCAAAATTGTATCATGCCTCTCCAAGGCAAAGCTTTCAACTTAGTTCGTTCTCCCACTTGAATCTAGATGGTTTGCTGTTCAGGGATACCTAATCCGCATGATGTGCGTTATGCACCAACCTAACTTCTACCGGTTTCTCGTTGCTTGTAACGGGTTCTTGACTTGTGAAATTTCCTTTGTTGTTCCATAGTTTAGTTCTAGACCAGTGAATTTAACTTTCCGATTTCGGTCTGTAAATGGGTAATTGGTACTTCGACCATAGAGTGCCTCAAATGGTGTAGTCTCTACGCTCGTGCGATAACTATCGTTGCAAACGAATCTGATTTGTGATAAATGGTTAGTCCAACCATTTCTGAGTCAATCGCTCACTCTCTGAGCATATCTTTCCTATGTTTGAATTGTCCTCTTGATCTGACCATTGGTCTGAGGATGATAGGAGGTGTTTACATCTAAATAGGGTTCCGAAGGAAATCTTAAAATGATTGCTACAAGTCTGAGGTGATTCGATCACCTTTATCAGGAATAATTGAAACGGTTACAATGAATCTGGTGACTAATTCTACAACGTTATACTTTTCGAAAAGGGCGTTATACGGAGAAGATAGAATATGGGTAACAATTTTGATTCATCGTGTTTTGGTCTAATGGATGCTACGACATGTGTCTTTCTTTGCCTATTGTGCTTGGTCTCCATTACTGACTTTTGTAATCGATCTATGGTGTCCCTCCTAATTTCCTTAATCACACATTCTAATATTCCTTATTGGCAAATCACAAAGTCCTAAATGCATAAGCGATGTAGTATGGTGATTTGTCTTCAAAATTTATCTCATGATTTTGAGTTTTTGGTCGAAATCTTTTTCTGATTAAACGAATTTAGAAAATGGAACAAATGGTCTACTAAATAATATCTTTCTTGATGATTCAAAATTCAATAGTTATGAAATGTGACGCGGTTTTCAAACATGTTGTAAGTAGGATTGTTTACCAAAGTTTGATGTTTAAATATTTCTCATTGTACAATGGTTCTGCTAAATATTGACTAAAAGGATCGTATTTATTCAAAATAGGCAATTCAAAATTATTTTCTACGAGATATGTGATTTGTATAAACACAATTTTTGAAATCAACTTCATTTAAAAGTAAAAATACTAACAAGGATAAAATAGTAGGATAGGTAATGTTCGCATAAATGCATAGATGTCTAACGTTCGGTTCCTGATATTGGAAGATGCCTATTGGCGATAATCTGGCAAAACTACAAGTCTAGGTATTCAACCAACTTAAGTCCTGAAATGGTTTATCGTTGAAATTGTCATCAAGTTGGCAAAATGAGGGTGTCCATTGATACTATGTCGATGAATGTCTATTTTATTTCTACATGAAGTTGGGGAGATATGCTTGGGCCTGCTGCCTCTCTTGATGTATAGGTGAGGTTACCTAGAATTTCTTGAGGACACAACGCTTTAGGGGAATCTATATCGATATCCTTAATTTGAATCAGTTATTCTTTGTGTAAACTCACTGCAGGGAAGTTTGCGTATGGATGAGGCCATGTTTAATTGAAATGCTTTACAGTATCGGTTAAGAGGATTGGTTTATTTCTATAGTGTTGCTTAGCGTACCTTCATAGTGTGTTCGATCCTGCAACTCAATCTAGCTAGTACTTTTGAATGATAGAGCTGGACAACTAGGTCGGAGATGGTGGTTCGGATGGTCTCGTGGTATCTTAGAATTGTTGTTGAGTCATGAATTGTCTTACTGTATACTTCTAGTCTAGGTTAGTAGTTCTGTAATCCTTTTATTGCTTTTCTTGTATCGAGGAATCCTTCTTGTAATTGATTTGGAAGTCTCTCCTAGAGAAGTCAATGGAAAAATCCGACTTAATGGCTACGTGAGTGACAAGTGGGGTAAGTATCCAGGGAGGGTTTGTAAAAAAGAGATGTTTATGAAAGAGTTTATTTGTTTAAAATGCTTTTGGATGAAGATTGTTATTAATAATCCCAAAAAAAGAAGTAATACATAGGTGATCAGGCTATGTTTAATTTAGGACCAATGATGCGATGCTTGATTTAGTCAAAATAGCATTATTTTTCTCAAAAGTTTTAGATGGTGTTCAATGTTTTGTTACGAAAAATGGTATTCTAGATATTTCCTTTCAAGTAACATGAAAATTTTTTCGTATAATAATAGTAAATATTTGACGTAATGACGGAAAAATCAATTCATAGGGTGGTAATAAAATAGTTTCTTTTAATAATTCCATAAAACAATTTCTCCATATGGTAGTAAAATAGGTTGTAGTAAAATTTGTTGAATGGTTTATTGGATACGTGGGTGAATCTTATGGAATGGTAATGGTCTACTAATCCACTTATTTAAAGAATGTAAGCATCTTAGTTCATAACAGGGCAGTGGTTTATGATTATGAAGTGGTCGAGAATATGGTAGTGATATTGAGAGCGTGAAAGATGAACGTATCTTTAAGGCATCTACAACCAACTGAAGGGGATAGTCTATGTGTGAAAGGATATTGGGCAGAAATTTGGTGCCAATGATTTGAAGTATTTGAGAATTTATACTAGGTAAAGCTCGCAGGTTCAATTGCTTAATCCCTCTAGGCATGACTAAAATGTATAAAGAATGGAAATTGTTGTACGGGTGATCTGAGTCAAGCAGGTACCACATCGAATGATGTTTGATTTTCCATGAATGCAAGCAAAATGCCTTATGGTCAGGTGAAACTTCTCGATATCCTTTCATGAAAATGAGGTCTTGTCCCAATGTGACTAAGCTATATCGATCTCCGAAAAGAATATAAATTTTGTTGAGTAATTGTACCTTGATCTTTTAATCCAACGAGCTTATACTAGCGTGGGGGTCTTATAATATGGAATGAGCGAAAAAGTTGTAATTTGAAGAGTGGGGTTAAGGCATGGTGTATCAATATTGGCAATCTCTGGTAGAGTGGTTTCTTTCGCATCTAAGGTCAAATAGTAAGTAGGTATAGTGGTTGCTTTCGAGATTCGTTCATGAGTTATGCGTGTTCCTTCTTGGAGATATGGTTTCTAAAATTAACAACATTTATTTGAGTGAAACATTGTGAAAAATTGATCATAAATGTATTTTGGAGTTACTTTATTTGAAGTTTGTAATGAATATCGTTATGTAAAAGATGTGACTACGAAATATTTTGTATTTTGATAAAAACAATATCTCATATATATATATGTCTTTGGAAAAAGGGAGTTCAAGAAGATTGTTGCTAAAATAAAAAAAATTTTGTTTTAATCCAACCATTGAAAATCAATAATTTGTCGTACTTCGTAAGGTTTGCAAGAAATCTTTTTGTTTGTACAAAAAATTAATTTGGCTTTGACTTACTTGAATTGTTATTATCTCCGAAACACGAAAACTAGGGTAGTCACTTTTATCTTGGTCAACATGACCATTTAATTGTAAAAACATCTTCGTCTTTATTAATCTTATTGTCTTACTCGCATCTTCCTAAACTTGTAATTATATGTCAAATCTACTAATGTGATCACATTGGTCGGTGGAGTGTTGCTAGAGTGACTAATGATGTAATTATCGACTTAGAATGTGGTGTAATCAAACTTGATAATGAAGGGAGAGTTGTGATGAGTTCCATTTTGATGGTATAATACCGTTCAAAGCATCTTGTTGGTTTATTGTGTTATGGAGGTATGAGTCGATCATATCTAAGATAATATAGAGTCCTTGTGATAGATGCCACCCTTGGGCGATTTGTTGCAATTCTTATTGTGTTTGTGAGGCTTGTGGTATTATTCAGAGTGTATCGTCCAAACACTCGTGGGTAATCTCAAATAATTAGAGATCATCGTCTAACGATGAAGAGTAGTAGTTTGTCAAGCAGTAGAGGCTCTCAAACTCTCACCAACCTCAAACCTATAAGGTGGTGTAACGTGTGGTAGATGGTAATGGTATGTCAAATAGTGGTTTCTTCTTAAGCGGCCTGTCATATATGGGTGTAGGGTCTCTGAGATGTGATGGTATTGGTGGTGCTTTAGATGATGAGAACAAAGTTGCTAACGATGAGATCCTAGTAGTGAGTTAGGAGACGATGGTGATAATAGTGAATGGAATACTACCCTCTTTCGCGCTATCCCGCGACATCTAAGAGGTAAAACTGAAGTACGCACTATGGGACGACCAATAGTGTAATAAGTAGCTGATGGTGGTGGTAGTACCTGAGTAGTAAGCGCCCTACTAGTGAAGGAAAGAAAACATACTATCTTCCTTGCAATAAGCATCCTAATAGGTCCATTAAGATTAAGTATGAATACTCTACCAAACGGCATTCTATGTATGGGCTGGATGATAGGAAAACCTTGTTCCTATAACAATTCAATGGTGCTAATGGCGGCGTAAGTGTAACTGGTAGTACAATGGTAGTGGAAGATGACAAGGCATCTTCAATGTCGGAATCCGACGAAAGGATGACAGGGTGTGTATCTGAAGACATGTCACTTGTGAACCAGGTCAATATAATTATATATGAGTATGGGTATAAATAACTTGCACAGTGTGTGCATGAAACAACATGTGTAACGAATATGCACCTATGATGAAATGATGAGATGCTATGATGATGTGGTTATAGTCTAGGGTCCAAGATACATCCTAGTTCGCTATAACCTTAGCTCTGATGCCAATCTGTCACACCCCCAAACTACATGAATGGCAGCGGAATGGAATACCTGGGGGTGACTGTCATAGCACCACAGTTACAGTTATATTAAACGACCTAAAGTGTCGTTTGGAAAAATACATCGTTTGATCATTAAAACATTCAGAGTGTACAAAACATAGGTCCCAAAAAGGTGTTGCAAGTTTATGAAAACCAAGTTCAATCTAGATCAAACGTTTCATAAGTGCAGGAAATATATATATATGTGAGACGCGTCGACTCCGCGACTCCATGAAGGTCCAAATGCATGCAAGCAGGAGCTACCTTAATAGCCTGAAAATACATTGCTAAAACGTCAACACGAATGTTGGGGAATTCCATAGGTTTGTAAGTTAAATCGTATGTACACTAGCCACAAGTATAAAGTAAACTGACAAAATGTCAAAAATGCTACATTGGCTCTTTAGCTTATGACCCCGAAGCTAGACAAAATATTGTATTGGCCCCAAAGGAGTGTTTACCAGGTACTCAAATAGTTTAGACATGAAATGCATCCGTAATTCCGTTGGAGCAACCAAACACGGATGGAGGAGTCACCCTCAATAGATCTATTCACCCACTCTCGCTTGTATCTTAATTAACGGTCCATGATAATAAAGGGGACTTAACTTGGTAGTAAGGCAACTTAAGCAATGTATGGAATTTAATACTTGGGCATGTACAAAAATAATTGATGCAATGTATTCTCCCCCGTGGAATTTGAAATCAAAATATTATATTAAAACGGGGCTATGAAAACTCACCTTGAAGTGATAGTACAATGTGGTGAAACGATCGGGACAACAAGGCACGAACACTAGCTGCAACCTAAATGGATGAATATGATCTACTTTAGACCATGAAATGATGTAGTGAATGTTCATGCACATGATACCTATACCACTCGTAACTTGAAAATACTAGTTATTGTCAAAGTAAAGTATTTTCCATACTTAGGAAAAATAAGTCTAACTAGACTTATAAGAACTAGTCGTAATATATCGTATATAAATTGTTAGTGTTACATTCATCGTTTTGAAAACCTTAAAATAACGTCAATTAGTCGTATAAATAAGCTTTGATTCATACGTACTTCATTTGTTGAGAATATAGCTCTTTAATAATATTTGTAGAAAATATAGCATTTAGTACGTAGTTCATTATTTCTATTAGTGACTACTAATATACATATAGTTTTGACGATTTTGAAACGTGTATATCTTTGTCGTTTAAAGTTCATTTTCCTCGTTCTTTATATCCACGGATTCGTCTTAACATGTATTAATATATTTTTGATAGTTCGGCTCCTTTAAGTTACATCTAACGCCTCTCTTTGTACTTCGAAAATCGTCCAACAGCACGTTAAATATTCAGAAAATAGTTTTCGTCGTTAAACGTGCAAAAATCATATCTCCTTCGTTATAAGCTCGTTTTAATCCGTTCTTTCGCCCACGGCTTCGTTTTTGAAAGTATTTTCTAAATCTTTGATCAAAAATTACCCCTGAGTCCCTGAGTTTTCTGGGTTTGGCGTTTTGGGACAGTAGGTTTATATATATGTTTAAAAATCAATTATAGGGTTTCAAACTAGTTTCAACTTCAACCAAATCACTTTGAATCACCACAAATCTAGTATAATCTTACCATACACCTTCTCAGGGTGTCATGGGTTCCTAAACATCATAAATCAAGTGGATCTAACAACGATCTACCTATAATCTATTTCTAGGGCTCGAAAGTTATATATGTATAAAATGGAGTGGTATAAACTAACACATGCATGAAATCTTGTATGAAAATCATATGAACATTGAAATAACTTGGTAATATTATGAAAAATAGTTTGACATACTTACTTTGATGGCTTAGTGAGTTTTGGAGATGAAAACCTATAAAACCTTGAGTTTATATTTCAAAACCCTAACAAGGAGTACTAGATGAGCTTGATTATGACTTGATCTTGAAAAATTAAAGGATTCTTGATGTTTCCTTGTTCTTGGCCGATAATACAAGAGAGGAAAGGAAGAGAAAAGTTTTTCTTGATATTTTGGACTTAGTTATGAGTATTTTTAGGTGTATGTAATGTGATATTTTCCTAAGGATTCTTGGACAAGCTTGGCTAGCATTAAATGGATTTGGTGAACCTTTGTCAAAGTGTAAGAAAATGGGATGGGGGGTGAAGAAAAGATATGATTTTGTAAGATTTTTGTGGACTTTGGTGGGTATTATGTAGATATTATTAATTTTAGAGGATACCGGGTAACGAGTTAACTAGAAATAAATTTTAACGAAGTTAACCGGGACATAATAAAGTCATAAAAATTGTAAAAATATGTTGGGTACAAGTATTGAGTGTTTGGGTGATTATTGTTTAGTTTCTACGAAAACCGTCGTTATTATATTACACTTACAATACGAAATAAATAAATTTCCAAAATACCGGATAAATTAATAATATAATTTATATATTATTAAAATGAATATAAAAATATATAAGGATCATAGTCGGGAGCGTCGGACACGTTAGTCACATTATTGGTTGCATGTTAACGTTTATTTAAAATAAACATACGTAAAAGTCAATTATACCAAAAATAGTAATTGGAATATCCTACGTGTGGAATAGTATGAAAATGTCATTATGATGATATGTAAGCTATTTCTAGACCATATGAAGTGTCCCTACTGATGATGCTTGAATTCGCAGCTTAACCTGACTAGTTACGCGAATGTAAATATTGATGATGCATGAATTCGCAGCTTAACCTTACCGGTTACGCGAATTTAATTACCCGTAAACTAAATTTACGATGAAATGAATAAAGTACATGAATAGTGTTTTTATCTCCGGAAATGAATAGTGTCATGTGAATAGTGAATTTTCTGAACGCTTCTCGGAATCTCAAACTGACACAAAAAATGATGAATAGTAAAATGATGAATAGTGATCGGTGAATAGTAACTGATGAATAGTAACTTTCGAGATGAATAATGAAATTTCGACATCTGAACATGGGATCTGAAATTACGAGTTGTGACATCCTAGGCTTTGTTTGTTATGATTAGGTAGTGGCTGGCTGTATGTGCCTTGTACTCCTTTCACTTTTGGTACATGTGAGGTCGCCCCTCCTTGTGCAATTATGATTTGACGGATTTTGTAGGTGTTTTAGATCTATCGAGTACCTCGGTAGGTCGGCTTGTGGCTTTCCTATGATTCGTTTGTCCATTCAAGTACTTTGTTTGGACGCTTCTTTGTTGATACGTGCTCATTACCTTTCCCTTATGATTATGCTTATGTGATATATATTTGATACTTCGTTTCCCTCTGACTTATGATATTCGTTCAGTGTATGTTGATCTCTTATGCATTTGAAAGATGATATCCTTTTCAGCAGGAGCTT
Organism: Artemisia argyi; assembly: GCA_030686995.1. Lineage (NCBI taxonomy): Eukaryota > Viridiplantae > Streptophyta > Magnoliopsida > Asterales > Asteraceae > Artemisia > Artemisia argyi. Next base: position 45,404,653 of record CM060696.1, read on the forward strand.
ATGATTCCCTTTCTATTACTTGTATACATTTCGATTATCATTTTGTTTTGCTATATATCTGTTTACTGGGCTTTTTAAGCTCAGCCGCATTTTCCTTTCCTGCGGCAGGTTTTAGGTTTGAAGTTGGGTTTGGGTGAAGAGAGAGAATAGGAGCTTTAGTGAACTACCCCATGGACTAGAAGCCCATTACATCTGGACTAGTTTTGGACTTGGACTAGATTAGACTTTGCTTAGTTTGTATTTTCTTATCTTTTATAGTTTTAGTATTTCTTTTGTATTTTTTGTTGATTTTTACCTTGTAATCTTTTGTTTTAAGTCTTCCACGTGCGTTGTATGCTTTGTACGCTTTGATATGTCACCATACTGTAGCGCTCCGAACCCATGCCGGGTTGGGGTGTTACAATTATGGTATCAGAGATAAGGTTGCGACCTATAGTACATAAGTTATGGCATGTAAGTTTTGGACACTTAGGTTTGCACCTTAAAAGCTTTAAGAATAACTTTGGAAGTTTTTTCCTTAAGTTTCTCCCCTTAAGAACCTTATTATAACCGGTGAGGATTGGGTAGATATATGATCAGACGTTGGTTTTCTTGCTTCTGTTTTACTCTGATTTATACCTTTGCTTTTCGTTAAGCTCTTACAAGATCAATCATTTCAGAGACTTAGAAGACTTATCAGGATTTGCGACATGTGACTTCGTAGTGCCTTATAGGTTCTTTCTCTGGAGTTATCCTTTTGAACTTTGATTCTTGATTTATTTGACAATCGTTTAGATGCCTTCCGTTCATTTGGAGATTCGTGTATGTATGAATCCTACGTGTTTGACACATTGTATGACTTCTCTTTGCTTTTGATTCTTTCTTCATTGTTGATTTGACCTTACCTTTTCTACCCCTATGATCATTTTGTGACTTTTATCATGAATATCTGATTTGTTCGATGTGTTTTGGAGATAATTGAAGATGATTTTCATTTTTGTTTGCGTGGGAGTTGTTCGATTCGGTATTATTCTGGATATGGATTTGTTGACTGAGCTTTGTGATGTTACCAACAGTCATATTACATTTGTCATCCTTGGCGATGTGAGAAATTCGAGATTCCGCACCATGGTTTCTAACCCAATAATCATTTATGATCATCTTTGTTTTGAAAATCGTGCGTTAATCCCTTATGGTTGTATAGATACTTCATTGATGAAACTCGCCTCGAGAGTTATCCGGATTGCTTGGAACATTTGCCATGTATCTTTGATTGACTTCTATTCTATTCACGGAGGAGGATGATGAGTAGTTATGTGGGAAGATGGAAGGAAGCAGTTTGAAGCAAAGCACACAGTCCTATCAATTCTATTCATCTTAGTTATACTAATATGCATAGAGTCTTGAAGCAAGAGCTGGACAAGATGGTAAAGAGACGGTGGTGACTACATCGGAGGTTTCCACGCACAAGAGGAAGGACAACACAAGTAGAGTTGTAGTGGATCATTGACTAGGACAGCCTGGTTCACACTTTCAGAAGAGGTGCAGAAGAGTTTGACGGTTTGGCATTTGAGGAAGTTTTATTTCGCGACACGCCAGATTTTGATTTCATTTCTATTCGTATGATTATTCTACCTTTCGATTACGCCTTTGATACGTTTTGATACTTTGATCATTAATTTGGGAACGTCAGTAAGGATTTATTATCCATCTCCTTGTGAGACTCTTGATACGTTTGAAGATTTGATTTGTGCCCTATCGACTTTGGCAAGTTCCTTCGTTCGTTCAGAATTCGGTAGGAGTTGACGAAGTTTTATCATTTAATACCATCTCTGTGTTTGCCTCGTAAGATTATATGTTTAGTGTACTTCCTCGTAGGATTTCAACTAGCATCTATCATCTATCATCTATCATCTGTCATCTGTCATCTGATACGCATTGTTTCACATTCGTTGGATTCGATTTGTTATGATTGGAGAGCCTGGGGCTGTCCAAGTTTGTTAGGATCAAGTCATAAGAAAATTTTGTTTGTGAAGATTCTTTTGGAAGAACCATCCTGAGCGTGGAAATATTCGTGACGACCTTTTGTGATTCGCTAAGACTTCGTCGAACCTTTGCGACTTCAAATTTCGCGGACGAAATTTTCTTTTTAGTGGGGAAGAATTATAACACCCTAAAATTTTGAATTTTACGTTTTAATTACTAATTTGATAATACCCTAAAGTCTAAATAAATAAATAAGTAGTATAAGTATCTTATACTCTATTTATTAATAATAATCCATACACATGTTTTATAAACGAAATTTTCTTTCTCTTTATACCAAATCATGTCCTGCTATCCTAATATACATACACACGCGTACAACTAACTAAAGTCCTTTTGCACATTTCTTTCTTCTAAATGAATAACCTTTCACACCTTTTATGATTTTGGTATAGAACCGATTTTATTGCTTCACATGTTCATGATACATCATCTCCTTTTATATAAAAGATACGATCCATATTTGTTTGGTATACTACTACACGATAAGAACAATCATATCATATCTTTGCCCTTATAACTTTATACGACTTCCCTTATATAAACAATAATCGATCTCATCCCAAGGTGTGTATAACATGTTGTCAAAACTCATTGTCATTACTTCTAAAAACCCTAAACACAATACGACAACTGTTCTTTTCCTTCCATTTTTTTTCTGCCAATCAAAGGTAGTGCTAAGGAGGTTGTTTTTGGTTTCTTGTGAGCTCTTGATCATGGCTAACTTTTGGTTCGATAGGGGTGTATGAGTCGTGGGTTCTTTTGTTCGACAAGGGTGATACTCGTGGGTCTCCTTGACCTATTTTGATTCGAAGGAGAATATTCAGTCGTGGGTTCAGCTCGTGTTCCATTCTGGTGTTGAATTCTTTTCTTCATCATGCTCCGAGGGTAATGTTTTCTCAACCATGTTCAATTCTCTTTTGAATGGTTTTCGTTTCAGTCATGATATTGTCTTCTAATCGACTAACGCTCCATGTTTTTAAATCGTATATATAGAGTGCACATAAAATCATATAATCAGTACGTAGATAACGAAAACTAAACAATAGGTAATCGGCTGTTAATATATATGTGTGCATGCATGTTCGATTTGTTCTGTTTCGAAAAAAAAGGACGGATTGATTAACATGTCAATAAACCTTAAGCAAGTAAAACCACTAATATTGATAAAAGATAAGTTTTGGTTCACTAATCTTGCTATTTCATAATGGAAAAAATTACACTATTATTAATCTAAGTTAAGAATGTATGTAAGGATCCGTGTAAAAATTATAAATCATATACACTACATGTAGATATATTGTGATTCGAAGAATGAGTTAGATGAATTATTCAAAGGATATGACATATTCTCTTTCGTGTTATACGCAACATGGAAACAACATCAGTAACTGTTCCTTTTAAAATATACATATGCATGGTATTATGGAGATTAGTCATGCCTTGTTATAAAGTTGTTTTGTATTTTGGTCCAACTACATATAGAATCTGTGATATGAATATATTAGAAATCTTGGGTCGTTGCGTCGTAAATATTAATATCGTGAGTACGTTAATAATTATATAAAATTATAACGACGGGGTCTAAAAAAGTTATTGTTTTAAGATGAATTTATAAGATGAACCTTAAAATAATCTTATTTGGCCTTTTAATATTTAATTTTTATCATTTACATATTTAACCCTAAACTATATTAATTGTCAATTATAACCTAAATTATTAAATTACTGCTATAAATGGAGAGTTACTAAAAATGGAAAGCCGACTAAAATGAGTAATCTGATTTAAAAGAAGTTATTAATAATAAGCTGATCATTAATTCGTGTAGATTCACTGAAGAAGGAGAGACTTCCTATTCTTATGTTTTGGTTTCGTTGGCGGTTTAAGGTACAGATATTTTGTCTCTATTCAATAGAGATTCCTTTCAATCTATATTACTATGATCCTTTGGCATTGCTATGTTCCCTTTTGTGTGATCCTTTGATATGAGCTTTTGGTTGATCCTTTGATATGATTCGATTGCTATCCATTTTCTTTGGTTACCTGATTACTATATCATGGTTGAGATTTTGTTTGACTATGATATGATTCGTTTGATATGGATATGCTTTGTTTATATGATTCTGTTCTTTTGCCCAAGCTTGCGAACTATCCATGGAGGTACCATAGGTGTATCAGTGATGGCACCACTGGCATGACACTTTCTGGGGAGGTGTGATTGATCCCTGGCATTCCCTTTTGTTTGATATATATGTATACACTGGCCAATTAGTTATATATGTGTTCAGTCATGAGCTGGCATATGTATTTTGTTTGATTCAGGGAGTGTATGGATACATCCTAGGCTTTGTTTGTTATGATTAGGTAGTGATTGGCTGTACGTGCCTTGTACCCCTTTCACTTTTGGTACATGTGAGGTCGCCCCTCCTTGTGCAATTATGATTTTACGGATTTTGTAGGTGCTTTAGATCTATCGAGTACCTTGGTAGGTCGGCTTGTGGCTTTCCTATGATTCGTTTGTCCATTCAAGTACCTTGTTTGGACGCTTTTTTGTTGATACGTGCTCATTACCTTTCCCTTATGATTATGCTTATATGATATATATTTGATACTTCGTTTCCCTCTGACTTATGATATTCGTTCAGTGTATGTTGATCTCTTATGCATTTGAAAGATGATATCCTTTTCAGCATGAGCTTATGATTCCCTTTCTATTACTTATATACATTTCGATTATCAGTTTGTTTTGCTATATATATGTTCACTGGGCTTTTTAAGCTCAACCGCATTTTCCTTTCCTGCGGCAGGTTTTAGGTTGGAAGCTGGGTTTGGGTGAAGAGAGAGAATAGAAGCTTTAGTGAACTACCCCATGGACTAGAAGCCCATTACATCTGGACTAGTTTTGGACTTGGACTAGATTAGACTTTGTTTAGTTTGTATTTTCTTATCTTTTATAGTTTTAGTATTTCTTTTGTATTTATTTTTTATTTTTACCTTGTAATCTTTTGTTTTAAGTCTTCCGCGTGCGTTGTATGCTTTGTACGTTTTGATATGTCACCATACTGTAGCGCTCCGAACCCATGCCGGGTTGGGGTGTTACAAAACATATCATTCGATAAAGCTTTCATGTCAAGGGAAATTGTTGAGTAGAAGATGACATTTGATCACAAACAACATTATGCCCAACTTAGAGATTATGCTATAGAGTTCAGAGCAAAACACCCGGGCACAATAGTCAAGATCTAAGTGGAAACTAACACAGATTTGACTCTTAATTCAAGGGTATTCAAAAGAATTTATGTGTGTATTGGTGAACTTAAAGCCGAGTACAAAGCTTCAAGATGAGAAATATTGGGATTGGATGGTGCTTTCCTAAAAGGACCATACACATGGCAAATTTTGAGGGTTGTTGGTATTGATGGTAACAATGGTATTTACCCTCTTGCATATGCTATTGTTGAGGCAGAATACAAGAGTTCTTGGTTGTGGTTCCTAAAAAATCTAGGTGATGACCTTGATTTACAACAAACTACAACTACAATTTCATTTCACACATACCAAATGTATAATAAATTCAATTAACACTAATTACAAAACAATTGATTAGGCATAAGTGTGGAGGATCTAAACACACGCCTTGTGTTAGATAGATACTTTGAGTATATGCCAACTAGCAAGCGGAATTTACTAGTTAACACTTAGAAGATATTGTATGTGGAATGTATGAGTGTATATAAGAAACAAAGAGACATAAATATTGTATATTCACCACCAAAACAAGCTTCAATATAATTAAAATAATACGAGTGATCTTTACTATCACTTGGGTTACAACCTTGAAGCTATTCTATGTATTTGTATATTTCGTATATCTTTTCTCTTAACCTATAAGCTCCTTTTATAACATACAAGGAGTCTTGTACAAGATAACTATACTAGAACAATATACGTATCATTCTAAACATATAAAATATTCATGAAATCCATTCTATAATTATCTTGAACGTGTCTTCACATTTGATCATAATCTCATAATCAGTACTAACTTACTATGCTGAGCAGTAAAACTAAGTTTGTACTGCAAGTGTAAACTTCCAACAGTTTCTTCTTTAAGCTTGACAGTTCCAACTATTAAGTATAATTCCCAACAATCCTCCCCTAAACTTGTGATTCCTATACAAATTCACATGTTTCTTTAAGTATACTTTAGTTATTAGAATTAAAGGGAATTCTTCCAAACACTTAACACCTTTTTCTCTTCTTGCTTTGTTTTTCACTGTCAAACTCATCACATATCTTAGTTCGCACTTGACCACTTATACTTAGAATGAGATTTTGAACAACTTCATTTTCTTCTTCATATTGAAGCTTTGTAAACATCATTCTAATCAATACTTCTTTACATAATGGATACTGCAACTCTGCATGCATAAATAAATCAACTCCACCTTTAGTTGATAAATGGTGAACATTGCATGAGTTATAGAATTTCCATGAGATAGTTTGATCTTGACTTGGAAAGTTCCAATACACATCTGTAGGATCTGGATCATATAACCTTTTAAGCTCCACCCAAAGTTCTTGTTCTTTTACATCAGCTTTCTTGACTTCTTTGAGTTTCAATTGAACCAGCTTCCATAATGTATCTAAATCTTCTCTATCACAAGACTTCACTAATGTTTCAATATTCTTGTAATATTCAGACTTTCCATAAGCTCTAATTATCTTCCAAGCTTTACCAAACTCATCTCTGCTGATTTTCCAATCTACAATTCTTGCTGGAAACATATTAATATAAATAGCTTATTCTTGTGGTTTAGCATTCCTATTAACTTTATTCTTCTCTATCTCGATTTTTTCTTTTTCATCAACATTTTCTTTGTAAAAACCAGCAGTGCTTTCTTGATCATCAAAGAAACCTGCTTCATCTTCTTCATCTTCTGCAAAATCTTTAAAAATACATTGCTTTCCTCCCCTGTTTAGAAGAATTTCGCAAAGCCACAAGAAAATCATCTGAATCTGAGAAGAAGAAGAAGAATCAATTAGATCTTCCTTCTTGACTTGCAACTGCTTAACTATACTTGCAACTCTGTACAAAGCAGCTTTTTTTCTTGAGATCAACTTCCAAATCTGAAACTTTTGGAAGCTAAAGTAACACAAAGATCCATCAATTCAGAAAGTTGCATATTGTCCTTAACACTTCCAGCTGTGTAACCTGCTATGAGAGGTGCATCATTGAAAATTAGCTGAGTTTCATCCCTAGATTGACTAGGTTTTATTCTTGACCCCAAGTTTGCAAAAATCGCGAAACGGTAGTCGGGCGGTCGACCACCTTGTTGCTTGTAATCGGTCTAGGCGGGATTAATCAGTGATTAATCGGATTGGCATTACTGACAAATTATAGTTATTTCCAGCAAGTTTTGTGTATTTCCGGTGAGTTTTAGGTATTCCCGGCAAGCTGTTTTCTAAAAAAACAACTTGTAATAGACTTAAACAGTTACCATAAGTGATTAAAATAAGTTTACAATGAATTTTGGGTACTTCTAGCAAGATTTATAGGTTTCTGATAAGTTTGACTACCATTGAACGCAGTTGATCACCGTTGACCATGGTTGACCTATTTGTTTGGCCCAGTTACATAAATCGGCAAGGTCGGTGGCCTTGTAGCACCTAATCGGCGATTAATCGGCCTCGTAGACCTTTTTTTGCAACACTGCCTGAGCCTTCAGAGACCAAGTTAACCATGATTATGAAAAACAATTTTGTTGTGAAGAAAAGAGAGATCGAATATGATTAAGAAGATAATTTTGATGATATACTTATACTGTTAGGGTTTATGAATTGTTGCTCAAGAAAGCATTGTCTCTGAGAATATAAATTTAGAAACAATATATTCTTCCACGAATAACTCTAAAAGTATAGAAACAAAGGATTTTCCCAATTATATTGTCCAAAAATCATTTACTGAGTCAACAGTTGTAAGTTGAACATTAACAGGACAAACTTAAACTCAGCTGGACAAATTGTTTCTAAAAATTTTCAAAGAGCAATAAAAAAAATTTCATAAAAACATGATTGCTCGTATATAGTTTTGAGCAAACTATCAGCTATAAACGGATTTGACTTGTCTTTACCAAGAGTCATTTACTTTGGACTAGCCAACTCTTCATCATATGAATATGGTGAGTTGATAACCATATTGTTTTTAGTAAACTATCAACCATGAACGGATTTGAGTAGTCTTTACCAGTAGCCGTTTGCTCTGGACTAGTCAGTTCTTATGTGGTTTAGACATGGTGAACTAATTACCATTTGTTATGTGTGAAGAATCACACATTGCAAACTTAGAAAACTCGAACTCAATGACATTCATACTGCTTATATTCCCTGTGAATGTTTGTCCAAAACCAAGAAAATACAAAGCAAAGTATGTTTTCTTGGACAAATATGAGCATGGACTAACATCTTAACATAAGCAGTACCAAAAATACTTTCATCAGTACAAACTTGAAAAAGCATGTTATTGATAATACAACCAGTACAAATCCACATTCTTTTTGGAAATAACACTTAGACATCAGAATTTTATGGATTGAGCATTCCAATACCTGCAACCAAGTATTGAAACCTCCCCACATCAAAACCTTTTGTTAATAAGTCAGCGTAGTTGTCATCAGTATGAATTTTGACAACATGAACTAACTTTTTCTCATTACAATCCCTGATGTTTTGTTTTAGAATGTTAAACTAGATTTTTAATTATGCATATCGTACTGCTATTATCAATATAAATGATGGTGTTCATAAAATTGTACCCATAATCTAGCAATTGATTTTGAAGCCATAATACTTGAGCACAACAACTAGTAGAAGCCACATACTCTGCTTCATTGTTGAAGTAACCACCATTGTTTGCTTTTTGTACTGCCATTAGATGAACCTGCATCCAAGAAACTGACATCCACCAGTTGTTGATTTTCTATCCAGACTTGCTCTAACATAATCACTGTTTGAGTATGATACTAATTCCATAGGGGATTCTCTCGGATACCATAATCCTAACATAGGATGACCCTTAAGATATCTAAAAATTCTCTTCATAGCAGTCAAGTGAGATATCTTAGGAGTAACTTGAAACATAGCACAAGCACACACTGCAAACATGATGTCTGGTCTTGATGAAGTAAGATACATCAAGGACCCTATCATAGATCTATAAGTGTGAACATCAACAGCTTCACCACTTTCATCCTTCAACATCAATGCTGTATCTTTATCTGTAGGAGTGCTAGTTGTTTTTGCATCAGCAAATTGAAACTTCCTTAATATATTAGCCACATATTTGTCTTGACTAATAAAGATTCCATCTGGCCTTTATTGTACTTGAAGTCCCAAAAAGAAAGTAAATTCTCCCATAGAACTCATCTGAAACTCTTCTTTCATCAGCTTCTCAAAATTCTTTGCACATCTCTTGCTTTGTAGAGCAAAAGATGATATCATCAACATATACTTGAACTAATAAGATATCACCCTTGTCTATCTTGATGAACAAAGTCTAATCAATCTTACCTCTATTGAATCCATTATTCAAAAGATAAGCAGCAAGAGTTTCATACCACTTCCTTGGAGCCTGATGTAAACCATAAAGAGCTTTTACTACCTTGTACACCTTGTTTGGATGATTTGGATCTTCAAAACCTGGAGGTTGTGCAACATATACTTCTTCTTCAATTTGACCATAGATAAATGTACTTTTCACATCCATTTGATATACAGTAAAGCCCATATAAGAAGCATAAGCTAGAAATAGTCTTATTGCCTCTATTCTTGCCACTGGTGCAAAAACTTCTTCATAATCTATGCCTTCCTCCTGTTTGTATCCCTGTGCCACAAGCTTACCCTTGTTCCTGATTACTATTCCTCTTTCATCTCTTTTATTTCCGAACACCCTTTGGTTCCAATAACCTTCATGCCATTTAGTAAATCACAAAGCACCTAAACTTTTTGAATTTTTAATTGAAGCAGTTCTTCTTGCATGGCTTCTACCCACCTTGAGTCTTCTAATGCTTTGAATACATTCTCAGGTTCAATTTGTGACAGAAATCACATAAAGAGACATTCATTGTTGTTTTCATGGTTTTTGGAGTTTTAAATTTCACTGACAAAGCCATGATGATATGGTTCTTGTAGCTGTTTTCTTGTTCTCGCAGGTGTATTGATATTGCCAATGATATTATCAAGAGGATGATCCTTGTTGATTCTTCCATGAGGATTGAGAGGAACCTCATATGTGACAGGCATATTGTGAATTCCTCCTCCAAACACATCAAATGGATCATGTGGAGTTATAGGAGTAGCTGTTGGATTCTGAGAATTCAAACTTGATCCACCAGTACTAACATTTGCATCACCAGTACTAACTCCATTTGTACTGCTTTCAGGAACATCCTTATTCTAAGAATCCTGAGAATCTGAATTCTTTTCAGCAGCATCACCTTCTATTCTTCCTTCAGTGGAAGATTGTGAGCCATTATTCTTTGAAGAATGATCAACACCCCAAATAGGCATCAAAAGATGATCTTGATCAGCTTCATTCTCCATGTTTGATTTATCTGTATCAGCATATTATTCTGACCCTGCATTATCATTAGTGTTTGTACTTGTAGTAACGAGTACATAGTTCATAGATTGGGTCAAAGAATCCATATCAAACATCCAACTTGGCCATGTACCTGCAACATTAGCTTTATTGTCCAAAAAGTTTACATACAAATTTTCCTCAATATGTTTAATCCTTAAATTGCATACTCTAAATGCTTTACTAACCATAGAGTATCCAAAAAAATAACCCTCATCAACTTTTCCATCAAACTTTCCTAAATGGTCTATGGTATTCAAAATGGTAACATGACACCCAAATGGTCTCATAAACTCTAAGGTAGGAGTTCTACCCCTAAAAAGGTCATAAGGTGTCTTGTTCTTTGACTGTACCACTAAAACCCTATTCTGTACATAACAAGCAGTGCTAACTGCTTCAGCCCAAAAATTCATAGGAAGTTTTGAGTCAGCTAACATGGTTCTAGCAGCTTCTATCAAAGTCCTATTTCTCCTTTCAGCAACCCCATTTTGCTAAAGAGTTCTAGGAACACTATACTCCCTTTTAATACCGTTGACCTTACAAAAATCATCCATCACTCTATTTTTGAACTCTGTCCCATTATCACATCTGATACTTTTAACCTTCTTATCAAAAAGGTTTTCTACCTTAGTAATGAAAGTCTTAAGGATGCATGTTGTCTTATCCTTAGTGGCCAAAAAGAAAAACCAAGTAAATCTGCTATAGTCATCAGTTATAACAAGACAATACCTTTTGAAGCTTATACTACTCACAGAAGTTGGACCAAATAAGTCCATATGCAACATGTAAAGTGGGTGAGCAATAGAATTTTGAGCTTTGGGCTTACAAGAAGCTCTGTGTTGTTTACCTTTGAGACATGCAACATTGGTTTGGTCATTCTCAAATCTTTTCTAGGGTAAACCTCTTACCAAGCCATCTTTCACAATCTTATTGATGGTTTTGAAGTTAACATGACCAAGCCTCATATGCCATAACATGGATTCATCCAAAGTGGCCTTTGCAAGCAAGCAAGTAAGGTTCTCTTTGGGAACAATGTTCTTCATATCAATATTGTATAAGTTGCCTTTTCTAGGAATTTTAAGCAATATTTGATTTTCATCAGGCAACTTATAATCCTTAGAAAGAACAAAGCATTCATTATCAGTAAAAAGAACTTTGTTCTTCTTGTCACACATCTATGAGACACTGAAGAGTTTATACTTAAGCTCTTTCACATAGTACACATCTTCAAAATCCAAGTTTCCAGTTTTGATAGTTCCTTTACCAGAAATTTTACCACCAATACCTCCTCCAAAGCTGACATATTGTCCATTAAATGGTATGAAGTTTGTGAGATAGGACTTATTGCCAGTCATATGCCTTGAACATCCACTATTAGAGTATCCTTGATTAGTCTTTATAGAATTTGGATGTCCCTGCACATAAGATACGAGAAAAATTTAGTTCTCTTGGAGACCAAAGCCATGATTGACTTGGATCTGCCCTATGTATCAATATAATTATATCTATCAAAGGTCATTGATACACCATTGGGATTGTTAGAGGTATTAGTTCCTTTTGGTCTCCATTCCCAACGTGTTGAGGCCTTTACAACATTTCCTATTTTAACCCTATTGTTATTCACAACACTACCAATACTAACTTTTGGCCTAAGAGTACAAACTGCTGGCTCATTTGTTTTCGCTTTCGGAACCCATTTCATGTTATGAACAACCCTTTTCTCATAAAATGACCTTTTTCCTGTTTGTTCTGATTTAACAAAAGTTGTAATTGGTTTTGCACTTGTAACATGTTGTCATGGGTAAAATATCTTGGTTGGACTAGCAGTACAAGTTGATTGTGTTTGTACTACTCTGGGAAACAAATTACTTTTGACATTAGGGTGATTGTTTCTTTGAAACATACATTCATTTCCCTTTTGATTTGTATTCCCTAAGACCCTAGTTTTCCCAAATACCACTCTTCTTCCCTGGTGGTAACCACAGTAAGCATGAAAATGATCAAAGCTACCACAAATTAACATGCTTTATTATTCATAACAAAATTACTACCAAGTTGATAAAATTTAAGTATTCCAGTTCCTATAGTTTCCCCTAGGACTTTTTGATCTAGATTTGTACCTATACATCTCAGTATACTTGATTGGTGACCTAGGTTGTTTAACTTGTTGTTTAGGTGACTTAGTTTCATTCCTAACAACCTTAGGTTCAAAAGTTTCCTCTTTAACCTTAACATTTAACACTACTTAATCGCCTAAAGATGAATCACTAGCACTTTCAAAAAACTTCACTCTTTGGCTCAACCTTTTCTTCACTACCACTTTTAACAAATTTAGGAGCATAGTTAAAGGTTGGTTCTTGAAACTCTTCTAATCCTGTATGAGCCAAGTCTATACGTGGAGGTGCTGGGACACCTCTTAGTGGTGGAGGAACTGACTTGTACCCTACACCTGACTTTGCCTTATTAACAACCTGTGCTTCCCAAATTCTAACAATACTTTGAGACTGATAAGCAAGTGTATCACAAGTTAGTTGAACATTTCATTAGCCTTCTTGAGCTTTTCTAACTCTTCTCTTAGGGCCTCATATGATAATCATATACAAGCATATTCCTATCCTTTTTCTTCTTCATTTCCTTAGATTACTATGATTTTTCCAAGTTAGTTTTCCCCATCCCCTTAGCAAAACCCAAACCATAATTAGGATTCCCATACTTGAGGTTAGAAATAACATTAGGATATCCCTAGAAAACGTAAGCTTAAGTATAGAATACCTTAGATCACTAAGATAGGAAACCCTTGAGGAATTAGAAAATTAGGATTAGAAATCTTTAAGGTTTTATTGGTTAGAAACCAAAATCCCTACCCCAATAGATAGAAAAATTAGGAAGACATCCCTATAAGATAGGATTTAGCTTAGAAATTCATTAGGATTAGAACCTAGAAATATTAGGAAAAACATAGGATTAAATAGTAAAACCTATACCATAAACCATTAAACCCCTAGTTTAGGATAGACACATAGCAAGCTTTTACCATATAGGAATAAGTAGTTTTAGGATAAAAATTGCCCTTGCCTAGTCTCTTAGGATACCCACACATATATTTGAAGATTTAGATTACATCTTAGGATTTGACACATTAGGAAATTCCACTTAGGAGATACTATGAATACTACCCTAGCTGGTTTCAAGTACTTAGGAATAGTAATACTTATAATAATAGTAATAATGATAGTAATAGACAACTTAAAACAAAAGAGAAAACCCGAAACTACACCTAAGAATAAGGATACTCCTAGTAAATCCTTAGGAAAGAAAACCTCTAAACCTATACCCTCTTTAGAACCCTCTACTTCAAATGAACCAAACACCTCACCCTTAGAAATTAGGATTATTTAGGAAAGACTAGAAGAACCTTAGGGGGAAAACAAACTTTGGAAAGGCATATAGTTAATCTAAAACTCTATTAGGATATTATTTTTCAGGTATCCTATACTCTTACTCTTCCGTTTAATCTTTTCCTTTCGTTTTCTCTCCTCCTACCGTTTAAATTTCGTTTAAATCTTCTTCTCCCACCTTTTTCCCACTCTTCCATTCTGTGGAAAACTAGAAGGAGGGGGGGTTGAATAGTTTTCCCTCTTTTTGTTTTATAAAAGGTTTGTTTCAAAATCTTCAATTAAAGTTTTCCTTTTTAAAATCTTAAAATGTTTTGTATCAAATTATCTATTAAGTTAAACTCAATATGAGAAGTATGAATAATATTCTATTAGACCATATCATATGGTTATACACACAATCACAATATTATCTTGTAACTATAATACAATCAATCATCATGACAATATAAGAAATAATAAACACATATTTGCAAGCATAGATATAAAGCGATAAATGCAAGAATAAATGTAAAGAGATAAGAGAAAGAAAATGCAAACCGGACACGATGATTTATAGTGGTTCGGCTACAAGGACACCTTCCTTGCCCTACTCCACTCCCCGAGTCACCTACTCGAGAGTTCACAACACTACTCAACAAGCTCCCTTTTGGCGGAGAAAACTGTACACACCTTTGCTTACACTGATTAACAACACCAAGAAATATGTCGAGTCCTAATGCTAGCTAGGACCAAACTCACGACATGACTTCGATCACTACACAACTTCTACACGACTTCTTAATGACTTCACGACTACTTCATAACTTCTTCTATACTCCACTACTTATTCACACACCTACTTCTCCACAACTACATGACTTTGTTACACTACTACTTCTTCCCACTACTTGTTACTCACTCATTGAATCACTACTAAGTAAGATCATCTTGATCTACTTATTACATATACATACATAACTCACAACTTCACATCAACACTAACTAGACTCTAATACATCTTTGGCCTTATGATAGAGAGGATTCTTCTCTTGCACTTTGAGTGGTGAATGATTGGATCACTTGAAACAAAGACTTATAATCTTATGATCAAAGGATTTAGAAAGATGTTTTGAAAGGATTGGCACTGAAAATTTTCGTGCAAAAGGTGTAGAAATATTACAGAAATGAACCAGTATTTATAGGCAAAAGTTTCTGACGGCCGTTTTCTTGTCTTTTCGGGGGAAGGTTTATCTAGTGAAATTTTAACTGTTTTTGGCT
This sequence comes from Artemisia argyi, assembly GCA_030686995.1. NCBI lineage: Eukaryota > Viridiplantae > Streptophyta > Magnoliopsida > Asterales > Asteraceae > Artemisia > Artemisia argyi. The sequence continues at coordinate 45,419,972 of CM060696.1, forward strand.
AAAAATTTGAATTCATATATTTATTATGAATTAAACATTTTCCTTTATACATCAAAAGTGTTTTTCAAAATATATAAGATGTTTATAACATTTTATAAAATTTGTAGTGTCTAAATAAAATCCCTTTGATCATAAAATGTATTATACATTTGTTTGTACATACGTTGAGTGATTGTTGAAGCATACTCGAGATGTTGAGATGTCGAGGCTTGTTGACGTATGAATGCGTAGATGAATTGTGATCACAAGTAACTTAAGCTTTTATGTTATATGTTGTAACTTACATCTTTGTCATCATCAAAACATGAAGAGGATGTTTAGATTAAATATCGTAATATTCATGCCAACAATCTCCCCCTTTTTGATGATGACAAACTATGTAAACTATAACTCATAGTAGAATGTATAAGTTACTTCTTTACACTTCTTCTCCCCCTTTTTTCGAAGCAAAATGGTGGACGCCTAGACGAGACATCAACTAAATTTAAATTCTTGAAATAAAAAGGCGAGCTTGCATCATCGTAAGTGAAGCCTTGATCATATCAACCTCTAAAATATGACTCTAGTGAATCCATGGATCAAATAAATTGCAAACTTATAACCTGCATCAAGGGTTAGTTTCCTGCAACAAAAATACATATAGATAGGGATATAATACACATCACTAATGCTCCCCCTTATTTTTGAGGCATAAAGAAATCAAGCAACGGAAGAGTGCTACAAGGCAAAGTTAGTTGAAAAAGAATGCACATATACATAATGATGATGATATATATATGCATGAAACTTATTGGGGAACAAGATATGGATGTCTAAGGTATATGGACTAAAAATATGACACATGCAATTATTGTTTTAAAAACAACAACCTAAATTCCCAAAAAAAATAATATGACCAACACTTAAGACATGACAATGATTAGGACCTAATGCAACGATTCAACCGAAATATGCCAAAAAAAAATATATACTCTAAAAGAGTTAAAGAAGAATGAAGATGAGAATGATACGTTCTTTTAAAAAACATAAAAAATGAGGAGGGATGAGCGTGAATGTAAAGGAAAGGTGATGACAACAATTATAGTTTAGATTAATATATCGTTTGACAAAGTTGGATGATAGGGAATCATGGGAGTTTTAGGTGTTTTGTTGGTTGACGACCAAAGATGGATATGTGAAATGAGGTGGTGATGACTCGACAACACTTGAAGCTTAGATTTCTTCATTGTGTTCTTCACTTGCTAGAAAGTGGAAATGACGCATTTCGTAATGAAATTCACTTGGATGAGGTGGTGATAAATCGACAACACTTGAAGCTGGGATATCTTCTTTGTGTTCTTCACTTGCTAGAAAGTGGAAAGGACGCATTTCATAATGAAATTCACTTGACTTTTTACTACATAGGAAAACATGTTTATGAGTGTATGGAGATGGGAAATGGGTATTGGCGAAGATGGCTAGGTGGAGTTGACTACATACCCATGGTGACTCAACAACACTTGACGCATTTCATAAAGAGATTCACTTGACTTTCAGGGATTTAAGTTTTGGTGGTGATGAAGCACTTAGTAGAATGTACGAAATGGTTACATGGTTGAATCTTCTTGTGAAGATGACTTGGTGGATTTATTTGTGAAGATGGGTGAGAGTTAAAGAAAGATATTCATGGAATTGATTTCTTGGGTAGGAGGTGGTGGTGACACTTTCGGTGGTGGAGACAATTGTGAGTTGGGATATCCATTGATGGATAGAGATGAAGATGTAGTAGAGGGTGTTTTAGATAGTATATTAGGTGCACTAGGATATGAAATTTGAGGTTGAGGTGATGGAATTTTGAGGTTGAGGTTGAGGTTGAGGTTGAGGTTTATTGTTTAGGAGGTATGATATTGATTTTTGGTTTCTTTGAGGGCATGGAAATGGTGGATGACTCGAGATTGGTAGTTTGAAGGATGACTCGGTTTTTCATCTCACATTGGTGGTTTGAGGATGTACTAAAGGAGGGTTGTAAGGTTTGAGTGAAAGGTAGAAGGATACATGTGAGTGAGTGTGTTTTCCCTTCCCATTAAATTTGAGCTCATCCGGACATACAGTGTGACACAAATAAAGACAAACCAACACGAAAATGATAATCTTGACAATGACACGAAGGATGAAGGATATCATACAAGGAGGTTTTCCTAAAGGTGGACAGAAGGTGTTTGACATATATATAATAATAGAGTCATGACTCAAGAAAAGACATGAACAATGAGTGACATTTTAATTTGCATTTTGCTAATTAAAAATACTTAAGCATTTCGGATGAAATATTTTAGTTGTCACATCAACTTAGAGAGGTATTAGATTACAATCTAACTATCTCTTGACAAAGGAGTGGATTGTTTGGAAAGAAACAAGATGACGAATAAGGAAGTAAGTATGCATGAAGACTCTAGAACATTTAAGACAGCTCTGAGACTATTATGATGATAACGCTCAAAATTAACATGTTTTTAGTCGCGTTATTGTTTGTTTTATGTGTGGAAATTGGTCATATTTGTATATATTTGTTACTTAATCGTGGAAAAGTGTTTATGCATGCAAATATAGCCAAAAGCAGGTAAAAATGATTAAAAGATGAAGAAATGAAGTGTCATGTATTTTTGGAGAGTTTCAAGAAGATCAAGGAAGAAAGAAACGTCGCATGGACAAAAGGATTTGATAAAGACAAGTATTCTACACGTAATTATCAAGGAAATATCAAGTTCTAATGGATAAAGTCATGCCATGAAGAAAAATAATGCATGCAACGTAAAACGACAAAGGAAAGACAAAGAGAGAATGTTCAGACAACAGCCAACCGATCAGATGCAACTCGTACCCGATTCGGCTGGAAACGAGCCAAAAGAATGACCATCCGATCGGATGGTGAGAAACCGATCGGATGGAGATGACTGAAGTTACAAGTTTGCATTTATGGACGTATTTACTCCCCATAATCATGTGTGGCTGATCATTTCTACTTATTAACTTTAGATGGACGTTTTTACTTGGAAGATAAGTGTCATTATGCTATATAATGACTACTTAGGGTCTAGAATTACTTGTACCACCAAATATCTAACTTAGTATTACACCAAATCTTGTTAGTTTATCTTATATTGCCTGAAAGTTTACTAAGTGTTGTAAAAACGTCCAGAAGGTGTTGAGCTAAAGTCTCATGCATTGGTTCGAGTGTGGAGTTGTTTACTTACATTAGTGAGCAATTGGAGGAGTGTGGTTGCTATAGTTCCACAAGTTTATTCATTGTAATTCTCAGGACTAGGTACACCTTGATACTTATAATGAATAATTGTTACTTTGAGTTTTATGAAAGTTTTCTTATTTACTTGTGTTTTAATATGATTGCTATGGAGTAATTTGTGATATACTTGTGTATATGATGTGATTGGTTAATGGAGTATTCTTTTATGAAAAAGGTGATGCATGAAAGTATATCTATTTTATGAGTTTGTTGAAATAACATCTTTTCTTGCTTAATTTGTCGGTAAAAACAATCTCTTGAAAAATAGGTCCAAAAGGAATTTCAACTTGTTTTTATTCCAAAATATTAATGCACCAAATTAGTATGGAATAGGATACTTGACAACCATCTTATTTACTTGTTAAAATGGATTTGAGATGATTTCATCACGAAAAAGGACTGAAAGGATTCGTAGGAATTCATAAGAAAGGAATTGATTTTCAAAACAACCATGTGATTATAGAATTGTCATACTAATTTGATATGTCCGAAAGGAGTCATTTAGGTGATAGAATTATTAGTGGTAGTTAAAACATGACATACATTATAGATTGTATAACTACTCATTTTTAGTTGCGCATCATAACAAGTTTTACACCAAACTTTGTACTCAAATTGTCATAATACTCCTAATTCCCAATCAAGGAATTATACACAAGTATATGTTTAGTTTTTATTGAGTTTCCTTTAAATCGATATTCACATAAATTTGGATTGACAACCCTTATTTAACAAACGTTTTTCTTATTACTAAAACAACCAAATCCCTTGGGAGGATCTCGACTTACCCACCTTTATTACACCGGACGAGTATACTTGCTCGTATGTGCTAAATAATAATCGGATAATTCGTGTGTATAAAATTTAAAACTTGTACTAATAAAACGCACATCAAGTTTTTGGCGCCGCTGCCGGGGATTTGATTAATTTTCTTAGTTTTTAGTAATAAAATTGTTTGTAATTTGTGAAATTTTAAAGTTTTTAGAGTAAAAAGTAAAAAAAAAAAAGTTGGTTTTCAACCAACCGAATCGGATGGATGCCCATCCGATCGGTTGGTGGTCTCGGTAAAATTTCTAGGATTCTATTTTCTTATTTAATGTTTATTTTTCTGTTTTTAGTTAATTAGTTTTAATTAGTATATGATTAATGTTAGTTGTTATTAGTTATAAGTTGTCATTATGAGTCATTTTAATGTTTTTAGTAGTTTTAATTTTAGTTAATGATTTAGTAGTTTTAAGAGTACCTTATTTAATGTTTTTAATGTCTTTAATTTTATAATTACTGTTTTATTAAATTTTAGTCTTTTATAAAAAAAAAAAAAAAAAAAAAAAAAAAAAAAAAAAAAAAAATTAGTTTCAGAAAACTCCAACCGAATCGGTTACGGGTTCCAACCGATCAGTTGGAGGTGGTCATTTGAGCCATCCGATCGGATGGAGGTCAAACCGATCAGATGGAGATCTCGGTAAAATTTTTAACATTTTTAATTTTTAGTTTATTTTTAGTTCTAAGTGTTTTAGTTAGTTAATTTACTTGTTCTTATTTCATATTAAGAGTTATTTGATTACAACTAACCCTCATGCTAATGATTTGGAAGTTTTTTTTTTTGTGATGGTTATGTTATAGTTAGTAATTGCTTAAGTTGAAATGGAGAGTTTGAGTCAGATTTTTGCGTATTTGAAAGATTTGGAAGATATGTTCAAGGATTCCGGTGATTCCTTGGAAAAGTTGGAAAGCATGTTGGAAAAGGCTAAGTTAGATTTAGAAGGAGAAGAGGTTGTTGGTGATAATGTGTCTTACTTGCCACATGAAATGTGTTTTACTTGCCACATGAAATGTGTTACCCAAAGAAGGAGAAGGAAAGGAAAGGTGTTGTTTTCACAAGAGCACCACCTAAGGAATGTGATGCTCCACACATGAGGTATTCTACACCTTGTGCGGTGGAAGGAGTTAAAGCGTGGGATGCGGAATTGAATATGGAATATGGAGACAATTACATTTCGGAAGAAGTGCTTGACAAGCTTGGTTTTGTTAGGCTTGACTATGGAAGTTATGGAAGAAATGAAGTGAAAGGAGTTAGAGTAAATATTCATGGTCACATCTTCAAAGTTGATTTTGTGGTTTTGGAATATACTAATGCCGATGAACCGGAGGTTATCTTTGGTATAGATTTTCTAGTGAATACCAAGTGTACATTGGATTTTGCACTTGTAGAGTTACGAATTAACATAAGTGATTTGGAAGAAGGAAAGAGTGTGAATGAAATGCTTGTTGATGTTTGTGAAGGAATGGTGTTTGGAGTTCTTTTCTACGTTTTACTTTGATAGGAAGGTAAATGATGTTCTTGGGGATGTTTGTGTTTGGTTTAGATTGTGTGGTCGTGAACATGCTTTATCTTTGCCAAATTTTGCAGTTGCCCTTGGTTTGTATGAGGAGAGTGAGGTTAACCATAGGTTGTTTTGAGCACATTTTGTGAGTTTGGCTAGAGCTAATGATCAATACATGGGTGTTGATGCTTATTGGAATAGGATTGGTGATCCAACTTGTCTTAGGAGAAATTCTTCTAGGATTAGGAATCCGTTGTTGAAGGTTTTACAAAAGTTGATTTCTTGGGGATTGTTGCATAGGAGCGGAAGTCAAGACAAATGTAGTCAACCGGACCTATGGGTGATGAAGTTGTTGGAGGAAGACAAGAATGGGAATGTGGCATGGATTATTGCCGAGTATCTTTCTAAGAGAGCACTGGGGATTAAGAAACAAAGTGATGTTTGTGGAGGTCATTATGTGACCGCTTTGGCTAAAAATCTTGGGTATTTTAATGATAATAGTTGAGGAAGTGTAGAGTGAGGTTGGAGAGTGAGATATGGGATGCTTTTAGTTTTGGAAAAGCATTGGATGGGAATAACAAGACTTTGGGACCTTGGACCGAACCAAGTGTGGGAGCACAATCCGGAGCTTATGCGGAAGCGCCATCACAACCTCAAATGGGAAGTTTTTAGGGGAATACTCAAAGTGGTTTTGATTCAGGATGGGGTGATTGGAACCGAGAGTTAAATGCTATTGAGTGTAGGGATGTTTGGAGAGATTCAATGCTAATGAGGAATAATTACAACTATGATTATTCCATGCCTATGATCCAACATTTGGCACAAGACGCCAATTATGAGGTACCTCCCTACAACCCACCAAATGTTCCACCATACCCTTTATCATATTCTCCATATCCTAGACCATACCCCTATCCTTATCCTGGTTATTCACCATTTCCCGAGCCATACCCTCCATACGGTAGACTTCCCGAGTATGGTAGTTCAGGTGTTAATGTGGGTGGACTAAGTTTTAATCCTGGAGGATCGAGTTATGATGTTGGAGGTTTGTCATCAAGAGCTGGAAAGAAGAAGAGACGAGTGGTGGACGAGGACGATGAAGAAGATGTTGATGAGGAAGATGAGGATGAAGAGGAAAGCGAGGACGAGTTCATTCGTTCCGATGTGAGTTATTGATGGTGACGTTTGATCATATGGTTTATGGTTGGTTTTAAAAACAATTATGTGTCGAACTATTTCTATTTCTATTTCCATTGCCTTTAACTATTTCTCGTAAGATTTATAACGTAACTTAATTTTCTATTTATTGGGTTTAGATATTTTTTTGTTTGTGTTTGTTTGGTTGTTTCGTATATTTTGCAGATTTCTTGCAGGGGTTTTGTTACGGAAGCATATAGTTGATCAACGTTTGGAGTTGATAAACTCATTTGCTTATTATGATCAAATATGCATGTTGCGTATTTAACTCTGGTATTTTCTAAATTTTTCCATTTCCTTTACTTTGAAGTTATTTTTATTACATTGAGGACAATGCAAAACTTAAGTGTGGGGGAGGGAAGAAAATAGAAAAATTGCATAATTTTTAATTTTTAATTTTAATTTTTAATTTTCGTTTTTTTTAAAGTCGTGAACTTTAGTAACTAGTAGTAGTTCGCCCTTCATATTTTAGTTAAAATAAGGTTGATTCAATGTTAAATAATAATGATATTTTTGGAGAACAAATTCAAATTTTAAAGAGCAATTCGTCTCGGAATTGATAACATTTGCTAGCACAATTTTATACCCTTATTACTTTAAATTGTGAGGATTAGTTTTTTTTATGTGAATAGTGTTTCTCATGCTATTTATATATTTCATGATGAGTGTGCCGGTGGTTGTGTTAATTCTAGAACTTGTACTTGTTATGCATTACGGTTAAATCATTTTCGAATGATAAGGATATATTCATATGATAATAGGCAAACTTAGGAATAAAACCAAATGGCCATCCGTTCACAAAATAATTTTTGCTAACCACATTGGTTAGTTACCCTCGTATTTGGAACCCATTAGTTAGCGTTCATCTTTAACGCTAGATACCCCTAGTTTCACCCTTTGAGCCATCCTTTTCATTTTGTTAAATCCAAAAAAATACAAAAATATTTTACACTTTAAACCTTAGCCTAACCCTTTGTCAAAGTATAAATGATGGGTTGCTAGTTGCTTGGTTGATGGATTGTTTTTGATGATTATTAGTTAGCCACACTTCACAATTCATGTGTGTGTCATTCCAACAAGACGAAGGATGCATACTTCTTTATTGTATTTTTTGTGGTGTATGCTTATGCGAAGTGTGGGGGAGATGTAAAAAAAAAAAAATGAGAATAAGTCATCGCAACTATAAGGTGACAAATATAGCCAATGTGCTATATTATTATGAAGGAGAAAGTTATGTGATATGTTGTTAGCCAATGTGCTAAGTATGAAGAATATTTTTATGGTGAATCGATGTATCGACATGTGAAAGTTCGAAGAGGAGAAAGATTGTAACTATTGTCATTTTTGGGTTTGTGGTTTGTTTGAGATTAGCAACTATGGGACTTAGACTTTGATTTTATTTTTCTTTAAAACCAATTTCATAAATACTCCCATGCCTTATCCTTACCTTTTTTACTTAGTGTAATTATTTTGCACGAAAGTTTATTTACCCTTAGCCTAAACGTTACAACCCGAATAAAAGACCTCTTTGATGAATTATTCTATTGTTTTGATACTTGTACAAGCCTATGGTAAGAAACCATGATTGTGCAATGAGTGATCTATTAATCATGACACATATTGAGTGACGAGTGAATTTCAAATTATCTTCGTGAGGTGCTTAGAATTGTTATCAAGCTCTTTATTTACTTGATTGAGTTCAAATAAGATATTTGCACTATTGCCATTGAATTCAATTTTCTTTTGATTAAGACTTGCTCGAGGGCGAGCAAAGCTCAAGTGTGGGGGATTTGATAACGCTCAAAATTAACATATTTTTAGTCGCGTTATTGTTTGTTTTATGTGTGGAAATTGGTCATATTTGTATATATTTGATACTTAATCGTGGAAAAGTGTTTATGCATGCAAATATAGCCAAAAGCAGGTAAAAATGATTAAAAGATGAAGAAATGAAGTGTCATGCATTTTTGGAGAGTTTCAAGAACATCAAGGAAGAAAGAAACGTCGCATGGACAAAAGGATTTGATAAAGAAAAGTATTCTACACGTAATTATCAAGGAAATATCAAGTTCTAATGGATAAAGTCATGCCACGAAGAAAAATAATGCATGCAACGTAAAACGACAAAGAAAAGACAAAGAGAGAATGTTCAGACAACTGCCAACCGATCGGATGCAACTCGTACCCGATTCGGCTGGAAACGTACCAAAAGAATGACCATCCGATCGGATGGTGAGAAACCGATCGGATGGAGATGACTGAAGTTACAAGTTTGCATTTATGGACGTATTTACTCCCTATAATCATGTGTGGCTGATCATTTCTGCTTATTAACTTTAGATGGACGTTTTTACTTGGAAGATAAGTGTCATTATGCTATATAATGACTACTTAGGGTCTAGAATTACTTGTACCACCAAATATCTAACTTAGTATTACACCAAATCTTGTTAGTTTATCTTATATTGCCTGAAAGTTTACTAAGTGTTGTAAAAACGTTCAGAACGTGTTGAGTTAAAGTCTCAAGCATTGGTTCGAGTGTGGAGTTGTTTACTTACGTTAGTGATCAATTGGAGGAGTGTGGTTGCTATAGTTCCACAAGTTTATTCATTGTAATTCTCAAGACTAGGTACACCTTGATACTTATAATGAACAAATGTTACTTTGAGTTTTATGAAAGTTTTCTTATTTACTTGTGTTTTAATATGATTGCTATGGAGTAATTTGTGATATACTTGTGTATATGATGTGATTGGTTAATGGAGTATTCTTTTATGAAAAAGGTGATGCATGAAAACATATCTATTTTATGAGTTTTTTGAAATAACATCTTTTCTTGCTTAATTTGTCGGTAAAAACAATCTCTTGAAAAATAGGTCCGAAAGGAATTTCAACTTGTTTTTATTCCAAAATATTAATGCACCAAATTAGTATGGAATAGGATACTTAACAACCATCTTATTTACTTGTTAAAATGGATTTGAGACGATTTCATCACGAAAAAGGACCGAAAGGATTCGTAGAAATTCATAAGAAAAGAATTGATTTTCAAAACAACCATGTGATTATAGAATTGTCATACTAATTTGATATGTCCGAAAGGAGTCATTTAGGTGATAGAATTCTTAGTGGTAGTTAAAACATGACATACATCATAGATTTTATAACTACTCATTTTTAGTTGCGCATCATAACAAGTTTTACACCAAACTTTGTACTCAAATTGTCATAATACTCCTAATTACCAATCAAGGAATTATACACAAGTATATGTTTAGTTTTTATTGAGTTTCCTTTAAATCGATATTTACATAAATTTGGATTGACAACCCTTATTTAACAAATGTTTTTCTTATTACTAAAACAACCAAATCCCTTGGGACGATCTCGACTTACCCACCTTTATTACACCGGATGAGTATACTTGCTCGTATGTGCTCAATAATAATCGGATAATTCGTGTTTATAAATTTTAAAACTTGTATTAATAAAACACACATCATATGACCTATGGGATTGTGACACAAAGGTTCTCATTAAATAAGGGTATTAATGACAAGAAAAATGTCCCTAGATGGATGAAACATATAGAATAAGGCGTGTAAAAGCATTTAGGCATGTATCATAAATAAGTACAAAACTATATCATACCGATGTAGTTAGGGAAAAACAAAAATTATTATAATAAACATGCATTCAATAACTAAGCAGATAATTATGAACGCATACAATCAAATCACATAGGAGCAAATAAACATCAAGAAATATCACATATGCAAGATGCCATAAATCTATAAATGAAAAATTCTAATGAGCAGCAAAGTTCATAAAAGTAAGCTTAATGTTAGGTATATTTAGGAAGAGCAATTTAATCAAGTTGGAGAATGAGTATGAGACAATTACTAGTGGTGCTCAATTAAGGCTAAACACAACCATTTTTATGGTTTACACACACCCAACTTCTCATATAGAAGCAATTCAACCGTTAGGTTAAATTGAATTTCTAGTCAATAGATTCTCCAGTAGTCATTCTCTTTTTAGAAGAAATTGAGTTCCTAAATTTACCTATCGAAGAGTAGCAAATATGAAGTTTGCTTGATTCACTAATACTTGGCTTAATGTGACTCAAACATCATGTTCTTATGAAGATAAATCTAGATGATATGTTTTACTCATGTTCCCAATGGAGACGTGTTGAATATTTTGATAAGTGTAAGCAAAAAGTTTTAATCTTTTGTTTATGATTTAATGGTTGTTTGGTTTTAATGGTATGTTACTTGATTTAATGAATGTGTTTAATTTAAGAATGCTCCTTAGCATATCTTGTGAAATGAATCTCATTAAGATTATTTATCTTAAATGAGTTTTTGATTTTCAAATGATATTAAAACTAGAAATTTATATATTCTTAAACAAATATTAGTTTCTGTGATTTTTGCCAATGTTATATACCATAATTTAACTAGTATTTGAAAAATGACTTTTACTTGTTTATGCATTGTAACAAATTATTTTTCAGTTCTAATAACTTATATTATTTCACAAAGTAATGTGTAGTGTATTATCTTGTAACACAACCATTCATGCTACCAAGAAAATAAAGTTCATAGAGTATATAGTGTGTATTATTCTTAAATATGTATTTTATCTTGAAGTGATGATTTAAGTAGTGTGAGCAAAGTTTACATATGTTGTTAGTTTGCTCATGTTTGGTTTTTCGGATATGACACATTTATCCATTGCATTGCAATGTATATAGCTTGAATATTTCGGACGAAATATCCAAGTCGTCAATCCTACTTCATTATATATTTTATGTATGTATTAAACATGTTGTTCTAATATTTGGAACACAACCATTGGACAAAAAGACTCAATATAACATTATCAACACAAGTGTGAGTTATGATCCGATGCATATTCTTATCGTCTTGAAAAAGGATTTTGTTATTTTCATATCAATCGAGTGTGATTGAGTATGTAGATTCAAGACTATATCTTTTGTTGTAATTTGACAGAATTATGAAACTAAGCAAATAACAATCCAATTTCTTGTCCACACTAAAAAACATGTCAATTAGATTTGATAAATATATCAACCATAATTTGAATAATGAATTGATATAATATAAGGATCTTTCTTGACCCTCCCGAACACTCATTAAAAATAAATAGGCATTTTGATAGTGTGTTCCATTAATACTAAGATTATTTATGAGTGAGGTTAGTGAATGATTGACATTTGACTTATTACTTCATGATTATTATATGTTTTGTTTATGTGAAAGACTCTTCATTGTTACGTATAATGAACACATTTAGATTTTGAAAATACTTTTTCTTTTATATAACTACTAATTTTTTAAAATGATTCAATTTCTCTTATTAAACAACTTAAGGTAAAACAAGGTAATTTGTTGAAAATATTTAAGTGACTAGATTTAACTCATTTACAAGATGTTTGAGTAACATTGAGCCATCTATACCTATATGCAATGCAAGCATAATATTGCAATCCTAACGCAAGAAATCTAGCATAAGATCTAGTTAAGTATAAACTGGAAAACTAGCTATAAAGTAATAAGGCACATATGCTTAGATATACAATTAGCTAAAATTCAAATAATAACAATCATCTAATATATTCATTTAACAAAATTAAGACACACAAATAAGTTCACATAATCATGTAGCATAACACACAAAAGCACTTGTCATTGTTTTGTGTATTATATACAATAATGTTTACTAGGCTCGATTTTATTTGAAAATAAAATAGTTTCCTCCTCATTTTAAAGATAAATATTTTAAAAATATGAATACTTAATTTTTCAAAGATATACCAACTAGGAATGCCCGACCCGAAGGAAAAGGTAAAATACAAATTTTACGTTAAAACGAGACACAAAATTTTGACCTCCGTGTAGTATTTTGACTTTATGACTTATTTAAGTTTGTAATGGTTACTTGTAAGTATTTTTAAATGAAAGTATACTCAATTACCATTAAAACACTGGGTCGCACGACTTCTACAGACTTACGGTTATTTTTATATGATTTTTCAAAGTTTTTGAAAAAACTGCGAACACACAGGCGGACCCCTTAAATGTTTAAGGGGACCGCCCAGTATTTAAGGGGGCCACCCAGATAATTAAGAGGGCCGCCCATCTGGTACTCAAAATTTTATTTTTTTGTAAAAAATTGTTTTCTGACTTTACTAAAAGTTGTGAAACTTTCTGAATTTGATACCGAACATATAATACTTATTTAAAGCATAATCTTATCTCGAGCTAGTATAATTAGTGTGTATAATATCAAAACTAATACAATTTAATCAACAAAACACTTTCATATTTAATCCTCCTTAATTGATAATTTGATACATGGATCGTTCTCAAATTTTTAAAACCATTTGTTTTAAAAATTATAGCGACGTGGCTTTGGTACCAATTGTGGAAAACTAGAAGGGGGTTGAATAGTTTTCCCTCTTTTCGTTTTATAAAAGGTTTCTATCAAAATCTTCAATTAAAGTTTTCCTTTTTAAAATCTTAAAATGTTTTGTATCAAATTATCTACTACGTTAAACTCAATATGAGAAGTGTGAATAATAATCTATTAGACCATATCATATGGTTATATACACAATCACAATATTATCTTGTAACTATAATACAATCAATCATCATGACAATATAAGCAACAATCAATACATATTTGCAAGCATTGATATAAGCGATAAATGCAAGAATAAATGTAAAGAGATAAGAGAAAGAAAATGCAAACCGGACATGATGATTTATAATGGTTCGGCTACAAAGGACACCTTCCTTGACCTACTCCACTCCCCGAGTCACCTACTCGAGAGTTCACAACACTACTCAACAAGCTCCCTTTTGGCGGAGAAAACCGTACACACCTTTGCTTACACCGATTAGCGACACCAAGCAATATGTCGACTCCTAATGCTAGCTAGGACCAAACTCACGATACGACTTCGATCACTACACAACTTCTACACGACTTCATGACTTCTTCACGACTACTTCACAACTTCTTCTATACTCTACTACTTATTCACATACTTACTTCTTCACAACTACATGACTTCGCCACACTACTACTTCTTCCCATTACTTCTTACTCACTCATTGACTCACTACTAAGTAAGATCATCTTGATCTACTTATTATATATACATACATAACTCACAACTTCACATCAAGACTAACTAGACTCTAATACATCTTTTGCCTTATGATAAGGAGGATTCTTCTCTTGCACTTTGAGTGGTGAATGATTGGATCACTTGAAACAAAGACTTATAATCTTATGATCAAAGGATTTAGAAAGATGTTTTGAAAGGATTGGGACTGAAAATTTTCGTGCAAAAGGTGTAGAAAAATTACAGAAATGAACCAGTATTTATAGGCAAAAGTTTCTGACAACTGGAGCGTGCCGGCCCCCTTAATTGTATGGTCGGCGCCCTTAAAATTAAGGGGGCCGCCTAGACAGAAACAACAGTTTTTTTGTCTTTTTCTGAGGAAGGTTTATCTAGTGAAATTTTAACTGTTTTTGGCTAAAAATTTGAATTCATATATTTATTATGAATTAAACATTTTTCTTTATATATCAAAAGTGTTTTTCAAAATATATAAGATGTTTATAACATTTTATAAAATTTGTAGTGTCTAAATAAAATCCCTTTGATCATAAAATGTATTAGACATTTGTTTGTACATACCTTAAGTGATTGTTGAAGCATACTCGAGACGTTGAGATGTCGAGGCTTGTTGACGTATGAATGCATAGATGAATTGTTATCACAAGTAACTTAAGCTTTTATGTTATATTTTGTAACTTACATCTTTGTCATCATCAAAACATGAAGAGGATGTTTAGATTAAATATCGTAATATTCATGCCAACACATTCAAAATCCCATTTTCCCGCCTTTTTCCCCACTCCCCTATTAAAATCCTACTCTTCCATTTTTCCCACTCTACTGTTTAATCTTATACCCCTATACTTTTCCACTTCACCTAAACCTACCCTTCCATCCTTCCATTATCTTCCATTCTTTCATACCCTCCTATTTCTTCCCTTTCCTTCTTTCATCTTCCTCACTCCTTCCTACAACAATCCCTCATTCCATTTCTTTCCTTTTTATCCCTCCGTCATTTTACACTCTATTTTCTTCTCTCTATATTCTCTCTCTACCTTATCCTACAATGTACTAAAAGTAGAACTTCTATTTCTCGTCATATCACAAGTTTCTATTAGTTAGAACTTGTAAGAATATCTACATCGAACTGTAATCCTCATTATGTTCGACTATGATATTAAATCTCACTTTGCAAGAGTTGCAAAAATAAGATCTTCAACGCCCGTCATTCTAGTCATAACATGGGAATTTACCATGTGGCAAGTTTCTTAACAGGAAGACTGTAGAACTTGTCACTATCATGAACAGAACTTGTCTCTATCATGACTAGAACTTATCTCTATCATGACTAGAACTTGTCTCTATCGTGACTGGAATTTACCTCTGCCGTAGTTAGAACTTGTCTTCACCATGACTAGAACTAGTCTTCATCATGGTTGGAACTTGTCTCTAAAAATATTCTCGTACCGCATTTCCTTAAGTGTGGTAATCTCTCTTCGTTTTCCGCCGATACTACTTAAGGATGCTTTATAATGACTATCCTATTAAAATTAATTAGGTCGCTCCTTCATCTTAATAAGAAAGTTATAAATCAAATGGATTATGAGATTATACACTCTTGTTTACAAATATTGGGATGCCTTTATTTGTAAGTAATGAGATATAAATGGATAAGCCTAAGTATCTGGCAACTGTGCAAGCACTTCCTACTCCTCTTGTGCACACTTTTCTTTCTTTTCATACCACTCTTCTTCGGTATCAGAAATCCTTATCTATAACTCTCTTCTTCCTCTTATCTTTCTCGACTTATTCTTTCCCCTACTCTTACGATTATCTAAATCTCGGGACGAGATTTCTTCTAAGGGGGTAAGACTGTAACAACCCACAAAACCTCATTACTATCATTCCCATTACAAATACCTATAGTAGGTATTTCACAGGTAATTTTTTGCTTTTTATGTGCATTTATTACTTGCATGACTCACTAGACCTGCTCACGTACCCACACAAGCCAAATAACTCAACACTCACATCCTATAAACCCCTGGTATGTCAAGCATAAGATCATCACAACACCATAATAAGTAATCTACCAATCTAACACATTAAATATATCACAAAACCCTAATAAATCTTAATTACACCCTAATTAGGTTTATGTGCTTATTTGAACCTATATGCTTAACTTAACTAGTTTGAAAGTGTCCAAGGCTTAAGTGTGAGTTACCTTAGGAACATTAGGATACCTTAGGACCATTAGGCATTAGTACAACCCTTTAGAACTTAGGTACAAGTACCTTAAGCATAAAACCATACCTAAGTCAAAACTTCCTAGAATTAGGTCTAAACTATCCAAAAACTTCACCATAGATTACCACCACTTGGTATAATCCTCTTAGAACCTAGGACTAGTTATTAGACACTCATAGGACACTAATCTAGGCACCAAACCCTAGGATAAACCCTAATCACCCACTAAACACAAATAGGTCATTTAGGTTACAAAACTAGGTCAAACCTTCCCAAATCTTTCCCATAAGTTACCATCACTTAGTATAAACCCCTTAGGAGTTAGGATTAGTCACTAAACACTCTTAGGAACCTAACCTAGGCACTAAACCTTAGGTAAAACCTTAAACTCTCACTAAGTAAAACTAGGTCTAAATTTAACCTAAACTAGTAAAACCTAAACATAAGCACCTCAAACACCTCAACCATGCACCCTAACACCTCTCCCTAGTTAAGCTAGAACCCTAACACCTTACAATCACCCACACAAGTAGGTGCATCACCTACTTGTCACCTACTTAACTAACCCATCACTAAACCACCATTAATCACCACTAAACCACCAATAATCCATCACTAATCACCCTAAACCATCACTAAACCTCCTAAGCAACTTACAAGCACCTCTAAGCTACCACACAAGTAGGTGATGCACCTACTTGTCACCTCCTTGTGCCACGACTTCACCACCACGACACACCACCCTATTACCGCCTATAGGCCTCCCTAGCTCCTCTTAGTCACCACCTAGCTCTGCTTACTCACCCTCCCCCTCCTCGACACCACACCACCCCATTTGACACCTCCTTCTTCTCTTTTCTTGCTTGCTACATTAACAAACCCTATAAATACCCCCGTCCCCTCCCCACTTCAAACTACACCTCTTCTCTTCTTTTCACCTCAAAGTTTCTATAGCTAGTAGTATTATAAGGTCTCTTGTAGTTATAGGAGTCGAGCTAGGTGAGCCTTGAGGCCTTGTCGAGTCCCATTTCCATCGAGAAAACCTAGTTAACCCTTGTTAAACCCTAAACTAACCAAGTAAGATTTACATTTAGTTCTATTAGCTTTAATTTAGTCTTAGGATAGTATTAGGATGCCTTAGATCCCCTAGGAACCCTTGCATGAGCCTTGGTCATAATCATATGCTAGTTTACATTTTAAAACCCTAATTATAGATAAAACCCTAATTACATGCTATAAGCCCTCTACATAAGCCCTAATCTAGTTTAGATAACTTAAATAAGCTAATATTAGTTAAACATAAGCTAGAAAACTTAGTTGTTACATAAAAATATAATTTACATGCGTTTAGGACTAGTTTTGCAAAACTTTACATGCATAAGGGTATATATTGTAAATTCCTGAAACTGTAAAGTCTAGGGACTATTTTTGACATTTCCTAGAAGTTATAAGTGTAAGGACTAGTTTTGCAAAGTATTAAAACTTTAGGATAGAAACTAAAATAAGTTATAAACTAAAAAGGACTAGTTATGCAAATATTATAAAGTTAAAGGTCTAAATGGTAAATTTAGAAAACTTATGAGTCTGGGGGTTAATTATGTCATTTTCTAAAAATATAGAAGTCTAGTGACTAGTTGTGTCAAGTATAGATAGTTATAAGTATAAAAATTATAAGTATTATAAGATTAGGGTAGAAAATGTAAATATATAAACTATAAGGGTATAAATTGAAAATATCATATAAATATAAAACTTAATAACAGTTAGAAGCATAACATTATAGTAGGAAGCTTCATGTGAGGAGTACCATGTGGATATTTCGTTTTGACGAGTTTGCTGGGTTTACGAATTAAAGTGCCCTTGCTCCTCAAACGAGTATTGCATGTAGTTCTGGATTATGATGGCCCGAACGGTTTTATGATTATAACTTAACTTAATAACAATATAGCTCAATAGTAGGGAGCTTCACGTGAGGGGTATTAACTTCTGAATTATGATGGCCCGAACGGTATTATGTTGATAACATAATACAATAGTAAGGAGCTTCATGTTAGGAGACATATACTTCTGGATTGTGATGGCCCGAACAGTGTTATATTATATCTAAAACATTAATGAACCTAAGAAAAATAACTTAAAAAACTTAAACAAGATAACTAAAGCTTGACATACATCCAAACCTACAACACACTAGGATACGTGAGTAAGGCAGTCTAGTTCCCGAGTCACTTTGTGCATCACTTAGATTTCTCTAAGCCCAGGTGAGTTTGCATAGCCTCATACTCTTTTTCAAACTTTAACTCTAAATGCTTTACAAACCATGTGAGGGGGATACATGCTACTTGCACGAGTAAACTAACTGCCACCACTACATAACCAAAATTCATGAATCTAATCGTTTGGGATATTTTACCCACGCGAATGCAAATATAATTGATAGATCTATTGGAGTTTAACAACTCCCGTTGGTATTAACACCTCTCTGGGTGGTACCAATAAGTACTATATTTGAACCCACTGAAGGTTTAACTTTGGCAAGTTATCCTTCCCATCCCCTCATGGTTGGGTCTGCGGCCCCCATGACCCAGATTGTTATCATGTGGTTCATGAGCTTAGTGCAACATACCCCACTCATGATAATTGTGCATGAATCACAATTATCACAAACACACTACATTTTCAAGATGGGTGTAACAACGGAACCCAGGGAACTTGTATTCACTAACACTTAAACCTATGACTCTCACTCAACACCTAGTGTTGACTTTTTAATCATATATTCTAGGTATACTACTTCTACGGAGATATGGCAGAGGGAGGCACTAAGCTCGGAGCACTTTCAACCTGGTTATCATTCAAACATAAGATTTTTGGGACCTCATCAAAAGTAAAAGTATATCTTTTAAAAATAAAACTCTGATAATAATGAATGATAACTAAATTTCTAAAACATCTCTTTTCGAGTCGTTTTCTATTACTGTAACTCTGATTCTATGAATTAATACCCGAAACACTTAATCCGCTGCGATCAGTGAAAAATGGGGGTGTTACATATACTGATTATGAGATGATACAATACTCCCCCTCAATCATTGACGGAGCATGCTATGTGTCAGAAATGATGAGTTTATAAATGATTTGGAGTTTACGGAGAAACTCGTGAAAAAATCATCTTCTGGCACATAACAATCACATTTTATTCACTGCATGTTATGAACAAAGTAACTTTTTTTTTTATGATATAGAGTTTTGAAATCATTCTCCCCCTCAATCGATGACCCATTTTCTATTTAACATTTTAATGAAAAACTTAACTTTTAGTCATCAATTGAGTGGCAAATTCTATAAAAAATTGCAAGTTTGATTGATTTACAAAAATCATGGTACCACCAAGTTTAGCACAAATACTTTCCAGAAGAATCATAGAAGGAAAGAATTTGCGATGTAAAGAAGACTTCTCTTGTTGTACGAGAAATGATGCACTGAAATGTAAATCAAGTTGAGGGTGCATGGATGTAAAGTAATCCATGCCCGGGAGAACTTAATCACCCGTTGATAGGAACAGCCGTCATTATGGCGATGAGCTTTCCTCATCTTGAAGACTGGGTTGCTATCTAAAGTAATAGCAAGCCGATTAGAAAGAGATTTTTAAGAGACGACATGTTTTGGAAAACATTATTATTAAACGATAAGAAAAACTCCCGCTCAAGCATATGTATGCTTCCGTGTCATTATTGAATGACATTTCTAGAAACGTACATAATATTGATTAAACGAGAGACATGTCGCAAGAGGAATATTTTTGGAATTCTATGATTTTCTGATTTTATGGGTTTTGATGATTTTATATTTTTCTATTTTTCTTTTTGGTTTAAAATATATACAAGGATACGTGAAGCAAAACCATTACTCCTCATTTTCTTACTGAAGACTTTTTAGTGATTCTAGCGTAAACTCTTCATTGAAACCTTTCTCTTGAGAGTGCCTTAGTAAAGATATCAGCCAGCTGAAACTCCGTCCTCACGAAGTAAAGTTAATCTACCCCCTTTTTCAACTTGTTCCCTGATGAAGTGATGACGGATATCGATGTGCTTGGATCTGGAATGCTGGACATTGTTACAGCAGAGAGGAATGGCACTTTTGTTATCACAGTACATCGGAATCTTGTTGAAGGCAAAACCATAGTCCGATAGTTGAGATCTCATCCACAAGATTTGAGCGCAACATGAAGACATAGCAATGTATTCGGATTTTGTGCAGGATATCGATGTAATCATTTGCCTCTTAGATGAATAGTTTACAAGCTTACCCCCAGAAATTGAGCACCTCCAGATGTGCTTCGACGAGTATTTTGACAACCCGCATGGTCTGCATCTGAATAAGCCGTGAGTGCCATGGCGGTTTCTTTAGGATACCAGAGACCCATGTGAATAGTTCCTTGGAGATTCCTAAAGACCCTCTTGATAGCTTCCAAGTGATTTTTTGGTAGGTTTCGACAGGTACCGAGCACACATGCACAGTACAAATAGTAGGTCTGGTCTGCTAGCAATGAGGTACATAAGAGATCCAATCATACTTCTGTATTTAGTTTGATCAACAGGGATCCCAGAATGGTCATCATCCAGCTTCGATCTTTTAACTATGGGAGTATCAACGACATCACTTGCATTAAAACCAAATTTCTTCAAGATTTCATTGGCATATTTGGCTTGATTTATGAAAATGCCACTTGGATTCTGAGAGATTTGTAAGCCTAAGAAAAAGGACATATGTCCCATCATCGACATTTGGAACTTTAAACCCATCTCTTTGGAAAATCGATCATCTTCCATAGGATCAGGGAAGGCAAATATTATGTCATCTACGTATATCTGAACATGAAGTAGATGTTTGCCCGTTTTCCTAGTGAATAAAGTAGGATCAACAACACCTTTGGAGAATTTGTTAGCAAGAAGAAACTTAGAAAATGTGTCGTACTACGCCCTAGGTGCTTGTTTTAGGCCATAGAGGGCCTTCTTTAAGCGATAGACATGATTAGGACGCTCAGGGTCCACGAATCCATCTTGTTAAGTAACATAGACTACCTCCTTCAAGTCACCATTTAAGAAAGCTATCTTAACGTCCATTTGGTAGACTACCATATTTTGACTAGCAGCATTACCTAGAAAGATTCTAATGGCCTCAATACGAGCAACAGGTGCAAAAGATTCTTCAAAGTCTATCCCTTCTTCTTGATTATATCCTTTAGCAACTAACCGTGCCTTGTTTTTCAAAACATCACCATGTTCATTAAGTTTCACTTTGAAGATCCACTTGAGAGCAATGATCATTGCACAGTTTAGAGGAGGCACTAATTTCCACACATCAAGTTGAGCAAACTCATGTATTTCTTTTTGCATTGCAGTGAACCAGGATTCTTTAGACAACACATCTTTGAAATCTTTGGGTTCGGCTTTCGATTGAACAGAATTAAAGAAGCACCGTAAAGCATCAGTGGCAAGTTGCTAGCGAGTGGACACCGGTCGTGAGGGATTTCCAATGATGTTGTCAATAGGATGATCGTTGGTCCATTTTCTAATATGTTCATGTGGTTGAGGGTAGGGAACTGATGATGTTGTAGAATGATCTCCTGAGGAAGCCGTATCATTAGCAGGTTCAGTGGCAAAAATATTTTCGAATGGAGCATCATCAGTAGAGGCAAACGGATTCACTTCACAAGAATTGTCAGCTGCTTCGCCTTGATGTATGAAAGAAGATTGAAGATTAGACGATGTTGGTGAATGACTGGTAGATGGTGCATCTTGATCAATGGAGACCGAGATAGATGGACCATTTGTGTCTTGTGGAGCATTTGCAACATCAACAAGAGGATCAGCATTTTGTGGTTCAGGTGCATCAACATGCCGTGGCTCAAAATATTCATCAAACATTGGATTAAGCAGCTTATTCAACTCCTCACTTGAGGGAGGTACATAAGGAGCTCAGGAGTGGGATTCTGTACAAGGCCTGAACTGATTGGTCCAGAAGACAAGAGATTAGGTGCGGGTCTAGAACTGATGTGTCCAGGACCCGTTTGCTCAGTCAGCTCATCAATCGTGACATAAATAGTTTCCATGATTTGTCGGGTTCATTTGTTGTAGATTCGGTAACCCTTACGATCTGTTGCGTAGCCCAAAAAGACTCCAATATCAGCCTTAGCTTTAAGTTTACCCCAAGACTTCACTATCGTTGGTAGGGTAACATAGTGCACCAAACACACGTAGGAAGGAGAGGCCAGGTTTTCTAAGATGCACAAGCTCACATGGAGTTTTGTTGTGGAGATGATGTATCAAGGATCGGTTTTAGGTGTAGCAAGCAGTTGCGATAGCCTCCGTCCAATGAAATATTGGAGTTCTAGAAATATCAGCATGGTTCGAGCAGCTTCAACAAGGTATGGTTTCATCTTTCAACAACTCCATTTTGGTGAGGCGTGCATGGAACACTCTTTTGGTGACTGATGTCAATGCTTTCATAGAAATGAATAAGTTGTTTGTTAACGAACTCTGTTCCATTGTCAGTGCGGATGATTCTGACAGTTTTATTGAGTCTAACTTGCAGTTGCTTGATAAGTTTTATGACGATCTCTAGACTCTCATCCTTAGATCTTAAAAACTTCACCCAAGTAAACCGAGAGTAGTCGTCTACAATAACTAGAACGTATCTCTTCCCATTGATGCTTTGTACTCTCATTAGACCGCACAGATCTATGTGAAGGGTGTGAAGAACTTCCATAAGAGTGTTGGCGGTTTTGGGTTTGTGAGTGTGTTTCTTTCTTTTGCCCAGTTGACATACGGAACATAGATGATCCTTTTCATATTTCAACCTGGGCATGCCTCTAACAAGATCCTTGCAAGTAAGTTCATTTATGGTACCGAAGATCAAGTGGTTTAAATGATGATGCCATAACCACAATTTGTTCTTTGAAGCCTTAGATAGCAAGCAAATAGGGTAGGACCGCATCATGTCTTCAATAGAGATGGTGTAAAGATTTGTGCCACGACTGCCTTTAAGAAGATCCATACCATCCAATTCTCTAGGAAAGCATGTATGTTTTCTAAAGGCAACTTCGAGATCGGAATCACAAAAATGACCGACAGAAAAGAGATTGTGTCCAAGTCCTTCCACATAGTACACCCTGGAGATCACGCTGTCACCGAACACTTAGTCTCCATCACCCATAATTGCTCCAAAATGGTCGTTCCCGAATCTAACAATCCCGATAATTTATTTTACGAAATTTTTGAGCCTTGAGCGATCCCCTGTCATATGTTTTGAGCAGCCTGAGTCAAAATACCAAAGGACGATTTGTACGACCTGCATTTAAAACCAGACAACGATGGATAATTGAAAAACGTGGATCCCCAAGTACAGCTGGGGTCCGTTTAGTTAGCACACACATATTTAGGAGATACAGGATTCATAGATGCAATGTTATTCATAGTCGAGATTACACTGTTGGATGCACTAGTCCTAGTATCAGGACATTGTGTCTCTAACAAAAGAATTCTACCAGTTGGCTTCCATTCCTTGACACTCACAAGCTTAGGATCGACAATTCTAGTTAAGGGGCACTGGTTTCCTAAAGTGAATTTTCTTCCCCCGTCATATTGTTGTAGAATTCGAATTAATTACAGTACGCTTATAGCTAATACTAAAATCAATACGATTCTTCTCACTCAAACTAAAGTTATTGTTCCTAAATTGGTCCTCTACTTTCTTCCCATGAACACTCTTAGCCGGCGAAGTCCTATCTTTCCATGTATTGCGACTAGGCTTTGACCCGCTAGCTTTGGTGTCATTGTTTACTCCTGTAGAAGCAATGATGGGAACATTAGTTTGTTTTCTTGCCATTTGGTTCTGGTATTGATGTGCTAGGTCCAGATGTCATCAATGGAACATCAAAGGTAACATGCATGTTCTTGATCTTAGGACATGTACGAGTGGTATATTCTAGGAGTTCCTGAGATCGATTAGTGCGAAGCTATACATCCTCAATTCATAGATAGCAGCGGAAGCTAGATCTTGGGGTATTACTCATGGAAACACAGTCACAATAATAGAAAATGACTCAAAAGAGACGTTTTTATAGGAAAAAGAGTTACCATTCATTTATTCAACAGAGTTTTACAGTAAAAGATAAACTTTTACAAAAGAGAGGTCCCACAGACTGAGTGTAAAGTAAAATATTCTGAATGATAATAGGTCTGGACATCCTCATGTCCAGTGTCACTCCATGCCTTAAGTCCTAAGGGCCTAGTTACCTAGGATAACATGCTTAAAGGTCAACACTAAGGTTGAGAGAGAATCATAGGTTTAGGTTTGTTATAGGGTTGAATACAAGTTCCACAGGGTTCAGCTGAAACCCTTGGGTTGTGGAAAAGTAATGATAGAGTATTATTGCACTAAGCTCATGACACCCCACGTTAACATGTACAGGTCATGGGGCACTGCAAACCCTTGCATGACAGGACGTAATAAGGATTAACTTGCGAAGGTTAACCCTTTCAGTTCTCAAATATAGTGCTATTGGTACCCGGCAAGGGCAAACCAACGGGAGTTGTTAAACTCCAAATAGATCTATTCACTATACTCGCGTTCACTCGCAAGTGATTATGGTTCATGATATTTTGTAATGTAATGATGGCATAGAAGGTACTCGTGCAATTATCAAAGAAAAAGACTTGTATTTGGTTTAAAGCATGTATCCCCCTCACAGGGTTTGTAAAGCATTTAAAAAGTGAGGCTATGAACACTCACCTGGGATTAGAGATGAGTGTGGGTGCTACTAGATGGCCTACTCACGCAACCTGGTGTAGTATGTATGTCAAGCCTGAGTGGGTACATTCTAAGTTCTCCTAATTAAGTATTCTTAAGGTTTTCTAGATTTAGATATAACACAACACCGTTCGTGCCATTATAATCTAGAGGCAATTAAACCAATCACATGAAGCTACCTAGTATTGTGTTATGTTGTTATATTCTTATGTTATAAATAGAACATAACACCGTTCGGCCCATCATAATCCAGAGGTCATGTAGTAACTGTTTGAGGAACCAGGGCACTTTAACTCGTAAACCCAGCAAACTCGTCAAAACGAATACCTAAATGAAACCCCTCACATGAAGCTCCCTAGTATTTTGTTGTGTTTTATTTAAAAAGATAGGTTTTTATATTTATGAAAATACTTCAAATATACCCTTAAGTTTACTAATTGACATAATATACCCTTAACCAAATAACTTTTACGGTTTTAGTCCTTAACGGTAATAACTACATATAACTATATCCTTATACTATATAACTTTACAAAATAGGTCCTATCACTTTATGCTTCTTAGATATGGCAAAAACAGTCCCTAGACTTAATATTTTCAGAAAGTTAGAATATATACCCCTATGCATGAAAACATTTGCAAAACTAGTACTTTTAATACATAAGCTATATTTTTATGAAACAAAAAGCTTTCCTAGCTTATGGTTAACTAATATAAGCCTAGTAAAGTATCCTAGACCAGCTCATGGCTCATGAAAAGGGCCGGTTGCATGCAAACATGGTTTCAACTCATACTAGGGTTTTGAAAAGAAAACGAGCAAAATAAAATGACCAAGGCTCATTCATGGGTTCCTAGGTGATCTAATACTCCTAAATATCATACTAGGTCAGTACTAAAGCTAATAGGATCAAAGATTAAACTTACTTAGGTCAAACTAAGGTTAACGAGGGACTAGGGTTTTCTCGATGGGTTTTTACTTTGACAAAGGTTTGTGGCTTGATTCCTTCGATTCCTAGGCCTTCTATGGCTTGTATACCACTACTAGTTACAGAGATTTGAAGGTGGAAAGAAGAGATTGGATGGTTTGAAATAATGAGGGGTGTTCGCTATTTATAGGGCTCGAATGGAGTAGGGATCAAGAAAGAGGCTTCATGGTGTCACGAGGAGGGGGTTGACTCAAGGCAGCTAGAGGGTGACTATGGTAAGCTACTATGGTAGCTAGGAGGCTAGAGGAGGTGGTGGTGACACCTAGGGTGCTTAGTTTCAAGGTAAACACAAGTAGGTGATGCACCTACTTGTAAGCAACTATAGTGGTGTGTTCTTGGGTGCTTGGTGGTGATAAGGAGGAGGGTAAGCTGCTAGGGAGGTAGTTTGAGGTGCTAGTTTAGTAAGGTTTTCCTAGGTTTAGGGCTAGTTTAGTACCTAGGTTTGGTTTAGGGTTTAGATTAGGGTTTAGTGCCTAGATTAGGGTTTATCTAGGGTTTAGGGACTATGATTAAGGTTTAGGCATCATTTTCTAAGTTGTGGTAGCTTATTCTAAAGAATCGGGAAGATTTTGACCTAGTTTTGGGACTTTAAAGCCTATTTAGGGTTTTGTGCTTAAGGGACTTATACTATGGGCTAGGAATAGTGGTACTAGGGTTTTAGTTAGGTAATGTAGCTTAGATATCATATACATGAGCCTTGAACACTTTCAAACTAGTTTGGTTGAGAAATTAGGGTTTTAGATATAACCGTAAACACATAGGGTTGTTCAGGGTTTGTAATAGCTATAGTATATTAGAGTGATAGAATACTTATTGAAATGATGTTTAGTACTTAGTCTTGACATACTAGGAGGTTTACAAGGCATAACCTTGATGGTATTTGGCAATAGTGGTTACGTGAGTCGTTTAGGGGGCTATGTAAGCTACTTTACATAGTAGGTATGAGTAATGATACTTACAGGATTTTGTAATGAAATATGTGATAAGTTATAGTGGGGAAATATTTTCTAGCATTATGCTAAGGCATAGTGAGAATAGCTAAGGTATACTGGGAATAGCTAAGGCATAGTGGGGATAGCTAAGGCAAAAATTTTACCCTGAAAAGTGCTATATAGATAGGATAAGTATAGTAACCTAGGTGAGTTTTGTGAGATGTTACAGTCTTCCCTCCTAAAAGGGAAATCTCTTCCCGATATTTAGCTAGGAGTAGGAGGGAAGTGGGGAAAAAGATGAGGGTATTTGGCACGAATTTGATCCTCTCGTTCCCAGGTATACTCTGGTCCTCTTTGGGAGTTCCAGCGTACCTTAACGATAGGGATCCGATGGTGTTTTAGATTTTTGACCTCTAGGTACATGATTTCTAAGGGTTCCTCTACAAAATTGAGCTTATCATCCAACTGAAGCTCTTTCATAGGAATGACAAGAGATTCGTCGAATATGCAGATGTGAAATGTGTCATGTACATTACTGAGCTCTTTCGGAAGCTCAAGTCTGTACGCCCCTGGACCAATTCGCTCTAAGATCCTAAATGGTCCAATGTACCTTGGATTAAGCTTTCCTAGCTTACCGAAATGAAAGACACCTTTCCTAGGTGATACCTTAAGCATGACACGATCTCCTACTTGGAATTCTAAGGGTTTACGCCTAATGTTAGCATAACTTTTCTGCCTATCTCTTGCAACTTGCAAGTGCCTATGGATTTAAACTATTTTCTTAGTAGTCTCATGGATTATCTATGGACCCGTGAGTTAAACTTCTCCAACTTCGGCCCAGCAGACAGGGGATCTGCACTTTCTACCATAAAGTGCCTCAAAAGGTGCGGCCCTAATACTGATTGATAACTATTGTTATAAGAGAATTAGATCAACGGTAAGTGTCTTTCCCATCCTTTTCCAAAATCTATCACACAAGCTCGAAGTATATCTTCGAGTGTGAGAATAGTTCTTTCACCTTGACCGTCGGTCTGAGGGTAATATGCCGTACTCATGTCTATCTGAGTACCTAGGGCACTTTGCATAGATTGCCAAAATCTAGAGGTGAAGCGAGTATCGCGATCCGATATGATAGATATTGGCACTCCATGCCGGGAAACTATTTCCTTTAGGTACAACCTTGGAAGGGTTTCCATACTATCAGTTTCTCGGATTTTGTAAGACGATCGACTATGACCCAAATGGTGTCATGTCTGTTCGATGTCTTAGGGATTTTTGTAACAAAATCCATCATGGTTCTTTCCCACTTCCACATGGGAATCTCAGGCTGTATCATTAACCCGGATGGTTTCTGGCACTCAACCTTCACTTTGGAGCATGTTAAACACTTGCCTACATATTTAGCAATATTTGCCTTCATGTTAGGGCACAAATAGTGTTTCTTCAGAACCTGATACATCTTATCAGAACCTGGATGAATTGAGTACTTGAATTTATGGGACTCGTGCATAATCAAGTTTCTTAAATTACAAAAATATGGTAACCAACTCCGATTCTTGATACTACGAGTTCCATCTGGATGAGCTTCAAAAGCCTTGTCCATTCCTCGCAAGTTCTCAGATGGAAGATTTTCTGCCTTAAGGGCATCCTTTTGGGCTCTAAGAATTTGAGAGGGTAAGTTGGGATGAAGAATCATAACTAAGGATCTAACCCTAAGAGGCTTGATTCGTTCATTACGGCTCAAGGCATCTGCTACTACGTTAGCCTTGCCAAGATGATAACGAATCTCACAGTCGTAATTGGCAAGTAGTTCAATCCAACGACGTTATCTCATGTTCAACTCTTTTTGATATAGAATATGTTGTAGGCTTTTATGATCAGTGAAAACCATACATTTTGTGCCATACAGATAATGTCTCCATATTCTAAGAGTGAACACAACGGCTCCTAACTCTAAATAGTGAGTGGTATAGTTTCTCTCATGGGTTTTGAGTTGTCGTGATGCATAGGCAATGACCTTATCCCTTTGCATCAATACAGCTCCTAATCCTTCATGAGAGGCATCACAGTAAATGATAAAATCATCGTTACCCTAGGGTAATGCCAATATTGGAGCTTCGCACAACTTCGTCTTCAGAAGTTGGAAAGTAAACTGTTGATCCTTTCCCCAGACAAACCTTGTGTTTTTCTGGGTTAACTCAGTCAAAGGTTTTGCAATCCTTGAAAAACCTTCGATAAACCTACGGTAGTAACCGGCTAATCCTAAAAATTGGCGTATATCGGTAGGTGTCGTAGGAAATGGCCAATTCCTAACGACTTCTATTTTAGCGTTATTGACATGAATTCCTTGATTATATATCAATTGTCCGAGAAATTGCACGACGCTAATCCAAAATCTCACTTAGAGAACTTTGCATAAAGTTTCTCTTTTCTGAGTAACTCAAGGATTATTCTCAAATGAGTAGCGTGCTCTTTCTCATTACGAAAATAGATAAGGATATCATCAACACTTTAACAAATTTATCCAAATATTATTTACACACCCGGTTCATGAGATCCATGAAAACCGCAGGTGCATTTGTCAAACCAGATGGCATCACTTGAAATTCATAGTGTCCATACCTTGTTCTGAAAGCAGTCTTAGGAATATCCTCTTCCCTAACTCTCAGTTGATGATAACCAGATCTTAAGTCAATTTTCTAATAGATGTGTGACCCTTGAAGTTGGTCAAATAAGTCATCGATCCTGGGTAATGGGTAATGATTCCTAATGGTGAGTTTATTCAACCCACGATAATCGATACACATCCTAAAAGATCCATCTTTCTTCTTGATGAATAAGACAGGAGCTCTCCAGGGTGATGTACTCAGCCTGATGAATCCCCTATTTGTTAGTTCTAAGAGTTGTTCAGATAGTTCCTTCATTTCTGAAGGAGCTAATCTGTAGGTTGATTGGGCAACAGGTGCCGATCGGGGAATTAAGTCGATTTGGAATTCTACCTGGCGGACGGGAGGAAGTCTAGGTAAATCCTTAGGGAAAATGTCTGGAAATTCCCTAACTACGGGGATATCTTCTAGCCGTTTTTTG